>CM023960.1:28175314-28188558 GCA_013407115.1 Glycine latifolia | reverse complement strand
GGTAGTAGTATGGCTTCTTTGGTGGTGGTGGGGGAGAGTGATAGTAGTATGGCTTCTTGTAAGGTGGGGGAGGTGAAGGTGGGGGTGGAGAGTGGTAGTAATATGGCTTCTTAGGTGGTGGGGGTGGGGAATGGTAGTAGTATGGCTTCTTTGGTGGAGAAGGTGAAGGTGGGGGAGGAGAGTGATAGTAATATGGTTTCTTTGGTGGAGGAGGTGAAGGTGGTGGTGGAGAGTGATAGTAGTATGGCTTCTTTGGTGGTGGTGGTGGTGAGGGGTAGTAATATGGCTTCTTTGGTGGAGGAGGAGAATGATAGTAATATGGTTTCTTTGGTGGAGGAGGAGAAGGTGGAGGAGGCGAGTGGTAGTAGTATGGCTTCTTTGGTGGAGGAGGAGAAGGTGGTGGTGGAGAGTGGTAATAATATGGCTTCTTTGGTGGTGGAGGTGGTGAAGGATAGTGGTAAGGAGGAGACACCGGTGGATACTTCTTGGGTGGTGGAGGTGATGAGTAAATGTAGTTATCAGCTGAAATTTGAGAAGGCAAGCTTAGAGACACTATTGCCAATACAAGAATCAATGTGGCAGAGGCCATTAGAGACCCCATTGTTTCTCCCCTCAGCCTCACTACAAAGTGGGGTTTTGTTATGATCTTTGTAAACCAAGCGCCACCCTTTATATAGATTCTTTCCTTACCCCTTTCAACACCAACTAATCCTTTTGGTAAATTTGTTTTCAACCACACTAAAATGTGCAAGCATTTCCTAGCTGGCAGCTGTTCTCTTTCTTGTAGCAGCCTTAAATTAATTGTTTTCGTCTAATAAAAACCTATTAATTCATCGCATAAAAAATTATCAATTAAAATAGAAGATATTTCCAATTAATTATTTATTCTAAAGTGTTACTTTTTAATAAGATAAAAAAATGGAAAATAAATATGTAAAGAAAACTACAATATTCCTCAGTATTCACGTTTATAAACAAAAAAGGCCTTAAATTATGAAAATGATATGTGTCCTTTTTTTGGTAGTAAAAATAAATAAATATTATCATCTTTTAATTAGATGGGGTTTGAAATGGCGATTTGGATTTGACGGAGGCTGCTAAGCTAGCACAGCAGGGAATAATATTCAGCAAAGCAGCTACTAATTGTCACATTGAACTTTTGATTATTTTCACTGTGTAAGGCGACTAGCTAATAATTTTCAAATATTCAAACACGAAAGTCATCTTCATTAAATTTTAGGGTATTCCTAATTTGTCATTTCTCGTCTTAATACATGAATGGATTGCCCTAACACTGTCCGATATTTGTTGTCATTGGAAGACTTAAAAAAAAAGACTTGTACTACATGGCCCACAGCAGCCTCAATGATTTTTAATTTTAATTACTTTCCCCTCTTTCTCTTCTGATCAATGAATCTACGGTTCTCAAGAGATACTCTAGAGTGTGCAACAAATCACGGCTTGCACATGTTTCATGACATTGCTTGAGTCCTTTTCGGATAAAAGACAAGGGAAGCTATGACTCCTTTTACTTTCCAGCTTTTTTATTTTTTACTCTAAAGTATAAAACTTTGGTATAAAAATATTGCTCGAATTGATGCCTTGTACTCCTTTATAACTATAACTAATTTTGGTTTCCTCAATGAAACCTGAATATTAAAAATAAATTCCAATTATTTTTATTAGATAAATAAGTATGGGAAATGAAATTTTAAGTCTTGAAAATATACCTAAATTTAAAAATAAACAATTATTTCTATCCTTTGTTTATTCCTTTTTAATTTTGGATAGAAAATATAATTATGCAACAAAGCTTTTTCATTATTTAGTATTAAATGCATTTTTATATTTAGTAATTGAACTAAAAGCTATTGATTAAGCTAAAATAATTCTACATCAATTGATCTATGATAAGTGAATTTGGATTCTTTTGAATATATATACATGCAACAATTTAATAGAAGCAAACATCTAAATCATGTTGCTGGTAGTTAACAATATAATATATAATATACAAATAAGAGTATGTAAATTTACTAACGCATGAAGCGTGTTCATGTACCGTTGTATGAAAGGGAAATTTTCAAATTAATATGATATTGTACATATGAGAAATTAAGAATTCATACATTGTTCAGATTTCATAACGTTGACCGTTACATATTAAGCAGGATGGGCTTGTACAAATATTTAATATTTAGTTAATCAATTAAAATATATGGGATAACTTATTTAATTCTTAGTACATATCTTATGGGACCAAGACTTTGATACCGGTTTTCTTGTGTCCTCATAAATTATAATACGGATTAAATAAATGGTGTTATGACTATTCAACATATTGCATTTCTCGCTAAAAAAACATATTGTATCTTTCTCATTAAAGTAATTTGTTTTTTATGGAAAAAGCACAGTTATTAAAAAAAGTCAATACATAAAAAAATATTTACTATCTGTCAAAAAAAATATTTACTAACATCTTATTGTTTGATTAATCCTCGTTTGTAGAGCATTGATAGCCACCCCGCAACTAGTATCAGCGAAAAAGAAAACCAACAACTAGATGCTGTGAATTTAACAATTAATCACAATGTGTTATGCTGTCAGTTGTTAGTATAGGTTGCAAATTGCTTTGTCCGTTAATTCCATGAAGCAAGACTTGTGCCTTAAATAAGTTCTGAATTGACCCTTTTCTATACTGCCACCAGTTACCCAATAGTCAAACACAATACCATTTACAGTTACACTCTTAATTTAACTACCACTTGTCTCTTCTGTTAATTGGATAATGGACGAAAAGGATTCAAAATTGTGCTATCCACATCCTATACTCCATAGTAACATCAAAAGCTTCCGAAAAGAGAAGAATAATAGAGTATTGAATCTCGAACGACATGGACAAATGAACACACACACACAGATATATATATATATATATATATAATAAGTCCGAAACAAAATAAATTTAAATGAACAAAAATGAGATTAAAATTTCTTTACTCCATTCCAAATTCTGGCATCAAAATTTAGTTATAAATAACTTTAAAGTGATTTTGCTAAACATGAATATGGAGTGAAAATTATTTACCCCACATGCTAGTGTTGGTTGCAGGGATCGATCATGAGGTTGAAAAAGGATAAATTATTTTGCTGCTTTAATGTAAAGAATTAAAGATTCCACAAAGAAAGTAAAGACATCGATGGGAAGAATATATCACTCAGTTAAACAAAGGGGTTGGGAAGAAAAGTGGAGATAGTAGCTTATTAATTCCATGCTCTTATTTTCGTAAAATTCGTTGGGAGTTACCATTTGTCCATGCTTCTTCGTAATGGTTGGTAAGCTTATAACTTTTGTTTCAATGTGTCTTAAATTAGAAAAATGTAATTAATTAGCTAGCTAGTCATCATATACCCAAGTATCATTACATCACGATTGATATATAACCTTTATTTACATAACGATTGATATATAACCTAAAGCAATAACGACCTCCAAACGCATTGATGAACTACAGTAAAATTATTTTAACTTAATCAAAAGTCTCAGATATAATTCTCCTATATAATTGTGTTAAATACTTGGAGTAAAAATTTTATATCCATAATAATTATGGTCTAGAAAAAAATAAAAAATATTATTCTTTACTATAATTTTTTACAGACCACTCGTATATATATATATATATATATATATATATATATATAGTTAATGATGTAATTTTTTTTATAAAATATATAATATGAATGATAGAATTGAATAAATAATCGATGACACACTGATCAAGCATGTGTCAATCCTTCGAATTCCTATACTAAACTATTATAAGCTGATTAAACTGGTAAAAAAAAGAGCAATAAAGTAATATATCAAAGCATTGATCCTTACTTTATCAGGTAATAACCTTACAATTTACAAATCGTTGATTACCTGAAGTAGTTTAATTAAATCAAATATAAAATAGTAATGTCAGATGGTTAATCTTAAATAAGGATTGAATAAGCAGCCAGCAATTAATCCAACAACGAACCGTAGATAGAAGCGGAACGTGCTGTTAGAGAACTTTTATCAGTTTATGTATATCATAAAAGTAAAACAATTTATAATTCACCGTCACAATGTATTATCAGCAATCAATTATGATTAGCCTTACAAGAAATATAATAATAAAAGCATAAGTATCATAGAAAAGCAAGGCACAGGCACCAACTCGGGTAAGGATACTCATTATAGACCTTGATTATACGTGGAAAACATTTAAAATAAAATAAAATAAATGTTTAGCTTTCAGATCCAGTCTGGCCATATATTTGGACCCTTCATATATGATCTCATAGATGTCACAATCCCATTGACCGAATGTCCTTTTCATATGTGTTAGTGAGACATAATGATATAACACTGTCTCAAGCAAATGTCATTAATTTGTAATATTTTTTCCTATAAGTTTTAGGATGAGTATAAGTCATCACTAATCAAAATTCAAAACTAATCTCATTTTCTCTGATGATAATGAACATCAGTTTGAAGTACTAGTAAGTTTGATTTTGGCAATTTTTGGGGTAGAAAATATCTAAGATGGTAGAACAAGCAAACAAGAATCACCAGCTACTTCAGTACTGTTTTGCTAGGTCCTAGGGTAAATTCCTTTGCTTAAATATGAAGTGAAAGTGACTGGACAACACACAATTTGAAAATTGATTTTTTTTGGAAACGAGATTCTGTATGTAAAAAGACAAAATGAGAATCTACTTAATTTAAATAATGCTTATTTTAATTGTGGGTAAGTGTGCATATTGAATTTTTCAGAATATTTATGTTTTGGACCAAATTAGAATGAATTTGATTTCTATTCAAATTAAATTATTTTTTCTTAATAGATTCAAACACAGTCTAAAATGATTTCAGAAAAGAATTTGATTAATTTCCTGATTCCTAGAATTTGATTAATTTCAAGTATTAGAAATGAATTAATTAAGGCCTTTACTAGCATTAACCTTTTTTTAAAAAAGCATTGCTAAGAACCCAAAACTTGCATAATTTAAAGAAAAATTTACTAATTTTTGTTGTTACATTTATCAATTTTTAAACAACAAAGTTTATTTAATTTATACATAATCTCCCTGAAAGGTTAATTGTTTTTATCATAAAAATATATATAATTTGAAGGGAGAAAATTGTACAGTTAAAATTTAAAGTGCAAAAGATTTTTTTTTTCCGATCCCGCTCAAACCTGAAATGATTAGTGGACATCAGATCTACCTAGCTTGGTGAATTTTGGAGGGTTTGTACATCAAAATCATGATTGGCTTTTTTGTGGAATACTTTTGTGAGCTATTCATTCATAATCATTGGCCCATCTATACTCCAAAGTGCCAACATGCACGCATGTACATAATGAGCATGAAAACTATAATAATATTATTAATTACTATATTACTTATAGGGTAAATGATTGCTTGTTTAAATAATAATAACTATTCAAAAGCCAATGGAAAAATTTTGAATATAAAAATTGATAGGGTTGTCAACATGAGATTTTGGACACCCTTCAATCAGGATGTCTGCAAGATGCATGAGTGTAAAGTCCACTAGAGACCACGCATCTTAATACTTGAATCGGCTTTTTAACAGATAAATTTAAACGTGTAGACGCCATGCAAGTCAAATTTTGAAACATTCGTACAAAGTCGTTTAAGAAATATTGATACAAAAATATTATATCACATGGTCAATTTTTCCCCCACCGTAATTAGAACCTTTTCCTTTCAAGTGGGACCTTGAAGATTTTTACAAGTTTTGGTTTTTTTAGTCAATCAGATAACCAATCCTTAATTCTGAGTTCAGTTATACTCATCCCTTCCAAAAAGTGTATTTGTAAAAATCAAATATAAATAATTTCAAAAAACATGTATACTCATTAAATATATTACATGTTCACTTAATAAGATAAATATTACACTCTCCTGAAAAAAAAACATGAATATGAATAAGATATTATATAGTATAACTATATAAGCGCCATAACAAACCCCTATTTAGGACAATTAACTTTATGTTCTTGATATCATTTGATTCATTTCCGTGATATCTGTGGCAAGTTGCAATCAAAATTAGAATGAAAATAAATAATAGTTTTTAATTAAATATAAAAACAAAAAATTGTTTTCCTTAATTATTTAATATTTCTTCATACATTGTCATCAAAATAATGGTCTATTATTAACTGAATTATTTTTTAAAATATAATCATAATCTAAATTTTAAAATGTCTGCATATTTATATTTTGATTTATATCGTTTTATCAACAAAATATTCTTTAATTTTCTAAAATAGTATTTTTCTTAAATTTCATGTATATTTTCAAATATTCCGGATAATGCAAAAGAATTTAATTATTAGTTTATGATTATGATTATATTATATATGTATGGCATGTGGTTCATATACGCGCGCAAGATCATAAACTTTATACATTGTGATAGGAGGTAAAGTATAAAAGTGATAAGACATATCTGTCCTTGTTATATTGTACTATTTAATATTCTGAAGTATTGGTTTAAGATTTAAAATACCAAATTGCTCATTGTAATTTTGTACTATTTGGGTTGACAACATCAGATTACCAAAGTGCAGTTATAAGGTTATAGGTATAATGTTAATTTTAAATTAAATTTGATACGAGGTGAAATGAGCAGTAAAACACTTCATTTTACTCACATTTTTGTAAATTTTTAAGAATAAAATCAGTGTTCTGACTTAGACCTATTATAATGCTAAATTTTCTTCTTACCATGAATTTTTATTTCGGATACTCATACTCACCGGCTCAAGCACTCAAATGGCAATTACTATCCCTAATGAAATGTTCAAATAAATATACCAAAGCTAATCATGATCAACTGGGTGAAAGCAAGAGATTTGAATTTGGGATGATGGCGAAGAAGAAAACGCACGACTTCGAAGATTGTACTACGAGCATCAAAAGTACTAAAAAATTATTAAACAACATAAAAATAACAAATATGTACTATTAATTATTATCACTATTTTGCATTGTTATAACTTATAAGGATATAAATTGAGTGCGGGAAATGATGGTGCATTTTGGCATAGTAACCAAGTTTAACACCGTTTGATCCCTACTTGATGACTCAGAATGAGCCACGTCATATTAAAGTTGAGAATATACTCACGCAAATATATTAATTGTAAGCCATTAGAAATGAATATCAAGGGTGCACAAGTTAGACGAATAAATCAAATACACTTAATCGAATTGCACCAAATTTAAATCCACTTGTTTAGCTGTATTCATGTGGCAGATAGAAAATGTAACATAATTGCAAAGGGCCAAGAAGATGTGCCTTTGGTTCATTAAAGAAAAAAGAATACTATCATCTGAGTTACCGACACAGAAAGGTTAACACTAGATCGAGTGTTTTTAGGCATGCACCATCATGTCATGGGGTGGATCAGACGGCCACGATTTGATCACGTGTAGTTATCAAAATGTGTAAGTCACTACTCACTAGGTGCATACGCCACGTCACGTATCTAAAATCCATAAGCAAAAGTCAAAGTAGCTTCAAATCATGGTCTTGCTAGTTATGGTCTCTAGTGTATGGTCTTTTCGAAGGTTCCCGACTTTGAAGAGTCACCAACACTACAAAACAAAATCCAAAAATACTGAAAGCGAAAATCAACACTGATAGATACGGAATAGTAACGTATGTCATTAGATTGAGCAAAGTTGAAATTTTGTTCTCAATACAAAGACTTTATTAATAGATGATTTATAAATGTTCAATAAATCTTAAGATATATTTTAATTTTAATAAACTTTTGAAACTCAACTCATCTAAATTTTTTGTTATTAATTTTTTATACTAAAATTAGATTTGAATTTTGTAAGTATATTGAAAACAAAAATTCTACTAAAAAATTATTATTGATATTTTTAAATATAGATTAATCATGAAAAAAAAATACTTGTCACCTATGAATAACTAAGAAAAAAATATGAAATAGTTAAATACCCATTTTGCCAAACCCCTTGTATGTGATGAAAGCATGGCATTGTTCATTCGGTGATGTGGACCACATTTTGTGTATGACCGTAAGGTCTCTCTCTCTCTCTCTCATATTTACCTCGTTGCAAAGAATCCAACGAATTTTCCTATAAGATTCCATGTGCTTTATTGGCCTTGACACCTCCAAATTCAATGCATGGCTACTTTTATACAACTTGATTCAATTCCTCCTTAATCACCTTAATAACTCAATTTTACAAAGACACTCATATGTGAGCATTGCATTAATACAAAATGACGCCATATGTTTGCTTAGTCCCTATGCTATATGTGTGCATTGCATTAATACAACGTTATGGATGTCGCAGTAATAACTGCGACAAAATCCTAGTCACCAGATCTGTAATTTTGAATATATGAAGTTAATCATATTGTGCTAGACAAAGATGTGTATAGTTACAAATTGCAAAAGTCAAGAGGCACAAACTAATTCTATTGATGCACGCTATTGATTATTGACATTATAGGCAAGACAATTCACATAAGGTATATGCTTTTGAACATGCCATGCAAAGAAAGATAAATTTTCTGAGTTCGGAACTATGCTTTTGCACATGGAGACTGTAAGGGGGATTTATCTAGACGCATGCTGCCTTTTTCCATTTCCCCCTTATAGAGGCCCTGAACCTTTGAGTGCAATCATTGCATGCTGTTATGTACTGTAGTGAATCATGATCTTATTATTATAGGAAAAAAAATGTGTTTTTCGTACTTATATTTTTAACCAAACTTAATCAAAGCGTTTATATTTTCAAATGAATTAATGAATTTGGCCTTCAAATTTTAAAATATACATGAATTTAATTTTCTCTCTCTCTAAAATTCTTTGTTTTTTTTAAGTTATCAGAAGCTAGATTCATAATTTTTTGTTGTTGCATTTGCATGCGTAAAAACAAACTGTTTAATGAAAAAAATTATATTTGATTATTATTGTGTGTAAAAATATTTTTGACCAATGAACATCGCACATCATAAATAAAAATAGTCTTTGAACCTATAGATTAAATACATGTGATCTATAAGCCAAAACTCAAAATAATTGAGAACTAAATTCATTAATAAAAGCTACTCGAATCTTAATTACATTTGACATAAAACATAAGGAATAAAAATGCATTTTTTTTACTATTATTCAAAAAAGGGGGTAAGCCAACCAATTTGCATTCCATGAAGAACAAAGTATACAAATAAATTTAATGAGTCAACAAAGGCTAGTCCACTTAATAAGGATCATACTTATATTTCTCAAAGATGTGAGTTTAAATTTTGTTACCAATGTTAATATTTTGATGATAAATAATCTATAAATATATGTAAAATCTTCCTTTAAGTTTTGAGACATGTCTTGACTCTAAATTTTCAAAACTCCATTCATATATATATATATATATATATATATATATATATATTATAAAAATACCTTAATGATTCTCTATTTAAGGTCCTTACACTTAAAACACAATTTTGCTTTGCTATTTGTTAATAACATGACAAGTCAATTACATCCAAGGAACCTCATATTCCACATATTGGTCTGGCAGTTCTTCCAGTTCGTCTCATCTTCCATGAAATTAGTGGTCAGTTCTTAACAATGTCCTGTTGGCAAGGACACTGATGATAATAAGGAATCCCATTTAATTGGAGAAGATAAGAAACATAACAGTGTTAGTACAACTGAACAAGACCCCACGGTAATTTCCTTAACAAATAAGGAAACACCATGAGTTGTGTTGATGTCGGCAAGGCAAGGCAAGGCAACAGGGATGGTGATTTTTTTTTTTTTTTTTGCTTTGTTATGGATAACTTTCAGAAACTAACAATGTACTTATTAAGGAAAATGTGAAGAAAAGCCAGCCACCAACTGCACAAATGATGCCAAGCAATGATACAGACTGAATAAACAAGCTCTACTAGTTTTGATAAATACTATAACTTGAAGCTTTCAACTTTCAATGTAGACTTTTTTTTATTGAAAAAAGTTGAAGTGAATTAGATTTCGGAACTCATGAAAATTAGAGTAGACTTCAAGGTTAAATGAATCCTGCATTTATAAATTATTTATCAATAAAATTTTTATATTAACAATAAAAATTGAACCAACATCCTTTAAAAATATGAGTTAGTTCTTTATCAGTTGTATTAGTTTTTGTTTATTTCGATTCAGACTTTTAGTACGATCCGAATTGTTTTTTTCCCCTCTAATAGTAAGTAAAGCCATTAAGGTACAGAAATAAGAGATCATTCAAATAAATTCCAATTTAACTGTTTCTAATAGCCTTGAAAAATGCAGCAAGGTAATGTTAGATGTTGAGATTTATGGTCCAACTATATGGTACCGTGTAACTTTCATTGGAACTTTTTTAGAATGGTCATGTATGATATGGTATGCGTTGTTTTCTAATGAACATAGTCAAAGTTGTTTTTGCAATAAAAAATGGTCACAAGAAAACAACGTCAATAACTATTTTTTCTGACACCATCAATAATTGCTTTTACTTTTACAATTGCCATATCTTTAACTCTTTTTACCTACATCAAAGAGCAGAGTGGACCACCTGCCGACACATATAAACCGTTTAAGAGAATTTTCATAGGTCAATGTGAAGTTACCCTTCGAAAGAGATATACAACTTTTTTCATAAACTATTGTGGAAAATGGGGTATGAACACTTATGTTATTAGATAATTAAAAAAAAGAGAGAAAAAATGTACATATATTAAGATATAATAAAAGGAGATATAAAAAATGAAAAATGACAATCAAATATATATATATTATGAAAAGAAATATATATATTCATCGACTATTATTTCTTTCGAAATGTCAAAGCTCGCATAAAAGAAAGTTCTCAAAACAATAAAAGAGCATGCTGATTTTCTTAAAATATTATACTTTATAATATTCTAAATTATTGATTAATTTAAAAATACGTGTAAATAATATATTTTGTTTTCAATATATTAATTTTTAAAAATATTGTGTCTTAAATAATTAAAAAAATTAAAATAATTCGTTAAAGTATTTTAAGTAGCCCAAATCAAGATATCAGTTTCTTTTAAGACTTCAAGTCTTACACAATTAAAAAAAAATTAAAAGGATTTGTTAAAGCATTTCAAGTAGCCCAAGCCCCAAGTCAAGATATTAGCTTTTTTAGGAGTTATAAGCTCGCTTCGTTGTTGAGAACGAGGGTTTAACGGTTTAAGGAAGATGAAAAGAAGTCGTATTCTAACGTAAATTAACAATTAACGTAAATTAACAATTAACATTGATCATTAAAATAAGAAAAAATATTAGTTTTCAATAATAACTCATGTCTTAAATAATTAAAAGGATTTGTTAGAGTATTTCAAGTAGCTGAGGAGCAGAGATGAATTTGGTGGTGGTGTGGGAATTGATAAGAAAAAGAGTATTAAGTTAATGTTTGATTAATTTTCTTCTAGTGATAGATTTTAAGATAGTTTTTTTTGGACTCACTGGTTAATTTTCCTTTCTACTCTTCATTTTCTTTTAGATTAGTAGATTTAATAATATTTCACCTTGGAATAAAAGAAAATGAAGGTATAAATGGAAAGTAAATATTTTAGAATTACTATTGAAATAGCTTAATCTCTTGTGTGTGTAAAATTATTGCAACTTAATTTTATATGCATGACTTTTTCTTTCTCATCTTTTTATTTAATTTTATATTCTACCAAACAACTTAAAAATTGATCTCACTTTATATTCTTTATCTTGTATTCCTTTTACTTTCGTTATCTTTCCTTAACTTTCCTTAACGTAACATAACAAGGTCAGGGAAAGACTGATAGACAGAATGAGGCTAGAAACCTAGATAGGGATATTAAGAGAGATAATTAAGAAATTAATAAATATAATAATATGATGTGATAATAAGACTGATAGGTTCATACTAAAATTATCAATATTTATACAACACAGTAAATTGACTAGGCCCATCCCAAAAATTTCCATGTTAGATTTTGCTCAAAATGCAATTTTAGTTTGATATCAGCCTGTAAAAATACTATGTGCACCTCAAGAGCTCTATAACTAGGATTGTAGCCAGGACTAGGAAGGAGAGACTAAATTTGCATGTGAACATTGATTCATGAATATTTCTCACCCCAGAACGATACAGATAAAGGAAGACATTATGACAAGCATAAAACCTAAATGCCTTCGGTAGACCAGCTCACCTCTTGCCACGAGGTCCAGGTCCAGATCTGGGACCAGGAAACCGAGAGAACTGAAGCCGCAAGTGACTAGACTCCGGATTGAGTTCATCAACTTTATAACCTGTGCCATCCAACCACAATGTCAGCAAACACTGAAATTTGGGTACATAACTTTATGAAAAATCATTAACCACTGAGTTCAAATCCTACATACTGAGTGACCAATATCCTAAAGAACACAGGTCATAAGCTTGCAGACATAACTTTGATCAAGTTTCTTGCATCTTTAACATTAAGTTCACCATTCAAACAATGGCATCTCAATTTTCTTTCCAATAGTAACTTCCATTAAATGTGTTAAATTTTAAACAATTCCACATCAAGGATGAAAGAAACTTTATCTAAATTTTGTCTTTAGCTAGCAGACCACAGATACATTATAGCGGCAGAATTTTGGGGCTTAGTGCTTTGGTGATGCAAAAATATTCATGATATTGGTGAAAGTGGTGGTGATAACAGATAGTGACATATCATCAGAGAACAGGAATACATTCCCAGTGATGATCATTATTCATTAGTACAGCGAAGGCAGACACACAAGAGAGCAGGATGATGATAATCAGACACACAAGAGAGCAGGATGATGATAATTTCAAAAGTGACGATGACAATGATATTGGTAGTTAATAGAACAGATATCTTTGTATGTGTTCATTTTATGTACTTTGAAATTAAAGAGGATGACAAATGGAAACATGGAAGTTGGCACTCATTTCTCACGTGTTCACCACTTCAGTTACTATGAAGTAAGTTTGAATAAACCTTTACCTCACCGATAATTTATATTAAAAATTCAGTGTAACACAGTGATTTCCTACTTTCCAAGTTTAAATCCTTTTAGTCCAATAGAACATTGAGTAATTTCATCAGTTAGAAAAGCATATCATACTTCTACATGTGTTCATATGGAATTTTA
>CM023960.1:28155551-28174914 GCA_013407115.1 Glycine latifolia | reverse complement strand
CTGCATCTACTGTTAACTGACTGCCATAATTGACATTCCGTCCATTTTGTGCAAGATCATGACCACCACCAGGATGCCCCATCACAGCAGGATCAGTTAGTGAATGGTGTGGCAATCCACCAACACCCCTTCCCAATCCAACACCACCAATTGCACTGGCTTCCCCAGAATTAAACGAAGTAAGCTGCTTCATAACCAAAAAAGTAAGTTTTCAGCAAACAAGCTGGGAAAGCACATCTTCACACATATTATGTAAATAAAATAGGTTAAGACGTTACCCCTGCACTTTGAAGGTAGCGGTCATAAGCGGATCCAAGTGTTTTAGTGTCCTTTAGCATTCGATGACCGGCATGGTCATCATTTCGAACAATATAATTATGCATCTCATTACCCCCTGTCAGACCAGAAGGTGACATATCTGCAATGTAACAGAATCTAGTCTTACAACTTCTCTAATAAAAAAATGAAGCTGAAAATATATACACTTTATAAAATAAGTTTCGGACATGCAATGTCGAATATCATTGCCATCCCTACAATGCTAATCGCTGACTGACTAGTGACTATATATAAAATACATCCAACAAATATGCCAGATGCTAGTAAAACACAGGTAACTAAAAAGCAAATGCTCCAAAATGCAAAGTGCTCATAATAATACAAAGAGCAGGATGCGCACACACAAACGTGTTTGTTGACACCTATCAAATTATCAGAACACACCCTAAGCATAAAAAGTCAACAATTGTTACTTGACTAGTTGTGTTAGAGTAACTACTTAAATTGTAGTTACAGGAGTATTTTAAAAGGCTCATGCTTTTACAGCTCTACGTAGTTAAAACAGTTAGTATTCTCAACCATATTTGTATCTCTTGTCTTCCTTGCAACATAAATCAATTTAGTTAGCTTTCAATAACAGTACACATAATTTCTCTAATATAAATTGATAAATATTTTCTTTCATTCTCTTTATCGCTCATTACTGATTTCTGTCATGATATTGAGAGCTTTTCTTGGATCTGATTCCACTCCATGGCTTCACCATATAATCCTTTTCAGTCTTCAGATCCCCCACTCCAACATCATTCACTGGATCTTCCACTTCAACCCACTCTTGTGTTCCTGTTTCATACTCACATCCAATTTCAATGTGACCTGATGACAAAAATTTCCTACTTTGGAAGTAGTAGGTGGAGACTGATTAAGAAATTCCCTGTGTCGTTACAAACCCAAAAATCACATTGCAATTTATTTGAGGAAAATCGTGCATTCTGACATGAAAGCAAGAGTTGCCTGCAGTGGGAGTGGCAGGATCAAATGCTTTTCTTTTGTGGCTACTTTCTTCTCTTAAACAATCTCTTCTGACCAGAGTCATTGGGTGCACACATTCCTGGAAGATCTGAGAGACTCAAGACTTATTTTCATTCACACCTGTGTGCTAACTGCTAAGGCATGTCAACTCATATCTGAACTCAGAAACAAGAAGAAATAAGATTGATCAATCTAAGCGCATCTATTTTGATTAAACCACCATTAATTCCCTGGTCTATATAAGTGATCCACTTGCATCTCTGAATCACAATGATGTCATCCTTGATGAACCTATAAATATTATGATTTATGACACAGTTGTCACCTCAATAAACTGCAGAACCGATCCTTACAGTGCACAATATTGAAGTATAGCTTCTTGTTCAGGAAGCAGGCTTAGCAATGTACTCTTTTGAATGTAGCTCAAGCTTTTCTGAAATAGAATGCAGCTTCAAGCATTCAACCCTATACACCAGCATGCCTTGTCACCTCATTTGCCACAAGGTCCCCATGTAAATCAAGTCAGCAGTTTTCACCATCACTCGGATATGGTGGAAAATAGAGTTTGCTTTACACTCAGCCCTATGAGTTCTCTTAAAGTATCGGTCATGAGGCTCACTATTTAGAGGCAGCTGTAGTTGATCAGATTGTGTCTGAGGTCATGGAAGTCAGCCTGGTTGTTAATGCTCAATTTCTTGTCAATTGTCAAAAGTTCGGTCATGATGCCATGACTAGCGATCATCTATTTGATCATACCTCAGACCCTTTTCCAAAGTCGCTTTTGATTTGAGGATCATGCACCACCTCATTTGACCCCATTTATCATCAAATCAGAACAAGAAAGCAATTGTAGTCTACTATGTAGAGACATAGTCAAAACAGGATTTAGCCCTTTTTGCTCATGCCTCATTACCCTTTAAACTCTTGGATCATGCTTTTCTGCTATATACTTAATAAGGAATAAAAAAAAAGTAAAGGCTAGCAGATGAAACAGGAACTGCTCATTACTAAAATGCTCACTGATAGGTCAACATTAAAAAGACTGAAAAGCCAAGACCTCACAGTGGAAGAGGCATCTAATTGCCCTGCATTATGGTGTGTTCTGTATTGATTTTTTTTAAAAATAAAAGTAAAACATATATATTTCACTATGTGTAGCGTGTGTACTAGTACTGGAACTATAACAACACCAATGCAACAAACTGATTATGGTGGGCCGAGTGCCATACCAATGCTTCTTAGGTGATGTTGGAATTTATGAGGATGGCAAAAGGAAATAATTTCAAGTTCCAAAGAAGAGTTTTCTTATTATTAAGAGGAAGAAAGAGAGAAAGAAAATACAAGCCAGAACAATTACATACACAGATCATTATCACATCTCAATCCTTCACATTCTCATATATAAATCTCCTTACATGACATACTGATAAATCATTAGCAAATGAAGCATTTCAATACCAACAACAAATCTATTACTCTATAGTGTAAAACTGTAAATACTTCACATATGATATCATCCCAACACATCATCCGAAATAATTTTATATTTAATATTTTTCCCCATTAGGATCAATGTCTTTACCACCTCCCTTTTAAGACGAATGCCACTATTACCACCACTTTATTAATATATCCAAATCCCTCTCAACCCCTTGTCTACACAACTCCAATCTTCAGTGCCTATCCCCTTCACCATTGCCAAAAAAACACATCAAACAGAAAAAATAAAAAATATCAACAAATCTCTAACCTCAACTTATACCCACTCGACAGAATGCCCTTGTTACTCCTCCTTTGTCAAATTAAACCCGGTAAGAACTCAATCACTAAGAACTCAAAAACATAAAAATACTTATCCCAAGGTATACCTCAAGGCCCACCAACGCATCAATATTCTGAGTCTATCCAGCTAGTTTAGATTACACAAATTCAAACTCCAGAATATCATCCTTCCCCTTTTCATAATCTCAAAAACAAACTTTGAAAGATAGAAAAAAAAATAGAGACCTGCTATCAATTTGACAAATCCCATACCAATGAAGCCCAGTATCAAAATAATAATAAAGACCTAAACTTTGAAATTCTAAACAATAGTATCTGTCTTAGGGCGTGTTTGGATGGTCGAAAATGTGAAAGAGAGAAAATAGCGAACCATATTCAGTACGGGGTCGTTTGAGCATGGCGGAAGAAGGTTGAAGCGGCTGCTGTTGCTGCCGATTCCAGAAGCCGTCCGTCATGGCGAGAGAGAAGATCAAGTTATGGTAATGGTGATTGGTGAAGATGGAGATCCAATCACAAACCCTAATTCGCAAAAACACCAAAAGACCAAAACCTAAGCCTTGGCTCGTTTCTGCAAATAAGAGACAAATTTTTCAACTCCACTCTTTTCGTTTTTTTTTAAGGACAAATAGTACGGAGGGAGAGGATGGCTTAAGAGTTGAGACATGTTTTTCTTTCTCCTTAATCGACCGGGCCCAAAAATTTAATCAAAATTTAAGAAATACGATTAAAGTTTGGGTTAATATGATTTTTTTAAAACATGCATATTTCGTTTGGACACAAATCACACAATCTCATATCTAATTGATAGGGGTTAATATAATTTTTAACATAATATATTGAATTTAACATAGAATAATATATATATATATATATATATATATTATATTTTACAATGTAAATTTTTAAATGATAATATTATTTCCTTCCTATATCTTTAAATTTAGTCTTCTTTTTATTTTAAAATAATTATTTAGAACTTTCAAATCTAATTAATTTTTTTTTGTTGATTATATCCTTATGTAATAGTAGCTATTATAGTTTAGATAGGAAGTAATACCTTCTTGGTTACTATTTATAAGACTCAAACTATATTATTCCTTATATCTTTGTAACACTTACCTTAATTATTTTTAGATTAAAATATATGAAATTAATTATACTGATAAATAATTAATTAGAGGAGAGAGAAGAGTTCATATCAAATAAAAGAATATAGAGAAAAATATTAATGGCATGAATAATTTTGAAAAAAATATAAATTTATTGTTATAAACTAAGTTGATCACTTTTCTTAATCTAATAAATTAGGTAATCAAGTCATATAAATAAATAAAAAAAGAGTATACTTTATTACCACTAATATGATATAGTGTTAATTAGGGACTCTTTGGTATAAATTTGTTTTCATTAAAATTTTCTTAAATCATATGCATTAACCTTAAAGACTTGTTTGATGTCCAATATATATTAGGATACAAAAAAAAAGATGATTATCTTACTATACCGTAATCAATTATTTCTACACAATTGATATTTAATTTGTTTATCCTATTACCTTTTTAATATTTTATCAAATTATATATTTCTTTTCCTAAAAGGAAAGTTAGGGCAGGATAGGATGGTTGCTCTCACCTACACCCCCCCTCATCACACTTATCATTATCGTCACTAACATCATTGTCATGACTATCATTGTTACCATTGTCATCACCAATTATATATTTTCATTGCAGCCACTCTTACCATCGTCATCACCACCTCATCATCACCACTATCACTAGCACCATCATCACCATCGTAATTACCATCAACATTACCACCACACTACTATCGTAGTCATCTTCACCATTATCACCATTATTATTATTGTCATTATTTCACCACCACTTATCATTACTTAGTTTTTGGGATTAAATCTAAGCGAAAATAAGTTTGAAATTTGAAAGTTCTATGAAGAACAAAATAATTGATTAAATGAAAAATATAATCTATTATTCCATGCCTTGTGACTTAGAATTTGCCTAGGTGTACAAATAATTTATTATCTACTTAAGATAATTGACTATTTGACCTTTAGAGAATTAGTTTCTTATGCAAATAATCAATTATCTCACAAAATAATTGCTTATCATGTTCGTCGTGCTACCTAGGTAGCCTTATAAACAAAATAATTAATTAAATCAAGGCATAATCGATTAACTCTGTTTTACTCTATAAAAAGCAAACTTGTAAGCACCTTTTCATAAGACCTATTGAGAATTTTGTCTAGAAAAGAGTTTTGAGCTAAGAATGTGCCATTTTGAAGTTTCATAACTAGAAATCAAAATCTTTTTAACATGTAAAAATGATGTATCACTCAAAAGGGTGCTACGTCTTTGTTGAGGAAATATGATAAGTGTGTTGAATTTCTTTATATCAATTACTCTAAGGTGATATCATTCCTGTCTTTTTTGTTGTTGTATTGATCTTTGACTAGGGTCCTCAAACAAGTTCATGTAGTAGGATTCTACATAATGTAGTTTGGTTCTTATAGAATTCAATAACTTGTTGCATAAGTGTTTGTGCATTCATCTACAAAGTGTGTTTGTAATCATTAATTTGTTTAATTTTGTAGGAAAAATGTAAATCATACAAGTAATTGAACCAATGTAAAATTGACTTGTACAATCTTTTACCTTGTCTCTTTGCATCTACATTTTTTTAGCATATTTCTTACTAGTGTCTTATTCATCTTCATTGTTGTGTATTAGCTATCTTACATCAAAGAATAAAAAACCAAATTAACTACAACATCTAAATCCTTCTTTTGATTTCAACATTAAGTTTTGTTTGGAATTAAAATTGAAGATATTCTTACAAATCCAAGAAGATTTGGAAAATAAGTTTTTGGGGATCCAATTCACTCATTCTTAGATCCAATTATTTCCTTTAAGGCTCAATAAGTGATCAGGATAATATAGGATATGCAAATAGGATAAGAAAGTGATACAATAAAAACCTAATAAGTTTTAATTATATTCAACGTTTGATGCACACCAGATAATGATATGATATGCTCAATTTATTTTAAAAAAATTCATTAAAATTGTCCATAATTTTCTAAAAATAAAATTGTAATTTTTATTACAAATTTAATTTTTTTTATAAACTGAAAATTATATAAAAAATAATTTAAACTAAATTATACAAATTTTATTTTATTTATGAATTTAATTTTTTATAATTATAAACAAATTACGTAAGGTTTTTAAAATTGTCAAATATTTTTCAAAATAAAATATTTGAATAATAATTATTTAATTTAAATTTGTGCCAAAATTATTATTATTATTATTATATATTTAAATAAAAGATAATATGCTAATTAAAAATTATATATCTATATATATATATGGTATAAATTAATATATTACTGCATAATGTACATATTTATTAATACTATATTTGTATCTAGTGTTCTGAAACTCAACCCGATCGGTCGAATCGAGACTCGGTGTTTTAACTAAGTTGATTCTCTTATTGTATTGATTGTGCAGTTAACTTGAGATAATTCGATTAAACTTGATTGGGTAAGTTATCAAATCCCGATTGAACCGATCCGACCCGACTAATTTAATAACTTTTATTATTTTATTTTATTTTTTATTTAATTTTGAATTTTAAATTTTAAATTATTATCAATTGTTATTTTGAATTTTAGAGTATTGATGAACTTTTTTTACTCAAATAATATTTTAGTTATATATTTATATATAATAGATACATATATAATTAAAATTTTTTAATATATAAAATCAAATCGAACTAATTACTGACCCACTAGTTAGATCACTGATCCACTATCTCCATCGAAACAATAATCAAACTGAATTTCACAATTATACTTACATGTATATGCTATATAAATTAATTTATTATCACACACACATATATATATATATATATATATAGAGAGAGAGAGAGATGAAGGCTTATCATATCTTCTTATTTCTTCACCGCGGATTCTTGCGTCATTTTCTTGAATAGATATTAAATCACTGTGGTAAAGTTTCAAACTAGTAATACTTACAATTCAATTATTCACACAAACCCTTCGATAACTTATCGGCTGCCTTGCTTGAGGAATAGTTTCACGAAAATGGAGTCGATCTTAACCCACTTCTATGTCCGAATAAAAGTACGAGAACAATAAGATATGATAAACAACAAAATAGCACTACCATATCCCATTGACTCAATAAACAACAAATTATAGCAGGATTTAACCGTCATATCCAATCCACCAAACAAACACTTAACAATAAGAAAAGAAGTTTAAAAAATCATTATAAAAATAACCATAGTTTGATAAAAAGATAATTAATATGCCATATTCACAGTACTTCCGAATTATAAAAATATTTTAAAAAATTATGAAATCAGAAGGGAGATTAAAAACAACCCAATCAAAACTAGTTGAAGGTTCTAACAAGTCAGTCTTCGTTTAACCGTGGAAGCTACCAATTTACATCATATCTCTTTGGAATAAATCAGAATTTGGAGCAGTTATTCCTGCATTGTTATATCTATCTAGCCGATGAAAGAAGCAATCTAGATAGCACCATAAGGCCTAAAACTATTAACATTTGCTCATATATGCCAAATGTCATCAAACACTAGTAATTCCCATGGCTCAATAACAGACTAAATTAAGCTCCTACAAGCACACAACTAGTATAGCAGATATTATTGAAAATAAATAAAATAAAAATATAATAATTATACCTTTATTTGGCCAACAAAAAAAAAACGCTAACTAGGATCATTAAAAAACTATCAATATTTATACAACACAGTAAATTGACTAGGCCCATCCCAAAAATCTCCATGTTAGATTTGTGCTCATGCAAATGTAGTTTGATCTCAGCCAGTTTAAATAGTATGTGCACCTCACGAGCTCTGTAATTAGGATCGTAGCCAGGAGGGAGACTTAAATTTGCTTGTGGTGAACATTGATTCGTGAATATTCTCACCCCAGAATGGTATGGATAAAGGAATACAAGTCATTTAGACAAGCATAAAACCTAAATGTCTTGGGTGAACGACCTCACCTTTTGCCACGAGGTCCAGATCCAGATCTGGGACCAGGAAACCGAGAAAACTGAAGCCGCAAGTGACTAGACTCGGGATTGAGTTCATCAACTTTATAACCTGCACCATCCAATCACAATATCAGCAAAAACTATGAAATTTGAGTACATAGTTATGTGAAAAATCATTAACCACTGAATTCAAGTCCTACATACTGGGTGACTAAGAACCCAAGGAACATAGCCATTAGATTGCAGACATAACTTAGATCGAGTTTCTAGTTTCTTTAACCATTAAGTTCTTCATTGAAATAATGGCATCTAAATGTCGTCATTTAATTGAAGAACTTGATGGCAAGGATGTAAGAAACTTTCAACTAAAATTTTGTCCTTAGCTTGGTGACCACAGATACAACTGATGGTGATATAAAAGAATATTCATTATACTGGTGAAAGTGATGGTGATAGCAGATAATGGCATACCATTAGAAAACAGGAATATTCCCAGTGATAATCATTAGTACAACAAAGGCAGACACACTAGAGAGCAGGATGACAATGACAATGACATTGATATTGGTAGTCAATAGAACAGATATATTTGTATGTGTTCATTTTATGAACTTCGGAATGAAAGACAATGACAAATGGAAACATGGATGTTGGTACTAGGCACTCATTTCTCATGTGTTCACCACTTCAGTTACTATGACGTAACAGGTTGAATAAACCTTTTCATCAAAGACAACTTACATATTAGATATTAAGTCTAACAAAGTGATTGACCCACTTTCCAAGTTTAAATCATTTAGTTGAATAGAATATTGAGTAATTTCATGAGTTGGATAAGCATATCATACTTCTACACTTTTAGTGCAACTTAGAAATGTTTCCCCCCCTGTATGATTCAAATTATAACAAAACATCCAAAAAAATCATGACAACTTAATAACAACAACTTGGTTCGAAAGGCCAAAAACCCATGGGAATTCTTCAATTTTAAGAACCTCCATCAAGTAACCCTTGTGCTGAGAGGATTCCTAATTTCCTTTTAGATGACTAGAACAACAAAAACATGAAATTAATTTCCTTTGATTTCAGCAGGTAACAAGAAATGATACCTTGCAATGCACTCAGAGCAGTTGCTGCACAGGCCGGATTTGCAAAATCCACAAAACAAAGGATTAGAGGATCTCCACCACGCTGCAACAAGCATGCATTGAAGCATAAAGAGTAAGGAACTTTCAACCAAGAAGCAGAACAACAATAAAACAAGTTAAAAGAGGACAAACAGACAACTGCTACAAATAGTACACTTACATGTTTGGATTCTTTGCTCACAAGTCTTACTTCTCTATATCCAACAAAAGGGCGAAAAATATCTAAAAATGACATTAAGGACAAGACAGTTGAAAGTAAGACAATACAATTCCTATACAGTATCTGAGAACAAAAATAGGTAATTTAAAATAAATGAAGCTGACAAAGCACAGTTGGAAGTGTGATGATACAATTTTTAAACAGTAACTGAGAACCAAAAGGATACGAGCCACTTCCCTTCTTGTGCTGTCAGATGGGAGACCTTCAACATATAAAGTACTTGAAGCATCTGGGGGTAGAGGTACAGTCTCAGGTCCAGGCATGGAAGCTGCATCTACTGTTAACTGACTGCCATAATTGACATTCCGTCCATTTCGTGCAAGATCATGACCACCACCAGGATGCCCCATGACAGTAGGATCAGTTAGTGAATGGTGTGGCAATCCCCCAACACCCCTTCCCAATCCAACACCGCCAATTGCACTGGATTCCCCAGAATTAAACGAAGTAAGCTGCTTCATAACCAAAAAAGTAAGTTTCCAGCAAACAAGCTGTGAAAGCACATCTTCACACATATTATGTACATAAAATAGGTTAAGATGTTACCCCTGCACTTTGAAGGTAGCGGTCATAAGCGGATCCAAGTGTTTTAGTGTCCTTTAGCATTCGATGACCGGTATGGTCATCATTTCGAGCAATATAATTATGCATCTCATTACCCCCTGTCAGACCAGAAGGTGACATATCTGCAATGTAACCGAATCTAGTCTTACAACTTCTCTAATAAAAAAAGGAAGCTGAAAATACATACACTTTATAAAATAAGTTTCGCACATATGCAATGTCGAATATCATTGCCATCCCTACAATGCGAATCACTGACTGACTAGTGACCATATATAAAATACATCTAATCAAATATGCCAGATGCTAGCAAAACACAGATAACTAAACAGAACATTCTCCATAATGCAAAGTGCTCATAATAATATAAAGAGCAGGGTGCACTCACACAAACATGCTTGTTGACACCTATCAAATTATCAGTTCATGCCAAGTAGCATAAACAGTGAACCATTGTTATTTGACTAGTTGTATTAGAGTAACTACTCATATTGTAGTGACTGGACTCTGTTAACAGTTACAGCTCTAAGTAGCTACACAGTTAGTATTCTCAACCATGTGTATCACTGGTCTTCCTTGCAACATAAGTCAATTCTTTTAGTTAGCTTTTAGTATCACAACACATAATTCCTCTAATAATTGATAAATATTTTCCTTCATTCTCTCACATTCCTGTCAGATCTGAGAAACTCCAGAATTATTTTCCTTTGCATGTGTGCTAAGGCGTCTCAACTCAGATCTAAGCTCAAACAAGAAGAATTATGATAGGATTCAATCTCATGGACTTCTAATTATTACGGCACTTCTGTGCCCTCAATAAACTGCAGAACGGATCCTTATGGTGCACAATATCAAAGCCTAGATGCTTGTTCAAGAAGCATGAACTGATAAGCATCAACAATCTACTCTTTTGAAAGAAGCTTAAGCTTTTCCAAAATAGAATGCTGCAGCATCAAGCATTCAACCCTCTGCACCACCTTGCCTTGTCACCTCATCTGCCACATGGTCCCCATGTAAATCAAGTCAGCAGTTCTCACCATCACTTGGATGTGGTGGTAAATAGAGTTTGCTTTACACTCAGTCCTATGGATTCTCTTAAAGTACTGGTCAATAACTCACTAAGCTCATTTAAGAGGCAGCTGTAGTGGATCAGGCCATGTAAATGGTCATTGAGGGCCTGGATGTTGATGCTAGGTTTCTTGTCAATTATGTCAAAAGGTTAGGTCATGATGCCATGAATTGCTATTATCTCTTTGATCATAACTTGGTGCCTCAACCAGCCTATTTAGTTCCGAATCCAGCACAAGCCTATTTACTTTCACACAACCACCACTGCACCATACTACTATGCCCAGCACTAACAACTGTTGGGATACTGTCCAACTTTGGCTCACTACAATAGTACAATTCACCTACTCTTGGTCTCCATGCTGCACAACCCACTTTTGGGAACACTTCTACTCCATTTTATACCCAGCAAAAGGTCCCTCAGTATAGTGCCACTCCAGCCCATTCAATTCCAAGCATATCCCAACAAAAGCACACACCTCAACCCTTAGTCACAGCCTTGAAGGGTTTTCTATTCAAAAATGGTTTTCAAGCCACCCACCATGTAACTACAGGACCTGCAGAATTCATTCAAAACTTTGCATTATCAGGTTTGGATACGATCTTAATATGCAACGGGCAAGCAAGGAACCACTCTGTTTACTTTGAATTCCATCCCACTTCTTGTTTTGTCAAATTTCCTGACCCTTGTGAGGTACTCAGGGTTTTCTTGGTTCAGATGGGCTCTATCAATTTCACAATGTTCAGCTATCTAGGGGGTAGCTTACTTCCTCTTGTATTACTTTACCTTCATTTCTCCTACTATGGTCTATGGATAACTATGTATCAACTATTCCCACTTCCTACACCTCTTAGCACTGTTGTATATGACACCCTCACCTTGAAGAATTTAAAATTGAATTTCAACACAGTAATATGCCGTTGGATTACTGAGTGACGTTTTGTTTGGGAACCTTTTGCATTCCTCATCCACTACAATCAATACCACTTTTTTTGAGCTGGTTTTTAATGATCAATGGGCACTGCTCCCATAGTCTCTAATATAGAATTTAGGTGGCAAGGATAAAGAAACAGAAAGAAGAATCACAGAACAGAGAGGATATATGAAGAAAGATAAGAGAATCAGATAAACTAAACACAGCACTTCTTAATTATCATTTCAGTTTCAGTCTAAAATACATCACCCATCCATTATTTATAGGCATCTAAAAACAGCTTAAAGTTATAAAATCCCAAAGGACAATAGCTTCCAAACACACCAACTAACATTCTTTTCTGTCAATTTAACAAATCCTATACCAATGAAGCCCACTGTCAAATTAATTATAAAGACCCTAACTTTGAAATTCTAAATATAGTAGTCGCCTTAGGGTGTGTTTGAATGGTCGGAAATGTGAAAGAATGACATTGTGAAGAGAAAGAGGGAAAAGAACGAACCGTATTCAGTACGAGGTCGTTTGAGCATGGCGGAAGAAGGGATAAACGGCTGCTGCTGCCGATTCCAGGAGCCGTCCGTCATGGCAAGAGAGAAGAACAAGTTATGGTTATGGTGATTGATCGATGAAGATGAAGATCCAATCACAAACCCTAATTCGGAAAACACCAAACCGTAAGCGTTGGTCCGTTTCTGCAAATAGTACGGATGGGTTGGGCACGTTTTTCTTACTCCTTTCAGTATTCGAGCCAAAAAATGTGATTAGGTTACTTATTTTATGAGTTAAGATTGCATGAATATGATTATTTTAATTAATATATCAATTTCAATATTTGGCATAGTTAAATGGTTAAATAAAAAATAAAAACATTTTATGATATATATATATATATAATAACATAGATTCACTTAAAAAATAAAAAATATGTATATGAACATTCAATTCAACATCTTTTTAATTTGATAAAAAAGTCACTCTTACCTAATTTAGACTAACATAAACTAAAGGATAATTATGTTATTTTACACAAGTTTTTTTATAAAAAAAATTGAAAATCCTCGTTTTCTCTTTCCCATGTCTTTCTTCTCGGGCTTCCCCTTCTTGTTGCGCCGTGCAGCAATTCAATGGCACCAGAAGCAGGAATTGAAGGTCAATTGCTAATGAATGCAGTAATGCTTGGTTTATTAGGGTGTAGGATTGAAGGGCAATTGGAGAGTTTCGTGGGTCACATGATTGGTTTATTGAGATCTGCTTTAGGTTGTGAGTTTGTGTGTTGTGTGCATGTTTGTAGTTTGTAATGCTAATTTAAATAAAAAAAATAACGGTTTTTTTATCCAAATAAAAAGGTGCCAGATGTTAACACCTTTGATATTAAACTCATATATATATATATATATAAGTAATAAAATTATCTTCTTGTATTTTTAAATGTTTTAGACTTTATTCTGTTTAAACAATTGATGTTATAAGATTTTAAAACTTAATTTATTTATTTTTCTTAATTATACCCTATTAGCTACTGTGAAAAATGCTAAAAATATAGTACTCTCTAGTCAATTCTTTTGAACATATTTTCTTTTGTTTAGTTAAAATTTAAACATGAACTAAATAAAAAATGAAGAAAGGGAAGGAGAAGAAAAGATAAATGAAAAGGAAGTTAGGGGAGGTGGGGTGGGTTAGTGAAATCAGAAAAGGAATGGTGGGGGAAGGGAAGGGGTTGGGGTAGTTGGGTAATTAGGGTATTTTAAAAGCAGGGGATGATAATCGCAAATTAAGAGGTGCCAATAACAATTGTCAGTTTCTTTTCATCAAAATCTGGCCACATGAGTTTCTATTAGAAGCCCAAATTTTGCTTCAAGGTGCACCGGCAACAGACAGAGAAAACCCAAGTTTTCGCTGCTTCCACTTCTCTCATTTATCATAAAGGTCAAGGGTGAGGGGATGACCAGACAAGTTGGAGGAATCATTCAATCAAGAAGAAACTTGTTCAAACTTTAAGCGTATGTTTGATTAAGGAAAAGAGTAAAAGAGTAAAAGTGAAAGAAAATAAAACGTAAGGAGGGAAAAAGAGCAAAAAAAATAATAAATGATTTTTAGAGTGTTTGGTAGAAAACAAAGTTTTAAAAAAAGTATTATATATATATATATATATATATATATATAATGACATAAAATATGTAAGTATTTTTCAATATTAAAGATTTTCGTTACCTTGTGTTGAATTATTATCCCTTTACCATAAAATTTAAATTTCTATCATATGGGTACTGGTCACAATTATGTTGAAGAAAAAACATCACAATTTTTTATTCACAAATTGTCGGCTGCAACAGGAGCTTACCGAGTGTAGTTTGTGTGTATCTGTGTTTTTCCCCTCTTTAACTGAAGATAACGTGTGTGTGTGTGTGTGTGTGTTTTCACACTAGTACAGTCAACAAACTGGGAGAAAAAAACACAAGTCATAAAAGTCTTGCTTGCAAGCCCACCTATAAAGCTTAATAGACCAATTTGATCGACCTAATTACTTTTCAATGGCCATGATTTTCATCTTATTTCCTCACTTGCTTTTATACCAATTATATTCCTATTATAATAATTTTGTTATCATATTATAGTACTAGCATGTTGTTGTGTGGTGCAGGAAACTATATATACATTCTTTTCTTAATTCAACATATAGTGCAAATTATTGTGAAATGTGTTGGAAAAGTGATATGCCGAGGAGAGGAGACTATAGACTTTTTGAGGAATATGGAGTTATGCCATATGTAAAACACCAAAAATTTATGGGAAGAAACAAACAAGTGACATTTTGAACAGAGATTTGTTACCAGAGAAATATAAATGAATAACAGGGAAAGAAAAACTCCCAGCACCTTTTTTTTTCTATCTTCTTCAGGATGGAATATATTCTCTATTATTATCAATGTAACTACAGTACTTCCTTTTGAGTCCGGAGCACTGCCTTAGGTCAGTAGAAGATTCAAGATAGGATCATTATTCAATTGAGTATATAACTTTAGTTCCAATTTGTACCCACAATACAAAGTATGTACTATAGTTCCAATTTTCTGTTCTTTTCTTTACTCAGTAGCGGCTTAGAAAGTTCTCAATCCTTGTTTGCCTTTTGGGAACTGAAGGGAAGGAACAAACATAATTATGAAAACCGTCCCGGTCATTGACCCGGTCGAGGTAGTGGGTCAGTGGTCCAACCGGTGGCTGGTAATTGGCCCGGTTTGACCCGGTCTATATTAAAAAAATTAAAATAATAAAGTGTATTGATAATAAAAAAGAGTGTGAATAGCAACTATCTACATCAAAACAGCAAAATGAAAACTGCATAAGAGAAAAAGGGGCGCAAAAAGCAAAACTATATTATATATACGTAGGTCATTAACATTTTTTGATTACAAAAATATAAAATGGAAACTGCGGAAAGTAATAATAGGAGTACAAAAAGTAACAATCAGGCCCAAATTAAAAAACCCTAATGATATATATTCTTCTCTTCCTGCAGATTCTATTCTTCTTTTCATTCCAGCGCTTCCTTCCTTCCTTCATGCGGCTGGTGATGCACTGCTGCGCCCCCATCCTCGTTTTTTTTTCTTCCTGCTGCTGCACGCCCACATTCTTCTCTTATATCATCTCTACCTCTACTTCCCATCACCTTAATTCTATGCCAACATCCAGCTTGACTTAAATTTTTTTTAACATTTCATAAATATGTTTTCAGATGCGGTGGCAGAACAGGCGGAGCAGAGCTTCTCCGGCATAAGGTGTCGATGAAGAAGACGAAGGAAATGTCTTTTTATGAGTTTTACAAAACCCGGTCCGGGTTACTAAACCCGTCCGGGTTGCCGGGTTCTTCAAAAACCGGCCGGTTTTTGCCGGGCTTAACCGGGTCACTTGCATGACCGGTTCGACACTCGACTCGGCCCGGTGCTACCAACGGTTCCCGGTCGGACCGGTCCGACCGGCCGGTCCGAACCGGTTTTAATAACACTGGGAACAAACTAAATTAAAGCAAGCTAACTAAGAGTAATCAAGTGTTAGTCTTATAAATTTTTAATATTTATTTTTGTATTTGGGAGGAATAATTAACGTGTATATGCAACTAAACTTATACCATATTATATAAATCCTAAAATAAATGAGAAAAAGTAAAGTTATTACAGAAAATATATAAAATATGATGAAAAGTAAGTGAATATGCAAGTAATGCTTGATTTGAATGTTTTTTTTTCATTTTTAAAGAAAATAGAAAATAGAAGTGAAAATATATTTAGTTAAAATTTAGAAAATATTTTTAAAAATAGACTTAAAACTAAAAATAACACATCAACCTTTTCAATCTTTTTGAATGAGTGAAAACTTAATGACATCTTATAGTATTTTTTTTTAGTTTTCTAAATCTTGAAAATTTGAAAATAAAAAATTATTTAAAAATAATATAAAAAAAAATAAACATTCAAATTGAGTAGTCCTAGTCTTGATTTTCTTAAGTAAGATTTTAGATTCGAGTTTTGTGAATGAAAAAAATGTGATTAAAAAGAAAAATCTCATTAAAGGTGATTAGTGAAATTTTTTCGTAGAGATTAATCATTAATAAAATTAATGGTGATTATTTTGCATCAATATTATGGTTTAAAAAAAAAACCTAAGTTACTTTGCAATTGCAAATCCTCTCCTCCACCCAAAAGAAGATTATGAATATGCGTATATTGTCGTTTAGAATCGATTTACTTCTAGTTAAGGATTTGTTTGTATAAGTTTACATAAGGTGGTTCTAATATAATTCTTTAGAGCTTTTTTAAGTTACAAACTTTAATTTGTTAGAAAAATATTATATTAGCTTTTATATTTTTTTGGTACAAAAACTTAAAGTAGCTTTTATATGAAAAAATAATTATAATACTTTTAATATATATCTTTTAATTAAAATTATATTTTCGAAAAAAGTTAAAGCAACAGATCCTAAATACATATACCTTATAGAGTTACTAATTTTTGCATTATTTCCATGCGTGTGTGTATATTTCTTTCTTTCTTACGCGTTTCTCCGTCAATAAATAGAGCACTTTCATCATCGATAATAGCAGTTTTGGTATCAATAAACATTTCAGGCGTAAATTTGAAGTTTTATCTCCTTTTTTTTAACTCTAACGTCGATGAACTACGGGTCGAATGGTAGCTTTCAATCCATAGAAGAAGGACAATTTTCTCAACATTATCACACCAACAATAATAATCTAATTAATACTCTCAGATCTATTCAATAGATTGGAATAAAATGGAAAGAAAATAAATTAAAAAAAGTTGAATTAAAATGAAATGTTAAAATATAATCACAGGACTTTATTGTTTATTTTGTTCTTTTTTTATTCTCTTTATCATAAATCCTCAAAACATTGATCTAGTACCGTGTATTTCTATTGTTACGAATTACGATTAATACTCGCTTTACAGGCACTCTAACTTGTACCGACCAAATAAGTGCTAAACTTTTAGACCATCTTTGTTTGAATTGTTTCCTTTCTCCTATGAGCTAGCATAGAGCATTCTTTACGAGCACTGATTACAACACAAATCAACTCCCTCATCAATATGTCCCTAATTTCTGTCTCTGTTTCCACACAGAACGTGGGTCCAACTTTATCCGTCTCTTCTCTTATTTTTGTGAACTCCATGGGTCCCCTAACTTCATTGTCCAACTCTTTATTATGGTCTCAGAAATTAAAACCCAACTCTTTTGCCTACCCTATTCATGCAGCACTCGCCACATTCATCAATGTACCCTTGTGCATGTGTACACTGACACTAGGCGCATTTCCATTTAAGATAAACAACCTTATTTGTATATATGACACTAAGAAAATTGAACCAAAATTAGATCATCATCTTTTTTTTTATTTAAAGGCAACCATTTGTTTGCACATAAATTACTTTATTTTGATAATAAAAAATCGTCAAATTGTATTCTGATAATCAAATGACTTAGGGAAGCTATGACATCACCTCATTGAATGCCCCTTTAGATTTTAGACCCTAAGTCGTTGATGAAGGACATATATTTACATGTTGCTGTGAGACTTAGCACAAAATTTTCGGACTTTCAGTTCCATAGTCGGCCATTAATTTCCATGAAGGCCCACAGATTCACCTAACCAGCCATCACTCACACTATTTTGCTCCCTGTATACTATACATCCTTATAAATAAAAATATATAATGTTTCTCCTTTCTTTTTATTTGTTAAGTCATTTTGGCCATACTCTTTTGGCTGGTTTCTGAATACTATCACAACTTGTGTGACTCAGAACACTTAAGAACACCTTTCCCTCCCCTGAGGACCCGTTCCAGGGTCTCATAAAGGAATTTTCCTAGTCTCTTTCAATTTTTAATTAAATAAAAGTACTTCATCCATCCGATCTCCATTATAAAAAAGAATGTGTTTCACACTTATTAATGAAACTAGTTAACTTCATGTTATTTTTATTTTTCATTATAAAAAAGACTACAAGCAGTTGCAAAAAAGAATTACATCTCAACCATATTACTGCTTATCTTTCTACACCGTCAACTAGCCAAAATATTGTAGATGAAGATAAAAGAAAAAAAAAACATAAGAAGGCTGCTATACCAAAACCCATATAACTAGTTAATTTGATTAAGTTATGTCATTCTTAATTAAAAAAATAACTTTTTTCTTAAATTACATCTCATTGGAACCTAATATCAATCATAAAAAAATTGATCTCATTAAAAATGAAGTATATTTTGAAAATAATTTTATCAAATAAAATTTTATAAATTGAAATTTGCTTATATTTAAAATAAAAAAATCATTACCTATATTCAAAACGGGAGAAAGTCTTCAAGTTGTCTCATTTATTGCTACAAGCCACCAAAAGCCTAACACAACAAATATCACCCCCAACAGCCAAATCTTAAAGCACATGCCATAGCATTTACTCCCCCCATGTTTCCGCACACACCGGCGTTGTTCTTTATTGTAATATTAGTAGTTCCATTTCCACTCTTTCACATATACTTCACAAACAAGCCACTCTTGGCACTACAAACATCCCAAAAATTCCTTTCATTTATTAAGAATGTGTGAAACTCAAACCATCTTATAGCATTTCTTCCCCCTCCATTCATTATCCCCTTTTCTGTTTCAACATTTTTCTCCCCCTTCAACAACTTTCCCCCCCCCCCCCCCCCCCCCCCCCTCCCCCCCCCCCCCCACCCCCC
>CM023960.1:28127011-28155451 GCA_013407115.1 Glycine latifolia | reverse complement strand
TCCTCCTCTCTCTCTCTCGCATTCACTCTTTTTCTTTCCTTTCTGAGGTTTTCTTGCTATAAAGAAAGGTGAATTATTAAACTCCCTTAATGGATAGAAGATACCTCAACTTGGTTCTAGTGCTGATGCTTTTGGTGATATGTTTTGTTGGCCATAGTTATGGTGCCAGACACTTTAATCAAGTTTCCAAAGTGCAACCCAGGGGTAAGGCTTTGCCTCCAAGCTTCTTTGGTTTTTTGCCAAAAGCAATGCCAATACCACCTTCAGGGCCTTCAAGGAAACACAACGGCATTGGATTACAAAGCTCAATAGGGGAACCATAGAGGGGTTGGATATGTATCTCATATATTCCTTCCTTACCATTGAATCTCTTGATAATTTTTTTAAGGGTAATGTACATGATGCCTTATTTATTTGTATTTTGTCTTTACCTTTTTGGGTTTTTTTGGTTTACTTCCCTCTTTTCTGGTTATTATTTTCAAGATCATTTTCAAGACAAACAGTTTCAAAATGAACTGTTAAAAGGGTATATGTAGATTATTAATTATATATTATTATTAGCTTCTTCACATATGTGAAGGATATGTATATCTGGACAAGCTTTTAGCTAGCTTCATACAGCTTTGTGATAGAACCCTTGAGGGTTCAAAGCAAGAAATGTTTTGTGGCTTGGCTTAAAGATAAAAAGTGTTGTACTTGAAATCAAAGAGAAAAAAGGTGACAAACCTCTCAAAGTTGATGTCTATCTACAGATCTACTTCTTCTGCTTCCGTTTCTTTCTATTAAGCTTTTTGTTAGGTAAATACGTGCAAGCTGGCATGTAAGATTAAGACTTAGAAAAGTGGAACTTTCAATGAATATTAATGACAATATGTATGTAAGATAAAGATTTAGAGAAGAAGTTGCATTATTTATTGATTCATGTGACTACAAAATCATGCTTGTGTGTTCTTCTAAACTTGGAAGTTCTTTCTCTGAAATCTGGAGAATGCCTGCAAAAACTGATAAAGGATAGTAACTGTAGCTAAGAGTGACCATACATTCTCATAAACTTTCGGAAGTGACGTGAGAATCGTCCATTGTTGCGTTTTTATTGGATTTTAGTTAGTAGCTAATAAATGTTCGTACGAGGACGTGATTTCCTAGCCATCCTACACTGCACGCCCTATATATATTGCTTCATCATTTTACGTGTGATTTGTGTCATTGTGCTCGTCTAGTTATTTTAAATCAAGGATATAATCTAAAACAAATCAAGGATAATGTAGAGTTTTATTTTATTTATAATCGCAATTTTTTTCCAGTTTTTTCAAGTTGATGAATAGAAAATGGCGTTGCAAAGACTTTTTATGTTAAAAGTTTCGTAATCTTATGTACTACAAGGGTTTTAGGAGGATGAAAAATTCTAGGATGATGAATTTAATGATGGAATTCTGCATAACGAATGTAATTACAGCAGTTGAAAAATCTTAATTGCAAATATATAGGACAAAACAAAACGGATGACACGTTCAAACTAATCACAAGAGTAAAGTGACTTGTTTTTGTTCACAGTTTTCTCGAGTTAAAAGACAAATGAAAATTAAATTAGCCCCTCAAAATGCTAATTGTTTTGGGTGGGTAAGCTGTTTCAAATCATGCCAAGTCATCATATCGTGATTACAGACCTAGCTTTGAAGCCATGTGAAACCCATTAATTATAATGGTAAATTTCAAAGACCAAATGCAAAGAACGGCTAGTCAAATTTTGAACTTTGTCGTAAAATGAAATATTTTCGATCTTTTTTTTTAAGTGATACTAACGTGGAGTGGAGTATTTTTAGTTTTATTTATAATTAATATTTATTGAAGAATTTGATTGATCATTTATATTATATTGAGATTTTATTTCTTATCACATTTTTTATCTACAAGGTTTGAATTTAAAATTTTATTTATAAGGACGGAGACTAGTTGTTACGGATATTTTATATTGGGCCAAAGACCAAAAGGCCCAAGGTAAATATAAAACAAGTTATTAAAGGAAAGACCAAAGAAGATTAAAATCCTAAATATTTATAGAATCAAAGAAGATACAGGAGGTTATTTTTACAACAAATATCCAATATATCTGCTCATCCTTTAGAAGATCGTGACCAAGAATAGGACCAGTTTCCTCATTTGTCTGCAGGTCAGTAAATATAAAAAGCCCCTCTCCCCTTTGGTGAAAGGTACACACATATTCTGACTCTCTCTTTCCCTTTCACACAAGCACACACTGCACACCACTTGTGTCGTGTTGTTTGCTGTGATCTTCATTTTCCTTTGGGTGCTTCAACTTCCATAGCATTCAGAGAGAGAGAGAGAACCTCGATCATACATCAAGACCCAGTTTCATTACTGGACCTCCGTTTACAACGAACGGAACATTGGCGCCGTCTGTGGGAATCGTTAAATTTCTACTCCCACGTTCCCAATGGTAAACACGAGAAGACATCATTTTGAAGGCCCACCCGAGGACGATCGGTCACGATCGGTCCGGGTGGAGGACGCTTTGACGGACACCGCATCATCCCGAGCGCAGAACAACCCGCCACCCGCACTTGTCGAAGGGGTGTTGCCCACACCAGCCGGGGCAGATCAAGAATCCTTGCAGCGCCTCACCAACAATGCGTTGCAGTCCATTCTCCTGCGAATGGAGCGGTTCGAGAGACGACATGCCCTTCAGCGGCAGGAAGATATGAATCATATACTGGCACAACTCGATGAACGTTGTGCAAGATGGACGCTGGGCGATGGCAACCGGCTAGGAAGGAGGGAAAGAAGCCTTGGTCAGATGGAGATACCACCCCCGGAGCCGATGATTCACTCCGAACTCGCCCCTCCGGCCGGAAACATGCATGACCCCGAACAGCAGCAAGGGCCGATCAGAGGGAAAAGCCCACAAGTTGCATTGCAATCGGGAGGCGGCGCGGAGGTCTACAGACGGAAGTACAGGCGGGGACAGCACAACAATAGTCCTTTTGTGGACGAGATCGTCAATGCCCAATTCCTGGAAGATTTTGATGGATCTTTCCTGTCGAAGTACGATGGGAGCCAAGATCCTCAGGTGCACATAGACGAGTTCGACATGCAAATGTGCGTGCGGGGAATTGACGAGCCGATCATCTCGCGCATATTCGTTACTACTCTAACCGGAGCAGCTCAGACATGGTTCCATTCATTGCCACCCCGGTCAATCCACAATTTTGAGGATTTCGGCCAGAGGTTTTTGCTCAACTTTGCGACGAGCAAGAAACAGCCGAAATCCGAATTTGTTCTGGGAAAGATCCGACAGCATCCGGGGGAGACACTGCAAAGCTACCTGGACCGGTTTAAAGAAGCCGCCCTACAAGTGCAAGGCCTGGAAGAAAAAGTGCACGTTCATTTGCTATCGGCCGGACTGAATGGATCGTCTCGGCTGGCGAAATCCATCTACAAAGACCCCGTTAAAACCTTACTAGAATTCAGGGTCCGATCAAAGAAGTACCTGGAGTTGGAACAGATGGAGATTGCCAACACGGCTCCTAAAAGGAAGGGTTCACCACCAAGGCATCGCCAGCATATACCCATCAACAGGAACTCGGAAGTCGGCCATAGACCAGCAAGACACGACACCAAATATGACAAATATACCCCGCTGAACACTTCACGGGCACAAGTGTGGAGAGAAGTGGCCTTGACAGAGATGAAGAAAGTAGACCGACCTCGACCGGTGTTCAAGAAGATCGGCCTCGACCATTCCCGCTTCTGCGAGTTTCACAATGGCCCGGGACACACTACCGACCAATGCTGGGACTTGCGAGATGCGATAGAAAAGTTCATTCGTGAAGGAAAGTTGAGACGGTATGTGATCAAAACCCAGGGGCAGCAAGGCAAACGCAAAGGCAATCCCAACGAGGAGGTAAAGGTTCGAGATGAAAAGAGGAAAAAGACGAGTGAGGAAGAGTTCCCGGAGCCAGAATTCGAGTGCAATGTCATCACAGGTGCTATGGGAGGAGGAGGAGACACGGCCAATCAACGCCGCAAATACCTTCGAGAAGTCTTGGCAGTGAGGGAGCATCCCAAGTTTAAACCCACTAATGACAGGGTTGAACCACCTTTGCTCTACTTCACCCGAGATGATCTGGCCGACGTGATACCGGGGCACGAGGACGGCTTGGTCATAACCGGGACCATAGCCAATTGCCGAGTTAGTAAGATATTTGTTGACAATGGCAGTTGCGCTGACATCATATCCTGGTCAGCATTCAAGAAGATGAACCTGGACGAGGAAGATTTAAAACCGTGCAAAACGCTATTATCGGGCTTTAACGGGGAGAACACCGCACTCAAGGGCTCCATTGAGTTGCGACTCACGCTGGGAACAAAGGAGGGCTTCAAGTCGGAAAGAGTCCAGTTCGTGGTAGGGGAGTTTCCTTCACCGTACAATGTGATTCTTGGAAGGCCCACCCTCCATAGGTGGGACATCCTGATGTCCACCAAGCATCAGAAGATGAAGTTTGTGGGAAACAACGGCAAAGTAATCACCATCTGTGGCGATCAGAGGGAATCCCGCCAGTGTTACTTCAATGCTGTAAAGGAAAGGGGAGCTGGCCCGCCTTCCATGCCGAGTTTCCCAGAAGGCCGAGACGAAACAAAGAGAACAAGGGGGAAGCAGGTGAAGCCGGTAAATCTGGTAGAGCTTGACGTAAGGGAGAAAGAGGAGGAATGGAGACCTGAACCAGCCGACGAGTTGATGGATATCCAGCTCGGTCCAGAAGTCACCCAAGTCACCAAGATTGGGATGATCACCGACCCTGATGCACGAGCCAAGCTGATAGAATGTTTGAAAGATAACCGAGATATTTTTGCATGGAAAGCCTCAGAAATTCCTGGGATAGACCCTGCATTCTGCTGCCACAGACTATCCATGTACCCCGATGCAAAACCAGTCGCCCAAAAGAGAAGGAACCTCGGCCTTGATCGGAAGCAAGCGCTAGAGAAACACGTCCGAGAGCTAGTGGATGCGGGTTTCATACAAGAAATCCAGTACACCACTTGGCTATCCAATGTGGTGATGGTTAAGAAGGCTAATGGCAAATGGCGAGTGTGCGTTGACTACACGGATGTCAACAAGGTGTGTCCCAAAGATTCGTATTCACTGCCAAGCATAGATCAGCTTGTGGACAATTCCGCTGGATATAAGTTACTGTCTTTTATGGACGCATACTCTGGGTACAACCAGATTCCGATGTACCCAGGAGATCGGGAGAAGACGGCCTTCAGGGGAGGAGAGGCCAACTATTGTTATAACGTGATGCCCTTCGGCCTGAAAAACGCTGGAGCCACTTACCAGCGCATGATGAATAAGGTTTTCGCCCAGCAGCTCGGCCGGAATATAGAAGTATATATTGATGACATGATTACGAAGACAGCACCAGAGGGCGATCATATCCGAGATCTACAGGAGACTTTTCGCAGTTTGAGAGAAAACAACATCCGACTGAACCCGCTCAAGTGTGCTTTTGGAGTAACGGCGGGTAAATTCTTGGGATTCATGTTGACACACAGAGGTATTGAAGTTAATCCAGACAAGTGTGAAGCAGTTCTGAGCATGAAATTCCCAACCACAAAAAAGGAAGTACAGCAGCTGACCGGAAGGTTAGCAGCACTGACAAGATTTCTTCCCAAATCGGCAGAGAAGGCCCTCCCCTTCTTTCGTTTATTAAAGAAGGAAGCCCGGGTAGGATGGAGTCCGGAATGTGAGGCCGCTTTTCAGGAGATCAAAAGGTGTCTTTCCTCACCGCCGGTTTTATCTATACTTGTCGGTGGGCGAGGAAGTTGTAAGTGCCGTATTGGTAAGGGAGACCGGCAAGACTCAGCTACCTGTATACTTCATAAGCCAAGCTTTGAAGTGCTCAGAATTAAGATATCAAAAGTTGGAGAAGATAGCCTACGCACTTTTAGTGGTAGCTAAGAGGCTACGACCATATTTCCAGGGTCACACCATTGTAGTGCGTACCGACCAGCCAATCCGGCAGGTTCTTCATAAACCGGACTTAGCGGGAAGAATGATGCACTGGGCGATACAGCTATCCGAGTTTGACTTGAGGTACGAAGCGCGACACGCTATCAAAGCCCAGGCCCTGGCCGATTTCCTGGTCGAACTCACCCCGGCGACCTCGGCCAGCGAGGAAATATGGACCCTCTTCGTGGACGGATCGTCCAACACCAAGGGAAGTGGAGCTGGAATTATAGTAGAGAACCCTCAGGGGACATCGGTAGAGCAGTCTTTACGGCTGAATTTCCCGACATCGAATAATCAGGCTGAATATGAGGCCTTGATAGCTGGATTGATCCTAGCCAGAGAACAAGGAGCCCAGAAGGTGAAAGTCTTCACAGATTCACAGCTCGTAGCGGCTCAGATCGAAGGAAGATATCAAGCCAAGGGACCACTGTTGATCAAATACTTGGCTAGGGTCAGGGAAATTATGGCCGAGTTTGATAAAGTCACCGTCTCCCATATCCCCCGAGAAGAAAACGTGAGAGCCGACGTATTATCCAAACTGGCGAGCACCAAGGGCGCTGGCAATCACAGAACGGTAGTCCAGCAGGAGCTGGCCCACCCCACTTGCATCATGATGATATCGTCCGAGTTCGATTGGAGACAGCCGATTATCAGATACTTGGAGCAGGGAATAGTCCCGGATGATGACATGGAAGCCAAAAAGTTGATCCGAGATGCTGTGATGTACACTACGTTGGAGGGCGAGTTGTATCGTAAAGGACCACACACACCCCTGTTGCTCTGCGTTGGACCTGACCAAGCAGAATATGTACTGGCCGAGATACATGAGGGCATCAACGGCCAACACATGGGAGCAAAGGCACTGGCAACAAAGGCCATTCGGGCTGGATACTTCTGGCCAACTATGAAGGCAGACGCCTAGGATCACGTGAAGAAGTGCGAGAATTGTCAGAAGCACGCTAAGATAATATGGTCTCCCCCATCCGAACTGACGACTATCACCTCTCCTTGGCCTTTTTATAAATGGGGAATGGACTTGCTCGGCCCGTTCAAGGCCGCCGAAGGTCAACTGAAATGGCTGATTGTAGCAGTTGATTACTTCACAAAGTGGATAGAAGCCGAACCATTAGCCACCATCACCTCGGCCCGAGTTCGGAAATTCTTCGAGAGGAACATTATATCTCGGTTCGGAATCCCGGCCGAGATCGTCACAGATAACGGGACTCAATTTACTGATAAGCAGTTCAGGGCAATGATGGCCGATTTTCATATTAAGCACCACTTCGCCTCTGTTGAACACCCCCAGTCTAACGGCCAAGCCGAAGCCGCCAATAAAGTTATCTTGGAAGGACTCAGAAAAAGGATGTATAACGCCGGAGGTAGCTGGGCGGAGCAGCTGTACTACGTCTTGTGGGCATATCGGACCACAATCCAGTCATCCACGCAGGAAACCCCATTCAGAATGACCTATGGGAGTGAAGCCATGATCCCGGTCGAGATCGGACAACCCTCTTGGAGGAGGATAGCTATACTCAAAGGGGGGGAGGAAGTCAACAATGAGGCCCTAAGCACCGAGCTAGCCTTGATAGACGAAGCACGAGCTCAAGCACATATCCGAGATATGGCCGCGAAGCAGTTGGTGGCCAGAAGATTCAATAGAAAGGTTAGACCAAGAGCCTTCATAAAAGGTGACCTAGTCCTAAGAAGGGCCGACATCGGCAATAAAAATGTGCGGGATGGAAAGCTGGCGGCAAGCTGGGAAGGACCCTATCGTGTCGCTCAGGATCTCGGTCACGGAGCATATGCGTTGGAAACACTGGATAAAAAGGCGGTGAAGCGCACGTGGAATGCCGACAAATTGAAGATATATTATAGTTAAATTAATATTGTGAGGAAAGTGGCGGCCAACGGTTTAGACACCCCCACTACAGACAACACCTTTTATCAGAATAAATTATGAATATTATAAATAAACGAATTGCAAGTCAATTTGAATACTTTGATGATTAGTAAATCATGTGCTCAATGAGCAATATTTATTATGTTCCATGCGGATCCGAGGTGTTTCCCAACCCTGATCAGGTCGGCACGGTCCAACGCGGCTGTGATGCACTAACGATAACTTGGAATGAAAATTAACCGAGAAACGATTACGTAAGTCGGTCAATATTTTACCTGGCTGTGGGAGCCAAACGAATAATAAATGCGCATATTGAAAAAGTTCTGAAGAACAAAATAAACTAAGCATATTTGCCCAAGATATGATAAAAGGTTAATCGCCCAAAATACAAAAATTGTTTAGAACAAGCGTTCACAAAAATATCAAATTACATATTAAACCGGCATCCCGGCCCTTCAAGCACCAGCAGGAGTCGAGTCCTCTTCAACACCCGCCTCAACACGATCCTCGGCCTCAACGACCGAATCCTCCTGATCGAAGTAGGGGACGACCGCACCTTCACGAACGAAAGATTGAAAGTGCAGCCCCTCCATGCTCAGGGCGATCCCGGGGTTGAGACACCGGATCTGGGCGACGGCGTTGTTGAACGAATCCTCGGCCGCAGAAGAGAGCGCATCTTGAAGCTCTACCACCTCTTTCTCTGCCGCCAAGAGCTTGGACTTCGCCCCCTCAGCCTCGGCCTGAGCACCCTCGAATAGAGTTTTCACCTCATTCAGATTTTGGGTTGCTTGGGCGGCCTTCGCCAGCTCCTTCTCGGCCTCGAAGCGGGCCGCCCGAAGGTCTTGCTTGGACGCCTCTTTCGCCTTGGCCGCCTGCGCCCGAACTTCCGTAAGCTCGTCCCCAGCCTGGCGAAGCTTGGTGCCGGCAACAGCAAGCTCTTCCTTGTATTTGTGGCATCTCTCCTTGGTGACGACGAGGCAATCAACCAAGGAGGCCGTTTGGTAAGCATGCCGCTGCATCTGCTGAAGAAGTCGAACATCCTCCCCGGAAAAACGGGAGGAGTCGGCGAAGCGCTTGGGGGCTTGAACATACGGGAACAGATCATCGGCCCCCCTCTCCCATAAATGGCCGACCTTCAGCTTTGAAGCATCGGAAGGCACGGCAGGTGAGTACACGTAGGCTGGAGGATCGACCGAAGAAGCCGGAGAAGGAGCGACGGGTTCGGCAGGAGGGGCGACCGAGGCCGAAGCGGCGGGTGTAACAACGGGCACGATGGCTGAAGGTGTGCCCGCCTCAATAACCGACTTGGTCACCTTCTTCCTTTTTAAGTTCTTGAAAAAAGAAGGCGTCGCTTCGGTCGACGGGGGAGGACGAGGAGCCCCGGAGTTCTTGCGAGACCGGGTGCGCAAATCGTCAACCTGAGTTTCCATCTCGGTAGCTGCAAAACAGAAAACAATAATAAGCACCAAAACTAGCAAAGGATAAAGAAACACATTAAGATAACACCGACACTCAGGGAAAGCCGAGGGAACTCCGCAAAGGCCTTGACTCTCTCGGAAAGCGTCGATTTGAATAACTGAGAAAGCGTCCTCATCCGACAACCCGGTCTCGTCACGATGGTAAAAGGAAGGGTGAAACTCATGATGGGCATGAGACCAGTAAAGCGGAAACTTCCACTTCACCCCGGCAGACTCCGGCCCTTGTAAGAAGAAAGGTTGTTGGCCGGGTTTGGCACTAACTCTGAAGTAATTATTTTTAAACCTTTTAAAAGAATCGGCAAAAAGGGGAAAAAGTTTGCGTTTGGGGCGACTCCGTAAGGAAGTCCACCCCTTGCGGTTGGAAGGCTCTCGGCCCGAACCGCTGGTCTGAACGGAAAAATAATACATGAAGACAGGAACGGTACAAGGAATGCCTAAGTTAACACACAAGTCCTCAAACGATTTGACGAAGGCCCAGCCGTTTGGATGAAGTTGTGAAGGAGCTAAGGAGAGATGTTTCAAGAGTTTCATTTCGAACTCAGAAAGAGGAAAACGAATACCCAAGCGGGTGACCACGTCGGCACAGAAAAAGAAAAAGTTAGGCTCGCCCTGCTCGGCTTGAGAGCATATCGGCACACTTGGGCCGGGAGGGCGAACTGAGAATCCTTCTTGATTCCCAACTGGGAGGGCGGCTATACCCTCCGGACTCATTGATGAGGAGGTGTTGAGGACCTCGAAGGTCACCCAAGGAAATTGGGCCACCAGATCGGGAGAGGGGTTGCCGGCATGAGAACCGCTTGACCGAGATTCTTCTACAATTTCCACAGAAGGGGTTTCCATGACCTACGACAAAGTAAAATAGAAAAGGGTCAGCAACGGTACCTGGAAGATCAACAGCGAGCCGGGAAGTCCCAACCGGCCTCGAGATATTTTCCGCCGATACCCCGAATCTAGGCGGGGGCAGTGAAGGAATGACGGACACGGGATTGTGCCGACACGCATCTAGTACGGCGTCGGCATCTCTGTCAAAACCTGAAGAGGCTAAATACAAAAATTGATCCATACACCTGGTGCACGGTTCATATCGGATCTCGGAAGGGGTTTCTAAAGGAGAAGGACTTGGGGGAAGAGTAGAAAGGGCTACAGCTCGAACCCTACTTTCCCCGGTGGATTTCGCACTAGAATTCTGTAATGACTTAGCACTTTTAGAAGAGGCGCGGCTTCTACCACTCGTACCTGAACCCCCTACATTCCTGGAAAAATCATCTGTTCTAGCCTCAGAAGGGGGAGATTTTTCAAACGAAGGGTTACTCGAGGTTTTTGAGCCACCAGTAGGGGCTCGAAGGAAGCGTTTAAGTTTATCCTCCTCAGTAAGGGGTTTACCAAAGAACCAATAAGCAGAATAAGGGGGGATTCGTTTAATGATACGGGCCTCCTCCTCAGGAGTAAGCTTCACCATTAGGGGTTTTAGAAAGGTTTCTAAAGGTTCAAAACAAGGGCAAGAATGAAAAGAGGCAGATAACCCAGAAGGAATTAAGAAAATAAGGCCTGAAAGAAGAAACGAATTTCTAGAAGCAAAAAGAGAACAAGAAGAGGAGAGAACGCAACAGAATCAAGGAAAGAAAAGAGGTACCTGGATTGGAGAACTTCGAAGAAGACTGAAACACTGAACGCGGGAGCAAAGAAGGCAAGTAAGAAAGTAAGCAGCAGGGAAGGAAATGAGTCGCAAATGAGAAGAACCAAAAAGAAAATGGCAAAATATGGGCTATAAATGCGGGCCGTAACCATCAAAACCGCGAAAGTGAAGAATAGTAACCGTCAAAATTTGAATTAAGAAACGTAACTGACAAGCGTGCTTGATTGCTGGGGCAATTATGGCTGGAAACCAAGAGACGGGCGAATTAGACAGCAGCCTGACATAATCATTAGAGTGGGCATTGAGTTGGCAGAGCATTAAAAGCCAAGGAGGCGCGTCTGTTCGATTGTCCATAAAATGGGATTTCTTACGCCAGACTTTGAAAGGAGGAGATCGGCCTGGTATAAGGGCGTCTCATTATATCGGACTGGATCGGACATAGAGGTCGGTTCGTAGGGAAACCAATATTTGATACACGTTCCAAAGGTAAATTGCAAGAAATACCTCGGAAGACCATGAAATCGGCCTTTCCGAGATAATCATCTCGGCTACAAACGTGTAGGCCTAAAATAATTCATCTCGGTCATTTAGACTCCTCAACAACCGAGATGAGGGGCAACTGTTACGGATATTTTATATTGGGCCAAAGACCAAAAGGCCCAAGGTAAATATAAAACAAGTTATTAAAGGAAAGACCAAAGAAGATTAAAATCCTAAATATTCACAGAATCAAAGAAGATACAGGAGGTTATTTTTACAACAAATATCCAATATATCTGCTCATCCTTTAGAAGATCGTGACCAAGAATAGGACCAGTTTCCTTATTTGTCTGCAGGTCAGTAAATATAAAAAGCCCCTCTCCCCTTTGGTGAAAGGTACACACATATTCTGACTCTCTCTTTCCCTTTCACACAAGCACACACTGCACACCACTTGTGTCGTGTTGTTTGCTGTGATCTTCATTTTCCTTTGGGTGCTTCAACTTCCATAGCATTCAGAGAGAGAGAGAGAACCTCGATCATACATCAAGACCCAGTTTCATTACTGGACCTCCGTTTACAACGAACGGAACACTAGTACTCTTTGGATCAACCGTGTTTCAACTTTTTCTTAAGTGCTCTAACAATAATTCTTTAGTATTCTCTTAATTATTAAAAAAACGAAGCATTCAGAATCCGGGAAAATATTGTTTAGATTTTAATAATTAAGGGATTATTAATAAGATATAAGCATGTTTCATAAAATTTTCTAAATTTCACCAAAAAATAAAAAATAAACTTCTCTAACATAAGATAAATGATTGAAATAGAAATTGTAAATGAAAAATAATAAAAATTATTATCTTCAAATTAATAAATTAAGAAACTATTATAATAACTTAATAAATGTGCTCTGAAGGTATATATTGAAAATTTCCTTATTCTATTAACACGTATATATTTTAAAAATAAAATAGTGTTTGATTTCACTTTTTAAAAGTTTAAAAGTTATTTTAAGTTAACGTTAAGAAAATAAGTTTTGTAGTTAAAGTTAAAGTTCTTGCATAAACTTTTAATTTCTATGCTTAAGAGTTTTATTTAGGTTTTAAAAAATGGATAGTAAGTTCTTGAATATTGATATTCGAAAAAAAGAGAAATCGAAAACTTTTAAAACTAATTGATTTTTTTAAAAGAAATTTTGATTAATTTTTTTTACAAGCTCATTTTCTTGAAATGTTATTTGACCTGACTTCTTCTAAAGAGATATCCAAAATAAAGTGGATCAAACATGACTTAATACAATATTATGTCTTCAAACAAATTGCATTTTTATTTTAAAATAATAAATATAAAACTTATTAATATCTAGAAATTATTTTTTTAACATTCGATTCCTTTTGTGTAATTAATGAAGAGAACTCTATCATAAAAATATTAGAAAATATAAAACGTCTCATATTTCAATTGTTTGAATGTATTTAAGTCAAAAGTGGTTAATCAATATTGAACTTTAGAGAGACAAATTTCCAGTGGGTTTGGTTAAACAAAGAGGGCCTTTTTTTCTCATTTCCAGTGGGTTTGGTTAAATAAAGACGGTTTTTCTTCTCAAATTTCAGCGAAGGTAGTAATTTCCACTGAAAGGGGTGACTTAGCTGTTTAATTTGGTGAACATGTAAAAACTAGTTTCATTGTCGGTGCCAATACACGAGTTTTAAAGTTCTTTAGTCATACATATACGAAGTAAGATGACAATAATTACCTCCTTTTTATTAAGATATTAATACGAGGATCTTATAAAAATTTATCAAATATTCGTTGATTTTGTCATCTTTAATAAGTTTTCTTTTTCATTAATATTTTTTATATCCATAAAAGTTTTCTTTTTCATTAATATTTTTTATATCCATAAAACTATGATAAAAAAATTTAAAGTGGTTATTATTTCTTTTTTGTTTTGTGATCTCATAAGTATATGAAAATAAATCATTCTAGATTTATTTTAAACAAAATTTATTTTCTAAATATAAGGTTTGTAGTTAATATACATGTGTGTGTGTGTGTGTGTGGTGTGTGTGTGTGTGTGTTACTTAATAGAAACATTCAAACTTTGTTTTTTTTAAGTTTTAATTGAACTTGAAAGCTTATTTTAAGTTTGTTAATAAATTTATTTTGGAATATATAAGTAGAATAAGGGCTTTGTAAATTAAACTTTTTTTGGTATTTTTAACACCCTAAAATTGGTTGAATTTAGATTGAGTGATAAGGTACTAGCTTAGAAGTATGGTTGCTAAGCAAAAATAGTTTAGTTATAATGAGTTGAACAAAGATACTAAAATGCTGGGACTGGGAGTTACTACTGGCATATCAGTCTCATTAATTTGGGAAACTAATGTTAGTTTAGAATGATTTATATATAGTCAATTATATTTATCCTATATGATTTAATTATTAATTAACATTTTATATGTATGCCCTAATTTTCAGAAGCTTTATAAAATTCCCTATCTATACCGGCGACTTATTCGAATCCACCATATACACCTACGTACCTAACCATACCTAATAGTCTTATTTCCCTATTTTTCTTCTACATTTTTTCATTTCTTCAATCACATTAAATATGAGAGTATTACGTATATTTTTCGGGACAAGATTTTTCTTGACTGCAATCGAACTAATCAGTTAGTTGACTTGACTCATCATAAAGGTGTCTCTTGTCTATTACAAAGCTCCACAAAAAATGCACGATAATATTAAATGAGAAATGTGCAGCTTTGTATAAAAGTTTTGTTGGGTTGCTTATGTCTCTATGTCGTAGCTATTTTTCTCATATATTCTAAGTGCTTTGGCAACCAATCAGGACCATTTATACCTCAATCTATCTCGATCATTTTATTCTCTATCAATTATCAACTACATGTTGAAGAATCAAGGTGCACTTACGTGACTGGTTCTACTATATATTATGTACGTGTAAACTTGATGAAGCGTTTGTAGCTTAATTAAATGGATATATAAAGTGCTTGTCAAACCCAATTGGAAATAAAAATTAATTAAAGAAAGGCTCGAGAGTAACTTTTCGTGTATGATGTAGGTAGTAAGCCAATGTTCCAATCAGAAGAGACAACCAGTATAATTCTCTGAAGATTTCATATCGCTATGAACCATAAAATAAGAAACTATATCTGCTATGATACCAATAAAGTTGTTATCGAAGAGAATTTTGCACCTCATTAATATATCTTTCTAGCATTAATGCTTTTATAAAGAGTACATAACTACTAGTTTGTATTTGAATCCGATAGAAAATGGAACCACTTGACCTAGAAAACAACTAAGTCGACGGGTGTAATAGCCACAATTTCACATGTGATAATAGGGGAAGTAATACTTTTTCAAAGTCAAAACAAACCTATGAACCAATCTTTCATGTTGCAGGCTTTGGATTTGAAAGGTAGCGAGCCTTTAATTAATGGGTATTGAGACTGAATACTTGATATTAAGTGTTAAATTTGATGGAATGATATATTTAATGAATTTAATTATTAGGACATGTTGACACAGATTTTTTACATTATCATTTAATTATAGATTGTCAAGTATGATAAGATTATTAAACTTTATATACCTTATTAGATTTTATATTAGTTTACAATTAATGAATCTAATTCTCGAACATAGATTTTATGTTTTCCGTCGTATTATACAAGGTAAGTATCCTTTTTGGACAAATACTAGGTAAATATCAAAAGTGGTAATATTGTTGCCATTCACCATGGTCGGGTATTTTACTGACTACATAATGGACTAACTAGACACATGCAGTGTGTGTCTCTGTTGAAGAGGGTGAAATTTTGGGTTTGTTTAGGAATGAAAATAAGTCAAATCGAATGGCATGTTTATTTGTCAAAGACATTTTTAAAAACCTAAGCTTAATCTACATAAAAGTTTGACATGACCTACAAATTTGTTTATCAACCTAGTTTATAAAAATTTAAAACTAAGATAAAGGTAAAACAAATATGTAATTAAAGCTTTATAACAATCAAATCTAACTTATTTATACCATATAAGCAAATTTTTAAGGTTTAATATAACATTCATGATAACTTATTTAAAAATATGTTTTGCAACAAGGCATAAATTTATTTTTTAATAAACTTAATTAAAAGATTTACCTTAACTCATTTGTCATTGTTTTTGACATAGACAACTTCATATTAATCTCATGATCAACAAAAAAAACTTGTATGTAGATCAACATGATTTATATTTAAAAGGACAAATAAATGTGAGATTTTAATGTATTATAATAAATATAATATAATAATAATACTAACAATGAATAATTAATTATAATTTTTTAAATAGGCTAATCTATTAGGCTTAAAATACTTTTTTTTTTAAAAATTATGTAGATCAACATGATTTGTATTTAAAAAGATAAATAAATGTAAGATTTTAATGTATTATAATAAATTTAATATAATAATAATACTAACAATGGAGAATTAATTATAATTTTTTTAATAGGTCAACCTATTAGGCCTAAAAGAGTTTTTGAATAGTATAAAACTTGACTTGTTTAACTAAATAGTCTTTGAAAAAATCTTATCCTGACCTACTTTTTGAAAAAGTTTGATCTATATTGGACTTGATGTAGGTAGACTATAAGTCTTTGTCGAGCATATGGTCTATTTGCACCCTTAGGCATGCTCCAAGCTATTACATGGCTGTCAGAGTTGGACTTAATTCTTGTTGTCATTGAGTTGGATTGCAAGTATGTAGTTAATAAGGTTAACCATGACACCTTTGATTGGCCTAACTAGAGGTTCTCATCCTAGATTGTAGAGGCATCCTTAAAAATTATAAGTATTTCTTATAGCTTTTGAGAACTTTTCTATAACAAAAAAATTATATATTTTGAATAAAAAAAATCTTAAAAACACTTATATCCAAATAAATCTTTAATTATTTACCAAACTTATCAGTTGAGTTTGTTTATTGACAAGCAAAATATACTAGTCCATGTTTTGCTAGGAATGCTATTCTTGATGCTAGTCTAGTCGTATATCATACTACACCTTTTTATATCTCTTCATTCATCATTAGTGATATGATTTAACTTTTTTCAACAAAAAAAACAAAAAAACAGACACATGCAAACCAACCAAAAAGAACTACCCCGACAGGAATGACCCTAACCTATGAAACCGCATATTACAGAGACCAAAAAAGAAACAATAATAATCGCACTTCATAATTCGATTGATTCAGCATCTAGAAGATCTCAGAGAACCACACGCCATAGATAACTCCAGTCATAAAGAACGATAATATTACAAAAGGGATGATAGTGTTAAACTTGTAGCATCTAGAATATCTCCCCCCAAAAAAGCATCCAGAAAATCTCTCACTAACAAAACCTGACAGTTAGTATAAAAAAAAACACCAGTGTTATATATGCAAGGGATTCCATAGTTAACTCTTGACATCTAGAACGTTTCAAAATTCTAAGTGATGCTATAGTTAATTCAATTAAACTTTTGGTATCTACTTGTAAATTTGATTTTATACCCTAAAATAACAGCGCTTTCATGCATGTATTCTTACAATTGGTGATGAACTGATGATAGCTACAAGTGCTTGCATAACTGGGAAACCTTTTTCGTTCACAACCAATTGTGCATCATCGAGTACAAAATGTACTCCCTGTAGTAAAAATTAAATAATAATTTACAACAAATATCACCACGCATACATTTTATTCCTGAGGTATACATATTGTGGTAAGAAAAGAGGTGCAACGCCGGAGAAAAAAACCAAGAAAATGGGAAGGTTTCTCAGCCGGTGATTTTATATACACTACAATACAACATATATGTAAAGGGCACCTGCCCAAATAAAATGGAAGACATTTAACTTAAGAGGAAGAAATAATAAAGGTGAGGGAACAAAAAGATTGGAGACAATAAAACTCAAAAAGGGTGCCTGGTTCCTTCATATTGATTGTTGCTTTCCTACAAAGCTCACTGCAACAAAAAGTGTGTTAATGGAGAACTTCCCTCCATCTACTTCCCTAAGATTATAAAACAGGTGAACCAGCACCCTCTGCCCTACGTGCTGCTTGGCCGGAAGGCTTGTCTGTGCTTCGGACATTGTACCTTTCGTATACCCTATCACGGTTCTCCGACCACCAAGTCTCTGCTTGGTGCTCTCCAAATCTTCGCCGGCTGAATAATTCACCACCAAACATGTTACACATGCAAGATAATTTAAGCTTCTTAGTTCAAAGTGGCAATAATAATGAATTGAGTTTCAGGAGCCAGAAATCAGCCCAACCAATATATTGACCCAGTGAAAGATATCCACATGCAGAGTTGGCACAACAAATAGAATTATTTACTTTAAATCCCAAGCACCATACTGAAAATTATCACTGGTAAACTATGGGAGGCTATCTACAGTTGGCATTCATATAATGGTAGAACCATATAAAAATAACCGGGAAATAAGGAAATTCCTTTTATTACCTGAACCGCACTCGCTTCAGATCTCTTGTTCCATCACGCAAAGCAACCAGTGTAATGTAGACACCAGGTTCATATTGTTCAATCCATTCTGCCTCAACTTGATTACTATTAGCAGGCACTATGGCGTTCCTTGTTCTCAAACCACTCTCATCATCTTGGAAATCTCCAGAATCCCTACCATCAACAGTATCTGACACAGTACTGCTGCTTGGCTGAATCATGCCGCTGCCATTTGGCAATTTAACATTCGGGTAATCATCTGTCCCATTAGAGGTCACAGATCCCCGGTTTTGCTGGTAAAGATTAGCTCCATAGCTTCCAGGCAGAGTGCCATTGGTTCTATTCATCAGGGATGATTCAAGCCCTATGGAAGCCAAACTAGAGCCACTGATTGACTCTGCCCTGGTGTGATGTTCACCATTTAAGTCTGGATAGTGGATGCCATTTGGTTCCAAACCATTTGGCAGGTAAGCTGGTCTGATGTTTTCGGCATCATAAGCACTGGGAGGAAGCCTCTCAGCCAGGTCTTTGAGCTGAAACCATGTGGAAGGCCAATAAGCATTAGCATATAATAGTAATACAATAAGGAAGAAGGAATGGAAATGTAGGGACTTTAAAGAAGACAAGGGTAAACAGTATTCAGCATGACTCAGACCTGAGGGAGTATGTTACTCCCTTGTCCCTCCTCTCACCAAATGAAATAATGTAATGTATAATATAATAAAGAAACCAAAAATCAAAACAAAAACTGAAAATGAAACAACAGAAAGAGGGGAGAAAAAGACACTCCTCATATAACCCAATAATAAAATTCCATGCAATATCCATGTTAGTCAAAAAGCAATTCTAAAACCATGATATCTTGGTACAACTAGAATTTATGTAACAGATTCCATTATCATGAATGATTTAATCCAGGTATTCCTTTTGTTCAATGAAAATAAGAAAAACACTGTATTACATAAAGCTACAGGCTACAAACATAAATCAACAAAGGCACATGAAAATAAACTTTCAAAAAACATTCAACCTGTGCTGTAAGTGACTTTATAACTTCTTTTGCAGCCTTAGATTTGGTGGATTCCTCTGCAGCCAGTGCCATAGCTTCCTGAGTTTTTTTTGTAGACCTTTGAAGCTCCAATTCTTGCAGCTCACATCTCTGCCTCAGGGTCTCAACCTAACAAATTTTATGTTACGTTTCTCTTGATGTCATAACATGTAAAGATATATAAGCATCATAAAGACATCAAATTATAATGCTCGAGTTTTACATAGTTTATTTGCCAGACTCAAACCTCTAGCAGGGAAGAAATTTAAGGAGGAAAGCTATGCTATCAATGCAGCTAACTTCAGCTACTTGATTAACATGTGAGAAGTGAGGGAAGAATATTATACCTGACCACGTAACTTCAACACTTCCTGATTCAAAAGTTCGTTTGTTTTCTTCAAACTATCAGTAATACTTTTAGAGAAGGAAAGTCCCGATGTTGTTGGAATAGGTGTAGCTGAACGAGGGGGGCTTGGTCTTCTAGAGAAAGGGGACACGGACCTGGAACTCACTCCAGATGATATCAGAACAGGTCTTGGAGCTGTTCGCTTCAAATCAATAGCAGTAGACAAGACAACATCTTTGAGCTGTAGCAAAGATTGTGGTTGTGAGGTGCGAACCAGAGAGAATGTATCAGCCTTCTTCCCCTGCTTAGCTGCCTTGCTATCAAGTTGCTTTATCAAATCCATATTGGAAGGGACTGCTGTCTTGGTCAATCTTAGCTCAGACTTCTCTAATCTGTCCTTGTTTTCACCCGACAAACGAGGCATAGCATTCCTCCGATTATTGTTGCCCGATTCTGCAACCTTGTTCAATTTTACAAAACAAGAATCACAAACCCGATATGGCTTCCCAGGATTAGGAGCCAGGGCAGCTCTTAATGCTTTCCTAGAACTACATGAATGGCAGTGCACAAGTCCACAATTATAACAGTTGTGCCTCTTTCTAGTGAACCCAAATGCCTGTCTACAAGCAGAGCACTGAGACTGCTCAGCACCAGATACCCACTTATGAAGGCATATGGCAGCAGAGTAGTTTGAACCACACGTAATATATTTCACATGTCTATCTTTCAAGGCTTCAACTAAAGTAGGTGACTTTCGATCTTCAACATCTCCATGACCCAATCTCCCATTTGCACCCTTTCCCCAAGTGAAAACTTCATTTTTGGATGTTAAAACAGCAACGTGATAAGCTCCACATGCAATTTCTTCAACAGATTCTCCCGTAAACTTGTCTTCAACCAAACACGGCAGTTTTCCATCGGACTGGGGATTCCCAAGCTGACCATAAACAGTGCTTCCCATTGTAAAAACATGTCCAGATGTTGTCAGGCCTACTGTCAAACTGTGCCCGCAAGCAATTCTATGAAAATTGTAATCAATAAGTGAATGTACACAAGTTGGTTCAAGCCGGGCGTCCTTGTCTCCATGTCCAAGGCGGTTTTTATCTCCATCACCCCAAGTAAACAATTTACCTGATGATACACTAGCACTTGATTGTGTCACAATAACCTCTATGATAGCTGCAGTATGCCACACTCCACAAGCAACAGCTATTGTCCTCAACCCAGATAAAGATTCTACTTCTCTAGGATACGAAACATTTTCCCTATCTCCATGGCCTAAGACACCAAATGTTCCATCACCAAATGTGAAGAGCTGCCCAGTTGAAGTTATCAAGGCTGTGTGCCATGGACCACAAGTGACTAAAGCAACTTGAAGCCCCTCTAGTGGACCTGCAATTCTCTTCGGTAACCAATGACTAAAATCAGTGCCATGACCAAGAAGCCCAGCATTATGAGTACCATCACCCCATGTATATAGTTCCCCAGCCATTGTAACAGCACACGTATGGAACTCCCCACAGGCAACAAAATCAACAGTTGTAGAAGTCATTGCTTCAACTAGACAAGGTTGAACCACATTCTTCCCAACACCATGGCCAAGACGTCCTCCAGATTCTTCACCCCATGTAAAAAGTTCACCTTGCCTTGTGACTAGAGCAGCATGTTTAACACCACATGCTATTTGAAGCACATCTAAAACCACATTGGACTCCAATGGCCTGGGGAGGAGAATATCTGTCCTTGGGCTAAAATAACTAGCACTTTTCTCAGCACCAACTTTCACAACATTCTCACAGATAACCTCCCCCCATATGTATACATCCCCAAGAGCATCATAATCATCTGGTGCAGATCCATGACTGGATGTGCTGGGTGCACTTGAGACACTAACACGAAAAACATCTGAACTAGATCCTTTCACTTGCATATTTGATGGGTTTGATGGTGCATGTGACCTTTCAAAATTTAAAGTATTCTCAGAGTGAAAGGATTGTGGAGAAGTATTTGCCAGACTAACAGAAACGTCTGGAGAACTGAGGTCTTGTGAAGCACTAACTGAACTTTCACTAGGACTATTTGATGTCAAGTCTCTACTGTCCTGAAAGTAATTGAACCACAAGACATTACATGCAATTGTCCATGTATTTTATCATTGAAGCTATTAAGCAGCATAATAGCAAACATAAGGAGAAATACAGAAATTTTGGAAAACTTATAATATTCCAGTCCATAGTTTCCAAAATCCAAATAAATAACATCACCATAGTAAAATTAAAGTTGGCAAATACCACAATCAACTAATCCTAAATTCTAAATTGCGTCCAAAGAGGCGCAAGAGTGAGTGGCACTTTGTTTCAGAAAACTGCAGAATAAATACTTCCAGGATAAGAGCTAATCCATAAAATAAAGATTGTCTTTCCTACTCAGAGGGAACAATTATTACTCTTCTAATGAAGCACAAAACCAATGAGTTCTCCCTATCATAATCCATCCAAACCATTTATTTTAATGAAAATGATAAAAAAAAAGAAACCCCTACTGGCTCAAGAGTAAGATCTATCATCTTTCTCAGTCTCTAATCTCTATACATTATGGTACAAGAAGCATAACACAAGTAAAATGATCACTACAAAGACAACAAGTAGGTGTTTTTACATCAAGATATAGGCCTCCATCACTCCATCCATCAATTTTGGAACGCCCACCTTGACCGGAAGATATCAGCGCCTTGAGACCAGCAATCCACACTTCTGCCTCAACTTTATCCTTGCAAATCTGAAACACAACACAAATCATTATATGATAGTGAAAAATGAAGAAAACAGAAACAAAATAACCTCCAGGGAATTTCAGAATTCATCACCAACCAAATCAAGGGATCGCTTCCCGTTGTTATAAATAAGTGAAAAAGATAGATAGTCCTTCTCAGGACGCCGATATCGTTGGAAAACAGCCTGACAGAAGACAAGGCAAATTAATCATATAGAAGAGAAGGAACAGTTTATATATCAGTTTTTATTTCTAGAATCATTTAGTCACAAGGAATGCTAAGGAATAGAATGATATAAAACAGTAGAGTAGAAATCTCACAGTTCTTTGTCCAGGAATAATTCTTGAGACAGAAGATAGCTTCAGATTTCTTTCACCACTACTTGATATCCAGATTAAAGACGATTCATCCTGTGGTTTTCAGATATTCTAATGAGTACATTAGAAATAACTCAATCAAACAAGTGTCAAATTCCAAACCTATGATATACATGACCATTAAGTGTATAGTCTACAACCAAGGAAGCAACAGCCAAAAAGCATTCCTATTAACAATCATGAATAAGACTGTAAAAGCATAGATCAAAATAAGAAACATAAGTACCCTAACATCGAAGGTACAAAATCACTATTGTTCAGCATCAAACAAAATGATTTGAAGCTTTATTCATGTGCAATTAATTACTGATTACCTCAACCGATTATACTAAACCCAGAATGTGGCATCAAAAATAAAAAAGCTGCCTGTCCCTGTAACCTCTTGAACCCATTACTTAAGAAACCAAAAAGTATGTGCGAAATCACCAAGTTGTGCATATAGTAATAGTAATTAGTAATAATAAATAATGACCTGCAACCTTCCCCTGAGAAGCAGTGATGACTGAAGAACCAAAGAAATACACAAGCTAACTCAGGTTTCAGGAAAGTATTGATTTTAGCTAAGAAGTGGATCCTTTCCTTTTATATGGCATACTAGTAAAACTAAAATGCATCAATTTGAATCCACTCTATTATGCCGCAAGCAAGGCTAGTACCGAAAAATGCATATACTAGGAGCAGGCTGTATGGTAGCAAACAAGGCTAGTACCCAAAAAATACATTAGTTAGTAGGAAATTACAACTTAATAGTCACTCCCAGCTGACAAAATTTAGGACATCGAAAGACACAGCACCACATTCTGCAAACTTTAATCCTATAGAAGAATGCATAGTTCCTTGTAAAGCCCACTTACAGAGATCTAGCTTCAATTGCATTCAATATCATTAGTACAACAATAACTTACCATATTATGTGGGGACAACTACATGTATCAATGGACGTCATCATAAACAAAATTTTCAAATAGTAAAGTTCTACTAAGCAAGGCACATAAAAATAGCTTGACCATGAATAACAGGGCTGATAAAGGTATTAACAGTACAAATTAACAGTCTTTCGATACAGTATTTTTCATAAAACATCAGCTAACATGCCAAAACACCTATGTTTCATAGAGTAATTTGAATTGAGCATATATACAGTTGAACAGTCCAACCAGAAAGTTAATGAAGGCAGAAATACAGAGAATCCACCAAAACTATCCTGAAAAGGATTTCATTTAACTTACATTGGAAAGTCTAAACGGACAAAACTTAGGTTTTCCCTTACGACCATATTTAAGTAGTTGAGCACCCTTTTTCAAAGCAATCAATGCCTGCTGAATGAAAAAGTAACAAGGTAAACAACAAGAAATATTATACAGACAAGCAATTATTTACATGAGATGATAAGAAATACCACACAAATGGAGAAATAAGAAATAGCAACGATCTAAGCCATCTTGTAGTACAAATATTGCAAAAGTTTCATATAAAATCCAGCAATGTTTTACAACATTCAGTTTCTTTGAGAAGTATCTCTCTCTTCCTTATTAATATTTTGACCCAGATTGATGGTTTAAAATATTGTACAGACCACAGATAATTTTGGGAACACAATAATTATTGTCCAAGCAATCCACATTAATCGTATGCTAAATTTCACTAGATGAACGATAATTTAGCCATCTTCCATCTAGTTACTACAGCCACTACAACAACATTGATGCAAGCTTAGATATTCCGTACCAAACAATCCAAGACATTTTCAGAAGGTGCTGAATGGAAATCTTATCATTGAAACATCTATCCTATTAGAACTTGCCTCTTAGTAGTGCTAGCAATTTAAACTACGTCAGCCACAATACCTCACGTCCCATCAGCCCATTCCATTCAAACACTGACAAGTATGCCCTATCTTTCCCCTTCAAGTCACCCCATTCCAAGGCAGTTGATAAAGCAATAACTCAATAATCAACCAACCAAACCCCATTTAACCTCTTCAAAAGGATCACAAACCCCAATTAACAACAAGAAGATGAAATTCCTAATCAAAATCTCATCCTAATTCCAGCACCCCCATAACAAAATAACCTCCATATATAAATTCACTCAACATGTCTTCACTCATATACCCTCACATCCCTCAAATTTCCCAATAACTTTTCAACAAAGAAAACCACACTCTATCACGCACACACAAGCACCTGATCACAATCATAACATTTCAAAAAAGAAACCACCAACCAAAAAAAAAAAAAACAGCTCCAAAATTCAATCAAAAACTTAAAGCAAGCATCAAAATTGAACTCAGAAAACAAAACTTTGAGATTAAACAAGTAACTGACTTGGTCGATGTCACGGTCGGCATTACTGTAGCTAACAAGATCTGCCATTCCATGTGAGAGATTCAGCAAAACGCCACCACCCTCTGCGATCGCTGCACACAGTTCCGTACATCATAAACCTCAACCTCAAACTCTCTCTCTCTCTCTCTCTCTCTTCACTTTCTCTCTCTGAAAACACAAAACCCACTTCTTATTCCCACTCAAAATGCCAAAAAAAACTTCGCGGATCTGTTCCTCTTCACAGAACCCGAAACCCCACTAGCCCCATTCGCAATTCCAAGTCAAAGACGCAAGCTTTTCAACTCATGCAGCGACTCCGGGAGAAAACAAAAAAACCCGGTTCGGTTGGAGAGTGAGAAGAGGGTGTTTCTCGGCGCCGGAGGAGAATTCCCAGCGAAGAATGCTGGTTCCGGCGGCGTCGCCGAAGCGGGGGATGGAAGGGGACAGAGGAGAGAGAAAGAGTTTAGAGAGAGAGAGTATCGGAGCCTGTAAAAGTACAACTAGTCAAAAGAAGAGGAAAAAATGAAGAAGGAAAGAAAAAGAAAATTAAAATTGAAAATAAAAGTTTTATTATGTGGGAATATTAAATAATAAGGAAAAGCAGAAACTCTCCTGAAAAGAAATGAGAGGACATTTCGAAAGCATGACTCCTATTTTTTTAAAAAGTAATTATTAAAAATTGTTATTGTTAATTGTTAATTAATTATTAATTATGAAGGTTTAATTATTTATTTTATTCTTTGTTTTTAATGTTTGGGAAAGGGGCACGTAGGTGAGAAGGATGGTTTGGTAATTTGAAGGGGACAAGGCGGCTTATTAAACATTAATGTTCGGTTAAGGTTGTAATGAATGAGAGAATGGCAAAAAGGTCCTTCAGTTGAATTTTGGTTTTTCTCTAAAAGAGGAAACTAATTATTTTACATACAAAAATGCACTGTATAATTAGATTAAATTTATGAAAGTTATTATTATTTTCTACTAGCAGTCATATTTTTTTAGGGTAAAAAGACAAGCATGAATTTCAATTAATAAGGTGTGTTAAAAATTTGTCTTCAAAAAACATTAGTTTTTTATTTATTTTCTGTCCAAAAAACATTACTTTTTTTATACTGACAAAAAACATTACTTTTTTATATTCATCAAGAGCTATCTTTTATGGAAAACAGTTTTATTTAAATTAAAATATTTAAAATATAGTGAAACTAATTTCTAACCAATTTTATATAAAAAATAAGACTTTATTAAAGTGAAATAGATATATATTTTTGAATCATTCACCTATTAATATGTGTAGTGTTTTATTTTAAAATGAATTAATATTTTTATTATGAGATATAAGTAATATAATGTGACAAAAAGGCGATAACAATGAATAATATGAATTATATGTTTAACCTATGCAGGTATCCATATTCCATTACTCTTGTAAGAAAATTATTCATGTCAAATTATTTTAAATTCTATTTAATTGAAGAGGGAGAAAAAAAATTATTTATTTGATTAAGAAGTTTTGTAGGAAAAACAGGTCAAATGTTTTTTTTACCTTCAACTTTTTATATTTTTCAATATTAGAGATTTTAGTTTTCCTCCCTTTTTATTAATCAAACTAAATTATAATTTTGATCTTTTTAATTTCTCAAATTCATTATTTTAATTCCCTATTTTTAATTATAATATTATTTGATCCTTCTAATTTTATAAATTTACTTATATTTTTTAGATGTCACTTAATAGATTATTAACTAATAATTAACTTATATTTTTGTATATCACTTGATAGATTATTAATAAATAATTATGATTAATAGAATTATTAAATTAATTATAAATAAAATAAAATAATATTAATCATTACAAAACTTTAATAAAAGATAATTAATTCTAATGTGGTGTTGTTACAGCTTTAGAAGAAGATCTTAGAATATAAATTTGGACTTAATTTAACTCTAAAAGCTAGCTCATAGGATGAGAGTTGTCTCTCACTTGTATGCTCTATCTTCGCATTATATCTAACTGATGTGGAATTTGGATTTTCCCCCATACTCCCCTTCACGTCCAACACTTTTGGGCTTGGTGCGTGGATAATATGATGGATCGTTCGTTAATGGATCTAAGATAGACCTTATATCATATTAGAATGTGAATTTTGACATAACTCAATCCTAAAAGGTAGCTCATGGGGTGAGAATTGTCTCTTACTTATATATTTTATCTTGACACTATCTTTAATCGATATAAGACTTGGATTTTATCCTATACAAGAAAAAACATAAAAATGAAAGAAAAAAGAAAAAAAAAGAGGCAACGGCTTTTGCGGGAGTTTGCAATGTGGGGGAATATCAGTTGGCTTGAGAGAAGATTGAAGGATGTAACCGAGGAGAATGTAATGTAGTGTTAGTGAAACCAATTGCAGATTCTATGGCAAGTGTAGGCTATGAATAAGATTTGTCCATTTAATAACCAAAGCAAAATCATTCTATGAAGTCCTTAGCATCTTCAATCTAAACAACAACAATAAAGTGTGTGCTTGGACACACGTTTAATATGCACGATTACTAACAAAATTACATCCAAATATGTAGATTTACGCAAAAGCAATAAACTATAGCTTTGGTAGTGTAACGCCCCGTACGCGTTCGGTTTGTTAACATTCCATTATATCCCTTTACGCAGCAATGTCAAAATAAACAATTTCATTTGGAAGCAAAACAAAATATGACGTCATTATAACATCAGTTGTACATTACACATGGTGAAGTATCAGAATATACATCCTCTGTACACAAATGTACATATAATCCCCTCAGGGTACAAAACCACAAAACAATAGACATAAATAACAAAAGAATGGAGCCAACATGCTCTCATCAACTATGCCTAGGGTTTATGTACAATCTATCCCTGCATGGGCCTCTTGCCCTGGGATCTCTCAGCTTCTCCCTGCTTCTCACCTGCAAACATAATCCCCACACACTGGGTGAGATAAAATCTCAGTAAACTCAGGGTCCTTGGAGGTCTTTCCTCCCCCTGGTTCACTTCTATGCATATAATATCAAAACTGGCATTACAACTAGCCATCACAGCTCTCAAGCCACAACAACACATATACATATGTTTCAAGGGTTTATCAGTACCCTTTTTTACAAAACACATCAGTATCATTTAGCCATCACGACCCTCAACCATTCACAACATATAACATGTATATTTCAACTCATATACCATATACACAAGATAGATATATTATCTTCCTTGAGAAATATCATCTGCAACAGGTATATTCTCCAAGGATTCACTCACATATATAAATATATCTATACTGTATTGCCTGGGAAAAGATCATCTGCAACAGGTATCTTATTCCAGGATGCACTCGGACATATATGGCACTTCCGAGAGAAGCTCATCTGCAACAGGTGCATTCTCTCAGGTTTTATCACATACACACATATATTGACCATTTAGAGTTGTTCCACGTAACTCTGGCTCTAAGGGAAGTCCATATTTAGTCCAT
>CM023960.1:28061476-28087321 GCA_013407115.1 Glycine latifolia | reverse complement strand
AAAAACTAAAGCTCATATCCAAACACAGGCTATATTTATTCCCTATAGGATTCTAGCTAATAGGGTTTTGTTAAACCCCATCCTTAAAAAAAAAAAAAAAACTAAACTAATTGACATTTTCAAAAGTTCCCTCCTCTCAATTTATTCTGCTGTAACTCGTTCCCATATAAAGTTGATTAGATTAAAGAAAGGCACTTCATAATTATACATATGCAAAACTTTTTCTACATGTACTCCTAATTAATTTTTCCATACTTGCATTGTAATTCAATCATATCTAATTCTTATGACGATGAATATACACCCGACAAAGTAATTTTTTCCGTCTTATAACAATGAATGCACCAAGTTGACCAAGCCTCGCCTTTGACAGCAAACGAGAACTGAGGATCACAAATCCAGGCGTTGACCCTTCTCATCATATCCCTTCCCCATACACAAAGCACTTGCAGACATTGTGGACTGGTTTGTCAATTCGATTACGCTCCTTTTGACCTCTGCTGTAGTTAACTATTCTAATTAAGTTAACTGGCTCTGTGTGTGGCTCATGCGTCATGTAATTAAATGTAATCGAGTTTTTTTTTGTTCAAATGTAATCAAATCGAGTCTACTAGTTTCTGTTGTTTAAAGCAAATACTACAATTAACAAACCGCGTTGAATACAACACAATAATAAGATCATTCATCTGGCCGTTGCTAAACATCAACATAGTAGTGATAATAATGGCAGTGGATATATACTATACTTCAGACCCCACAAATTAATTTACAAATAAGGGGCTTGTTGAAAAATTAAAGCCTCTTTGACCTTTTCCAGTAGGAAATGACATCTCTTTGGGTCAACACCTTAGTTCCAATCTTCAAACTTTAAAGCTGTGAAAAGCCAACCATTGGCTTTATAAATATCAAAACTGCAAAGAACTCTTCACAACACACCGAAGGGTGAAGAAAAAAAATGGCCAAAAGAAAAAACTCTCATGCTTTGCCACTTCTCCTTCCCACTTTCTTCTTCACTCTTCTTGGAACCTCTCACGCCGGTGGCATAGCCATCTACTGGGGCCAAAACGGGAACGAGGGCACCCTCTCAGAAGCATGTGCTACAGGAAAATACTCACACATAAACATAGCCTTTCTCAACAAATTCGGCAATGGCCAAACCCCAGAAATGAACCTTGCTGGTCACTGCAACCCCGCAACCAATTCCTGCACAAAGTTCAGCTCTGAAATCAAGGACTGTCAAAGCAAAGGTATCAAGGTGTTGCTTTCAATAGGTGGTGGCATTGGAAGCTACACTTTGGCTTCAGTAGAAGACGCAAGAAACGTTTCATCGTTTCTGTGGAACACTTTCTTGGGAGGCAAGTCATCTTCAAGGCCACTAGGTGATGCTGTGTTGGATGGCATTGATTTTGACATTGAACTTGGCTCAACACAAAACTATGAGCACCTTGCACGTTTTCTTAAGGCGTATAGTGGGGTTGGGAATAAGAGGGTGTACCTAGGTGCTGCTCCTCAGTGTCCAATTCCTGATAGGTTTTTGGGCACTGCCCTTAGCACTGGCCTATTTGACTTTGTTTGGGTTCAGTTCTATAACAACCCTCCGTGTCAGTATGCTAATGGGAACATCACTAACCTTGTTAGTTCTTGGAAGCGGTGGACTAGTACAGTGCCTGCTGGGAAGATATTCTTGGGGTTGCCGGCCGCTAGGGTTGCGGCTGGCAGCGGTTTCATTCCGGCCGATGTGTTGACGTCTCGGATCCTGCCGGTGATTAAGCAGTCACCAAAATATGGTGGGGTGATGCTTTGGTCAAGATTCTTTGATGTCCAGAACGGGTATAGTACTTCAATTGTTGGCAGCGTGTGAAGAGTTGTTGCCATTAGCCAATGATTTTTTTTTGTTATCTTCAAGTTGTGGTTTTAAAATCAATAATTATAAGGAAAAGAATAATGTTGTACTTTTGCAAAGTGGTGTGTTATCAGCAATTGTGGCCGATGAATATATTGCAGTTTGGTTTCCTTTATTTGTTTTTTGGCGGCTTTTAGCTCTCATTATTATCGGATACTGTGTAAAATTTTAAATAGCAGAAACATCGTTTTGAATCAAATTAAAAAGATAAAAGACTAAAATATTAAAAAGATAAAGGGTTCAAAAGATCATTTGGCCTATTTTGATTTTTGAAACAAGTTGAACAGAGCAGTTAATGGGGGAAAGGCAATGAAGATTGATTTAGACCTGAGAAGCCCTTCGCTTAAATCATGCTGCAATTTTCCAATTATCATATACGTTAACATGAAAGAGTTTTTATATTATTTTAGTAGAAAACAAGCACGGGAGATGTTAGCTAATGAAATCCATATCAAGGAATTTAACGGGTGTAATGGGGGAAAGAACAGAGTCGCAAGTGAACTTCAAAAGTTTCGTTTAAGAAAGCATCTCTTACTAAAAAAAAGAATCAAATTTAGGGACTGAAACTCGAGACTAGCCCAACTCCACGTTGAAATATTCCACACAGCTTATGAAATACTACATTAGAAGCAACATATAAAGCAAGTTTATATTTCATTAAACGCAATTCAGAAGGCCTAATAAGTCGGATGTTGATGTTAAAGCATCTCAACGAATGACTCATTCATGCATGAAAGCTATGAAGCACCGATACCGACACGGCCTTTTCGATACATTCCTGATACGAGACGTCGATACATTACTTCAAAAATACTAATATTTTGATACATTCTTGATACGTCTTAGTATTAAATAATATTTTTTTTATATAGAGTGTATTTCATATATAATAAAAGGAAGTGCAGGAAGGAATTACCAATCTAGTAGGGTAAGGCCCAATTGAGCCCAGGCCTATGGATATGTTGGGGGAAGCAGAAAAAAATGTATCGAATATGCTGCAATTACCAATCTAGCGGAGGAGGAAGGAGCAAAATGAGGTTGAACAAAAGAGAAGGAGGTCGCAAACCTTGTCCGAGCGTGAAGCTGACAGCGAGGAGGAAGGAGCAGCGACTTCGGGGGTTTCCCAACGATGACCGACGGTGGAGGAGGAGCAACGACGATGGAGGAGGAAGAACAGAGCCTGAACGACGACTAAGGAGAAAGAACAGAGCCTGAACGACGGCGGAGGAGGAAGAACAAAGCACAAAATCGAAGAGGAAGCACAGAGCCAAGCTTCGTTTTTGTTTTTGAAAATCTGATACATAGAATGCCGTATCACATACATATCCAATTCCAATTTCAATTTCTGACAAAAATTTCAATGCCATAAAAGCACTAACACCTGTCCATGCTAAATATCAACATCAACATTATCAACATCAACAACACTTTTAACTCAAGTTAATTGGGATCGGTAGTAGATGAACTCAATGATAGATACAAAGAAGTTGAAGAAAATAAAAAGGAAGGGAGAGGGGAAAAAAGACAAAAGAAAAGAAAATAAGATAAAAGAAAATAAAGGTGAAAGAAGAAGGGGAAGGAGGAAAGAAATGAAACGTATCCGCGCTTTATAGCATGGAAGCGTTTCCAATTCCAATTTCTGACAAAAATTTCAATGCCATGAAAGCACTAAGACCTGTCCATGCTAAAAATCAACATAAACATTATCAACATCAACAACACCTTTAATTCAAGTTAATTGGGGTCAGTAGTAGATAAACTCAATGATAAATACGAAGAAGTTGAATAAAATAAAAAGGAAGGGAGAGGGAAAAAAAAGACAAAAGAAAAGAAAATAAGATAAAAGAAAATAAAGGTGAAAGAAAAAGGGGAAGGAGAAAAGAAATAAAAAAGGTAAATATTAAAAAGGGACCATCTAGAATATAAAATGAAACTAATAAGCAAACAACCGACTTAAAAGCAAGATTGGTATCAACCATGGAGATAAATATATGTTGCTCTAAAATTAAATATACTATATCCTGAAAGTCTTAACTGTTCGAAACAACACATATTGGTAGCTTGCCGCCTTTTGCAAGTGTTTATTGGCTTCAGCATATATAGAAACAACACGTATATTATATAATCATAAAGAAAAAAAGAAAAAAAAAAAGAGGGAATAGGGGAATAGTATGATAAGTCTCATCTGACCAGTCATGTTTGTTCATTTTTGGCATCAAAAGAATGAATTCAGTTGGAGGCTTCCAAACAACAAAATTTATTCATAGACTCCAGCGTGCATTTGACAAGTTAATCAAATATCATCTTAGAGCATCAAAGTTAACCAAGCAAATTTTGTTGTCCAAAACTCCAAATTCAATACTAGCATCACAATCTCTTTCATCTCATTTATAGACCAATCCTATCTAAGTTATGCATTAAAACTTTCTTACCTTCTGGAGAGAGGCGGAGCCGTGGAGGAAAGAATAGGCTGTCTTTTCTTTTTATAAAAAGAGTGTTTAAAGAATAAAAATAATGCATTCTAATAACTTTCTTACTTTTATTACATCTAATACATTCTTTTAACAAGAAAGAATATATATATATATATATATGTGTGTGTATATAGCACTTGCAGCATGCAATAGTAGTTTGATTTGATATCTCCATTTTGTTATTTACAGATCCTCCGGATAAGTTTTGATGTATTTATTGGACAGGAAATGAGTAAGTAATTCACATAGGGCGACCAACCAATGGTAGGAAAAATGTATAGGTTTTAAATTATGAGAAACGTGGGCTATCTTATATTCAAGTAGAGGCTGCAGGATAAGAGAGTTAATATTTAGAAAAATTATAAACATACATTCCTATTTTATCTCATTTCTGCTTTATTTACCTTTTCATTTCTTTGTTTTTCTATCATCATTTATCACATTTATCGGTTCCTCGGCAAAAAGAATTTTTTTATCACTTTTTCTATACATTCTTTTTACTTTCCTATCTTTTTTCCTCTCTTAATCTCAAGAATAATTATACTCGTACACTCTATTATTGAGGTGTAAGTGAAAAAGTAATTGATAGAACAAGGATAGTAGAAGATGTCGAAGGATCGCATAAATGATAGTGCGACATACATGATAAATGCTGAAAGCTACAGTGGATGCTTATTTATAAAGTATACCTAGGGATCTAGGCATCTAGCTCAATTTTTGTTGTAAATATTTTAGTAGCTTAGTTCAATTCTTACATATAAAAATAAATAAATTATATAGTGTTGACTATTAACTGCTAAGGAGACTATATTTTTTAGTGTATAAAATACGAAAGATGTGCTTAATTAACTAGTAAAGTTGTTTTTTTAGAGGAACTAATAAAATTTTACTCGTAAATAGTAATTTATGATATATGTTTGAAAAAATTATATATTAATACATAAAATTATTTATGCTATGTAAAAAATAGTATTTTTTTTACAATTTATTAATAATTTTTAAAAAAATAACGATTGCATGACATGAAATTGAAATAAAATCAACTTAATACATAATATTTAATTTTAAAAACATAGATTCCACCGAATTAGCTTTGGACTGAAATAGGTTATCAAAACCAAGATAGGTCTTAAAACCTACACCAACAATTTGAATAAAAAATTGTCTCGGAGAAACGAAAAGAGAAGAAAAATCACATTCTAAGGCTAAAGCGTGCTACAAACCTTTAAATAAAAATGGTTAAAATAATGAATTTTCGTTGACATAATTTAATAATATAATGTATGAGTAGGACCCGTGATGTGTCACAAGCCTATTTTAAAATCTAAATATTAAGATATTTAAATTAAAATAATATTCATACAATTTTTTACAATATCTACACATTTCTTTTTCACCCTACTCCACCGTATCACCTTATTTATTACACATTACTTTCTCCTCTCTTCCTATTTCTCTTCATTGTGTATAACTTATAGTAAAACATTTACGTCTAAATAGCATATCTCTTAAATAAATTGACAAAATCAACCTTTAAACAGGTAAACGTATACTTTGCTTCCTCGAATAAAGGATCACGAGTAAACTTGAAGGTTAATTTACCAAATAAATTCTCACGTTAACAAAATCAAATTTAAAACCGAAATGCTTGATCCTGATATGCATATTCCATACGACTTATGAAATGAATGACGCAAGCGAAAGCAAATTAACATCATATTATTAATGATAGTCAACTATCAGGCCTACTAATTTGGATACTAAATATAACAATCAACTATAAAGTCAGTGACTCGGTCCACTCCAGGATGAGGCTGAAAGCATTTTTCATTCCAATTTCTAATCAAAATTTCAATGACACTATCATATGTCTAATGTCCGTGATAAATATAGAACAATCACCAAAAAAATAATGATAACAAGAAAGTAATAAATGAAGACAAAATAAAAAACCTAGGCAACAAACAAACAACTAAAATGCTGCTGGACTTATCAAATTGGCATCAACCCACCAAAAGGGAACATGCTCTTCTAAATTAAAATGTAGTGTCCTGAAAGACTGAAACTTAATTCATAGGCATCTTCACCTTTTTATTTTGTTTACACTGTTCGGACCTGGATATTGTGAGTGGATTGGGACCTCCATATGGGTTGCCTGCCACTTTGTACTAGTGCTACTTCTTCTCCTGATTTCACCATTCCTTGCTTCTGTATATGGAAACAACACAAACGATCATTAAAAAAAAAACTAAAAAACTAAATAAAAAGGGACTAGTAGTCATGTGAATGTGTTTAGGACATAACATAATATGCAGTCCTTTAGTTTAGTTCTTACAGAACCAGTTGACAATTCTATTGGCAAGTACAAAATGGAGCATTTGCTTATTTACCAGTAGCAAAAGGTTAATATAAAGCATAAAGGTCCGATGTTAAAGTATTCAATTATGATGCATGAATGACATGGTTAAATGTTTAATTGTAGAACCACCCTCAATAGTATGAGGGCGAGAGGAAAGCTGTGTTATAATTTTAAAACCATGCAAACAACTTTAATTTTGTTATAAGTACTCTGAACCTGGTTATATGCTTCTACAGGTGACATTTCAATACTGAAGATATCCTCCAAACATTACCTGCAGCAAATCCAAGGCCCTTGTGAAAGTCTCTTCAGCATCTTCAGAGAATTCCATGTAAATAGGACAGACTCCTTGATACAAAGCCAACCTCTGTTGTATCCTCTTTCTGCATGGCCAGTAAAATTAGGTAAAGGTTTTCAACTGAATACATACTTCCATATTTTACAAGTCAACAAAGAATCAATTTTATTTGTTACTAAGCACAGACATCCGATTAAGAAAATGATAATACTAATTATTAATGAAAAATATTGATAACAACGGAATCCAAATACCCAACACATTTTGGAAGAATCTCTTAAAGGTGCTTAGGCACAGATGCATTTGGCTACTAAGTTAGCTTCATGTTTAACTATTATCTTCTGCAATTTTCTTTTGTAAAAAATATCTTATGGTATCAAGAGAAAGGGAAAAAAAGTAACTTACTGATCTGTAAAAGCAAATATGGTGCCTGAAGGTCGATAGTGGCTCAAAAGGATAGCCATGAAGCCTGATCTAGTGAAGACAACAGTTGAGGTTCCAAGGGTATTAGACATCATGGTTGCATGGTAAGCAAACATCTCACTCATGTGGTTCTACACAGTACCAAAAAAAATCACATTTCAGTACCAACAGTAAAACTAGAACGCAATGATTAAAAAAAAGTCAGAGTCATTGAGTTTAAATTTCAAACCTTGAAGACTTGACCAATATTTGGTGGCATTTGACCACCAGGTATAGTGGCTTCTGTCCGTAATGCTACAGTGTGCATTACTTTCACAGCTTTTAGTGGGAACCTGCATTATAATAAATGTAATTATTATTTTCACATCCCATGAATGCTCTTGCTTTAGATTAGTCTTCCAAGTCATTAAGATGCACTAAACCATATATTGATACTCAAACATGTAAAATTGCAATATCTACTCTCAACTATACACATTATTAAAACATAAATTTTTAAGGTCACACAAATTTGATTGTGGTATTTCCTGTCCTTTGTAAGAACTCAAATAGGAGAACATCACCTGCCAAGGTAATTGGACACTTTGAGGCATGGAATTATTACTTACTTTCCGTGAGCAGTTTCCCCAGAAAGCATTATTGCATCAGAACCTTCTCGAACAGCAATTGCAATATCGGATACCTCGGCTCTGGTTGGTGTCGGGTGAACAATCATGCTTTCCAGCATATTTGTTGCCACAATAACGGCCTTTCCCATGCTACGACATATGCTGATTATCTCTTCCTACACTAGCAGGCATTGTTTATCTTAAAAAGAACTCAAATTGATATCCAGTTATGGAAGCAATACCAACTAATAATTATCTTTACCATTAATCTCATATCTGTTTAAAAGGACCATACCTGCAAAAGTGGAACCTCTTCAATAGGGAGTTCTGCACCAAGATCTCCTCTTGCAACCATGGCCTAAACAGGACGGCAAAAGTAGACAGTTCAACATCAACAATCAGCAAACAAGTGCTCCACAAACTTAATCCACGATCTCTAATGTTTTTATAATATGGGCTAAATCATCCCTATTTAATCAGGCAGTAACTATAAAGGAAATAACGTTAGGATTAGATTAGCACCCCATCAGACGCTGTAATAATTGAATGCAAGTTTGGTATAGAGTCTGCACTTTCAATTTTTACAATGACGTGTATATCAGCATCACAGCCTGCAGCATTGAGTGGACAATTTATCATATTTTGAAATAATTAGAGAAATTAATCGGATGGACTGATTAAAAAAAATACAAGTATCTTGAATATTTACTTTTCAAATAATTCTTCAGTTCATGAACTACTTGTGCATCCTTAACAAAAGAAACAGCATAGAAGTCAACTTTGTTATCCACTCCAAATTTGATGTCATCCCAATCCTTCTCTGTAGCAAATCAACACAAATATTATATGTCCTTGGGAAACCAACAAAACCTTAATCCTCACCCATTTGCCAGTACCCAAACATATGGAGAGGCATGTAGAAGAAATGGTTTAAAATTAAAAAAACAATCAAGTATAGGAATAATGATCCGGAATCTAACCAGTGATGGAAGGCAGTGTTGCACTTTTTCCTCTAACATTCAAATGTCTCCTTGACTTGAGCTCTCCTCCATCAACAACTTCACATTTCACAGAATCCTCTGTCTTAGACTTAACCACCAAAGACATCATACCACCTACATCATACACAAATAGTATACATCAAAGACCCGGTATTAACTCTTTCTGAGATAAATAGGATACTAAAGATATTGTCCAATAATGTTAAATCTATAATAAATACATTATGTAAAGCATTGTCTCTTGTTATCATAGTCTTCTTTAGAAAAGCATAAATACATCTTCCAACAGTTTGGTTGTATGATTCATGTTATGTTGACTGAAACTTTTATGAGTAAATTATAATCAATGATTTATGGATCTAACAGAAGCTTGTGACTCTGCATTAGTAAGGGTGAAAGATGGGGGTTAAACAGGATAAGAAAAAAAAAATTTAATAACTTAAGATGAAATTATTTTTGTACATGTAATGCTTCTTTTATTCTCAACCCAACACCACGTTCATAAAATCAAACAACTAATCATGATTCAGGGAAATACAAATGGATCAAGATGCACAGACAAGTTATAACATATTTGCACCAGAAGGCCACAATGCTACACTACCTTGAAGACTCATCCCTTAGATAATAATTTTTTCAGCGATTAGGTGACTTTCCCTTGTTACAGTACACAAAATTAACTAAGGTTAAAGAAAATCACAAAAGAATAAATTAGTCCCATGTTTGGTGGCATATCAATCCACAAGCATAACAAATTGTTTATATTTCAAACATTTTTACGAATCAATTGGTTGCCATACCATCAACAAGAAGCATGTCTCCCACATCCACGTCATTGACGAAATCATCATAGTTCACACTAACACAATCTGCAGTTCCAACACCCCTCCGGATGGTAAAAGTGAATTCCTGCCCAGGTGTTAAATTGATTGGTTGTGGCAAATCCCCACTCCTAACCTCAGGACCCTGAAAAGAGAGAAAAATGAATTATCAGCTGACATGAAAACTAAACTGTGACCAAATAAACATGACATGAACAAAGTAATATTAAAAAGCAATAACTTGAAGAAAGAACTTAATTATCACCTTGGTATCAAGCATAATTGCAATTACGTTGTCCTTGGATTGAGCATTATATTCTTTAACCAAATCAATAATTTTCTGATGAGAAGCATGGTCTCCATGAGACATATTCAATCGGGCAACATTCATCCCAGCCTCAGCCAGCTTCCAAATCATTTCCCGGGTGTTGGTAGAAGGACCAATGGTGCAAACAACCTTTGTCTTCCTCCTAAACGTGGGTTTTGACCACATTCCAACAGAAGTGTCGCCAAGTTGCTGCATACCACGCAAGTGCTGCAACTCTTCCTCAATCTATTCACCACATCACGAAAAGGGTTACAACTCACCAATTTTCTCAACCACCTCCACTTAATTCATGGAGAATCCATTTGGAACAAATCTTGTGTGCCAGATCAGTTTCAATTAAAAAATTGCCTTTCAAAAAAAATAAAATTATGGAGAATCCTCAACATACACTACTTCCTCTTCCATCTCATTTGCACACAATTTTCTTCCTATCTCTATCTTTCTTTTATATCACATCACATCTGTCACTTTCTGACCCTATTTTTTTTTTCTTCCTATCTCTCCCTTCTTTCCACCCAATTCACCCCAAAAGTGTATGTTTATCATTACTCTACTATTTTGGGTTGAGTAATGATGTATGAAACTTACATATTACATACACCTGATTAACAGTCTTTATTTCTCTTCTTATCACATTATGTCACCTATCACATCTACATCTCTCTCTCTCTCTCTTCTATCTCTTAATTAATCTCTCTGACTGTAGATTAGCACAACTGTTCATGACTTTTCATTTTGGGTCCTTCCCATCCAAAATATCAAATTTTCTCACTCCCCGATCATTTTTATTTGGCAAAATTGCAGTGAGAGAGAGAGAGAAAAAGCACGCACCTTTGAATCATCCTCGGGTGACACGGGAACAACTTCAACGGGTGCAGATTTCCTCGCATTGATGAGGCAACTTCGGGAGCAAACTTTGGAGGGGTTGTTCCTTTGTGATCCGAACACTTTGGAAGCAAAAGTTGGAGGCTTCAACAACGTTTGGGCCCTGTGGTGTGCAGATCCTGAGGTGGGGCGCGTGAGGGAGGTGTGAATGGATCGAGTGGCCACTACCTGAGACATTGTTAGAGAGAGAGAGAGAGAAATAGAGTTGAAGGGAATTGGGCGTGAAGAATAAAAGGGTGGAGAAGAGAGTGTGAAGAAGAAGGTGGAATTGAAGGTTTTGGAGAAACCGCCGTTATGTTCCGCAAAGGTCAGGTTATGAGGCAAATATAAAGTGGGAGGGACACAAGACACGACAGACACCTCTTCGTTTGTATCGAACTGACCACTATCAATGCTATGTTGACTCCCCTAAACTCAACTATCGCCTTGAAAGTGAGCAATGTAATCTTAGCGTCATTTTTTTTATTTAATTTTACATTACTTGTTGTATTTTTTTTTATGAATGTTGTATTTTGTTAAAATATTCACTTTTGTGTGATAAATTACTGATAATGATGTTTTAAAAAGGAAATACAGAGAGATATAGATATGTGTATGATTTTTTTTTTTTAAATAAATAAAGGAAGATGGTTCCTTTTACCCTAAGCATCACTTCAAGAGTAGAAATTAATTAAAGATTGCTTACAATCAACAATGTTCTTTTTTAATGGAATAAATGTTCTTGTTTTAATAAAATATTCCAAAGTTTCAATCTCTGTTCCATTTTAATATTTTTTACTACTGTTTTAAGTTTTTACTTATTAGTGACTTATTAGTAATTTTTGACTTATTAGTGAGACCAAGAAGTTTTTACAAGTTTTTAGTTTTTTGACTTAAATATAAAACTAATATTCAGTCAAGACTTAGGATATATTTGGACAATTTTTTTATATATATAAAAGTTTTCTAAATAAAAGTTAAAAAATAAGAGCTTAAAAAAAGTAAACAAATGTTTATTAGATTTCATTTTTCAAGCTTAAAAGCTTATTTCTAAATTAGAGTGATATTTTATTTTAAATTATTTATCTCTTTGAAAGAAAAAAAATATTTATAAAATAAAAAAATAGTAATAGAAAGTATAAACTAGTTTTCATAAAAAAATTACAAAAAACGTGCAAAAAGTAAAAAGAAGTTTTTTGTGAAGGCCTTTGCTTTCTATTTTTACACTAATATCCTTCTGTGACGGATTCGTGAATCCGTATGAATCTTATGGATTCGTTAATTTGTAAGTAAGTTTTTTTTAAGTTAAAATATATATTTGTAAATAATTTAAAATAATGACGCACACATATCTCGAATTTGCAACCTTTATATTATTAACATAATGTTCCAACCAACTAAACTAATAAGTTAATTATGCTAAAAAATAATTAATGTTGATACATATGACACTAAATTTTTTAATGTATATTTAATACACATATAAGTTTACATAATAAATTATGCTAAAAAATAATTCATCTGCTACATTCTACCAAGGTGCAATATTGTGGACATCAACTTCTAAGTTCTGTTATATTGTAATGGTTGGGAAATAAGGAATATTATTGCTTGTGCTTTTTTGTTTTTTAACTACATGACATTACCGTGTCTTCAAAGTGGGAGGACTATAGACCACTTTAGGATTACCATATCTAAATATTTAATTGTTTAGTTAATATAATTTTTTTTATCTTTTCTTATTTCATATTCTTATTTTATTAATTAGGGATATTATTTTCATTTTATCAATTAAGATAATTGTTAGTTATGATCCTATCAAATATGATTCTCTTTATTTTAATTTTATCAATTAAGATAATTATGAGATGAACTAGTTTACATAATAAGTGTAATTTGAAAAGGTAATGCCCAACCAATTTGTTTAATGAGTTATATATAATTAATTTAATTTAAATTTTATTTTGATTATTGAGTTATTTCTCATGCTATTACTTTAATATTCTTAACATTATTTTGCTCTACAAGTTTGGACATGACATTAAGAGAAGGTAGCCGACTTGTAGCCTCAGTCTAACCAGCCCAACGAATTAGGAATTAAAGAAGGACAAAAATTGTAATTTAGTATTTTTTATGATTTGAGTTATACTTATGATTTGACTTTTTTTAATTAATACATAATATTAATTTCATGTCCACGATTATGCACCTTGGTAGAATGTAACAGATGAATTATTTTTTAGCATAATTTATTATGTAAACTTATATGTGTATTAAATATACATTAAAATTTTAAGTGTTATATGTATCAACATTAATTATTTTTTAACATAATTGACCTATTAACTCAATTGGTTGAAGTGTCATGTTAATAATGTGAAGTCGTAGGTTCAAGACTTGCATGCGCTATTATTTTAAATTATTTAAAAAAATATATTTTAATTAAAAAAAAAACTTACTTACGGATTGACAAATTTGTTCATACGGATTGACGACTCCGTTATTCACATATAGTGTATTAGAAATATGTATAGCGTAGAAAATAAAGGTGTTTTGTGAATAGCATAGCATGGCTCAGTTCGCAAGCCTGTTATAAAAGCCCACGACCCGAGAACCCACGAAACTGAACGACACCGTTTTCCTGCCCTACCCTCAAAAGCGCGGGAAGATTTTCCGCCATTCTTCAACTCAACTCAACTGAACCAACACTTTCTTAGATCCCAAAACCCCACACCCTCTCCAATTCCCTCACTGAAACACTCACACCATGGATACTGAAGGCTTATCCGTAATCTGCGCCGGCATCGGAACCATCGAAGTCGACGATGAAGGCAACGTAATCGGTTACATCAAAGGCCAATACTGTCTCGGTACGAATCTCTCGCACTTCCAATTTTCCTTTTTTTTTTTTGTTTTATTCTTCCAAATTCGATTCGATGGAAATTACGGATTCCTCATTGCTCACGTTCATCACCGATTACCAGATAACCTGAAAGACCTTCTGCGCTTTCTGAGGCGTGACGATCCCCAAACGCGCGATGTCTTCAAGCAAGTCTGCAAATGGAACATCATTTCCAAGTACTTAATCCCTACCATCGAGCTCTATCCTGAAGATCGCAACTTGCTACTCAATGCAGGTTTTTCTTGAATTTGTATTAGTATTATTGATAAAGTTGTGTTGGGATTTGGTTAATTGGTAGTTGTTGAGTTGTTATGTTTTTTTGTTTTTCGCAGTGAAGGTTCTGGTGTTCCTTACGATGCCGATCGAGCGTTCTTCCACGGATATATCTCAGCAGTTGGAGTATCTTTGGGGTTTGAAGTCTGCTTTGACTAACAGTGACGTTGCTGCAGTGATAGTGTCGTTTCTAGAGAGACCGCTCGAGAATTTGGATCGGTGAGAGGCCGCAAACTGCTGTGTGTTTTCAGTATTGTTGAGTGTGGATGGAAAAAAAAGAATTGGAAGACCTACTTATTTGTGTATTTTAATTGTTTGTGTACAGTGGCACGTTTAGTGAGGATGATTGGAAATTGGTACAGCTAGTGCTTACGTTATTTAGAAATATCCTAGCTGTTCAAGAGATTCCGACGCACCAGAAGTCAGGGGGACTTGCTACTCAGTTGTTATCAATGAGAGACCGGTTTCTGGAACTTTTGTTTCGTGAGAATGTAATGGATATAATGCTGGTTATATCTCAATGTGTTGGTAGTTCTAATGTTTATCTCCGTCAGGATAACTTGCTTCTACTGGAAATATTTCATTACATTTTGATGGGTCAGGACCCGGAGTTAATTGTTAGGGCACATTTGAAGGAATCAAAGGTTAGCCCTCTCATTGTGACTAATGTCATTTTTTTCCATGCTGGCAAAGAGCACCCTACTAATTTAGATTATTCTTTCTGGAATGTGCTTTGCTAGAATAACTTATAAGGTTTTTCGGAATGTGTGATGATTTACTCTTTCTAACTGCTCCCATCTAGTGCTGTTATATCCTATTCTTAGGTTGTATTTTTGTTTGGTCAATTACATTTTCTAAACTTCATTTTAGGCGGACGAACAATGCCAGACTACTCTTAATAGTCTCCAGTTCATTTTGGAGGAGGAAAAGAAGAGAAGAAATATTTGTAAGCTCAACAATCTGAGCCGACATTCACAATTTAGTGGAACATTTGCTAGGCTTACTATGGTACTACTTTTTGCCCTACTTATGCTTTTATAATGGTGGACTTGGGTGATAACTGTTGTCTGTTTGGTAGGATGGTTCTAAGGCAGTAATTAAGGGAAATCCTAATTCTTCTCACAATGTGCTGCTTAAAGCACAAAATGTCACCCGGGGTCCTGCCAAAAGAACTGTCTGGGATCATCCAAGGTTGCCTTCAACAGAGGATAAGATATTGGAGTTGCTTCACGGATTTGTGAGTCAGTTTCTTTCTGGGGGATACAATGGTATGATGTTTTTTTTTTCAGAATAAATTGTATCATTTTCAAATATATTGTTTTGGTTTCCGATTGTAAAAGCTAAAAGTAATCTCACTGCAATTTGAACCTGTATCAGTTTTGATGCGATCCATTCGTGAAGATATTGAAAAGGAACATCCCTCAATTCAAAAAAGTGATGTTGTTGTTTTCTTTCAAGTGGCTGAATTTGTCACTTCATTTCAGTTTTACAAGTATTCAGCTCCTAAGGTGAGAATAATAATATGAGAATTGCATATCTTTCGGCATACTTTTCTCTTTTCCTCTTTCTAAATGAAATACTTAGCATTGCCCCTTGAGTAGAGGTATTCAATGCAATTAAGTATTCATCTAATGTTGGAATTTTATAAATTCTGCATGCATATTTAGTTGTTTTCTAATTACTTAGTATTCAGCATAATTAATTTCTGATTTGTTTATTGAAGTAGGTGTAAATTGTAATTTTCAGTTTCTCAAAGCATGTTAAGGCAAACTTTTCATATAATGATTGTTTGTAGGCCTTACAGTTTCTGACACAATGTGGCTATCTGTTAGTGAATAGTGGAGGATACAAATTAGTGTTTCTGTATAACACAATAAAGGAAATAACAAGAGGATAGAAACTCACTTGATTTGATTTCTTTGGTTTCTTGGATTTTCTTGGTTTATTTTTCTGTGACCTTTGATATTGAATTTCATTAAGGTGAATATGGAATAAGTCATTATCCATGTGCTAAATGATAAGTTTATAAATGAAATTTTTTTGCTGGACAAATGGAAATCAACAAAAATACAAAATGAAATTAGACAGTAAATAACAACATCTCTTGTTCTCATGTTGAGTGAGGTATCACTTGCTGCTTTATTTGTAAATAGCATACATGTGATTTGTCAATCTACAATTGAGAAAATATGTCATTCTCAGTTCTCACATATGTTCTTCTTCATTAGATCACGGAGGGAGGGGACACATTTGAGACTTTTAGTGATAAAGATGCAGATACCTCAGATTTCAGTGGTCAAATATGTGGTCCAATTGCAGCATCCTTGAATGAGTCAATGTTTCAATTGGTTATTTCAAAGTGGCGGCATGCCTATGATGGTCTAAAGGAAACAAATGACTTTCAGTTTCTATCTGCAGCTGGTTCTCTTTTGAAAAACATGGTAATATGCACTATGAAATCTTAATAATATGTTCTGCTATGTTTTGTTTATTTAGTTTTTTGCATGCATCCTTACATCATGGGGTTGAAGTAGATAACTTTCTACTTTCTTTCTTTTATACCTGTGCTCTCGGTTTTAACCAAGGTGCTTAGGTTAATGTAAATATATCTTACAGCTAGTTCACTCCTATAAACAGTTTTGCTTTGTGCTTTCATTTTTTTTTGCGTTCCATTGGTCTCACTTTGATTTACTATTTTTTGGTTAATTTTACAAATTAGGGCATTTCCCTACTACATTAAGTTGAACACAAGAATGTTGACATGAACGCCAACACTCATTAAATGTTTCTTAGTTGCCCTTTCTTGGCTTGTCAGATTCGCATGCTGGATTTGATACTTAAATTGTTGCCTGAAGACTCAAAGGAAACTCAAACAACTCGCATACTTTTGTACAAGTTATTTTATGATCAGACTGAGGAAGGGATGACTCAGTTCCTATTGAATTTGATTAAAACCTTTGACACCCACAAGCAACCCAAAAGGTTTGACATCTTTATTCTAACAAAGAAAAAAAAATTCACATACCTTAATCATGAACATATATGGATTACTTTTTTCATGTCTTAAACTTGTATCTTAGCAGCCTCTGGTCCATGACAGGCTATTCAAAAGACATTTATTGATCAATTACTAGTTATGTCTTTTTAGTTCATACTTCATATAAAATATAATGCATAAATTCTCTACTGGTGTGAGTGTTAATAGTTAAGAAAGTTGAGTATGGGAAGCTGCATTGTGATAGAAAGTGGAAAAGCATTTATTTCTTATCAAATAAATTTTCTTTCATAATCAACTTAACTAATTCACTTTTCAATTCAAATGCATTTTGTGCAAAATTGTCTGTTATGGGAGGTATCCAATTGTTGTGATATGTGAGTCCAATGATAGTGATTTTATTTTATACATATTTTTGTTGTGTTTGTGTATAATCCACTGTTCTTTCTTTGCTGCTATATTTATGATTGCTGTTTCTTGTCAGTGATCTTTCAGATTTAGTGGAAATCATTCACAAGGTTGTAAAGCTGATGGATAATCTTCAGTCTCGAGGAGCATTGAGGGTAAGCTGAAATTATGTGTTTGTGTGTCTGTCATGAGTTAGTGATATCTTTGAAATAAAGTAGATCTAGAATAAACAAGGCAAGACGCCTGTTACCACTTTACAACATATAGTTATCAATTCAACTTCATGTGCAATACCCTATTTGTTCAAAGTGATTTCAATTTCACATTTAAAAATTACAACTTTGCTTCCGTTTGCTTTGTTAGAGATATACTAAAGCCATTAATGAGCCTTCACTAGTAGCTCAACATATTTGGAGAGTTAGTCCTTGACATTAATAATTAATAATGTGATACATAGAAATGTAAAAAACATTACAAAAAAATCTGCTGCAGAGCATACTGACGAAGATTTTACTAAATTTTGATCCTTTTCTGTATTTTATATCTTATAAATTCCAGGTGTCTAGAAAATCAAGGAAAGTGAAAAAAAAATTAATTCCAGAAGGGACAGAATCAGGCGACAAACCGGCTGGAGATCATTCTTGCATTCAAAATGAAACTGGCATCTCAACTGTCAATCAATCAGCAGAAAATCAGCCACTGCACGAAGGCCTACCAAATGCAAATTCCACTGGGGAAGATGTTATCCCTGATGATAATGAACATGAAAATCATGTTGAGGAAGTTGGGAACTCCCAAGTTGGGTTAGAACCAATGGGAGCCACAAATTCTGAACACAATAATGAGGATATGTTGGATGGTACTAATGATTTTTCTGAAGATGAGCAACTACATGCATATAATGAAGTTGATTTCAAGGTTTCAACGCTGGTCTCTGCCTTTGCAAATCACAACATCATTCAGAAATTATGTTGGTTGCTTAAGTTTTACAAGAGCAATTCCCTGGCTACAAATCATTACATAATAAGCATGCTGCAGAGAATAAGTGATGACCTTGAACTCCATCCTATGCTTTACCAGGTTAAGTTCAGAAAGCATTTCATCCTCAATGAGAATGTGTAGTTTTTGAAATGTGAATACTGAATACTTTTATCAATCTTGTTGACACACTCTTGCAGTTGTCACTGCTCACAACTTTTTATGACATCCTGGTTGAACAAAAGTCATGTCCCTGCAAGGACTATGCAGGTATAGTTGATTTCCTGACTTGTTTGGTCAGAAAGATGCTAAAGAAAATGAAAAAGCAACCCCTCTTGTTTGTGGAACTCCTTTTCTGGAAGACTCGGAGGGAAAGCCATTACATCAATGCTGAATATTTGTTGAGCGAGCTTGGTCATTTGAAGAAAGAAAGTGGCAATTGGAATAACACTCAGGGAGGTGAACTAATGGGTTCATCCCCAGCAAAGGTGTGGACACGTCGAAGCATAGCTGATGCACTTGGTGAGGATGAAGCCGATGTTGTGATTACTCATGACTCAGGATATCAAAAGTAAGATAAAACCCTCAAACTTTGCTTCTAAGCCTTTATGTATGATTTTGTACTTTCTATTTCTTTTGGGAAATTTTTTTGAAACACTGAGATGACCATTTTTAGAATGTGGGACCAATTTTCAATTTATGCTTGTTGCTTAATTGGTTTATAATTATTCTTGATCACTGCAAACTGCAATGAATCTACTCTTATTTTTGTTTCTTTCTTCTATAGAGACAAGCTTGATGATGTTATTGAAGGCTTTGCATCTACCTCTGGCAGTAACAGTGACAAAGATGATCATAAGTACGTTTACAACTTGACATCAAATTTTACTTGAGATTTTATAGTTTCTGATAGTTGGTTCACTTGGACATAACAGTGGGGAGCAATTGATGGAAGATGAATCTCAAATAGCTCCAAGGAGAAGGAAGAAACTTGTTCTTGATGGTGATTTGGAAAGACAAATCAAAGATCTCCATGAGAAGTAGGTTTGACCAGATCAAACTTTTGTCTGAATTTTGGAGCATGATTTCTCAAATTTAGAAGGAGTATTTTTTCTCTCTTATTCAATTATGAGGTCATTGGACCTATATATACATGAGCCTGCTGGCTATTTTAGGAAATATGGACAGCTAATTCTAAGGAGACAAATCCCTGTGATTATGGGATTGTTCCTAAATACAGAAACCTAGTATTAATAGCAAGATACAGCTGTGATACAGAATAAAATTACAGCAAGGATAAAATATAAAACTTCCTAAAATACACAGTGATCAACACGGTTTTGACATGATTTAAATTAGAGACTTGTCAAAAAGAAATTCAGTCTTTTTTCTTATATTTTTTTTACATCATTGCTACAAACATACTTAAAAGGAATCAGCAAGACAGATCAATTCATAGCTTTTCAATTTTGTTTCTCTTCCATATAAGATTTATCCTTTTTTCTTTTATATTTTTACATCATTGGTACAAGCATACTTAAAGAGTCAGCATGATAGATTGATTCATAGCTTTTCATTTTTTTGTTTCTCTCTTGCATATAAATTTGGCCTTTGTTTTCACCAATGGTTCTTCCTCACTTCAAACATTCTAGATTCAAAGATGACCGACATTGCAGTCACCGTATAGCTGAAGTGCTAGATCCAGATGGTAAAATTTCACCAGCTCAAATTTCCAATATGTTAAAAAGATTAGGACTAGCAGTTGCACCTAGGAGAAAGATGGGTGATGCTGATGCTGAAGGACCTTTGTCTACTAGCCCTAATGAGTTAGACGGTGACAAAATAACAGGAGCTACCAATCATAAATCAGTGAATTTGGAGGGAAGCCTGTTGATTCAGCACCTGTAAGTTTATACTGAACTCTTATGCTTATTAATTATTACTGGTATTTTTTTCTTCTATTAAATTTATGTTTCCTCTGGGAAATGAAATGTTGTCATTATTGTTCGTCTTAATTTGAAATTTTTTTATATACATTTTGATGCACCAAATATGTGTTTAAGTCTTCTCTAAGTTTGTGTTCAATTTCATATTTATAGGCAAAAAAAGAAGAGAGTCCAGGCTTTCAATGAAGATCAGGAAGCTCTAATCAAAGTTCTATATGAGCAGTGAGTACCACTTGGTTGCCTTGCATTTGATCTCTTTCTGCTCTTTGCTTGATGACTGCTGAATGGATAGTTCAATAAGAAAATTCAAGAATTTTCTGAATTTTCTATATTATTTTGCTCAGGATGACAAATAGTATTTCAATTTAGCTTTTGATTTTGCTGTTAATAGCTGGGTTGTTATTTCTGCAGATTCAAGGACCACAGAAGATGTAGTTACATGATAGCCAATGCACTGGATAAGGATGGTAAATTCACTCCTGCCCAAGTCTCTCGAAAACTTAAGCAGCTTGGTTTGTCTCTTCCTCAGAAGAGTTCTGGAGGAAAAATGCACCCAATGGGTGCAGATCTCATGGATCGTTCAAATGATAGGATGGATGAATCTGATGATGAGACATTGGTATCACTGGTAAAAAGGTAATGTGTTTGGTCTGTAGTTTTACAAAGCTGTGCCATTAATACTTCTGCCTGTTTGCAAAATAATATTCACTCATTGGCATGTGTAACTTCTTTCAAAATGCCATACATTGTTTCAAATTTTATATATAGCTGAATTTCAATACTTTGTCAAATGCAATTTTATTGTGCTGTTCAGATGGATGAGTCTCTCCTAGCTGTCCTCCCTTTAACTATTGTTTAATGTTTATATAAATTTAGGAAGAAAATGGAGAGTGACAAATTATCAAAGGGACAGTTACATGGACAAACCAGTGAGGATAAATTGTCAAAAGACGATTCTGATGATGAAATGCTCAGCTCTGTTCTCAAGTAACGTTCCTTTTCCTTTCCGTTTATAGGATTACCACTTTACTGGTCAATGGTAGGATCATAAATGTTGGTCAGAAATTTACTTTGAGCTGGTGATTCTTCTGGCTCCTGCTTCTATCTGCTTTGACTTATAAAATGATGAATTTGTCTCGTACATCAACAACTTTTGTTTTATTTGTAATTAATTATCTATTTATTTAATTTAGGAAAAAAATAAATAGCAAAGTATCAACTGAACAATTACTTGAACCCATCAATGTGGATTCATCGTCAAGAGATGATTCTGATGATGAAATGCTCAGCTCTTCTCTCAAGTAAATATTCCATAATTCACTTTTCTTTTCATGGATATTATTGATTGATGATAGGAACATAAATGTGCATATGAGGAATTTAGTTTGAATTGTTTTTTTTAATGTGAAATCTTGCTACAATGTTAGTTAAGTTTGTATGTAAGGAAAGATTCCTTTCTCTTGTTAATTTCTTAAAATTAATTACCCATTGTCTATAACTCTATCACTTGTAATTTTAGTTGTTTATTCCAGCACTGTTCATAACAGATTTAATTTTCTTTGTATTGGTATAATTTCTGGATGTAGAAGAACTAGAAGACCATCTCTTAAATCAAAGCAAGTTGAGCTTGATAATATCCAAATTCATGAGAGAATAATGGGCGACGTTTCTTTCAATGTAGGCATAACAGAGGTTTCGGAAGGGTATGCCTTTGTAATCAGTCATTTTTATTTTTGGTAATAGAATTTTATTTAGTGTACAATGAAGTCAATGAGATTCATTTTTGCTAATATAGACTAATGGCAAACTTTTACCACTTAGTGGGAAAAGACTTCGTGTTGCATTAGCACACTTTTGCTAGTTTGATTATTTTGGCTGACAATTGAGTTTATTAACATTTCCTGGATATTTAATCTATTTGTTGAACTATAAATTGTAGTAACATTTATAGTTATTCAGATGTAAATATGAATCAAGGGGTGCTTCTCCTAAACTAACACAGCAATCGGCTGGCACTCACAGGTGAGCTGCCCCCCTCCCAATAAGGTTTTTTCTGTTAGTGTACAGTCAGGATTTGAACCCTTGACCACATGCTTAAGAAACCTGAGCCCAGTGCCACTTGGACTGAACACTTGGTGGTGTATAAAACATAAGTTATTACTACTTTTCTGTTTAATTGTAGTGGGCTCAAGCAGATTGTGTCTGAAGAGATGGCCAAGTCTATATAGTATATTCTGTCTGTCTTCATATCTAACGTAATGCAGTAATATCTATAAAGCAAAGTGGAATTAGAAATATACCGATACAATTATCTCAGCCTTTTCTATGGACTAATTTGATTGATGGTTGAATTAAATTTGTACTGGCAGGGAAAATTGTGTTGATTCCATGAATTCCTCTCAAGTAGAATATCAGCAAATGGATGACTTAGCAGATTCAGAGGATGAAGTGGCTGTTAGTGCAGTTCCTGACAATGCCAGATCCAGAAGGAAGCTGAGAATGGTGATTGATCCCGAGGATGATGACTGAAGGGGAAAGCATGATTAGGGTGCAGGTTCAATTTTTTGAAAATATTTTCTACTAAACTGATATATTTAAGGATTGGATCCTTCTGTTTATACTCCTGGTTGTCAATTGCTCAAACAGCACACCATACCCTAAAAAGGTCACGTGTTACTTTTAAATATAGAAGTATGTCAACTCATTCGTGGGCAAAATGATAATGAAACTAGTCATCCTCACAAGACCAAAAAGTATAAAATAATAATGGAACCAGTCTTCCTTCTAGTAAACTTCTAGTTCTGGGAATGGCATTACTACAGCCCTTGATTCAATATATATAATACTGCATATCCTTACTAAATTCTTGCTGGTATGTTGTGAGAAATCTGAGGCAGTATATCCAAATTGATTTCCAACCTGAGGATTCAATCACCATAGCTGGTTTGGAAATTCTGCGAATACCAGTAGAATGATAAACACGGTTCTGGTTATCTGTATCTCACACCATCTTGTCGATTAATTCATGAAATCCCACTGTTTTATTCTCAGTATAAAATGGTTAATCATTTTCATCTAAAGAGGGCTACCAAGGTAAAAGAGATCTTTGTCGCCAAAGGTTTCACCAAGTGACATTTTCACCCATGAAGTCAATTAACTGTTTTGTGCAGACAACTCTGATTTCGGCCAAGTATCAAATGGGGGTAATTTTTTTTTTTTTTATTTACCATTTTGGATACATTTTAAATTAATACCCTGATGGAGATGAATCATAACATCATTGAAAGTTGAAAGTTGTAGTATTTGTTACGACTTATATTTTTTAATTAAAGTCGTAAAATAATTTATGTTTTTAATTTTTTTAAAAAAAAATTATGACTTTAAATTGTAGGAGTATTTTTTATGACTTTAAAAGTGTAAAGAATATTTTAAAAAAAATTATTGAAGTCATAAATGAATTTACGACTTTAGTTTTTTTCCATTATATTTTTCTTAAAAAATTGTAGATAATTTTTAATTTAATTATTTAATAATAAATATATTTTTACTTTTTTTAAGTTTTATTTAATATTTTCTATATGTTTTTTATATGATTTTATTTAATATTTTTAATTTTTGGTATATTATTTTATTTAACATATTTTTTATTTAATATCTTCTATATTTTTTATATGATTTTATTTAATATATTTCTTATATTTTTTTACTAATGACGAGGATTATTATTTGTTTTCTAAATTAAAAAATAATGTAAAAGACTTAAATTTAAATAAAAATATTAAAATGTGTTATATGTTTGTTTAACAAAAATATTAATATTAAACAAAAATATTAATATTGGAACAATATTTCACTAATTGTTCTAGATATTTGTCGAGATCTTTCATCTTGTTATATTAGATTTGTTGGGGTTGTTGTCCTCTTGTTCTACGAATTTTTTCTTCTATTGATATGATCACGTGTAATTATTTGTTGATCAATGATAGTGATGATGTTCCTCAACAACAACTTTTAAGTAGTCAAGAAATTCATTTTTGACTTCAATAGAAATTTTTGAAAAAAAATAATTTTTACGACTTTAAAGTCGTAAAAAAAAAACTTCTACGACTTAAAAATTGAAGTTATAAAATTTTTAAAAACTTCAATTAAAAAACATAGAAATCATAACACATATTATAACTTTTAATTCAAAAGTTGTAACACAGTTATCCTATTAGGATATTAATTTAAAATGTACCCCCAAATGATAAATAAAAAAAACTACTCCCTTCTGTTACTTTGGCCTCTGATTTCAAGATATGCATAAAAAAAATTCCTTCATTTCATGACTTAAGAATTATAAGAATAAATAAACCTTGTCTTCTATTGTTGTGCCTAAAACATCCGTTTCATAAACGTAAATTCTGGTTGGTTATTTCTTACCCATTGAATCTTAAGATCCTACTTATTAGTGTCCCCTAAAGCCTGTCACTCATTTTACTGTTGCTATGATTTGCCGTAACATTGAAATTGAACCTTCGTAAATGCAGTTCCTTTGTCCACAAATAATGGCTGAGGGAATACCATTGCTCAAGTGGGTATGAATTAGGGTCGTCTATCTTCATGGTTGAGGGAATAAGGTTGCTCAAGTGAAATGTTGGTTCCGTGTGGAAACATCATAGGCAGAGTCATGTTTTTCTTCATGGGTGAGAAGTGGAACTTGGAGAAACCTTTGGCGACGGAGAGACCTCTTCTCACAAACTTGGTTTCCATCACCAAATTTCATATAAATTAATAATTATTTAATGTTTCATCAATCGATTTTATTTTAACTATAAAAAAAACAAATATTTTAACTTATATTATATATATATTTTAAAGTATAATAAAGAACACATATCTAAGAATGTTTAATTTAACTAAAATTTTACACGCACGGGTTCAATTAAATTATATATATATATATATATATAAATTGAGGAAGATAATTAATTATATTTTTAAATTGGAGATATTTTTTTTAAAATATTAAACCTATTCAAATTTTATTTTGATTGTTATTTCTCCAAATAATAATAATGACTTAATACATATATTAAATAATGATTAAATTATTATTTTGAAAAGTAAATAATTATTTTAAAAGTAAATATTCTAAAATTAAATAATTATTAAAAAAATAATTTTAAAATCAGCACTACATTATCTCTTATTTAATTGTTTTAATTTCTATATAATAATAATAATAATAATAATAATAATAATAATAATAATAATAATAATAA
>CM023960.1:28034631-28061466 GCA_013407115.1 Glycine latifolia | reverse complement strand
ATCATTGGTTTAAAAATTCATAATCCTCTAAAATATTTTGACCTGAGAGCTATGGTAAAATTAAAATTTTGATCCGACTATTACTGTGAAATTTATATAATTGAATAAATTAACTGTTGTTATAAAATTAAAGTTTTGATGTAATAACTTTAAAAACTTGAAGTTTATATATATATATATATATATATATATATATATATATATATATATTATACTCACCAAAAAATTAAGGTATGCTTTACTTCGAGTGGGAATGTAAATCTAGAAAACGCCACCGAGTTTTCATGACCTTCCATGTATTTGCAATTCGTGGTGGATGAATTTTTAGGGGGGAAAAATTGAATCAGTTAGAAAAAAAAATATTAAATGTGAACCGAACTAATTTGACCTTTCGCATTTTGAAATAGATTGGTTATTTTGTGTATTAGAAGAGTGTGATTAACAATCCTCTTCCATACATAAATTTCATAGATAAGTTTGCATTTAATTAGAAAGGTTTATGCATATATCTTAGACACAAGAATCGGTCAGACTTACAACAGGAAGGATAAAGTCGTTCAAGAATTTTGAATTATTCTAAACATAGACACAATGATACTGATAGTGGATTATATACTCCAGACTCCACAAATTAATTGACAAAAGGGACCAAGTTGAAAACTAAAGCTCTTTGACCTTTTCCCTTCGGAAATGGCATCTTTTGTCAACAACCTTCATTAATTCAGATCTTCAAACTTCAAAGCTGTCAATATCCAGCCATTCGCACTATATCAAAAATGATTTTTTGACACACAACAACCTAATAGAGATAAATAAATATGATGTGATAGAAATATGATGTCATAAAAAAAGAAAGAGAGAAAAATTGAATATTAAAGAGATATACATAAAATAGTGAAATGCTCAAATATCACAAGTGCAAAAAACCCTTCACAACATACCAAATGGTCAGAAATCTTTACGTCAAAATACTCAAATTTTCATCAATGACTTTTCATGTGATGGGAGAACTCGGTGGTGCGCGTCACCTTCTCGACCAATCCAAACGGCAAAACTGGGGAGTTACAGACTCCACCCAGAATCAACCAAACAGTAAACAAAAAATGCGGAAACGTAAATCACAATAACAGAAACAAGAACAGGAGAGTAACAATACACAACAATGATTTTACGTGGGAGAAAACCTCAATGAGGAAAACCCACGGGACCTTGTCCAGAAAACTCCACTATCAAAATAATGGTTACAAAACACTCCACGGCCACACGCCGGAGTAACGCTCAACCTCACCAACAAAGGAGGGAACCACTCTTTCTCTACAAGGGTTGCACTCAACCTCTCGGAGACTCTCTCTCTCAACAGCACTACGCCGGAGATCACTCACAGGAGACTACTCTCTACTGTGCTCTGGTGTCTGCACTCTTCCGTTACACACACCTCAAAAGTCTGCCTCCTCCATCTATAAATGACGCATTTATAGAGAGAGAATTAGGTTTAGGGATTCTGTTCCCTAAACATGGAATGGGACGAGGTCAACACCCTCGGGAATTGGGCTCAAGTCAAACATCCCCCTTTCCAGAGCATTTGGGGAATTAGGCCAAGCATTAAAGCGGAACTTATCCAATATCATGGCATGTACGTTTTTTTATGTAAAACGACGATAAATATAAAATAAGAAAGAAAAAATACACCCCACTAAATTGAGTAAATTTTTTGTAAAGTAGGAGTAATAGAAGTATTTTTTTCATTATTATTTTAAATTTTAGGAACTAAAATTCCGATAATCCACGAAGACCATTGAAATTAAATACTAATTTTCACAATGTCCACATTCAAGGAAGAGTTAATTCAGCCATATAAATACTTGTAGTAGATTGTATGTCTTGCCATCATCAACACTTCTTGTATTCACCAAAAAAAAAAACCAACACTTCTTCTTGAGTCATCATGGATCCCTTTGCTTCCATTATTAAATTCTCTTTGCTTTGTTTACTATTATATCTAATCATGTTCAACTCTGTTATATGCAGTTTGAAAGTTCACTGCAATGAGAAGGACATGAACACACTTCTACGCTTCAAACAAGGAGTCATAGATCCCTCAGGCTTGCTCTCTTCATGGTTCCCTGAGGTAGATTGTTGTCACTGGACAGGAGTTAAGTGTGACAACATAACAGCAAGAGTTACACAGCTTAATCTCCCTTGTCAACACATCACCCAAAAGTTGTTGATTATAGAGAAAATGACGACAAATCACACTGCCTAACAGGTGAATTCAGCCTTACTTTGTTGGAACTTGAATTTTTGAGCTACTTGAATTTGAGCAACAATGACTTCAAGTCTATGCAATATAATTCAATGGGTAGTCAGAAATGTCATGACTTGTCAAGAGGTAACCTTCCCCATCTGTGTGGAAACTCCACCAACCTCCATTATCTTGATTTATCATATAATTATGATCTTCTTTTCAACAATCTCCATTGGATTTCTCGTCTTTCCTCATTGCAATATCTTAACCTTGGTGGTGTTCATCTTCCAAAGGAAACTGATTGGCTTCAATCAGTGACCATGATCCCTTCACTTTTAGAGATACACTTGGAGAGTTGTCAACTTGAAAACATCTATCCATTTCTTCAGTATGCTAATTTTACTTCACTTCAAGTTCTAAATCTGGCTGACAATGATTTTGTATCGGAGTTGCCAAGTTGGTTATTCAATCTTAGTTGCGACATCTCTCATATTGATCTTAGCAAAAATCAGATACATAGCCAACTACCTAAACCATTGCCAAATCTGAGAACTCTAAAGTCCTTGGTTTTATCTGATAATTATCTTAAAGGGTCCATTCCGAATTGGTTAGGACAACTTGAACAACTACAAGAACTTGATCTTTCTAAAAATTTCTTTTCTGGTCCAATCCCTGCAAATTTGGGAAATCTCTCATCCTTGGTTAAATTGATACTCGAGTCAAATGAATTGAATGGAAATATTCCAGACACTCTCGGGCAACTCTTTAACTTGGAGAGCCTTCTAGTTGCAGAAAATTCCTTGACTGGAAATGTGTCTGAAAGAAATTTACGTTCTTTTACGAAATTGAGGCACTTCTCCATGAGTTCACCTGCCCTGATCATCGATTTCGATCCTGAATGGGTTCCTCCTTTTCAACTTCTAGATATTTATTTGGGCAATGTGAGAGACAAACTTCCTGCATGGCTATTCACACAGAGTTCTCTGAAAGTTTTAAGGATCGAAGACTCAACTGCTTCGTTTGAACCTCTTGACAAGTTTTGGAACTTTGCCACTCAACTTGAATATTTCTATCTGGTAAACAACACGATCAATGGTGACATATCAAATGTGTTGCTAAGCTCCAAATTGGTTTGGTTAGTTTCCAACAATTTAAGAGGTGGAATGCCTCGTATATCACCAGAAGTGGGTGTTTTATGTTTATATAATAACTCATTGTCTGGATCTATTTCTCCTCTCTTGTGTGACAATATGACAGATAAAAGCAATTTAGTGCACCTTGGACATGGGTTACAATAATTTATCCGGAGAACTCACAGATTGTTGGAATGATTGGAAATCGTTGGTTCACATTGATTTAGGATATAACAACCTAACAGGTAAGATTCCACATTCAATGGGCTTCTTGTTTAAGCTTCGATTTTTGTATCTGGAAAGAAATAAGTTTGTGGGAGAGGTACCTTCTTCACTTAAAAACTGCAAGAATCTTTGCATACTTGATCTTGGTCACAATAATATTTCTGGAGTTATACCAAGCTGGTTGAGACAAAATGTTAAAGGTCTTAAATTGAGATCCAATCAATTCAGTGGCAATATTCCCACACAGCTATGCCAACTTCATTCATTAATGGTGATGGATTTTGCAAGTAATAGATTATCAAGACTGATACCCAATTGCTTGCATAACATCACAGCCATGCTTTCTAGTTATGCTTCAACTCGTGAAGTCGGCTATACCATTCACTTTCCAGGTTTCTCAGTAAGGGTTGGTTGTACTATTACAATGCTTATAAAAGGCAATGAGTTAGAATATTTTTATTTGATGAATGTGATTGATCTGTCAAGTAACAACTTGTCTGGCAGTGTGCCTTTAGGGATGTATATGCTAACTGGATTACAGTCCTTGAATTTGTCCCATAATCAATTAATGGGAACAATACCACAAGACATTGGCAACTTGGAACCATTCGAGTCCATTGATCTCTCAAGAAATCAATTCTCAGGAGAAATTCCCAAGTCCATGGCTGCCTTGCATTATCTTTCAGTGTTGAATCTGTCATTCAACAATTTTATTGGCAAAATCCCAACAGGGACCCAACTTGGTTCTACGAACCTTAGCTATATGGGCAATCCTGACCTCTGTGGAGCTCCACTAACAAAGATATGCCAACAAGATGAAAAATCCAACAACATAAAACCTATGGTAAAAGAAGATGATGATGATAAATCTGAAGTATACTCCTGGTTCTACATGGGCCTGGGAATTGGGTTTGCTGTTGGATTTTTAGGAGTTTTGTGCATCATTTTCTTCAACAGGAGATGCAGACATGCTTATTTTAGATTTCTACACCGAATGCATGACTTTGTGATCCAAATGATGGACTCCATCTATTGAAATCTAAGAAATTGCACTTGGCAGTGGTACGTAAAGGATCTATATTTTTGAGATATAAATTGAGTCAATTATATATATATATATATATATATATATATATATCTTTTGTGTAAATTCAAATATTATTCACTCTCTGAAAGTAAGTCTTTTTTAGGCTCTTTGATCCAACATACTCACATAACACACATATATAGTAACTCTAGTTGCATTGTACTTTTCAGGTTCTTGATGTCCATGCTTCTACAAGTTACTTCATATAGACGTTTTCGAAAGAGGCCGGCCACAAGAATTGTGCTAATCATAAAATGGAAATAAAAATTGTGACTTGTATGTTCAAGCTTTTATGAAGTTACTTTAGCAAAAGCTTCTATTTTCTCTATGGGATTTTTGTTTTGTGAACACTTTGTAATGTTTTTAATAATATTATGTAGAATATGTTGAAGATGTTTTAAAGATATACAAAAGAATGTTGGAATAGATATTCTCTATTAACTTCCGTTCCCTCTTTCCCCCTTTTCATTTGCAGCGTGTGTAATATGATTATTATTTTTTAATTTGCTGAATGGGCTGGGGCAATGCCCCCAGACCCCAAATGGGCAAAATACAAAGACTGTCTCCCATAACAGGGTCAATTGCAAAAATCAGGAACAAAAAGAACTATGAAAATCAGCGTGGAGATTTAAACCAAAATTAGCAAAAACATCAACTGAGGTATTAGATTCCCTCATTATATGAACGAAGGAACAAGAGGTAAATCTGCTACATAGCCTCCCAATTTCCTGGACCAAATCAAAGAGCTGGTGATGGTTAGGACAATCTTCCTTGATGAGATTCACAATGTGTAATATGATTATTTAGCAATAACCTTATGGTAGCTTTAAGAGATTGGTCGAGAGTTGAGTAAAGTAACGTAGGATTTCACATTTGATACATTAAATATTTGAACCCCCATTCAAATTTTTGAATTGGAGTAAATGTACATCTGATACCTTAGGTCCAAAAGAAATAAAATTAAGTAGTCCAAAGATTTTATTGGATAAAGTTTGGTTATTTTGATCATATGATATTTTGTTATTTTTGTATTTACTTTTTATTCACTAAAATATGACACTTGTAGGATCATTATTTAATTGTTGACATCAATTAGGTTACATAAGTATACGTATTTCTTCTTGAGGAATGCTTATGCAGGCGCCATCTTTTATGTTCAACATATGCTTATGCTTTGTCATTCTGTATTGGTACTTTAGTTGGTGGGATCTGGGGTCTTTTGCTTTCTTTGTTCTAATTTTGCTGAAACATTTTTTTGTATCAGACTTAATGTTTCTGGACAGTGACATTTCTTATGGTACAGTTCACTTTTTTTCTATACAAAAAACATCATTTTTTTTGCCCAAAATTCTATGTATGATAGAAAACTTTAACGTTAAAAATGTGAGTAATTCATTATTATTTATTCAGTTAAAACTATTATTTAACCAAATACGAGTGCAAATCTTTTAAAAGTTGAATGGTGTAATAATCGGTAAAGTAACATGATAATTAACTCGTAATATTTAAACTATAGAACCTACCACTCCTAATCTATTTCTTATGTACACCCATGTTGTTTCTATTTCATTTAAGTAACTAAAAGGTGATTCTAAATCAATCTCGAAAATTTTAAAAATGAAATAAATTATTTATATTTTCTCTTTTTTGTGACTGTAAATAGCCACAAGATTCGTGTGTTATTCAAAACACATAAATAAAAATTGAGTGACTTGTACGTTCAAGCTTTTATGAAGTTACTTTTACTTAACCTATAGCAAAACAAGCTTATATTATATTTATTATGAGTAGAGCATTCCTTGAAAAGCAAATCTGATTTGACTAGTTCCAGCCCCCCAAAATTTGGATTGTCTTACACACTTACAAATAATTTTACACTATCAATAATATGTTGTAAGCTTTTGATGCAGTAACTACTTCGTGGTCTGTTCCAAATTTCTACTAAGGCATATATCCTGATCAGTTTCTAACTTGTCGTGCAATGACTACTGCTGGCGTGGATATAATCTGAATATTAGTAGAATGATCATGAAACATGTGTGGTTCTGATTTTTCTGTATGCCCCACACCATATTGTCAATTCATCCAAGATATAGCCTGTTGGAGAACAAGTCTCGTAATGGTGAGTAAAACAGAGTTTATAAGACTTACATAAGCAAATGGACAACGAGTCCAAGGTCCCATTCCAAAGCAATTTTGGACAAAACCCACAATTCAAGCTAAGCATGCAAGCTAAGTATCAAATGGTTATTCGTCACTTTCATCGATAGTATTTATCAAGGAAAAATTAATTAGCTCTCTTGTCACCACAGAATTCTTCAATTTCTACTTTCTCCAACAAATTAGCTTTGTCCCTGCTGGCGGCAAAAATTAATAAATAATATAAATTAATTATTTATTTAGCAAAATGGTGCAAATACAAAATTATTTAGCAAAATGGGGCAATCAAATACGCCTGAATGGGGCGTGTTGTAACACACCCAAATGGGGCGTGTTTAAGCTGGTGCTGACACGTGGCACATGCACAGGTGGAGCGCGGTGTGAACGTAAACTTCGGAAGATCATAACTTTTGACTGGGATGTCCGATTGAGGCGAAATCGGTGGCCACGCGTTCGTAATTGAGAGGAGAAGCCCCTGGAAAGTTCCAAAAAGGGACTTGCCCAAAATTTTTTCCCAAAAGAGCCTCTAAGTGCCTCAAAATTGTGATTTAAGATTCAAACCTCCAAAAAATTTCTTCTTTTCTAATTATTTATTTATTTAATTAGTGAATTGCATGCTATTTTTTATTTTTTTAGTTACTTCTCTTAATTTCGAGCATTTTGACATATCGTACGCCTCCATCGGACATTTCTATCAAAAGTTATGACTGTTTAAATGACATATGCACAATCAAATTTAAAACCTAACACTTGCTAAATGCACCCCCATTTTTCATAAGCTTAATCTTAATATTTAAAGTAGAAAACGACACCGTTATTGATTTTGCTTCATCCGTCCATACAGTCTAGTCTAGGCATGCACCAGAGCATATGACCAGTAGTCAATAACCAATGCATTTCGAACCTCGTTCACGGCCTTTTGGTGATTCGTTTCCCACTTACATAAGATTTTTAAATGGCTAATTACACTCCATTTTAAATGGCTAAGATTTTTAAATTTTAATATTTTTAAATGGCTAATTACACTTCATTTTAAATTTTAGCCATTTAAAATGGAGTAGTTAAGTAATAAAAACTTAGCCCAAATTAAGTAATTTTTTTGGGAATATTTATTTACCAAAATTATACTGTAAATTTTTAAACGTTCTCAGTTTTAAAAAATTTAAAAATCACAATATTGTGGTTGCAACACATTTAAAAAAAAACACAATATTCTGTAAAAAAGTGCTCGTGACTGAATTAGAGACCGAATTAGAGACGGATTTTTAAAACCCCAATATTGTATAAAAAAGTGTTAGAGACCGAAATAGAGAAGGAGTTAGAGACGAAATTAGAGACGGAATTAGACCCGCCCCATTTGAACATGTTTGGTTACCCCATTTTGCTAAATATTGCTTCACTTGCCCCTTTTTGCTAAATAAATAAATAATTTATATTATTTATTATTTTTTGCCCCCTGCTGGCTGCTGCAGCTGCACTGCATAAAGACATTTTTTAAATTAAAAGATACATCAAAATAGCTGACGTTAATCTTGGTGTCAAATGGTCATTCGTCACTTTCATCCAAAGAGTGTTATCGAGGAAGAAAGACCGGTCTGTTTGCCACCGAAGGTTTGTCCAATATATTCTTTCCGACCCTTGTATTGTAGCTGGTCATCGGTCAATGAACTTTGTCATGCACATAGATGATTTTGAAGTTAAAATATATATCAAAATAGCTAACATTAATCTCAGTATCTAATGGCTATTGCGTCATTTTCATTGAAATAGCATGCATGTTCTACTTGGCAAGCATTCTTTTTTCTTTTCTTTTTAATAATAGTTATTAATATAAAATATTTATCGATTTTATCAAATGACTAATCATTATCAAAAACATCAAACTTAATTTTAATAAGATCAATGATTTGTTGTTACTTGGAAAACATTAATCTTATACAATGTAGTGATTTATAGCCAAAATTTAATTTAATATTAATTACATTTTAAAAAAATTGTATTATTTTATTCAATCTAAATTTGAATATGAAATAGATTAAAAACGATAATATTAATTTAAAACTTTAGATGATTTACTTACAATTTATATTCTATTTTTAATTTACTAATCTATTATTTTTTTTAAAATATGTTTTATAATTTAATTGTGATACTTTAGTTGTGAATTATTTTATTTAGAATTTCATTTAATTTAAGTCAAAATATTATTCATTTATAGATTTGATTTTTATTTATCAAATTGATACAAAATAATTTTAAAAAAGGGAAATATATAGAGGCGCTTTCAAAAAAAATATAAAGATATATACACTTTTATTTGAAAAAGAAATAAATTAATAATAATTCATCTTGATAGATGTAAAAAATTGTTGTGATATTTGTAGAATGATAAATTTTAAAATAATGGGAAGATAATTAAAAATAAACTTAGGATAAAAATAAATTTGAGGAATAAATTTATCTTAAAAAGAAATAAGTTTGGCATCAATATATTACATGAGTCACACTGAAGAACAACTGTAAAACCATTTAAGAAACTCCATATATAACTTTTGTCCATATTGTTAATGTTGTTGTTCATGGTGTACATGTTATTGTTGTTATTAGAATGGTTGAGTGATATTTAGGTATAGGTATATAATTTAGTTTTTAAAATTTTGATTTGATTTAAGTCAACTAAATATTAAAAACATGAATTTGTAAATTGATTTAAGTTGATATTTGATTTGAAATATTTATTAAAATACTTAAATTAAAATTGATAAAAAAATTAAGAAAATAGTAAATTATAAAGAAAACTAAATGAATTTAGTGTTTGTCACGTGCTATTATAAAGTATCTATTATGCATAATACTAATTATTTTAAGAAAATAGATTTAAAGGATGGTAACTATTGGTTTGAAACCCAGCTGCTTTTCTAGTATAATAGAATTTTAAATATGTTTTTTCTCCTTAAAATTTAAATTATTTTTTATTTTTTATCCTTCAAAGTTAATTTTATGTTTTTAGTCATTTAAATTCGAAGAATATTTATACTATAAAAAATCATCAGAAATTGTGCATTTAAATCATTCACCAGGAACTAAAAATAGCATTCTTGAAAATTGAGGGACAAAAGTAAAAAATTTAAACTTGGGGGATAAAAATAAAAATGACTCAAATTTAAGAAATTAAAAACATATTTAAATCTAGAATTTAATTTATTGTTAAGCCTTGACAACAGGTTTTTAACAGGTTTTGCACACATACGTTTTAAGCTTTGATGCAGTAACTAGATTGCGTATATAGTCTGTTCCAAATTTCTGCTGACATACGGTGTGAGAAATCTGAGGCATATAACCAGATCAGTTTCCAACATGTCATGTATTAATCACCACTACTGCTGGTGTACGCAGATATTATCTGAATATTAAACATGACAATATGGTGTAGATATTGTGGTTCTAATTTTCTCTTTATTCTCCACGCCATATTATCAATTCATCCAGGAAATAGCTTGTTGGAGAACAAGTCTCGTACGTAATAGTGAGTAAGACAAAGAGTTAAGACTTTCATAAGCAAACGGACTACGAGTCCAATGTCCGTGAGTCCAATTTCTACTTTCTCCAACAAATTTGCTTTGTCCCTGCTGCATGCACTGCATAAAGACGTCTTTGAAATTAAAAGATACATCAAAATAGCTAACGTTAATCTCGGTACCAAATGTTCATTCGTCACGTTCATCCAAAGAGTAGTGTTATCGGGGGGAAAAGACTTGTCTCTGTCACCTACGGTTTCTCCAGTCTCTTCTTTCCACCCTTGTATTGTAGCTAGTCAATTAACTTTGTCATGCACATAGATGACTTTGAAAAAAGAAAAAGAAAAACCCTTGTTTCTATTCCAGTTCTATTTTTCTTTTTCTTTTCAGTACAGATAACCACGCCATTCGTACTTCGAGTTCCAAATGCTGTACATTAATAAATCTTTGTTGCAAATAACATCTTAACAGCAATTGCAATTACTACAGAAGAAGTTAGCCAAAAACCTGTAGAAGCACCCATCATCGTGCAATTAAGCTGAAATAATCTCACAGAAGTTGTTTATATCACTAATTAACATACAAAATAGTTATTTTAGATTAGTGGAAAGTAATTAAACTAAAATAAAACTGTCTTACGTAAATTGATATTTTTACGGTACTAACAGAAGGAAACTTCAGTGTGGATGAGATAGTTTCACTGTCACATATTGAAAGAACTGAACATATTAGGATTATGTTTGGTAAAATTAGATTATAAGTTAGTTGAAAGCTTAATTATAAGTTATAAGGTAAGAGCTGAAAAGTTAACTTGATTTAATTAAAAGTATTTTAGAAGACTAATTGATTAATCAATAAATAGATATGTTCAATTGTGTGTAGGTTTAGTTAACAAAAAGAAGAATTTTTGTTTTACAAATTGAATAATAAAATAAAAATTATGCAAGAGAACAAATTAGCTAGGTCGTATAATTTTAGAATAAACATAAAATAGTTCAACAAATAATTGTATAATTGATATAATTCAAAGAATTTGTAATTTTAAGAGACAATGTAATGATGACAATTGACGAATTGATTGTCATATGTGCGTGTTTAAATTGTATAAAAGCGTAAAATTAGATATAAAAATAAAGATAAATAAGAGGGTTTTAAAATTAAATAAAAAGATAAAATTAAATTTCAAATAAAATAAGAATAAAATTGAGAAAAAAAACTAATAGATTATAAGCTAACTTTTTTTTCATAAACTACTTAAATTAACTTATAAAAAATAAATTACTAAAATCAACTCATGTTGCAAAGAAGCTTATTTTGGTGAAAGAAACTTATAAGTTAATAAAATGAGTTTATAAGCTTCTCAAAAGACCTTATAAAATACAGTCCATGTGTACATTTAAGAAGTCCCTATAGCACCTTGTGGTAAAATAAAACAATAAAAATTAAGATATATAAATTTAAAAACAAAAACAAAAATTGTAACTTTAATTTTTTTAGGATAAATGATTAACTTTTATAAAAGTAGAGAGTATGTACTAATAGAATATTTATAAAATGATTTTGGTCCTCCAAATATTGACTTATATTTGTTTTGTTAAAAAATAATATTATTGTATTTTTTATTCTTAATTTTTTAAAGTTTTTTATTTAATTTCGTTTTGTTCCAACAATTATGGAAGACTTATTTAATTTCCATAATGTCCACATCTATGGAAGACTTACTCCAACCTTATAAATACTTGTAATAGATTGAATTCCTTCGCAGCATCAACACACCATCTTGTGTAATCATGGATGCCTCTTTCTCAAAAAGTAAATTTAAATTACTTTTACTTTGCTTACTGTTTACAATCATGTTCAACTCTGTCATCTGCAGTTCCAAGATTCATTGCAATGAGAAGGATATGAACACACTCCTACACTTCAAAACAGGAGTCATCGATCCTTTAGGCGTGCTCTCCTCATGGTTCCCAAAACTCGATTGTTGTCAATGGACTGGAGTCAAGTGTGATAATATCACAGGTAGAGTTACACAGCTTAATCTCCCATGTCATACAAATCAACCTAAGGTTGATTATTTCAATGACGATGACGATAAATCACACTGCCTAACAGGAAAATTCAGCCTGACTTTGCTGAAACTTGAATTTTTGAGGTACTTGAATTTGAGCAACAATGACTTCAAGTCTATCCAATATAATTCAATGAGTAGCCAAAAATGTGATAACTTGTCGAGAGGAAACCCTGCCCATCTTTGTGGAAACTCCACCAATCTCCTTCATCTTGATTTATCATATAATTATGATCTTCTTGTGGATAATCTTCATTGGATTTCCCGTCTTTCCTCATTGTTATATCTTAACCTTGGTGGTGTTTATCTTGACAAGGAAATTGATTGGCTTCAATCAGTGACCATGCTCCCTTCACTTTTAGAGTTACACTTGGAGAGTTGTCAACTTGAAAACATCTACCCATTTCTTCAGTATGCCAATTTCACTTCACTTCAAGTTTTAAATCTCGCTAGCAATGATTTTGTATCTGAGTTGCCTGGTTGGCTATTCAATCTTACTTGTGACATCTCTCATATTGACCTTAGCCAAAATCAGATACATAGCCAGCTACCCAAAACATTGCCCAATCTTAGAAGTATCAAGTCCTTGGATTTATCTAGTAACTATCTCAAAGGACCCATTCCAAATTGGTTAGGACAACTTGAACTACTACAAGAACTTGATCTTTCTACAAATTACTTTTCTGGTCCAATCCCCACAAATTTGGGAAATCTCTCATCCTTGGTTGAATTGATACTCGAGTCAAATGAATTGAATGGAAATCTTCCAGACACTCTCGGGCAACTCTTTAACTTGGAGATCCTTGGAGTTGGAATAAATCCCTTGACTGGAATTGTGTCTGAAATAAATCTATTTTCTTTGAAAAAATTGAAGATATTTTCCATCAATTCACCAGCCTTGATCTTTGATTTCGATCCTGAATGGATCCCTCCTTTTCAACTTCAACGTATTCAATTGGGCCATGTAAGAGACAAACTTCCGGAATGGCTATTCACACAGAGTTCTCTTAAAGTACTAGTCATTTTAGACTCAACTGCTTCATTTGAACCTCTGGACAAGTTTTGGAACTTCGTCACTCAACTAGAAGCTTTGCAATTGGTAAACAACACGATCAATGGTGACATATCAAATGTGTTGTTAAGCTCGAAATTTGTTTGCCTAGAGTCCAATAATTTAACAGGTGGCATGCCTCGTATATCACCACAAGTGAGTTTTCTACTCTTAGATAATAACTCATTGTCAGGATCCATTTCTCCTCTCTTGTGTCACAATAACATAAATAAAAACATCTTGAGCATGCCTTATAATCATTTATCCGGAGAACTCAGATTGCTGGAGTGACTGGAAATCGTTGGTTTTTGTTGATTTTGAACACAACAACCTAACAGGCAAGATTCCTCACTCAATGGGCTCCTTGTCTATCCTTCATTTTTTATATCTGGGAAGGAATAAGTTGTTTGGAGAGGTTCCTTTTTCATTCAAAAACTGCAAGAATCTTTGGATACTTGATCTAAGTCACAATAATCTCTCTGGAGTTATACCAATATGGTTGGGACAGAAATTTAAAAGTCTTGGATTGAGATCCAATCAATTCAGTGGCAATATTCCGACAAAGGTATGCCAACTTCATTCCTTAATGGAGATGGATTTTGCAAGTAATAGTGTCAGGACCAATACCCAATTGCTTACATAACATCACAACCATGCTTTCAATTTATCCTACTTCAACTCATATTGTTGGCTTTTGGATTTACATTTCATCAATAATAGAATTATTATCCTTTACTACTGTTACGTGGAGGTTTACAAAAGGAAACGAGTTAGAAGCTCCCATTTTGATGAACCTGATTGATCTCTCAAATAACAACTTGTCTGGAAGTATTCCTTCAGAGATATACATGCTCACTGGATTACAGTCCTTGAATTTGTCCCACAATCAATTAATGGGAACCATACCACAAGAAATTGGCAATCTGGAACAATTGGAATCCATTGATCTCTCACGAAATCATTTTTCGGGAGAAATTCCTGTGTCCATGTCTAGGTTGCATTATCTTGCGGTCTTAAATCTGTCATTCAACGATTTTATGGGCAGCATTCCATCAGGGACCCAACTTGGTTCTACAAACCTTAGCTACATCGGCAATCCTTACCTCTGCGGACCTCCACTTACAAATATGTGCCCTCAAGATGCAAAACCCCACAATACAAAACTTATTGGAGAAGATGATGATGATAAATCTGCATTTTATTCGTGGTTCTATATGGGCCTGGGAAGTGGATTTGCCGTGGGATTCTGGAGTGTTTTGGGCCCCATTTTCTTCAACAGGAGATGCAGGCATGCTTATTTTAGATGTTTGTACCGAATGTATGACTTTCTGACTTTGTGATCCAAAGGAAGAACTCCATCTATTGAAAATCTAGGAAACTGCAACTGTGGTGGTACGTAAAGAATTGTTTTTTTCTTAGAGATTTAAACGGAGTCAGATTATTTAGATATATACGTGTTAAGTAATAAGAACTCCTCATTAGATTATATTTTAATACTTAAGATTAAAAGATAAATATACATTGCTTTTTAATTAATTTTTAACTTTAATCATTCATATAGATTATATATTTATATTTATAGATATCATTTTTATCATCTATCTAAAAAGAGAGAAAATAATTAGTATGAAAATATGTGTGTGATAATTCAAAACTACAAAATTACATACAACTTAAAAAATAATTGATGTTTTATCGTATTACTTTATTTTTTAATATATAGCATAGTATTTAAAATATAAATAAATATATAATATTACGATGTTAGTAAATTTATACAATCAGATTACATGCATACAAATTCTAAGATTATTTAAAATTTATCGTTGCACGTTTAATATCTAAGTAATATTTAAATTTGAGAAGAAAAAAAAACTCTGTATTTACCCTAACAGACTCTGCATGTGTACAATGCAGGTCCTTGATGTCCGTACTTCGACAAGCTCGAGAGGCCACAAGGTTAATGTGTTATTCAAGATATATAAATAAAAGTATGATTTGTACGTTTAGGATTTTATGAAGTCACTTTTCTTATTTCAAATGCTTCGATTTCTTCCATGGGATTTGTGTTTTGCAACATTTCATAATGTTTCTTTATAATATTATGTAAATTATATTTGAAGATGCTTTTAGAATACATAAAAAAGTTAGAATGTTCATTCTCATTTAAGTTCGTTTTTTTCTTTTTCCCTTGCAACGAGTAACTACTAAATGTAAAATGGTATTACTATGGTTTATGTTTTTTTATCTATATATCCTACTTTTATTTTGATTTATGATAAATTTTTCTTTCCATTAGACTTCTTGATATTTGATTTTTTTTTTTAAATCTATACTACTTGTCTATTAATTATTTGATAACGTGATTTATAACCCTGAAAAATCATTCATATTTATTTTAAAATCAAATTTAATTTTTATGGTGATTAAAAATGGTCAGAATAAATGAAAGTGAAAAATAAATAAACCCTGCTTGTTGATAGTTCCCAAGTATGGCCCCGGGCCCACTGCTCATCTTAGCTTCATCATCAAAGTTGATCAGCATCAGACAGCCCACCTTCCTCCTCACGGCCCCAAAACTCGTAAAAATAATTCCTTCTAGGCAACACTCTCGCTTGCACAGTCATCACAATCTTGCAGTAGCAATATCTAGGGAAACTTCATTAATGAAGGAACGGGAGAAAACAAAAAAACACAAAACATGAATCAGCAAACATAAAGATCTAATTTTTTGTCTCTGTTTTGCATGACCTCTGCACTCTCCGCTCCAGGTTTCAACCCTAACTTGAAGATCTGGCTCCCAAATCAGATCTTCAGTTTGCCTGATAAAATCAAACAAAAATTAAAAAGAAAAAGTCAGACCGGTAGAACCCAAACGTTCTCATTTGAAAATGGCAGCCAAAGAACAGTCGTTCACCTCGTATGGTGTATCGTACGATGCGCGTTAGGTGGAGGAATGAGCAACGGTGGCGAAGAGTGGGAGAGGATGGCGTGGAGGAGTGGGCAAGATTTGCAAAAAAATCCAAGAAACAGGAGTGGAGAAGATCTGTCACGTCATCGTCGGAACCTCCACCAACCCCTCCAAAAAGATAACACGGCCCGAGGCAGCATCGTGAAACTGGTTCCGCTGTCAACAACCACGTCGTCATCGCTTCTGCTGTCCATCCTCCGCAACATCTCCAGCGCCGGAATAGTTCTCTTCCTGACGGAGATTCACGCTCGTCGAAGTCATCGTAGTGGTCAAGAATGAGTGGATTCGGTTTGCAAAGTCGTTATTTGTCGAAAGAGCAAGGGGGAGGGGGTGGTGGAGCAGGAGAGCGAGGGTGAGGTGGAGAAGCAAGACGAGGTGGAGGCTGTCGGAGTCCTTGATTTTGTTGCCATCGGTGTAGGTGACGAAGAACGATGGAGGCCAATCTGGTTGCGGGCGCGGATGATGGAGTCCTTGGTAAGTTTCTGAAACTAATTACCGGAAGAGGGAACACGCCCCATGAAATAGAGATGGATTTTTTAAAAATTGAAATTTTTTATTTTTTTAAATTGTAAATAATTTTTTAATATAGAAAGTATTTTAAATAAAATATTATATTAAAAATTAGTTATATAAAAAATTTAAAAAATGTTAAACAAAATCATATAAAAATTTAGAAATTATATTAAATAAAATAATATTAAAAAATATAGAAAATATATGAAATAAAATAATATAAAATTAAAAAATATACTAAATAAAGGTTTAAATATATTTTAAAATTAGATAAAATAACAATTAATAATATTAAACAACAATTTATAAAAGTAATTTTCGTTTTTGGATAATTATTATATTAATTCCTTTTACTTTAATAAATTGATTAAGTTAATCGTTAAAGAAAAAACATTGACGGTTAAGTAACGTGACGTGTCATTGTGTCCAGTCAATATTATTGGTAACTGGATATTTAAATAAAATAAAATTTATTTATTTTGTAATCATAAAAAAAAGAATAATATTAAATATGTGTATAAACTTCGAATGTCATAACTTTTGATAGAAATGTCCGATTGAGATGTGCGATATGTTAAAACGCTCGAAATTCAGAGAAATAATTGAAGAAATAAAAAATATCATTAAATTAAGTAATTAAATAATTAAAAAAGTAGACAAAAAGGAAACTTTTGGATGATTGAATCTTAAATCCTAATTTTGAGGCACTTAGAAGCATTTTTTGGAAAAAATAGTTGACCAAAAGTCATGACCTTTCGAAGTTTATATACACACCATTTCCTGTATGCGTAACACGTGTCGTCATCTGGTAGAAGAGGGAACACTCCTAAAATGGGCGTGACTAGTCACGTTCAGATTAGACATGATCAGGGACACGCCCATTTGGACGTGTTCCCTCTTCCAGATTGATAATTAGTTTCAGAAACTTAACAAATTTATAATTATTTATTAAAATATTAATATTTTGGTTTTTTTTCCGACTAGTTTAATTGGAAATCGATATCATGATTTGGTTAACTTATCATATCAAAAAATGCAATCGATCTATGTCAACCTAGTTTGATCAGATTGAACCGTTTTTCTTTTTTGTACAATCCCTAAAACATGTTAATAACTAATTGTTGAATAACATGTAAATGCTAGTAAAATATTATTTTGATCTTCATAAAAATATAAATAATTAATTATTATTATCTTGATCTATTTAATATTTATGTATTTTTACCAGATTTGTTTATGATCATCCAATAATTTTTGCACTTAGTCGGAAAAAATAAAAGGAGTTTCCTTATTATAAGAATTTCCCATCAAGAAACTTTATTGACCTTTCTAAGTCTTTATTAGTCGTTGCGGTTGCACTGGACGGCGTGGACGACATAGAAGCGTAGAAGAGAAGTCTCCAACTTAGAGAGCGTGGAGGCGAGCGGCGCGTCGGAGGAGGAAGAGAGGTAGTGCTTGAAGAAACAGAGGAGCGTGAGGAGGCTATCGGCGTGGAACTTGGGGACGTAAAGGGAGAAGATTAGGTCGAGGATCTTGTCGACCTGGAATCCTTTTCCGATGTCGGTGCGCAATTCGGCCTCGTAGTATTCAAGGGTGTTGGTGAAGCCGCGGAACACAAGAAACTCCCTCACCAGCTCCTCCGCGTGCTGCATCTTCTCCATCGTGCTCCACACGGCACCGTATCAGATTGATGCTAAATTGCGCCGGTGATGGGGTTTTGTGGCGATGCGTGTTTGGTTTGAAGAGTAGTAGTTAGCACCCAACTCATGCCTTGACGTGCCTCGTCTCCGATTGTTGTGAAATCAGCAAGTGTACCGATCGTTCCAAGTAATAAATTTGATAAGTAGAGTATCGTATCCACAAGGATTGAGTCACCAAATTTATCACAACTATTATCTTTAAATTGGATGAAGAAGAATTAATAAGATTGAGTTTTAATATTTTGATGTGATGAAATTAAATAATAAAACTAAGAATTAATAAGAATTCAAAAACAATAATATTTAGATTTTTGGGAAATTATGAGAAAGAATTGTAGCCAAGACACACACACCGTTTGATCCCAACTTATCTAATTAGATTGATTGCTACATTCAATTATACTAATTATTCAGATAATGTATTTTTCCGTTAAACTAGTTAAATCCTAATCCCTTAGTGACTTTAACCCTTTAATCCAATCAAAACCCTAATTCTTTAGTGATCTCTCATAAATTAAGCATTAAGAAAATACATATATTCATCTGCAATCATACATCCCTATCCCTAGGTAATGTATCAATTGTTATTCCACCTATGTCAGAAATTAAAGCCCCAATATTCCTATTGTGAACCCTAACCCTCAGAACTTTATTAAAGTGATCAATTTCAATAAAGATATATAATTCATACAACACAAGGTGAAACAAAACAATTTAGCATAAAAGAATCATAGAATTCAATCCAACATCAAAGAAGTTCACATGAGGTGGTGACCTTAACTACAAAGAAGAGAATTAGCCAGACATTGGCATATCTAACTTTAATAAAAATAAGGGAATTGAATCAAGAATATTAAAATAAGAAAAAGAAGAATTAACCCCTTCAATCTTGAATATTAATCTTCTTGCCTTAATGTAAATCCCTCCAAGATATCTTTTCTTGCTCTTGTTCTCCTTTCCTCCATGTGTAGCAGTTCAGAGGTCTGTATAAGTATCTCTGTCTCACTGTCTGTCTTTGTGTCTGTGTCAGTGTGTTTCTTTTGGCCTCCTAAGTCCCTATTTATAATTAGGGTGTGAAAATCTTCTCTTATCTTTTATCTTTAATCAAAATCTTCTATTATTTTTGTGAAATCTTTAATCAAAATCTTCTCTTATCTTCTATCTTTGTGAAATCTTTAATCAAAATCTTGAAATCCAGATGCTTCTTGATTTTGCTTTCTTTTCTTCTTTTCTTGGTTTCCTGCCATAAAAATTCAAAGAATAAGTGATAAAGATAAAATAATGAAAACTTTCACTTATATTAGCATGTATTGCTCAATTATTATTAATTTCTTGATTCTTTTAACTTGAAAAACACTATATACTAGAAGCATATCATCGATCTTCGATGGTGACTGTGAATTGGGACTGTGAAATTATCTGGAATTTACATACTGTGAGTGTGACGGAGGCCCTCACTTCCAATCAGCTGAGCCGGTTCACCGTTCCCGTTAAATTTCTACTTTTAATGATATTTAAAAAAAAAACATTTTATTTAAAAAATGATAAAATTGATTTTATTACTCCGAATCCGAATAGGCCCTTTTAGATAATTTTGAGATAATTATGAGATAAAATCGAGGACTTAATACTTCGAAGATTTGGAAATGTTTTAGGTAGTTGGCTATCTGTCTCATTTTGGCTAAGGTCAATATAGGAGATGTCATAACTAAGATTGAATAACCAACTAGGCAACTCAGATGCAAAATCATTGTCAGCAAGATTTAGAACTTGAAGTGAAGTAAAATTAGCGTACTGAAGAAATGGATAGATGTTTTCAAGTTGACAACACTCCAAGTGCAACTCTAAAAGTGAAGGGAGCATGGTCATTTGATTGAAGCCAGTCAATTTCCTTGTGAAGATGAACACCACTAAGGTTAAGATATTGCAATGAGGAAAAACGTGAAAGCCAATGGATATTATGGACAAGAAGATCAAAATTATATGATAAATCAAGATAATAGAGTTTGGTGGAATTTCCACACAGATTGGGAGGGTTACCTCTTGACAAGCTATCATTACATTTGTGGCTACTCATTGAACTGTATTGGATAGACTTGAAGTCATTGTTGCTGAAATCCAAGTAGCTAAAAAATTCAAGTTTCAGCAAAGTAAGACTGAATTCACCGGTTAGGCAGTGTGATTTGTTGTCCTTCTCTCCATAATCAACAACTTTAGGATGGTTTATATGACAATGGAAATTAAGCTCTTTAACTCTACCTGTTATATTGTCACACTTAACTCCTTCCCACTGACAACAATCTAGCTCATGCAACCATGAAGAGATCATGCCTGAGGGATCTATGACTCCTTGTTTGAAGTGTAGGAGTGTGTTCATGTCCTTATCATTGCAGTGAACCGTCAAACTGCAATTAAAAGAGTTGAACATGATTGCACATAATAGTAAACAAAGCAAAGAGAATTTAACATTGGAGGCAGAGGCATTATCCATGATATCACAAGAAGATGTGTTGATGATGGGAATTAGACATGCATACAATCCACTGCAAGTATTTATAAGGTTGAAGTGAATATTCCATAAATGTGAGACATTGTGGAGATTAAATAATTAATTCCAATGGTCGTCGTGGAGTGTGAGGGCACACATGCAGTGGGGTTTTAAAGAATAAACTCTTGGAGCTAGTCCACAAGATTGCAGGGAATGAATATTTTAGTTCTTAAAATTTTAGAAACACTCTTTATTCTCGGCTCTATAAGATTAATATTTATTGAAGTTTTGGTTTATTGGATAGCTGAGTGGACGAACCATCCAACGTTTCCACTATATCATCTCTGAGAGTCAATTCTTTTACCCCCACCCCACTCCTGCTATATATGTACACACATCTCATATGCTCTATGTGACAGTGAACACATCTCAGCCACATTGAATTTTCTTCTTGTTGGTCCTGTAAAAGTATGAATTTTTGTGTAATTAAAATAACTAAGTGCTATGTTAGTGATCAAATTATCTTTCCACACTGTGTTGCACGTTGATGCTTATACGGGACTTTTATCAGTTCAGCTTTTTCAGTAGCAATTTTTTTGTAAGCATTTTTAGTTAAGTTTCTAAATTATTTTATTAGCTAAAAAGCCTATTTGTTGTTCCTATTTAGATTATTTTTTCTATGAACACTTGTAAGAGAAAAGTTAAGATGGTAAAATGAAATAAGCTTTTCTCTCAAGCTAAAATTTTTTATTGAACAAGTTAAAATGAACATTTTGAAAAGCTTCTCTCATTTTAGTGCATGTTTAGATGTATGTTGATAAAATTAATTTTAAATTAAGGTGATTTTATAAAAAAATTATTTAAGTTATGGATCCATGTACCACTGAAAATGTTAACTCATAGACGACTTAAGTTTTTATTGTTAAACACGTTTATCCATTTTATCCATGTTTGAGGAGAAGTACCAAATACAATGATCAAAGTGTGTTTGGGGTGGGGTGGATAAAGTGTAATTCGAGCAATAGAGGTAGTGAAACTAACAATTTTTACTAATCAAATCAGTCTTTAATTTTAATTTTTTGAAAATTAAAAAAAAATTGGAAATAGAAATCAAATGTTAAAAGTAGGGATGTACAGTTGTGGTCATCTGTTTTGAAAATAAATGGAAATAAAAGGGAAATAACCGCTCAACTAATTTCTAAGACTATGTTTAGTTTTGCAACAGATGTTTATAGCACTGCACAAGAAATAACATGTGTGGTTCAGATTAAATTGAAGAAATAATAATTATTTTCTTAGTAAGCAATTTTGAATATGTATTTTACTGTTACAACCATATACATGCCATTGCTTGACTCTATGGTCCATGATATGTGCCTAGCACATGATGTTTCCAAGCTTAATTAAGCTATTAAATGCATCAATTCATATGATAAATAGCCTTCATTTGGTGTGAACATGACGCATATGCTTTAATGATATAATTTGGTCAAGATTGAAGTGTTTGGCAGAAAATCTGAGCAAAAAGAGATGCAGATCAGAAGAGTTGAAGTTGTGGCGCGATCCACGCCACCTACCACGCGACCAGCGCCATAATCCCCAATTGGCGCCATCAGCGTGAATTCCCACGCGATCCGCGTGGCTGCTGTTCTAGAAAAGGCATTTCCTCTGGAAGTTGGCGCGATCCGCACCATACCCGCGCCATCAGCGCCATAGTCAAAATAGTGACGCGATCCGCGCCAGTTCCCACGCGATCCGCGCCAGACCTTGATTCTGCAGAATACTAATGCTGTCAAAGGTTAAACTTGGGATTTCACTTCCCCAAGTATAAATAGCAACACCCACTTCTGTTTTAAGGATCTTTTGGACGAAAAACACACAAAAGGAAGAGAAAGAAGGCTTGGGAGTTGATTCTAGGGTTTGGGTGTGAGGGGAAGAGGGTTCTTCCCTCTTCCCTTCCTCTTCTTCCTTGTACATATCATCAAGCATGCTTCTTTTTGTTGTACCAAGGCCAGCCATGTTTAGGTTTGGCTAGTTTCCTTTTGTATTTAGGGCAAATACTCTATGTAAATCTCATTTGGAATGGATTGAATGTTATTGTTCATTTATGCTATGTTATTTCATTACACTTTGCTTGAATCTCTTTATCTCTTTCTTAGACCTGATCAATCTAGGTAGGAGCTTAGAGCTAGGGTTCACAATAGGAATATTGGGGCCTTAGTCTTGGAACTAAGTGTGGTGACTTGTTGTACATCACCTAGGGATAAGGATGTATGCTTGCAATCTTTTAGTGCATCACTTAATGCTTAACCTAATAAATGCTACTAAGGAATTAGGGTATTGAAAAGGGTTAAAGGGTTAATGTCACTAAGGAATTAGGGCTTAACTAATAATGAACGAGGATGCATGATTGAGTAGCTAGTGTAGATGAATGTTGCAAACAATCTATGTAAGAATGTTAGGAGCACGAAGTGTGGGTTCCCTAGCTACATTAGCTTACGATTGGTGCAACCATTACCTATTTTATTTATAATGTTTTATGTTTATATTTAGCTTTTGATTTACTTCGCACAACAACACAATTCTCTTCATCTTTTGTCATCCAACCTTAAGATACAATTTATGATTTAATTGGTCAAACAATCCTCGTGGGAACGATACTTTACTTTATCACTTTATTACTTGTACGATCGGTATACTTGCCGAATCCACAACAGTCCACACACATCATTTTCCATGGTTAGGTACTCTCTTTTTTTATGTCTTTCTTCCAAGTGCCAAAGTTTTCATTCACCAAACATGACATTTTGCATTGTTTTATTAGCTACCTAATATTTAATATGATTAGTGGGAAATACCAAATTCAATCCGGAAACACGAGAGTTTCTTGCATTTTTTTAACTTCAAATAAAGAAACACCATCAATATGTTCTCCAAGCAATGTTGTTTGCACAATTTAATTTCTGTTGTGTACTAGATTCTACTAAGCTATTGATCGCCACTTAAAATCATCAAATTCGTTGAATCTTATTCAACACTCTTACTTTACAAATATGCATACAAATGCATAAGACCTGTGCGAAGGCAGGGGTAAAATACTAGTTTTCTCTTTGAAAGTTTAACCAAACCAGCGTGAAGAACGATATAGTAGTACCAACATATCAAGATTTATACCGACAAGGTTGAACACAATTGGTAGATAGCTAGGATTCTATAGCATGTTGTTAGGGGTCCAATTCCTTGGTTATGCATATGGAGAAACTTTAATGGAAGCGAAAAAAACAAAAGTTGAGGTTTATAAAATCTTTTCTTTTAGGCTTGAGGTTTGTCTTAATCTTAGTGAGCCTCTGGACCCAATTCACCAAAAATTTTGTTTATAAAAAATAAAAAAAAAGTTGAATATATTATCATGTCAAAATGGATATCGAGTTTGGATGCCTCATTAGGCTCTTGATGCTACTAATGAATGCAACCACTGAAATTATCCAAGACACAACCTACAAGCTTGGGGATTGAACCGGAATTTTGCTTAAGAGACAAAAGAAAGTGGTAAAATAGCACCACTCCTCATTAAAAGATTATGTCATCTTTGTAAATTGAGTTTTAATATGTAGGAAAAATTTGACCGAATAGCTGTAACATGTTTTCAACTAGAAGACAAAGCACAGCTGTTTTGGATGAAATTTGACCAGGCAAGTTGTAATGTACCTGTGGAACAACTTCTTGGGTAGACAATCCTGTTTGCAGCCCCTTTGGATGCTGTTTTGGATGGAATTTATTTTGTCATTGAGGGAGGAAAGGTTCGGTACTGGGATGAGCTTGCAAGCCAAGGAACCTCTCAGGCTATAGCAGCCAAAGCAAGAAACTCCACAATGTGTTTTTCCTGATGCCCTTGGAACTGCTCTCAATACAGGCCTATTTGACTATGTTTGGGTTCAATTCTGCGATAACCCTCCCCGTCAGTACACAACAGGAAATGTAGTTAATCTTCAAAATTCTTGTGAATTGTGGACTTCAAAAGTTCCTTCAGTTGATCTCACCAACTACAGCTCCTCCAGCAAGAATTATGTTTGATGAATGAATACTTTTTACAAGCATGTTCCCTTCCATTGATTAGTAACTTGCATAAAAACAAGCAATAGTGGTACGGTGCTTGTGTGTTTTGACAGTTTCCAATAATTGTGTATCTCACTACGTGAAGTGTATTAAGTATCACTGTTTCTAAGGTCTTCTCTTAAATAATGTCTTTCTAAATAATGTCTCCATGTATGTCTATGTAATTGAATATTCCAAGGCAGACTGAATTATTTTAATAATATGATTGTTGGTCAATATTGATTTCAGCAAAATAAGTAAATAAAAGTTTAGCTACATTTAGAAGTTTTTTTTTAAGATAATGATTTTGAGACCTAAACATTAAACACCACATGATATTAGGCTTCATGTAAGCCTAATAACAATCATGTGATAGCATCATATTTGGCTCGACATTTTGTATTCTTGTTTAATTCCATAAGGACTGATCTTTAGGTTATATGTTTAATAATTGTAATCCCCCCACCGCAACAGCAAGTGTACTTTATTGATAGAAAAAAATTACTATTGTGAAGCCAGTTCTTTTTAAGTGAAATCTTGTATGTTGTGCTAAAGATTATTCTCTAACTCCTAACTCCTAAATCCCTAACCCAAAAAATATTTATATTGTTACTCTATCCCCAAAGGAAAGAATTTCAACAGAGATTATAAATATAATCACTAAAGGAGAAATACTTCAAAATTACGTAGATTATAAATACAATCACCCTGAACTAGAGGAAGGAAGGACAGAACACTTGTGGAATTGAGGGGATGATTACAAATGGGTAGAAGGGGTCATAGATAGGCTCTAAGATTGGGTAAGTATCCATTTCCTTCTTAGGACTTCTCCCAAAAAAATAAAAGGAGCCATTTGAACATTGTAAAGTTTACATGTGCATCAAAAAAAATTCTTCCATGATTCCCCCCTCCCCCTGATATAATTTCCAGATACGATGAAAAGACCAATTTCTTAGCTTGTGGAGGCAGCAAACACGTACGAAAACGGACCCATTTTTTACTGTTACAGTTTAAAACACTATCTTGGTGACATTGTGGAATTGCTACATGTGGCATGAGATGTAAGATGGCTGGTAAGAGTGAATGAGCTGGACTGATTATACTCTCTTTTCATAGCTTTGTATACATGGTCTAAGCCTTCTTCAATTAATTCTAGTACTGTTTGCGGCATTGGTGGAATATTAATGTCGATTGAATCTTCCAGCAGTCTTACCACTTCCCCCATTGTTGGTCGCATGGAAACCTCATCTTGGATGCACCAAAATGCAACTTTCAGAGCTCTCGTTAGCTCTTCTTCATCAACTGCCCCATTTAATCTTCTATCTGCCACCTTAATTATTGACCCATTTGTCATCTCCTGCAATAACCAAACATTGTACTATCAGTATTTATCAAGCAGTTAGATATCTCGAGTTGACAATGTATCAAATGTGCTTAGGAAGACTGAAGTAACATTGTCTTCTTAAGGGGTTCTTTTCTTATGGTAACTGATGAGTCATGAGTGCAATATCAAGAAATCATAAGGAGTGTCAGTATAATCTACTTTTCTACTAATAAAAAGAAGATACTAATTGGGGG
>CM023960.1:28012201-28034531 GCA_013407115.1 Glycine latifolia | reverse complement strand
GGAGGGGAGGATCTTAATTGAATTAATTTATTAGGAAGTTAAATGCTATAACTGAAATATGATGTTAAAGTCAATTTTGCATCAATAAAAAGATATAATAATAATAAAACCAGTATCTTAATGTACCTTGTAAGCCCAACCAGGATAGAAAAAGTCCTCAGCACCAAAGGACATGTCAAGATTTCTCCTGCCACCAATGATCTCTAAAAGAAGCATTCCATAGCTGTAAACATCAGCTTTTACAGTTATAGGGCGATTACTAACCCATTCTGGTGCCAAATAACCTCTAGTGCCTCTGACCATTGTTACCACATGAGAGTGCTCCCTTCCCATCAATTTGGCCAGCCCAAAATCAGATACTTTGGGACAAAAGTTTTCGTCTACCAATATATTTTCCGGTTTGATGTCACAATGTATTATCCGATCCCTACACTGCTCATGAAAGTATGCAATCCCTTGTGCAGTAGCTATGGCTATATTGAAACGAGTTGTCCAATCTAACAATCTATCTCGACCTTGATATGAAGGGAAGATCCATTTATCCAAGGATCCATTTTTCATGAACTCATAAACCAGAAGCCTGCAAAACAAATATTTGTCAAAGCCAATTAAAACCATTAAAAATTGAGTGTATGTCTTATTAATCCTTAAACAGTCTTATGGGGAGCTAAAAGTAAATACAAGCAATATAATCTCGTGATGACTGAATGCTAGTTCCTAGTCACTTGTCCCAAAAATTGTATTTGATAGCCAACTCATATTTTAAGATGCTAAGAAAAAAAAGATCATATAAAATTGATTGTCAAGAAACAGTGCATACCTATGTGACCCCTCTGAACAATAGCCACATAGGCGAACCAAATTCATGTGATGCATTGATCCAATAGTGTTTACTTCAGTGATAAATTCCTTCTCTCCATGAGGCAAAACCCTGTCAAGTTTCTTCACGGCCACTAGAGTACCATTTCCTAGGCTTCCTTTATATACACTCCCAAATCCACCTACAAAACATGTGCAGTTAGCAACAGTTCACACAAAATCCAAACTCTGCTTGCAACTGCTTCTCCTTTGCCATAAAATTTAATATGGAACACCAATACCTGTTCCTAGCAGTTGTGAGAAGTTGCATGTCCTAATTTGCAAATCGCGGTATGTGAAACTCATTGGAGCACCTGATAAGATCAAGGAACTTTCCATCTCCCTTTTCAAAGTTCTTTTTCTGTGAACACTGAAATACAGTAATAAACTCAGCAAAACAATGAGAACTACCATGCTCAGAACAGTAGGAATAATCACAGCCTTCTCCTTTGCACTTCCCATTCCATCAGAGGAGCTATTAGACCCTCCTGCTTGGCCTTCTGAAGTCCATGACCCATTTGCTCTGACCTTCACAAACAAAGTTGAGCTAGTATCCTCAAAACCACCAAAACTTAAGCTCCTCAACACCCAACAAAATGGCCTCTCCTCATTTAGCCCATAAACAGAAGCCAGACAATCACAATCTGACAAGCAAGCATCCCCACATTTTGAAACATTAGAAATATCACTATAGTTAGCTATTACTGAAAATTCAGAAAAATAGTAGTTGGTTTGCTGCACTGCTGAAATCCTAAACTGTGATGTCAGGTTTTCATCCTTGCCATTGCAATTTCCAACAAGAGATGAATTCTCATAGCATTGGCCATCCCTGCCAACTTTAGAAGTTCCTGGCAAGCAAGTGCAAGTGGCTTTTGTCTTACTTCTATCCAAATTACAAACTCCATTGCCACAAACTCCAGCAATGTCACATGGATTTGAAACTGCAGCCCACTGTGGCACCCACTGCCTCGAACCATTCACCTCATCCCATCGATACAACCGCAGATTTCCGTTCTTTTCCAGTGTTAGTCTCCTGAGAACACTCAACGGTGCAGATTGGTGAACTGCAGAAGACAAGCCTGCATCATCACCATCATTCTTGTAGACATAAACAGCTCCATCAGATGAGTCTCCATACACAATTCCGAAGCTCCCGGCTTGGTCTAAAACCGCTATAACTTCCCCAGTCACATTGGAGATATCAGGGCCTTGCCAATAGGAATAGTTGGTGTATGATTCATCAGAGGCTTGGTAAGTCTCAGGGAGATTGTAAGTGAGAGCAAGGCTTAGGGAAGTAGGCTGCTGAAGCATTTTGAGAGAATAGTAACCACCATGAGAGGAAGACTTTGATGATGTTAGTTCTGAAGACACTGTTAGAAGCTGGTTTGGGAGGAGAGTGTCAGAAGGTTGAGAAAAACTCTGCCACACAGAGTGGTTGTTGGTGTTGTGGAGGATGAAGTTGCCAGTTTCTGCCATGGTTGCTGTTTGAACATCAGCACCTGAGGTGTTTGAGGTCCACACTGTGATGTGTCCATCCATGAGAACAAGGTTGCCAGTGGTGTCAAGCTCCAATGTTGCTTCTTGGGATACCGGAGTGTCTCTATTTGGATTGAGATGAAAGAAAATGAAACATGTTGGGATTCATAACCTGCAGAAGCTTTTGTAAAGACAAAAAGACTAGATGGAGATATGATTTATGACTTTCTCTTTGTTTTTAAGTCAAAAACCAGAACTAACCATCTAATCTGCACTACTACATTGATATTCTTTTTAACCATGAGATTTATACAAGGTATCTGGGAAAAATTATATTATGTTAAATTACTTTATAAATTCTGTAGTTTTGTTAAAATTTTAAATGGAGGGACATTGGAATGAATTTATTTAGACTTATAAAAATCACTCGTGATTTTTTTTTTTTATAATTTTTTAACTCATTTCAATAAATTTAACGATTATGCTAATAAATAATTTTTTAATGAAAATTTATTGAAAATGTGATTAATTAAAAAAAATCAATATGTCTTAAACCAGTAATGTTTAGAAGGTTTTAACAAGGTTCTATATTTATACAATTTTTAATTAGATTCCTAGCCGCTATCGACATGTTTGAAATTTTTAATAAATTAATTTTTCCGTTGTTTCCAGACTATTTTCATATTTTATATTGATGTTACATATTTCAAAGAATTGACTATAGAGATTTATTAAAATAATAAGTATAAAAACAAAGTTAAAAGCTTCTAAACTAAGAGCTATTTAAAAATGTAATAAAACTATAAGAGTACACAAAATAATTTAACCATTATACAACTACAAGTACAATATTGTTTTACCTCCCTGTGTGTGTTCACACTTTAATTTTATCCCTCACTAACGCACTCTTTTTAAGCTTAGCCCTTCATTAGAATTATTTTATTCCACTTCAGTTCTTCAAATATATATATGATCATCATTTTTACCGTGCTCCCTTGAAATGATATTCTTATTTTGTTTTTTTTGCAGGAAATAATATTCTTATTTATTGTTGTTGTTTGGCTTTTCAATTTATTTCGTCTAAGACTTTTTTTTTTCATTTTAATCCCTCACAAATGCTCTCATTTTTCATTTTGGTCTATTTTTAATTTTAATTTTAATTTTTTTTTCATTTTGGCGCTCACATATAAACTCCCTTTCATTGTGATCACTACCTTCTTGCTTCTATTCATTTGTGCATAACTAAGTAGAATAAGGTACAGTTTTTGTTTTACGTGTGTCTCTACGGCTAGCTAAACAGTTAAATATTTCGGACAGGGCTACTTTAAAATGAATTTACTACTACACTTAATAAGTAAGAATATAATTCATATTCAAATTTTAAATTAGTCCAAATTCTCTTCAAAATTAAATTACGGAAAATATCCATATTTACAAACTCGTTAATTTCATTTTTTTTTCAAATGCTTTCGCATGCATATTTTGCTTTTCACAACCATTCATTGCATACATATATTAATCAGATCAATTAAAAAAACGAATGATGATACAAAAACTAATGATATTAATGGGAGCAGTACCTATTGGGTGACCAAACTAAAGTTCGATCTCCTGGAAGCTGTGCAAACCAAATCCCAATCACAAATAATCGATTATCAGTCTCTGCTGGAGTGAACCCCAAAGCAAATGTGCCATTTTCAGAAACCCATGTTTGGGCTTCTCTAGCCAATAACCTGGAGCCCAAACCAATCTGTCCCGAAATGCAGCCACTAAAACAATACAGGCCCAGAACAAGAATCACCCAAAAATAACAAATAAAGGAGGAAGCAGCATTTGCCATGGCAAGTTGTTACACTTTCATGGAAGTGTGGTATACTATAGACTATATATTTTAATGAAAGAACAAAGCTTACAAAATGTTATGGCATGGTGTTATATATGGGGACAACAACGGGTGAGTGTAGTGTTCTATTTGGAGAAGAAAGACACAGAAATTGAACACGTGGTAAGTGGTAGTTGAGCTACAACTTTGAAAAAATGTTGCTTTTAATGTATGGTCGGTAAATAAGATATGATTGCTTTGTGGGCTTCAAATAGGAATTCAGGTCTGTGCCAAGCCGAAAGAGCAAAGGCCAAGACAATATTGACACGTAGTTGTTGACAATAACAATAGTTTGCAACAAATTAGTTCAAGATGTTGCTGAATGTGTATGTTCACGTTTAATACTTTGGAAAAGGTGGGGCTTGCCACATATTTTTGTATTCATCGGTGCTGAAGAATGGTGACTTTTGAGCACCTAGCTTGCTGAGAGAATTTCAAATGAGAATTGTTTATGGATTTTTAAATTTAAGAATTGGTTTTTTTAATTATTGGAGCAATTTTTATATTAGATATGTGGTAATTTTTATATAAGAATAATTGCTTATATAAACGATAGTTCTCAAGAATTGTAAGTATTAGAGATATAGAATATAAATATTTTAGAATTGGATATATAAATTACAATGTACTCATGCAAGCTTACTTTTCTTATTTGAGTAAAATTCATCTTTCAGTTTTATATATTTTCTCTCTTTTCTCTCCTCTAAATCATGGATTGTTACAGGAAGATAATGGTAGAACTTATTTTATGTTTTTAAAAATTGCATCATTAGAAGAAAAAAAAGTTGTTAAAGCTCTTAAATTTATGTAATATTTGTAAGATTCACAAAAAGTTATGTTAAGCAACTCCACCATGATTGTATCCATTGAAGGTGCTCTAATGAAAAATTATCAACAGACAGCCATTTTGGAGGTGAATTGAGGTGGAGAAAAAAGAGAGATAAGAAGAAAAGGAAAAGATAAAGAGATAAAAAAATGATAAATATATGATGAAAAAGAAAGAGACGAAAAGATGAAGAAAATAGCTAGGGTGTACATTCAATAGAAAAAGAGAATAAATATGTGTTTATAATCACTCCTTGTTAATACCCAATTGTGATAGTTAAATTAAGAGTATGAGTACCATATATTTTTCTAGCACAGTTTTTTAATTGTTTAAAATTTATTAAAAATTATAAACTGACTTGTTAAATTAAAAGTGAAACTCGTCTAATTATATCATCTTTAATAAATTTCAGTGGATGATAAAATTATATGTTAGAAAATGTATACTTAGCATTTCTATATTACTATTTGGAACTTTAAGAACATTGATTAAACAGTTTTTTTTACAGAAAATAAATGTTTATTAAAAACTACGTTAGACATTTATTTGGTTATCTGCCTTAAATTAAATGAATAGTGATATATAACCTAAAAATTAGTCAAAGCTTTGTTGGAATTTCGATAGGTTTGTTAATGATTGACGTATAAGATAAAATGATTGCTAGCCGTTCGTTTACTAATATGTCAACTAGCTTGTTAGCTTATACTGTCAATCAACGAAATAAATCCTGTTAATACCATTTTTCAAATTAAAATTGATAGGAGTTATTGATAAGAATTGCATTGATACATCATTTTTAATTTATTTTAATAATATTTATATATTTTTTGAGCACTTATAAAAACTATAATTAAGAAGTGTTAATCAACAAAATAAATGAAATATTATCTGGTTGAATGATTGTAGAACCTCAAAAGTCAAAACTTTTGACCCATTCAATTGTATTCATAAATAGATAAATGCTCAGTTTCAAAAAAGCTACTGTCATCTTCTTCCTAAGGTAATGTATGTTGTGTATTCCCCTGTTGTGTATGTGTTCCCATGTCATACTCCCATTTAATAGTTTCCACCGCCCGTGAGATTGAAAACCAAATTACAATTTTAAAAACTATTAATACTTTACACTTAATCATTTTCAATACTTGCAAGTTTTATCTTATTAGAACTACGTCTACTTGTTTGAATACGTTTTTGTATCTTTTTCTTTTTTCCTCCTCTCAATATAGACACACACACGTTAGCTTATTAATTTGGCCATGAATTGAAAACATAAGTATAACAAAAATGTTGGTATCATTCCATTCAATCATAAATTGCCCTAATTCCCTCAAAATTGAATATATTTCAAGCAATCTTATTTATTCAAATAAATATATTATTAGAGGAAATATGAACGTAATAAAAAAATATTATATGTGAGTAAAGTTATTTTATAACTTAAAAGATATTTAAAACATAATAATACGTTTCGGGATTAATTTTTAATTCATGCATTGTATATGAAGTTGGGATCCCCGTGATGTCTCCCCTTCATTCCCCTCGATATATGATTTCAGTAAAATGAAGAAAAAAAAATTGCTCCAAAAGAAGAAAGGTAAAAAAAAATGTTAATGACAAAATATCCAACATCAACCTACCCTTCAAAGGCAGCCACGTCCCTAATAAGATGTGGATATTATACAATGGAAGCAAAATTTCTGCCAAGTGCAACCCATGCTCTCACCCATGATGTGATAATTAATAATTTTTAATTTATTACTAAGGTTAAGGCTAAGAATAAGGCCAAAGATTATTAATTCAAGGTTTTAACAATTGTCACATGATATTATTATTGTTATTATTATTATTAGCAGACCCAATGGGTGTTTGTTGGTTGCATTGGTGGGAGTGGAAGCTCCAATCCAATGGCAATTTTTGTCTGTGACTCTGATGCACAGTGAAATAATCAACCCTATTCATCAATCTCCAGTGTTGCACTGCCATCAATGTCCACCACCATTTCTTCCCTTCCCTTCTCTCTCCCCCTTCGCCAAAACTCTAGGGTTACCCTTTTCAATCCACCCTCTTCTCCTAATCCATCCCAATCAACAGTCACCTTTCCTAAAAAGGTAAGTTTGGTTTTTGAACAAAATTTGTGAAAAAAATATTATTATTATTATTTAATCTAATGGGTCAATTGGATAGTGGGTTTCTTATTTGATTAATTATTATTATAAAGAGATTTAATTTAATGGTTGGATTGATGTGTGAAATGGGCAGTTGGTGTATGAAGTTAGTTTAGTATTTTTTTTTTTTGTTCTGACATGAATCAATCACTTGTCCATTCTAGAAATGGAGATTTTTGTGTTTTAGGCATGAAAACACTTCATCAGAAACTGATGGTTCTGAGCTCAATGAAGATAAATTGTCAGAAGATTTGGTGAAGCTTGAAGGTGACCAGTCCAAAGACCTGAAGAAAGACTGGCTTGCAACCATCCTTACGGTATTGTCTTCATTTGTTTTGTTCTGGTTTCTGTGTAAACAAGGAAATTATTCATTTGCTTTACTGTCTCTTGGTGTCTGTCTTTTGCTTTAAAGATGTGAAGCTTCGGTTCTTAATAAGCGCTGATTTATTAAATTCTCTATACCTTGCTAATGTGTTGACTGTGTTGATCTTGTTTTGAAATGCACAACCCCATGAATTGCCACCACTCTGCCTGTGAGAGTAAGCTGTAAAAGTGTTTTACCAATTTCATGATCTAATTTCCATCTAATAGATGAAATGTGCCTAAATATATTGTGAAGGATGTTGTTGTATAAAGAAAGATAGACCCTCTTAAATGCTATCTTGTATTAGAATCATTTTGTAGTTGTGGTTGTGACTGCTTTGTGATTAATCTAGCACAGGAGAGCCTCACATAATCAGGATTATGTTAGGAACTCCTGTGCTAGACCATGACTGCATTGGCACCATGCGAGAAATATGAGTAAGAAGAGAAGAGGGATTTGTTTAGGTTATAACAAACTTGCTTACATGACAAAAGTTGTGGGAAACAAAGTGGTAAAGTTAGAGGCTGTGTGGGATATAAGGGAAGAGGGGGGAGTGAGAGAGGTGGGCAATTCATGGGGATTTGGGGAAGGTTTCAGTTCTTTCTAATGACCCATGGTATCTTTTGTCTGGAATTCTAGAAGTCCATTTTATATGGAGCTAGTATCTGTATTTTCTTAAATAAATTCAAAATCCTATCATTACCAAAATTGCAGACAAGGTTGATGTGGTCACAGTTGTAGTTGTAGATAGAGACCACCAAAATTACAATATTGCAGTTGCAGATTGTAATTTAAACCCATTTCTCTCTCATACTATTCTTTATTACTTTTTTAAGTGAACCTTTTAGCTTGTTTTATTCTTCAACCTGTTCTCAATTTACCTTTTTCATCTTCACATTAACATTATCTTATCTCAGTTTTAAGTCTGCAAAGAAAAATAATTAAATTGTTTGTTCTAGTAAACTCACATTCTAGTCCCTGACATTGTGAGTATTGGTCATTTGGTCACTTTGTTCTCTAACAAAATTCTCGTTTTAGTCCTTGATTTTACAAAACAATATTCACTTTAATCCTTTTCAGATGAAAGTAAAAAATGAAGTGAAATGAGACTAAAATGAATGAATTTTAGCAAAGTCAGGGGCTAGAGTGATTGACATTTACTATGTTAGGAACTAGAATGAAGGTTTATCACAATCTCAAGGACTAGAATGGGGATTTAACGTTTACCCTCGTCTTTTCCTATTTTCTTTTTCTGTTATATTCTTGATGAATCAAAAGATTCAAAACTTTGCCCTGTTATTCCAAGATTATTATAAGTAGTAAATGTGTCAGATGAAAGTTTTGGATTAGATCCATAAACTATTTGACATTTCAACTATTTTCTCCCACAAAAATGGTTGGGTATGCTACTTCAATGAGCTGAGTGAGACCCATAACCCATTTTGCTCTTAAATTTAAAGTTCCAGTAAATTTTCTTAGCTTGAGGTCGAGCCCTAACACAGTGGTAAAGTTGTATCTTAGTGACTACTTGATCATGAGTTTAAATTCAAAAACAGTATCTTTGAATATGCAAGGGTAAAGCTATGTACAATAGCCCTCCCCCATACCTTTGCATAGCAAAGAGACTTCTGGCACGGGTACGCTAATTTTTTTAGTAAATTTTCTTTGCTTTCTATCACAATTTTTCATCATGCTTCTCAAGCCTTCTCCATTGGATGTGTCTACTGAATCACCTACCAATTCATCCTCCAATCTTCTTGACAAATATGACATACCATTCCAATTTAATTCCATAGGATAATCTGAAGAACCTGGAGTTGCCTCTGTGTTCACTCCAGTGTTATAAATGGCAGATGGTAGAGTATGGTGGAAGGACAAAATTCTGTAACATAAACACGCCATTGCAGCCTATGGTGCCACCATATCAGATCTCCCTTCACAAATTGCCTATGGCAGTTCGCAAAAATTCCCACACTACATTCCACCACGGTGGTCATGGGGCCGCCATTTAACAAGAGTGGTTCACTCTCCATCCCATATAAGCACTTTACTACCCAAAGGAAAAGAAGTTGTGTTTCTCAAGATGTACATGCTCTTATTAGTTTTAGAACCATGGCTAAGTTTTCGTCTATGAAGATAGTAAATATGGTAACAAACATGAAGCAAACTCATGTTCATTCGTCTTATTTCAACTTTACACTCCATATTGTTAGAAAATAATGAGGGGAAAAAAAGACTTTACACTTTGTGTACATAGTCATATGAGAGTGAACAAAGAGCAAAAAGAGAAGGCAGAGGAGACTGAAAAAGAGATTGTATATGAGAGAGGATTGATATTTTTGAAAGAGATAGCTTTTAAATGGATTTTCCTCTTTGGTAGTTGATGATAAGATCTACAATTAATTTGGAAGTATTTTCAACCATTAGATTAAAACCAAATCAAGGACCTACATTTGGTAAAAGAGTCATGGATTTTTGTTGTGATATGTTTTTTGGCTAAACTGATGTCATTCTGGTTCTTCCAATTGATTTGACTTCTCTGTAAATAAATTTTAACATCATCAAACTATCAAACATCAATATGCCTTTAAATCTTCACCATTTGTCTGTAACTAAGTATTTAAACTTTTAACACTTAAACTGAGAGCTTCTAAGCCAAATCATCAAGTAGATCAGATTTTGGGTATGAGCCCAAATAAGCTATCCACTTGGAAAGTATATTCTAGAAGAAGGAAAAGGGCAGATATGGATGGGAGTTAGTGATGTTGCAAGTGTGACGAGAAAGGGATTGGTTGGCAAGTAGTGGGATTGTAGGGAGCAGGTGTGGATAGTGGTGGGAAGGATGCGAGTAGTATTTTTAAGTTGGAGCGGGGAGGTTATCAACTTATCATCAAGTAAGAGCCTAGGCTCTGGGTATTCTCTCAGGTTTCTTGATTGTAAGAGCTGTATTAGTTCATTTCCGTATTAATCAATAATATTGTCCCTATCAGTCTTTAGGGAGTCTCAGAAATGGTAAAAGTATTGTTTTTTAACATTTCAGGTCATAACTGTCATTCGAGGTGTGGAACCCTGGACAGTTCCTTGGACAGCAAAGACCATTGTTCAGGTAAAGTATATTCTTTCTTAAACATTACCAATGTTATCAATGCTTAGAGTATGTTTTGTACTCTAGATTAAGGATTCAAGTCGTGCCTCCTTATCGAAGGAAGCTCGGTTCCTATTTTTAGTATATGAAAAGGCATGAAATAGCCCTTCCATTCAGGCCTAATTTCACATCACTAAGAATACTCTTTCTCTTTCTTTTTTGGGGGTAACAAGGATTCTCAGCTGCCAAGATTGTGATAATTTTATTGCTCGACTACGTTACCCAATTTCATTTGTGCAAAATGATAAAAGTTATTCTTTCATATGCAAATAATGATTTATGGTTAAAAATAATATTATATTGATTTTACCAGTCTCCGTATTAAAAATTGCTACAAAATTAATAAACTAGACTTATATTTCAAATTAGTAGTCAAACTTTTTTCACCTCTTGCCACTTTAATTTGGAAAGCACAACCTAATGTTAAAGACAATATTGGGACAAACCTAACATAATTACATTTTTTAGTTCTTTTTATGTTTAAGTGGAAAAAAATGTAAAAATAATTATATTTCTTTAAGAATTACATTAAGTGATTTTTACAGGAGTTATTCATGTCATTAATTATAATTCTGATCCAATTCCATGTACCAAAGATAAAATATTTTTGAAGTCATGATGCTACCAAGCACTAGAATGAGAATGATTACTTCAATCTCATTCTTTATTCTCTTTTTGTATTCTGCAAAATATCATTCTCTGTATCAAACTTGCTCTGAGATTTTAGAATCAGAAATAAGCATCTATTTCATTTCTAAAAGTTGGTTAATTATTATAATTTTTTTATTGATTTGACAGTAAGGCTATTTGTTATAGTCCACTTCAATTGGAATTGACAAATATTCAGAAACTATATAGTTTATTTGATTGGTCTCTTTCTTAGTTTCATCTCATCTAGAAGAGCAAACTAAGTTGGGTTCTGCAGGTAATGCTCCTCTGGATTGCCTCATTTTGGTTTGTAGGATCTTGGATAGTTCCATTTTTAGCATACACAGCAGGGTTTAGAAAGGAATCTCTTACATACAGAGGGCAAGCATTGTACAGCCTCTTGACTGATGTTGCCGAAGGAGTGGTTGGAATAGCAATTCTTCACCATTGTCTTGCAAAGTTTCAACCTCTTTCATCTGATTGGTTCAAATTTGAACTCAAGGGGAAGTGGCAGTTTGATGTTGGTTTAGGCTGCCTCATGTTCCCCCTTATCAATCAGCTATCACAAGTGAACCTAAATTTGCTGCCTGTTCTTCAATATACTCCAGTTACCATCTCAAGTGTAGAGCAATCCATTGTTGCGCGAGACCCTGTGGCAATGGGCCTCTATGCAGTGGTAGTCTCAGTTTGTGCCCCAATATGGGAGGAGATTGTTTTCCGTGGTTTCCTTCTTCCATCTTTAACCAAGTACATGCCTGTATGGAGTGCAATATTAGTTAGCTCAATAGCTTTTGCCTTGGCACATTTTAACATTCAGAGGATGCTACCACTTGTATTTCTTGGCATGGTGATGGGTACTGTCTTTGTACGGTCTAGGAACCTCTTTCCATCAATGTTGTTGCATAGTTTGTGGAATGCTTTTGTATTTCTGGATCTCATGAAATAAATTAAAAGTTTTTGATGATTTTTTTCTTACTTTTTTGGCATTCTTACTTCTGAGATCTGACTGTTTTCCACTCACTGTCAGACAAATTGAGGTGCACTTATTATGCCTTGACCAAGATTTTACATAAATTTTCACTTCTCAAAGCTACACTTGGAGGGTTAAAAGTCAAAACTGGAAAGGGAAGGGGTGGTGTGGGGTTCGGTTGTGGCGTGTTGTGTTGTGTTGTACTACTTTTGTCAATATTTAAACACTTAACATCAGTGGTACTATTATTGCCAGGAAAAAAATTAGCAACACAATCTTTTGTACATATTCTTTATTATTGATTGAAATTTATTGAAAATCACAATTTTGTGGATCTCACTTCTTATTTAATGAGTCTCACTTAGGATTTTTTAATTTTCAATAAATTTCAACTAATAACACAAAGAGTGTATTGGAAAAGTATGTTAGAAAGTGTATTGCAAGCCAGTTTTTTGAGAGACTTGATGCCTTCTAGTATAGTTCGGAAGCTCTAAGTCCTCAGTTCGAAGCCAGCAGAGAGAGTGTGGTGCATACAGTCCTCTCATTGCCAGTGCTGATAAATGTTTGCCGTGACCCTGTTTGTAGAACCTCACATTAAGGTGTTTGACAATCTTTCACCGAAAGCAAGAGATTGAGAATTTCAACTTTCAATGCCAACTGTTGATGGAATTCCAAGATAAAAATTTCAGAACTGGGATTCTCTGAAATATGAACAATGAGGGATAACTAAAAATGCAATTCCGAGTTTGCTTTAATTAAGCTATACAGAATCCAATATGCAGAGTTTGCTTTATTTAAGCTGCTATACAGAATCCAATAATGCATTGATTGCCTCTCCCCCTTTTAACATCCTTACAACCTGGCCCCAGAACGGCACTTAATGACAAATAGTTATAGAATGAGTGCATGTGGTTTGCCTAATGCCTATAGCCATATTTTACCTGCTGCTGAGCTGGTTGTCATGATGCTCCCTTGTGATATATATATATATATATATATATATATGCAACTATATATTCTTGTAGATAAAAATTCTGTCAATTTTTATCAAAACCACTTAATACTTTGGGTCCTTCCTGCTTGCATGAATGGTGCAACATTCTTTTCAGAATTAGACTGCATTAATGAGTGTTGTATTTACTTGTAAATACATATTGTCTTAAATGAGGACATAAGAGGGGGGACCAATTGGCTTCAAGTCACTTACTATCCTGGCTCAGTAGCTTTTGTCCCAGGAATCTGTGTTGATGTTTACTTTATCCGACAACTGATGGGACCCTTGTCTGTGATTTTAGCATTTCATAGAATTATCAGAACCAGTTTGCTCAATTTTGGATGAAAATGACGTATCTTTCTCTAACATTTAAACCCCAGAAGATTTGTGTGCAGCTCTACTCAGGCTGCTAGTGGATTAAAAAGCCCGAATTTTTCCTTACCCCATGAGAACCTCATGATATTTGCTCTTTAAGAATTCAAATTCGTGTAGAACTCATTCAAGGACACCAATGATGCTACATATGCCATATGGCAACGTTATCATGTAATTTATCATTTTTTGCCTTCCTTTAAGAAGAGAGTGCAATATAGTCCTTTGCCAATCAAAATCCTAATTCATTTGGTGCATGTCATTTCATTTGAGATTTTGTTTTGTTTTAAATTATCCTAATAAAGCAATTAAATTTAGGCTTAAGCTTAATTGTTCTTGTAGTCTATTTACAATTATTAATGTATATAGAAGGAATATTTTGCCCCAATTTAGTTCTTTAGTTTTTAATTATTACAATCAAATTCTCCTATAAGTTGTCTTTTTAAAACTAGCAAATCTTCTTCATTTTATTTTCTTCAAATCTCCACGAATTTAGTTATTTAAACCGTTTTAAACACTCTTTATTCAAAACTCACTGATCAAAATTTAAATGATAAATAAGTTAGTATGTATGTTGGATTGTGATGTCATTTATCGCGTCAATATGTCAATGTTATGTTATTACTAATATATCATATTAGTTATTTATATTAAAAAATTGGTGATCAACCAACGGTGAAACAAAATTACTAATTTTAAAAATGTGAAAACCAAATATGTAATAAAATTTAAGGGATTAAAATTTAAAAAAATGAAAATTGAATTTAAGCCTTTATAATATAATCATGAATTTCTTTTGTATATGTGATGTCGACCATTTCTTATAAGTTGTCTTATTCTTTTTTTTTTTTCTTATCACGATCTTTCCCAAAGAAAAGTAAGATACGATTTAAAATCAAAATTCTGCTTTTACTTGGAAAGATTTACCGACACTTACCTTTCAAAGGGCTTTCAGTTATTATTGGAGAGAATTTATCCAGCTACATAAAGAATTACCACCGGAATAGCTCAGTGGCAAGGGTTGCTTAGAGAACAATTTCTTGATAGATATCCTTAGTATAGTATTCTCTGTTCTAAATTTCATGAATAAGACTCTAGTTTGGTGCCAGTTGAAAACCATTGCATGACGCTAAACCACTAAAGTACTATGGTACACTGCTTTTTCTCTTCATGGAACAATAATGTTGTCCAAGAGTATCTCGTGCATATAATAATCAATGATGGTCCAATAAAAAATATAACATATCTATGTCATTTAGTTTGCATGCACATAATATATTTAGTACGATGGGATATTTTATATTCAAGTTTAGCCTGGTGTTGCAGATGTGCAGCAGTTGGAGTGTAATATCAGACTGATGAAATCACCTTTCCAAAGTGGTCATGTCCATCGAAATAATATTATTACACAGAACTAGAAGACAATAACAAAGCACAGCAAACTTAATTTGAATTTAAACCACTGATTTATGACACAATTGAGGATTTAAATTTTAAACTAATTATACTTTTCCCCAGTCGGCAAGTGTAATTAGCAAAGATACCCCTTTGTTACTTTTGAGTTTCATTTTACTGAACAAAAAAAAAAAAAAGAGCTTAAAGGCAACATTCTAAAGCATTGAAAAGTATAGTTCCGTTTCTTTTTTCTTTTTTTTTCTGAATTCCTAATGTGCCAACATCTGACAATTACTATACATGAACCTCCTGGATTTTCTTGAATGTCATTTGTTATTTAGACTGTTAAGTACAGAAACAAACCAACCCCTTTTTATTAAAGTTTTAAAAATAAATAGTTATTTTCGTCCTTAAATGTGTAAAATGTTAACAAATTCATCTCCTAAAGATGAAAATTTAAATTTAAATCCCTGAAAGTGAAAAAGTGCAAAAAATTCATTCATTCATTAACTTCCATTTGTTACTGATAATGCTTATGTAACACGTTATCAGCACATTCAGAGACGAAAATGACTATTTATCCAAAATATAATTTAATCTTCATTTTCTCTTTTTTTAATCGTTGCAAGCATAACATGATAATAAATACTTAAAAAATAGAAAAACAAACATAAATTAGAATAAATATAATAATAAGTATAATATTGATTAATAAATATAATTTGTCTCTTATTCAAAAACTTCTATTATGACAATATTAAGTAGTGATAAAATCAAGTTGGGTCTTATTTTTTTTGTAAGGATTAACTTAATGGCGGTGCAATTTTGTTTGAATATTATACTTTGGAGAATGTATGTCACATTAGAAATTTCAAAGTAATATACAAATTATGTTTATTAATCAATATTACGCTTATTATGATGTTTGTTTTAACTTATGTTTGTTTTCCTATTTTTTTAAGTGTTTATTGTAATGTTATGCTTGTAACGATTAAAAAAGTGGAGAAATATGAAGATTAAATTATATTTTAGTTAAATAGTCATTTTCGTTCCTGAATGTGTAGAGCGCTGACAAATTTGTCCCTGAATGTGTCACATAAGTTCTTTCATTAATGGTAACGGACGAAAGTTAACTGATTGATGGATTTGTCACACTTTTTTCACTTTCGGGGAGTAAAATTTGAATTTTCATCTTTCGAGGATGAATTTATCAGCACTCTACTCAGGGACGAAAATATTATTTACCCAATTTTTAAAGCAATAAATGATTAAAAAGAAAAGGTGAGGCTAACTACTGATGAAACAGGACATTATGGGTCTATTGGTGGGCTCACATTCCTGATTCTTTTTCTCCCTTTCTCATTTCCAATTATTAAAATTCATTGTCTCTTACCAGACAGCCACATGACTAATTCTTGGACAGAGATGATATATTAAGGGGTGTGTCATGTGTGTGTGAGCATGTATGCATATAAGTCAAAAGATATGCTACATAAGAAGAGTGGTGTTTTTGCTAGCTATAGCCCACCTTGTATCCCCTCCCCTTAAATTGTCAATTCTTTCCAAGATTCCTTCTATACCTTCAGAGTAGTAACCATGGAAACTTCCCAGCCTCTGTCTATTGAAAGCTTCTCATACAGTTGGTTAGTGAACCTAAGGCCATCATCACTAGAAAGCCTAGAAAGCTCCCTAAGAACTTCCCTTGAAGCATCTGATGAAGCTTCTTTCATTGAGATGGACCCAAGAATGCCACCCTCTAAAAGATTCTTCAAGAACTCACAGGACTCCAAATTTGACTTCCCAATTTCACAGTCCCCTCTCACTCTTGTCCATGCAGATGAACTCTTTTCCAATGGCTATCTCATGCCACTCTTTGTTGAGTCATTGCAAATGGAAGAATATGAGTCCTCAGACTCCAACACAAGTCTGGTCTCATCATCTTCACATGCACCAACGAGTGAGTCTCCTACAGGCCCTTCTAGATGCCTTTCCTTAAAAAGGTGCAGAACATTGTCAAGAAGAGTGTTTCAGAAGTATCTGAATTTCTTGAGGCCTCTGTGTAGAAAGCTGAGGGTTCATAAGTCTAGTACTGAAGCTGTTGCTAAAAGAGGTGAGTCTGTGAAGAATAGGAGATACCATTCAGACACTACTTCACCGCGAATTAGTGTAGCCTTTTCTGCTGATGATTGCCGCTACTCTTGTGATTCTGAAAGCTCAATATATGAAGCAGTTCTCCATTGCAAAAGATCCATTGGTAAGTGCAAGTTCAATATATAGTCATATATATAGATGTTAATTGAACATAGTTGTTCCCATCTTAGAATTCTTTAGATTTTTGGAGTTCTAACATTTCAACACTTTGTTTATGGCAGGAGAATGAGTTAACGAATCTGCAAAAGGGGAAGGAGAAGATGAAGATAAATGAGAAGGGATAAAAGTTGATCCACTATCACTGTAAAACCTTTTATACTGTGAGGGAAAAAAGTATGGCACTTTGTTGCTGTAGCTAAAAGCTTTTTCACTTCTTGTGGAAGTTTTTGACCATATTTTCAGTAGATGGCATCTGAATCTGATGGTTCACTAATAGTAGACGGCAGTGGATTCAAATTAAATTCACAAAAAAAAGGAGAAAAGAAAGAATAATAGTCACATGTGAGCTGAATATGCATGAAGCCAAAGTATCATCAGCCACTCATTCTGTCCCTATTCTCTCCTCTGCTTAAATGATAAAGGAATATCATAGGAAAATGTTATGTGGTTGGTTAGTCACTAGTCAAGCTTTTTGCACTCAAATTTGAGGGAAAATAAAAAGTTGATGCGGCTCAATTTCATTTTTTAATCTTGTTACTATACGGAGGAACACTTTTACTACAAATAAGAATAAGAATCTGCTTCCCTATTATACTAATGCAAATTTCTTATAAATAATATTGGAATTAGAAATATGTCCTAAATTGTTTTGTATATATGATGCCGATCAGTTTATAGATCCTTCTCTACACTTTTCATTCTATGAAGACGATGTATGAGTATGACATACGTTGGAAGAGGATTTTTTTTATCAGCTGCATACGAAATCAAGGTTATGAAAAACTGTTTGGTCGCAATTTTGGCTCCAACGTGAAGATTTTCACAACAATATTTGCAGCTGCATTTGTCCGTAATTTCTTGCAATACTAAAACTTCCAACGAAATTGAAACCACGATTGCAATTTAAAACCTTGATATGAATTAAAGGAAAAAAGAAAATGAAGAAACAATGATTTTACAGTAAATTATGAAAGGCAGATGTTTGGAAAGTCCTCTGCAAAACTAGATGGCTTTGATTAGCAAACTTTATTGAGAAGTCTAATGGTTGGTTTAGCTATAAATTAAGATAACACAACACACTACCTAATTCTTGAATAATTTGTGAAGATAGTTTAATTTAGAGTGACAAAAGCAAAGATCTAACTCATCACCGTTTGCTTGAAGATTTATGTCACGCATATTATCTTAAGCTTATTAAAACCTTTGGAACTTTTGTAATTCTGAAGCATCTTGATTCTTGAGGTTTGTCAAAGATGTTCAAACTCGAGAAATGTTTATGCTAATCGAAAATCTTTAAGCTAAAGATCAGTCATCTTGATCTTGTAGAAAGAATAGGCGTACTCAATTTTCAAGAAGCTCCTAGAAACACCAGATGACATTATTCTAGCTAAGGCATCAAATAGAATGTGGCTATTGTTCTGAGAGATCAATAATTGGGGTGCGAGATAAATTTTGGTACATGATTTTATAAACTTACACATGGTTGCATAAGATTTGAACTGTTTCATTAATTTCATTTACTTGTGCGTTTGGCTTCTTAAAATGAACGGTACACTATAATTGACAGAGAAAATAATATAGTGAAGGTTTTTTACATTACTATCCAATAAATAAATAAAAACAGTATATATCGTTTGTAGATTTTGATAATAAAACTATACAGAGGGTAATTTTTAATTTGTTAATAATGTAAAAAAAAATACACTGATAACGTATGGCTGTTATAATTGAAAAGCATCATTTAAAATAGTGATAATACATGTGTAAATTTACTCTTTTATTAGAATAAGCAACTTCACAATAGGCATGTTTCTCCCTTTTTCAATTTTTTTTTACTGCTTCCTCTTTCAATTAAGCATTCTTAATATTATATATCTCTTCTATTTTGGATGTGCATTTCAGACATTAACCTTCATAACTAGAAAAAAAATATAATCTTCCCTAAATCATCCCAAAACATCCTCTTCTTATCTTTATTTGTATACTTTTCTTAACTATCAATCCCTTTTAATACACCATATTTTATCTCTATCTCTTAATTAAATTTTAATATTTTTTATAAAAAGATATTGTCAATTAATAAATATAATCTTCTATCAGAATATAAATTATTCATGATAAATTCAAAATATAATTTATATATTAAATATATTTATTATTATAAACTTTAACTATATTATAATTTATGTATTAAAATATTTTTATTATAAATTTTAATTATATAAAAAAAGTATTCATCATTTACAATACACATACTAAAATATTACTAGTATATAATAAATTATCAACTTGTTAAATTTAAGATATACTTTTGAAGTATGTGCAAACATAACATTTTTTTGATAATCCTTATAAACTTTTTTTCATTTTTTTATATTTGTAATTTCCGTCATCACTTATTTTACTTCTTTAATTATTGATAGAAATAAAATTCAATATCAAAAAATTTACAATAGTTCATACATATTATTTAACCAACCAATCATCAAACACATTGATCAATTAATTTTGAGACTATTCTAACTTAATCAAAGTTTCAAATTCAAATCTTAGATATACAATTTTAAATAATTAGAGAAAAAATTTATCATTCATTTATAGTAATTCTACCCAGGAAAAGACTCAAGAGTGTAACAAAGGTGGGTTGAATTTTTTTAAAAAAATTATTTAAATATGTAATTTCTAATAAATGATTATTTAACAAAAATATTCATTATTAATTTTATGTGTAAAATCAAAGATATAATCTACTACTAGAAAATATAAAGTAAATATCAACTCAAAAAATTATTTTTCTTATATATTTACCTTTATTAGTATTTATTTTTTTAATTAATTAATTTTTCTTTTTTCTTATTATACATAATGGGTCCTTAGGGAAAAGGGTAAAAGTCCTTACCTGTCCTCCCTTGGATCATGTCTGGTCTTACCTAGCTTAAAAAGGATTCTTTTTTGTGAAATATAACTGTAATCTATAAACAAAAAAAATATTATTTAGCTAACAGAATTAAATTCCTTAATATTTTTAGTATACACCCAAAAATCTTTATCATTGTTATTTCAAATTTAAAACTCTTGAGTAATTTTAGTAAGTACCGAAATGCAAAATTTGCAAAAATAAGATTGATAAGAGACTCCGATTTCGATAAATAAAAAAAAATTAAAAATTAATAGCAGACAAGTCCAGGAAACCCAAAAACATATTTCAAGTTTACAAACGTGCATTAATGACGAATTATCCATCATATCATACTCCATTTTCAGGGTAACAAAAATTAGCAAGCACAAAGATATATATTCTAGACAAAAAGTAACAAGTTACAACGACGCCCAACGCTTTAATGTTCTCCATTTTAGCAATCATTCAGCCTACCGTCGTTCTTCTGAAGAAATTTTTAGATTAGTATGATATAAAAAAATATATTTAAATAATGCTTAATATATATATATAGATATATATCTATAAAAGGTTGAGTTCATTATTTTATTAGAATACACATATATCTCCCATTATTATTATTATTATTATTATTATTATTATTATTATTATTATTATTAATAAAAGAATACGCGCGCGCATATCTATAAAATATCTTTATACAAGCTAATTGTTTATTTTAGTACTTATGGCAAACATCTCTATATACATCTATAAATTTATCTAATTTCAATTGCCACATTGTTGTTCATTTTCTTTTCTAATTTCAATATTTAATTGTGCTTAACATTTTATATTTATTAAAAAATAAATAGTGCATACATTAATAATATAAAAATCTTTTACAGTATCTTCCAATAATAAATTATCGTGGATAGTTTCTAACCTTATACTTGAAGTAATATCTATCTTAAAAGCCAAGTCACTTATCATTTAATCATTGTATATTTATTATGGTGCATTTATTAATTTTTATAATAATTAATTTTTTAATAAATGATAAAACTGGAAAAATACTTTTTCTGAATTGGATTTTAATAAAAGGAGAAATTTAGAAAAGATATTTTTGGATTCAACAAGACTGGCTCCCTATTCTTTTAAAAATATTATAAATTAATTTATTATTTTTAGGATTTGAGTTATCAACTCATGTGTCCTAAAAAAATTAAACCAACAAAAGTGTTACACTCAATTTATTGCATGAAATCATTTATCTTAAAAATTCCTTATCTTTAAATTTATATATACTTGAGATCAACCTCAAACAAAACTATCAAAATCTTTCATGTATTATTTGAAAAAAAGAATCCTAGCGTATAGTCATGAACTGCAATTTTATTGCTGTTTATGAGGAAAGAAGTACGTATATATACATGGCATATAATCAAATGTGCAAGTGGCCAGTGAATAGTATGAACTATGTTCCAAAAGTCATTTTCTCTGAAAAACGCGTGCGTTGACACTTGGACAAAACTACCTTGCTAGGGATCCAAAACCTGGTTACATATTTACGAGTTATATGATCACATTAATCATTTTATCTCGCATGCCTCTCTTTTGTTTTTCTAAATCTAACGCAAAAATAAAACATATATTGGCTTCACATAACTAATAAATATATACGCGTGATTTAGCTCGATCAAGTTGATGAATATAATATTTTGTTAAAAGCATTTGGCATATGTTCTAAATTTGCCTTTTAGTTGTTTGGTTTTATTTAGCATCTTCGATCGAGAGAAGAATACAAATGAACACAAGATTGTAAGTCTTCGAGTTTTTGCCTTGCTTGCAATGGAAGGTTTTCATAGCACTTTTTATATTGATTAAAAAAAAACATGCATGCATGGAATGGAATCATTGAAGCTATTATTGCATCCGTTTCTAAGATAGCTATTTTTTAGTGTTTGCAATTTGATGGACCAAACATTGAACTGAATTATTATTATTATTATTATTATTATTATTATTATTATTATTATTATTATTA
>CM023960.1:27894308-28012105 GCA_013407115.1 Glycine latifolia | reverse complement strand
ATATTTGCTGTGGAATGGAGGGTCACGTAACTAATTAGGTCTGAATTGGTAAAACAATAGGGAATCTTGGAAGGTAGCATAGCTATTTGTATCAATATATAACAGTTTCTACCACTTGTGAAACATGATAATATCTAGAAAGGTTTAGATGTTCCTTTTCTTTTCTTGGGTAGCTAGATTGCCAGCATGTTGACAGGAACATTGATCAATCTTGTATATATTGAAAATTCGAAATATATAGCCAACCATGACATCGATACTCTCCTTTGATGTTGGTTGCTGTTACCATATATTCAGGCACTGAAATGCTGGGGTCCCTCCTTAATTAAGATCAAGTTTGCAAATAAATATCTTCAATTTTTTCAACGTGCTTCTGGTTTTAAAAATATGCTGAAATTTTTTTAATATATATATATATATATAGTTGGATTCTTTAATATATATTCACATTAATTGTGAAACTATTTCCTGACTATACATATATAACATTAGTTAAAGTTAATTTTTCTAAACATGAAAGTTGAAACCAGTTTTATGATTACCAAATATATAGGTTTTGGTAGAATAATGCGACACTTTGAAATCAATCATGGATGATGAATATATATATATATATTGGAATCTAATTGAGTTTCACTATATTAGTATCACTTAATGTGAGTTATATTAAAAAACATGGGATGGTCATAAAAAAAATGGGATGTGCTTGGAGAAAATGTCTAGCTACTTCCACTGGTGCCATACATAAAAATTGAAAATTTCATCGTTCATGCAATGTCTACCCAAATTCTCTAATTCATTGCACTCAACTGACAACTATCAAGTCATTTTCTTCTGACTTGCAAATCCGAAAGCCACCAGCTGGCCCCCCAACCTCGTACATTTTCCCTCCTAGCCTTTATCACAGCTGTCTCTTAAGAACCGGAAAAAGAACTTTTTTTTATTTATTCCGAATTCTGTTAATATAAAAAATAATAATAATAATAATAATGGGTACCTGGTCAACTAAAGTTCTATCAACTGATCAGGTTTTTGTGCATGTATGGTTGTAACGTACCAAAAGCAATTTGTGTCCAAAATACAATATTGAGGTCAAAACATATACATAATAAGTTGAAAATATATAACTTGTACGTTGAGTTAAAATTTTCATATTAAGTAATTTGTTACAATCTGCCTTTGAGATTAAAGTTTTCAAACATGATGAATCAATATTATACTTCATATTGATCGATCAATTTCAACGAAAATCAATTCTATAAAATTAAAATAATCTAAAATAGGCACACACAAAAAAGCACAACAAGAAATTAAAAAAGTTTACAAATACTCATCCCCCAATACCCTAGTCTATGATGGTAGACTAGAACCTATTGGGTTATGGACTATGGACATGTGAATATTATTGGACCTTAATGGAGGTCGGTTACCACGCTAATTGCTCGGTCTATGAATCACTGCCCAACCTCCAATAGTTTGTTACGAAGTCAAAAGAATTCAAACACTATAAAAAATCATATATATATATATATATATGTGTGTGTGTGTGTGTGTGTGTAAAATAACAAAGTTATCTATTTGTATGAGTTATATTAATATTATTATTGATTGATAATAGTTAAATTAATAGTTTAATTTCTATTACATAAAGGTATGCATATAGAACTAATTTACTAATTCAATACTAAATTGTTAATATATATATATATATATATATATATATATATATATATATATTATCAATATATCAAATATTAATATATAGCACAGTACATTATAATATTAGGATGGATATAATAATAGGTTAATTTATTTTAGAAAATAATTATATTAACTATTAGGAAATATACATTTTTAAAATTTTATTTGTGGTAACTATATTAATATAATTTTATTTTTTACGTATATGATCAAAATAGTGTTTGATATTAAATGTGGATATCTCTTTTTTCAAACTTTGGTTAAAATACCAGCTCTTTCACTAAATTGGACCCTTGTTGGTTTAATATAATTATATCAACTACTACTTAATTTAATAGATTTAATTTAAGTGGTTAAACTTGGTAAGTTTTGTTGATTAATTTTGGTAAGTTTATAAACCTCTAAAATGAATGAGTTTATTGAATGAATATCAATATTGTCGCATTAAGAGATTTTGACAACCTTAATTAATTAAAATATAAGAAACTAATCGACTATGGTCCTAATAATATACCAAAAGTCCAAAACACAACCGTATTTCCCTTCTCTTCATCAGGAAATGATATGACAAGCTCATTAAAAAAAACTAAGACAGTAAACCACCACCCAATTTGTACGTAACTGTTTATTAATAGAGATTCTGCAACAGTTTCCATCTAATTGCTACGGATTTAAGTATTCATCCCAAATTATAAAATTTTTATAATCTACCACGATATAAATCGTATCATACTGGTTTGTCCATCTCAATTCTAATTGTTAGTAAATGTTTTTTTAATTTGTAGTAAAGATAATTAAACAAAGATTTAATAGAATGAGATATATATTGGTGGATTGTGTATCTTAAGATGGAATGGAAAAAAATTATAACTTGGTGAAGAGTTAAACCCGTTGTTATCTCTATGTTTCATATGATTCATTTTTAGTTCTTTTTCTCTTTATATATCTCCTCCTTCTTTGTTTTTACCTTTTTTTTTCAACTTTCTCATATCTATCATTTGGTTCATCTACCACTGACCCCAATTAATTTGGGTTAAAAGTGTTGTTGATATTGATGATGAGTAAAAGATATTGGTTGCCTCATCATTTTCTTACTCTTTTGAGACTTCTAAGTATTTGTTAGAATAAATTAGTGTTCATAACACACATAGCAGAATAAAAGGGATCTATTTTGGGTTTAAGATATACTACTGCAAAAAAAAAAAAAATCAAATGAACACATACTTAGATATGAACTATTGGAGTATAAAGTTCTTTAATATTGTGAAGACTCTAAGTGTATTCACACTCGATATCAATATTTGTTATCAACTCTTGATGAGTAAAACTCTAAAGAGTAAACTCTTTCTACTTTTCTGATCTAAAACTAGGCTTGAATTTTTCTAGTTTTTTTCTGGTGTACTTTGTTTTCAGTATATGCTTCTATTTATAATGATAAAGATATATGGATTTGAGTCTTTTTCAAAGAGGAAAAAAGCAAAGAAATTATTTAAAATAATTTCATATCTCTTTATTTTCATAAAAATAAAATTTATCTCATATCTTTTATTTTAAGAAGCTTCCTAATATAAGACAAACAAAGATAATTCACAATGAATCACATGACTGATCACATGATTTGATCCTTATATGAAGCAAAATAATATTATTCTTATTTTATAAACAACTTTCACATTTATAAATAATACTTTTTTTTATATTAGTTATATTATTGGTGCTAATAAAGAATATAATAATATTTCACTAAAACATTTATTTGATTAAATTAAATTTTCTAATTTAATTATTAAATAAATTATTTTCTTTTTGCAAAGATCGAAACACTCGTTTGTGTGTGACCCCGTAGGTTCAATACTAAATCGGTAGTAAATTAATCATAATTAATTTATTAATTAAGGTAAGCGTCTAACAACACTCATTAACATTAACATATTTTACCTTCAAGAACCAAACACTCGTTAGCATTAACATATTTTATCTTCAAGAACCAATGGAAGAATAATGTAATATTTCATTCCATCATTTATAGCTCAAGATTAACTCTAAAATATAGTATTATTGTTAAACTCTAATAAGCTAACACATATAATCAATGAATGACTCAAGAAACTCTTTTCTTCTTCATTCAATTGCCATATCCAAGGTCTTAATTCTATTATTGAGCTCAAACTCATTACCTAGAGTTAATGGATTCCTTCTTGATTAATCATTAATTCTACAAGTATTTAATCATATCTAATATTCATTCAACTAGTGCCCTAAGACATTAGGTGTCTGAAATTAAAATATAATAAATAATTTGTTAATTACTATGATAATCTCATGTCAAAGAAAATTATTATATTTCATCTTCAGAATTTCCTACTAACATATCAAGATAATATTAACAATTAAGAATTCTCAATTGAGTCGATTCAATTATGACATCCATATATACATCATCTATATATGTAATTTAATAAATGAGATATATTAATCTTTATCAAATAAAAATTATTACATATATATTGATCTATCCCAATTATCGACATCTTTTTTCACAATTAAAAACAATTTAGATTAAAATGATAAAAGACTTGTTTCCTATTTTCATAATCTCTATTATAATAACAAATCTTTAATTTTAAAGAAGAACTTTATCAAGTTAACTATTTTATCAACCAATATAAAAAATGATAAAGAAATAACAATACTTTATTATTGAAATTAAAATTGATTACATGATGTATTGAATCTTAGACATGCATTATTATTCTTAACCGTCTTAACAGTATTCAGATACATGATGAATTCCTTGAACTATTTGAATGTGTAGTTCTCCAATAGGCTTCTAAACTAAATCATTTTTATCCGAGTTCACAAACTTTCAAGTTATTTTCAGTCTTTTTGGCATGATCATGGCTCCCAAGTCTTAAATGGAAGCCATTTCCTAAGTGGTTTTTGCTTTCTCTGACTTGTGGCAATGGCAAGGTCATTGGGAAAGAGGTCTCGTTTGACAAAGGCATGCACTATAGTTGAGACAAGCACTGCTGTTACTGTGAATGTAGCAATGAGACTCAATATTAAACTCAAAGATTGAGTTAAAACATTTGTGACTTGGTTTGTATAGGTTATGGTTGCAATTGCTGCAGCAGTCATTGGAAAGGTGTAGGCCCACCATGAAAGTGAGAATCTGCAGAATCAAATCCTATATTTGTAAGAAAAATCAACTTAATGGAATAATAGCCAATGTTATAGATATAAAAGTGTAGCTTACTTGAATCCTCTGAAAAGATTGACCCGGACAACCTGAAAAAGCATATGAAACTAATAAGCAACTTGAATACTAAAATGATTGATTAAGGAAAAAGTTGTGCAAACTATATTAGCCTAGCCAATTTTTTTAGACAAGGAAAACTTTGAAAAAACAATGGTTATGCATATTTAAAGTACAAGTGTTACTAAAGTTTACCAGTGAGATATATAGGAACATGGCAGTGAAATAGAAAATCCGTGATTCATAATGAAAAGAACCCTGAATCTTAGCCAATGCCATAGCAGCAACACTAGGTGGTGCCACAAAAAGAAAGAACACTGGATGGAGGTCTATTGGGATGGTCTTATTTGTTGGAAGCATCTGGGAGAGAGTTACAAATAACACCATGTAGTGAGCAAGCCCAAGAGCAAAGAAGAAAATAGGCCCTTCTTTTAGGCCCATAGATGCACCCAATAAGGCTCCCACAAAATTTCCAACAATTGATAAGTGATTGGTTGGATTGGCCACCTTTGAGAGCATTCTTTGGCCCCCAAACATCCACTGTCCATATATCTTGAGCTTAAGGCAGAACAATGGAATCATGAGAATGTACCAAACTGCATGATGCAGGTCTTTGGCAACTGATGGTGGAACTCCAAGAGCTAGGAATAAAAGGGCTATCCATGGGGCAAAGAAGAAGTTAACACGAACCGGATGATGGTACTCGCGACGGACTGCTTCGAAATAGAGAATTATTTTGAAGAGATAGGTGGTGAAAACAATAGCAACAATAGCAATAGAGATGAACCATAGGATGAAATTTATTTTAGGGGTTATGTGAAAAATTTCAGTGGAAGGAGACGTGGCCAATGCTTTCCAAAGAATTGCTTGACTGCTAACTCCAAGACAAATACCAAAAGATGAAACCGGAAACCGAAGAAGAAATGGCCACTGCTTGTCCTGAGGAAGCACCATCTCTTCTGAAGACTTCTGAAGGAGTAAATCAAAATAATAAAATACATTAGACAAAACACTAATGGTTAACTTCAAAACAAACAGGAGCATTAGGACACAATGACTAACTTATTTCAACAAAATATGACTACAGTTAAATTGATAGATGGTAATGACATACCTTAGGAGTTTGTAACTGTGGACCTTCCAACGTTTTGAAGAACAAATCAACAGGTAAAGGCTTATTAGTGTTGCTTAAGCTGTTATCGTCTTCTACACTTTCTATATGTACCCTTCCACTCTTAACTGATAAGTGTCCGGACCATGGTTTAAGAAAGTCAATCCTCTTATCATTCAAGTTTTTGATGCTTTCATGATTGGTAAAATTGACAGTGCTTGCTGCCTCTGGGTGCACACTGCCATTTGGCATTGATTGTGATGGCAATGGTGGCTTTGAGTCTGTAGTAGTAGATTGAGAAGAGAAATCATTTTCACCATTAGAGAGAACTCTTATGGTGTTATGCAGCTGAATCTCTTCACAAGAGAATGGTATGGTGATAGATACTGAATGCTTTTTTTGATGATTGATCGCTGCATGTTCACCACCTTGGCTTCCTGCTAAGATTGTTTCATTTTCCTGTCATTGGAAACAGATATCCTAAATTATAATCACCAAAATGGATGTGGTTTAATACTAAAAGTTTTAAATAGTTTCATCAAAGGGACTAAGCTGTCGTAATTTATTTTCAACCAATATTTTCAATTTTGCAAGCTCACAGAATGATAATGTACGAGGCTTACTTTGAAAGATGAGCTTAGATTTTTCAAGTCACCAGTGTCAAAGTTGGCTTCATCATTTGATGATATATGTTGAACTAGTGATGGAACTTTAGGCAACCCATCCCTTTCTGTTTCACGGTTAAGGTTGTTTTCCATGATAGGCCTAGACCTGAAAAAGTAAAAAAAAAAAAAAAAACACTATTCAGTTTACTGACATATAAACGATTCATTTTAGTTCTAATGGAATTTGTTACATTATAGTACATACAAATAATTATTTCAATTACATTAAGCATGCATCTTCTGTTTTGAATCTTATCCTTATTACTAAATTAGAGGATAACAATGGAAACCTTGGATAGAGAAATTATTAGATAACTACTTAAGTTTTTAACAAATTTAAAGCATATTGGTTTAGTGAGCGGGAAGATCAAATGGCATGACCAATTATTAAATATTAATCACCAGCTACCAATTATGTCATTTTCTCGTTAGATCACTTGAATCTACATGTATAACTAATATATATATATATATATATATATTGAGGGAGGGCCGAAGAGGCTGGTCTACACTCTTGCCCCCTCTCTAAGAAATGTGTTATAATAATGCAAGAGGGAAAGGTCTTATGAGCAATGCTAGTAATATGCACTCTTCGATACTTTTTTTTATTAGGTAAATTTCATATAAATCTAATACTCATACTAAAATATCTGAACTGCTGTCAAAGTCAGCCTATTTTCTTAGCTTGCTAGTAAGACTCACGTGAAATTCACCATAATAAGAGTAAATTGAAAAAGTGTGTTAAAGAATAGGATGGTAGTAGCATTTCAAAAGATCCCATTCTTTCATCATAAATACAACACCATTTTATCAACCCCATTTTTATTAGCCTTGAAATGAAAAATATGAAGCGACCGTTATAGTGTTTGAAGAAGTGAGAGAAAAAGTTAATGGCCAAAAAGGCCCATTGCATACTTTCAAGGTTCCCAGTGCATAGTTGCAGAATGCAGAACAATGAATGTCCTAACTCCTAACTCCTAACCCATTTCAGAGAGAATAAAAAACGTATATATGAAAGAGGACCTTAACCTTGAAGGTATTACACTCTATCAGAAGCACAGGTTACACAACTCAGGAAGCAGAAGTTTCAGGCTTAGCTAAGCTAAGAAATTTCACAAGATGATCCAAAAGAAAAAATACGAAACAAAATCTCTGCCAAGGAAGAAGAACCATGTGCTTCAAGAAAAATAAAGAGTGTGTAGAGAAGGCAGCGTGAGAGATCATAAGAAGGAGGATTATATAGTAACACAATCCAAGACTATGGTGGCCACATTAATTCTTGCGGCCATTACGTGAACAGCACTTTATTAGTGATATCAACAGCTGCTTATTTTGACAAGTACGACACAAATTTTGGTAGGTCAGATTATGTAAGAAACAAATAGATGAGTCCACGAATACAGTAAAAAAACTATACAACAAAAAAGTTAAGGGCATATATAATATAATTAAGCTTCATATTTTTAGGTCAGTGCATGTCTCAATTTTCTAGCAACCACCTAACAATTCGGTGACGTCACGATTAAATAAATAGTAAAGTAGAACCAAAAAAAAATCTTTTTTGAACAGGGTTCGCTATTACCACTTAAACTAACCCTTATAATAAGATACGGTAATATTCTAATATTTTCCTCTTCATCTATCAACACATGAACCCAAAATGGACCAAATAATTTAATCAAGAAATTGGAAAGAATAGAAGTTTTATAACGGAAGTTGTAAGTACATGCATATTAAAAGATGTGGAGGGTTAATAATATACATTCTCTGATACTCTTATTCTATTAGCTTATTCTTATAGAAATTTTTTATTAAAAATTATAAAAATTGAGAGTGGAATAAATAAAAAGTAAGACCTACGAAATGATATAATTTTTTAATAAATTTTAAATAATAATAGAGAAAAAATTCAAAAAAAGTGAATTAAATAATGTGTTATTAAAAACTTAATAGGAAAAAGATTTGAATAAGACGAGATCATAAGCTCTAATCTCAGTATAATTATTGTAAAAAAATAAAATATTTATCAGTATTATTTTAAAAAAATTGAGTTTGTACATGCCAAAGCCTAAGCAAGGGTTAACACTTGGCAATTTCACTTGTACAGAACTTGTCTACCAACAAAGGGTTAGTAACGAACAAATCCTTGATATGTTCTAAATTGTAAATTTATAACCAATATGAAATCAGCCAAACAGATTGGTTTGGACGTATAATAGAGTTTTGTGTCCCTGATTTCAATTTACTTATCACAATATGAAAGTGTGTTCGCGATCGATCATATTTAAAAAAACTAAAAAACAAAAACAAAAAGGAGATGTTTTCTCAATTTTATTCTTTTTCCTATTATATGCATCTTCTTCCATCACTAATGTTGAACTATATACAAGATGGTTGATCTTACTCTTACCAGCAGCATGGAGACCCTGGGTTGTTGGTTTCATGAAAAGCTTCGTGAACGACACCCGCTGATCCACAATGCAACTGATGATGAACGACATCATGCTGTGTATATGAACAGAATTTCGTGCCACGCCAATCTTCAAAATTATTTTCATATACATGCTCTATTATCAGTTGATCGTATATCGTCAATGAGCTGTACTTACTATTTCTGCTGCATTTTTTTTTGTCGGATGAATTGAAATTGAGAGATATCCAAGGAAATTAAATCGGCAAGGATGGGATGTCAAATGTTTTGACAATAATTTTCAAAACTTAAATCAATATTTTTATTTTTATTTTTAAAAAACTAATGAGTAATCAACATCCAGTTTGAGACTATATAGTTCCAGTGATTTTTTTTTTAGACATGTAACCATACACTACAAAAAAAAAAGACGATTTCCGATGGCCATTTTCCCATGGAGGATCTTCCGTGGGAAAATTAGGATTTTCCAACTGCCTTTTTCCCACCGACGAGCTTCCGTCGGAAATTTTGGTTTTCCCATGGCCATTTTCCCATGGATTTTGAATATTTCGGAAATTATCATTTATCCAAAATAGGCACGAGGTGAACCCTAGGCGTCATGTGTAATTTTGTTGGGTCCCCTTACGAAATCGTAGCGCCTTCTCCCATTGTACTCACTGACAAGTTGTGCGACTCCGGCGTCATCGAGGCCTTCGTCCCGAGTACAGCTTCCTCCGTCACAGGTATGTGTTACCCTTTCTCACTCAAACTTGTCCTCCTTAAATTATGCCCTAGGAACCTGGCTTTTCTAAGTTCATCATTGTGGTTCTAGCTTGAGTTAGTTAGGTTAGGTGCAAATAGTTAGTATTTGGCTAAAATTTTCTACGAGCATTTTACAGACGAATTTTTGTCCATCGAAATTCCGTCGGAAAATAAAATTTCTGACGGATTTTCTAATTTAGCGACGGATTTAATCCGTCGGAAATAGCAATTTGTTTTGTAGTAATACTTTTAATTAAAAAAAAAATGTTAATTGTATTTCACATGTAGTTGACTAAGACAACCTACTCTTACACCATATTCTCACAAGTCACAAGTGAATTCCTAACAGCCATATTTCATATGTCTGGAGCACGACTTTCAACGTTGATCCGTTAGTTATTCTAACATGTTTTTTTATGTTATTAATTCTCTTTTAGTATCACTTTAAGTTTTGAGTTTAATTGTCAATTTGTCCAATACTTTTAAAAATTACCTTAAGTTTTAGTATCGTTTTTACTTTCAACGTTGATCCGTTAGTATCTTTTAGTATAAAATTTTTCATATTATTAATTTCGATTAAAAATTATCTTAAGTATATCTTTTAGAATATTTTTTTATAAAAATCAGTAAATTTAGCTTCGTGTACTAAGCACATACTGAATTGAACAGATTTTTTAGACAAAATCTTATTTGTGTCAGATAAAATCATTATAACTAATAAAAAAATTTCTCCAAATAATATATTATTATTATTTCTAATTATAAGAATCTTTCAATTAACTCGTGTTTCTTAAAAAAAAATTAATTTAGTTAATCATATTAAGTCTCTCAATCAATTATATTATCATTCCAAAATTATCTTTTTCTCATCTCTCTATCTATTTAATTATTTCTCATTAATGTTTAGAAAGAGAATAATTAAGTAAGGATATATAGAAAAAAATAATTAATCATCTAAAAATTAAAAAATAATCTTATAAAAAGGGATAAATAGATTTCTAAAAAATCTTATATTTAGTGATAGTGATAATTATCTATAGTTATATTTATTGTAAGGGCAAACGTTGTAATTAATGAAACGACAATTTTAATCCTAGTATGATATTTTCTTCATTTCTTTTTAAATTTCAGTTTTTAGAAATGTTTGTTGTTATTTATTTATTATTTTTAAGTTGAAGATAATATTAATTATTTTTTATTAATTATATTCTTACTTTTCATTTAATTTTTAATTAATTTACAAATTTATGAGCGGAATGAAAAATAACTAGTATATACATTTTAGTGGAATAAAAATGAAAAAGATATAATAGAAAACTCAATAACTATTTTATAAATTTATTGTATTTCCCAAGTCTTTTATAAAAGGCTTAACGGACACATAAAAAGGAATGGATATGTAGTAAGTTAGTATTTGATAATCAGAAATATTTTTTACTTGAGAAAATTTTATTCAAGCCAAGATTGGATCATTATATGCAACTATATATACTCAAAATTCAAACAAAAAATATTAGTTAAAGTAAAACAACCTGGTATCAGTTAAGTTAATTTATGTACTTTGCGAGTGCGGTAACTAACATTAAGGATGATATATAGCGATTCCACTCTAGAAAAGAGAGTTTTTTAATCTCAAATGAAATTAAAAAACACAAACATTTATTGATTAAATACAGAAAATGTTATGGATTAAATCATAATTTTAATATAAAAAGTATATATTTGTGAGACTGAAAAGGTAGGTCAATCCAATGTCTAAAAAGCTTAAGAAGCATGCCTTAAACTACTCGTATTAGACATGCGGAAGATAATAGATAACCATTCAAGTTGAGTAGTTATCAGCGATCATTTTTGCAAACATTTCGAGAATGAATCAACATTTTATCGAGGTTTACTGCTCAAGTAAGTCTAGGAAGCTATAAGATCTCGAATAAGTCATAGTAATAAAAAAAAAATTCTTTTACTCGTCATCCCTTGACTTCACAGATAAGAGATATTGGCTTGATTAATAAGCGATTGAGTTTTGCAAGTGATCTCTTATCATTTCTGGAACAAAAGAACAATTATTGTAGACCACGCAACCTACAACTGCCAAATTAAACACACGAATATTTGTTCCCCCTTAGACAAAAACAAGATGGAATTGAGCTTTTAATTGATAAGAACAATATAGAATTCAATGAAATTCATTGAATTGAACACGATAAGAATAAGAACAATATAGAATCCTATGATGGTGATCGTTTCACTAATTCCATTGAATTAATGAATTTCATTTAGAAGAGAGATTTTATAAATATAGTATTGACTCCTATTTAAATTTAACGTTTATTTGATAGACTCTTATTTAAATTTGAAGTTTGTTTGATATTTTATAAATTTTTAAATTAAGTAAATTAAAAATTATTTTTAACTTAAACATTTTCAAGTAACGTGTTATTGAATTTTGAAATAAAAAAGTAAAATGAAATAAAATTCAAAAACCATAAAATTAATTTTTAAAAGTTAATTTTTAAAGGTTTTTGTTGACAAATATTTTTTTCAAAAGCTTTTGTTTTTAAAATTTGTTAGGTTTAATTTTCTTTTCTTTTAAAGAGAACGTTAGAACAAATAAAGGTTTGATTTCTGCATGCCCTTGTCTTTTATCAAAATTTCAATTACATCTTTATCACTACAGAAAATGAGCTAAATAGTGGATTTTTTTTTTTTTTGCGTTCAGTGGAGGTTTTCTCCTCCACAAATTAAATTACAGATATTTATAAAATCCTCTGCAGTTACATACACCACAAGCAATTAGCAGCGTTTTTTTCAAAATCTCTTATATCTTGATTATATTGCAACAATTATGTTGTGGAGGTCTAACATTGGAGGTTTTTTAATGAAAGTTTTAAACCTAATAACAGTGGAGGTTTTCTAGTAGAGATTATAAACCCATGCAATTAATGGTTATTATAAACATGTTTTTAGTGGAGATTTTTAGTTTGGAGTTTATAAACCTTCCTACTTTTAAGTTTTTTTTCTAAAAAAAAGTTTTAAACTTCCCTAATTTATCTCATTTTAATTTGATTTACATGTACGAGAACTTTTGACTTTTGCAAGAGATATAGACAATTAAATATAAAATACTCAACATGAATGAATAAGTTTCATTGCCAATAAAACCGAAATAACCTAACATAGTTTAAAGATTTACAATTCAAACATCTATTGTAAACCCAAATACATATAAAGCTATAACGATATAGAAGTAGTCTCGTGCTAAACATTAAAAATCAAAAGAGAAAAACCAACTAAGGATTGATAACTCAAACATCTATTGTAAATTGAAATATAACTTAAAATCCAAAACGATCTAAAAGTAGTGTTGTACTAAACATTAAAAATCAAAACATAAAAGAAAACTAAGGGTTGGTAGTTGTTGATGATCCTCTTGCATCCAATGGTGTATTAGGAGCACTTTGCATCATTTGGCTGAAATAAGAAAATCAAAATTAAACAATTAATAGATAAGATTAGAAGTACAAACATACAAGTGAGATCACAAAAGTCATACAAAATAAAATGCTCCAATTAGAACAAAAATTGTGGGGTGCGGTGCCTAGAAATTAGAAATTAGAAAAAGGTAGATCCTGATCTTGGTGGTGGCTGGCTACAATTTCGGAAAAAGTGCATCTTCTTAATTGTGTTCGAAAATGGCATGACGGTTCGTAAATCGTGATATGCAGAGGTGGGGTACGATAAAATTAGAGTTTTTTGTAATATATAATTGATTTAAACATGTTTTAAGCTCTTCAAAGTAAAAGTTAAGTTATTTTCTTTTTTAGTTATTTAAATATTTTTTTTCCTTCAAAATTTATAGGATATTTTTTTATAAAAAATTCTGAATCAAATAGAAAATAAGAAATTCATAATTTATTTTTATCGTTAAAATTTGATTTTCTATTTTATATTTTAAAATACAATAATTAAAAATTAAATAATCGAGTTAGTAAAAAAATTTAAAATTCCTTAATTGTTATAAAATTACTTTAATTTTTTTACTGACTTGATTTTGATAATTTTAAACTATCAAAAAATTGTACTTTAAAATAAGAAATCAAATTATGATGGTTAAAAATATCAAAAATTATAAATCTTTTATTTCATCACACTTTACAAAAGGAAAAAAAATATTTCACAAATTTCAAAACTAAAAAAAACTACTTCAAATTTTAAAAACTAAAAAAATACTCACGGCTAAAAACATCTTTAAGATTATATGATTTGAGTTTACTAGATATACTAGTACACAATTAGTTTTACGTTATTAAATAATAAAAAAATTATAAAACTTTTAAAAATTTTATTATCAAAATTAACAATCAAAATTTCGTTTTTAATTATAACATTTTTTTAACTATTTCATAGCCATTAAAAAATAATTTGATTAATCATGTAAAATATATCAACTATTTGTACTATTATTTTAAATTAAATTATTTCACTTTATCTCTATTTACTTAATTATATCTTATTAATTTTAAAAGAGAATAATTAAGTAAAGATATATATAAAAAATAATTAATATATTTAGAAATTAGAACAAGTATTATAAAAAGGGATAACACAAATTTCTAAAAATGATCTAATAATTAGAGAGGGAGGAAATATGATTTTTAAAATGTTTATTAACAAAGTAAACAAATATATTATACATCATAATTTGCAATTAAATAAAAATATCTACATTTAAGTAATTAGTGAGTATATTATATTTTCAATATATTTTAAATATAAAGTGATAATATATAATCACTTTTATACATCAAGCACTTATTTTCTAAAAAATAATATCCATATATATATATATATATAGAGAGAGAGAGAGAGAGAGAGAGAGATTTTTATCACTTTTATAGTGAAATAGACTTGAGCTACGCATGTATGAATGTGATTTAATGTTATTAATGCAACATTATATACTTTTAAAAATTAAGTAAGTAAAAAGGTTGAATAAATATATGGCTGGAATGTGATCCCACACTAGTTTACAATTAAATAAAAGTATTTTCATTTACGTAATTAATGAATATCTTTTTTTTTCAATATATTTTAAATATAAAGTGATAATATATAAACACTTTTATACATCAAGCACTTATTTTCTATATATATATATATAGACTTTTATCACTTTTATAGTGAAATAGACTTGAGATACGCATATATTAATTAATGTGATTTAATGCTATTAATGCAACATTATATACTTAAAAAAATTAAGTAAGTAAAAAGGTTGAATAAATATATGGCTGGGATGTGATTCCAAACTAGTTTACAATTAAATAAAAGTATTTACATTTACGTAATTAGTGAGTATCTTATTTTTTTCAATATATTTTCAATATAAAGTGATAATATATAAACACTTTTATACATCAAGCACTTATTTTCTCAATATATATATATAGACATAGAGAGAGAGAGAGAGAGAGACTTTTTTTTATCACTTTTACATTGAAATAGACTTGAGCTACGCATGTATTAATGTGATTTAATGCTATTAATGCAACATTGTATACTTAAAAAAATTCATTAAGTAAGAAGGTTGAAGAAATACATGGCTGGAATGTGATTCCAAACTCATTATTTTGGCTTTTGAAAATCATGACTTCGGTTGTTTGGAAATTACTAAAGAAATAGGTACGTAGCACAATTGTTTACACCATATTACGAATATGAATTTTAGAATTATGCATATTTTTCGTGAAAACAACAAATATCTAGATAAATCAACTTATCACGGATCACTGTACAAGGGTTCAATTGGTAGGATTTCATTCCTAGTTTTATTATGAATAAGTTCTTTGGTGATAGATTCGGTCTTATTATAAAGGTTTAGATATGACCTTACATGGATTTGATTTTATATCCTCCCACATTTTGCTTCTTTTCAATAAATATAAGGTTATGTAGACGAATGGTAATAATTAGTGTGCCAATCTAGTTAGAATATACCTTATTATTGTCATTCGTTTGCATTTTATTTTATATATATATATATATATATATATATATATATACACTATCATTAATAATTATTTTAAATAAACTATTATGCATTGTTTTAAATTTAATTAAATATCTAGAAAAATCATTCTTTTTAATGATCATTGTTCACAAAACATATTATTAAGAAACCAAATTAAAATAAAGTAAGCATTTATATAATAATAATTGTTTTACAATATATATCCTTAATTAGTATTTAAATAAATTATCATAAAATATTTTAAATTGAACTGTAATTTTGTTAAATAGTATTTTCTTTTAATTATTATTATTATTAAAAAAAATTTAGCAACCAATTCATCAAAATAAAATAAAATAAATTTAAACGTTAGTATTAATATAATATATGGTAAAATAAATTTCAAACTACGAATTAATGTGATATTTAATACTATTAATACAGTATCTGTATATTTTAAAAATCCATTATTCAATTAGCAATTTATTGTAAAATCATATACTACTACATCACACGTTGAAATAAACCTTAAAGTTCATTATTTTATTAATTTTGAAAAATGAATTTATGAAACGCAACAGAAAGAAAAAGAAAATTTTAAATAGTGTGTGTGAAATATTTTAAGAGGGTCATTTTATTTAAACTTAACAATAATTATTTTTAAAAAGTGCTTTTTAAATAATTTTCTTATGAAATACATAAAATTTGCTTCTTAAAAAAATTATAAATTATATATAAAAAAACAATTTAGATCAACGCGTAAAAAAGTACTTATTTTATTGAAAATCATTTTTAAAAAATAAACAAACAAACGTACCCTAAATCTTTCAGTTTTTTCCAAAATGACAAAAGCGTTTGTAAAATTTCAATAGTGCAAAGACTATACTTTTTTTAAAAAGTAGAATATTTTACTTATTAAAAAAATAGAAATGCTTAAAAAAAAACAATTTAGATAAAATGCATAAAAAACACTTAATTTATTTTTAAAAACGAACCTTAAATCTTTCCGTTTTTCCATAATGATAAAAGCGTTTGTAAAATTCCAATAGTGTGAGACTATAAATGTTCTTTGTTGCTATTACTCTTTTTCCCTTACCCCAGAACTACGTAACAGTGGCATTGAATAAAATGTGCCCGAGTCCATATGTTGTGATAATAGAACAAGAACCAAGCCAGATGTCATTGTAGAAATTGTAGCCCAACAAGAAGTTAGGTAACACGCAATTAAGGACTCTAACTCTAATCATAAATTGGCTACATATATACATAAGTAAAATAGATTTGAACCTACATATGTATTTATGTGATACTTAATGCTATTAGTGTAACATTTACATATTTTAAAATAAATTGTTAAGTAAAAAATAACTATTATAAAATTATATATATGTATAAAAGCATATGTTTAATTTTTTTTAATTTTAAATTGTGTTTTAAACCCTAAACTATTCTTTGTAAATTAATAAAAATAATAAAGTGCACCTTAAAATTTATTATTTTATTAATTTTAAAAAATAGTTTAGGGTTTAAAACACAATTTAAAATTGAAAATTTTAAGCATATGCTTTATATATATAATTGAATTTTTATATTAATAATTTTTATTCACCTAAATTCATTGATAATTAATCTATTAATGTATATCTTTATATATATATATATATATATATATATATATATATATATATATAAAGTTGCATCCATTGGGTCACCTTTTGATTATTAAATATCTTGATTTAAATTTAGTATTCATAAATTTAATGATGGATTCATATGTGTGTGTGTGTCATGTATTTTAAAAAATTTATCGTACTTAAAATTTACTTATAAAAAACCAAAAATAGGTAAATGATACCTAGTGGTTTTTTAATTTAGTATATGCATATAGTATTAGTATATTTTATTTAGTTAATAATTTTTAATTTATTTCTAATCATGATTGGATTTTATTTTAATTTTTAAAATGAGACAACATCTTATAAGTGCATAAGTAGTAGCAATACACCACAATGCTCTAAAAATGTGTAAGCACTTATCAACATGTATATTTAAAATACAAATGTACATAATTAAATTTGAAACATGTTTAACATAAGGTCTTATATAATACGAAATTATTGAAAAAAATCTTAATTAAGCTATTTTTTTCAAATGTCCCCTACTGAAATACAGTATATTTGATTCTATCCCTTCCAATTAATAATTCGTTTTACCTTTTGTTTGAGAAATAGAACCAATCTTCCTTTTCTTTTTATTCTCTCGTTAAAAATTATTTAAAGAATAAAATTACAATTTAAATTATTTCATCGTGTTGCGTTGAATTTCCAAACATTGTCTTAATTAATTATAAGAAGTAAATACTTTAGAATCAGTGGGACCGTGGATAAATTAAAAAGGAAATTCAGTGCTTACTTTAAATAAATAGATAAATAAATACAGACGTAAGTGATATGAAATGGATATTTGACGAAAAACCTAATTTAGCCACTAATAGATGTTAGAATAGAAAAACTTTTTCAAAATGGTGCGTGTTGGAGTCCAATAACATGGCTGAAAAGATGTCTTTAGTTAATGGAGTGGAGTCACCATAGTATACACACTGTGATTCTGATGATGTTCGGTTTATCACTAACAAAAAGAAAATGACGTCTTTTGGGTTAATGGAGTGTGAAATTTTCACTATATTAACTGAAATAGTGAAAATAAAAGAAAAAATTGAAATTTGAATTGAAAGGAAAGTGGAAAAAAAGAAAACTTTAAACTTTTATTTAGTCAATTTTTCTTTTCATTTTTTCTTAATTCAAAAAAAAAGTATATTATTATCTGTGTTTTTCTTTCTCTTTATTTTCTTTTCTTCTTACGAAACGGACTGTAAATGGAGCACGGTTCAATAAACACGTAGCATATTTTGCGAAAATTAAGTCTAATTAATTTTCTTCTGCTCTGCCGGGTTTACACGCACTCTAGTCTTCAATTTTTTTTTATAAAAAAACAAGTGTGCACTTTAGTCCATTTATCACTTTTTTCATCAAACTGTCATGTTTAAGTCACGTACTGTTTTCTGTACTAAATTATTCATAGGACCCTTCCAACTTATGTTACAATGCACTTGATCTTGAAACTTCAAAGATGTAATAATATAATCTTAGCAATGTTTTGACAAAAAGAATCAGATAAAAAGACAAATGCATCAAATATTTAGGAATCACACTGGACATTTTCCCTAAGTTGAATTAAGGGGTTTTTGTGGTGTATAGCAGTTCTTTCCACTTTCATGTATTGGCTGGCATTGGATTTTTAATACGTAATTAATAAACCAAAATCATTAACAACAATTGAAATAATATACAAATCACGTTTTTAAGATAATAAAAGATGGAACAATCCCTACATCGTAGATAGATACATGAACAATTTCGACAATAAGGATGAAAGAATTGATGCAAGCAAGCTGTGGAAGTTGTAAGACTAATAGCTAAAAGTCTAAAAGTAAACAACATCATCAAAAGTTAAAAGAAATCATGTCAAGGAGCTTCTTCTTTTTTTCCTTTCTATTTTGTCCAATATTCTTTTATGGTTAGCTTGATTTTAGGAAAATATACATGAAAGAAAAAGAGAGGACAGAAGAGGGGCAATAACTAATAGAGAAAGAAATCATCAATTTGAATGACTTCCACCATTTATTTTTCTCATTTCGAATATTTAATCCAACTTTTTATTTTGCTTTGCTTTTTGCTTGGTTAACCAAAAAATTCTTTAACTACACGTGTGTTCCACACTTTCCCTACTCCTTGCGGCTAGTTGTTTGTACGTGTCGTGCACTTTACATTTCTAATTTTTCTTTTCAAAATCTCTTTTATATATATATATATATATATTCTCTTAAATATCATTATTCATAGTGGTTTTATATTTAGATTGAATAATTTTTTAATTCAACTAAATTTATATTTCCACATTAGTAAATATTTTATATTTCTATTCTTTTTATACCACTTCTTTTACATAATAATTTTTTGTTCTTTCAATCTTTTAATCAAAAAGTAACTTTATTATATCTTATTTTCATGTTGGCCGTTTATGAGGTCATTTCACAAATATCTCTTTTTTTTTCTTTCTATTTTCTATACAATTAGGGGGTGTAAGTGAGTGGGTTTGAGTTAGGTTGGGTTAAACTTATAATTCAACCAAATCAAATTTGAATGAGTTGGTTTAAATAATTTTTCTAACTAAAAAATGAAACACAATCCAAACCATCTCATCTGTAAATAGTTTGGATTGGATTATATTAACGAGTCAAAACATTTAATTTTGTCTGTTCTTTTTTAGAAGGTAATTTTTTATAAGATATTTTTTTATTAAATGAATCAAACACAACGACTTCTTATTAGATTTTTAATTAAAAATATTTTTTTTTGATGTTGCAACACCCCACTCCATTCTATTGACTCCGATCTATCTATTCATGAGAATAAGAAATTAAATATACTATATTCAAGATAAAGAATTTCAATAAGCATGGTGAGTATGGGTTCCAAACACTTTTTCTACCAAAATCATTGAGACATTAAGAAACCTAGGCTTTGTAAATAGATCTGAAATATTTATAAAAGTCTATCTGAAGTGGTTTCAATAAGTAAAATTATTGTCACTTTGATCTTGAAGGTTAAGAATATGTTAATGTTTACTCAATTCAAATCGATAAGTCTATATAATTAATAGTTAATAGTATTTGATTTTTTAAAAAATTTAAAAATATATTATATATTACATATATTAATAATAATAATTTAATATAGATTAATAAATTAACGGATGAATCTATTTAAATATTAAAATCAGTAACTCAATTCAAAATTCAACAAGTTTTATTAGTTTTGTGACTTAAACACACACAAAAAATTCTTAGATTAATTTGAATTTGCTAGTAACCTACCTCCAATTACACCTGATTATAATATTTAGCTAGAAAAAGGACTAAAATTATAAATAAGAATTTTTTTTGGTATAGAAGGTAATTCTTACGGGTGACAAAATAAGTCATTTGGTTTGCAATCACTCTCATCATACATTAAACAAGAGCGGAAGTTGATCTGTCGATGAAAGTGTCCGTCAAATACTCAGTTTTCAGGTTGACTTATCAAAACCTGAAAAGAAAATCAAAATAAAGTAACTATTATAGTAATAAGAAGATAAACAAACACAGTGAAAATTGAAAAAATACCAAAAAAATCACTAACGCACTAAAAAGTGATCTCAGTAATCCTTTCCCTCTTTGATTTAGCACTAAAAATGAATAATACTCATAACCATACATATTATTTTCTGTTTCATTTTCTTTCTACTTATGTCGACCCGATTTACGGGTGTAGGGTGACTGGTACCCGAAAATGAAAGCTTACGAAGGAAATGCGTGTGATTGTTAAGCTTTTTCCAATAAGTAGTTTGCACGCGTAATTGGTCTGAAGTGATTAAATCATGTGCTAATGCTGTTTTGTCCGGTACGTAAGAAACAAAACGTTAGACTTAGTTATGAGGAACGTCACTAAGCGACTCCGAGTCAACCAGAAGCAAGAGAGACCTGTCTTTTCATCCAATAAAGTTGGAGTATTCGGATACGAATCAGAACCCCATTACAATTTTAATTTATACTAATTCGCTACTGTTAAAAATAAATTAATGAGAGAAGTCTTCCTCGTCCTCCATACTCGATAGTAAAGAAATTCAAGCCATTAAAAAAAAGTCTTATCAATCGGTAGTTTAAGAATATTGATTAAAAAATTTTAAAAAATATTTAGTGTGAAAATTATAAAACAAAAAACAAAAAAAATATGCTCATACAATAATAAAACTTTTTTACTTTTAATTTCTTAAGGATACTTAATAAGTATTTGTCTAAAAGAATTACTTTAAATTTCTACTGTATAAACTGTGGTGTATTAATTTTGTCTAAAAGAAAATTTATGCTCTAAAAAAATATAATATTTAAATCACTCATCAAAGGGAGCATAAGGAATATTTAAGTCATAAAAATATTTTTAACAATAACTTTTAATAATATAAAGTGTAATATATTTGCATTCATTAAAAGAGAAGATTATTTTATTTTATTTTTAACACGTGAAGGAGGATAATATAATATTTGCATCTCTCATATGATGATGTAAAGGATAATATTTAGGTAATATTTTTTTAAAGAAAGCTTGTAGAAAATTTAAAAATGGATGGAATATAATGTTATATATATTTAAATTTGTCAAGAGAAAAAATTGTATAATTTTAATATAACATAGAAGAACATTGTAATACTCATCTTTGGTAGGAGAAGAAAGTGCAATTTATCCTATTGAGAAAGGTCTATAATTCAACTCTTATGCAATAAATAAATTTTTATACAAAAACAGCTAGCTTTCCAGTATATTATGAATTAATGCATGCTCCTTGTTCAGTTAACAAAAACTATTTTTTGAAGAATATACCTATGTCTTTGAGAGACAAAAATAAAAAAATAATGCATTATATTTATATAATTATATTGTTTTTAGGTGAACCATATATATTGATATATGCACAAACATCAAATCAAATATTTTTAAGGAATAAAATTATTCATTAATCATATTACAGTATGTAAGTTATTGTTATAGTGTTAATGTGAGAGAAGAAAATTTTGACTAATTAAAAAATAAATTAAATGATGTTTTGTGATATAAAATAAATAAGGATGTATTAAGAAAAATACAAAAACTTATATTCTCTGAAGAAAAAAAATTGAAATCTCAATCCTTCATCTTTGTTCTTTGAGAACGAGAACTTTGTAATTAAATGGAATTGAAAGTATGATACTCTGTTTATTATTAAAAAATATATATGGAAATTCTCTTGTTCCAAGATTGCATATAAAATAAAGTTCTATTCCTTCTCACTGAATATATATGAAAACCTTATTTTATATATGTATAAGCTGTATTCCAAATAATTGATGAGAGATGGGAATCATCTCCTTATGGGCAGTACGGTAAAGTACATCGATGCTTAAGTCAAGAAGAATTTTAATATAGTAAAGGAAAAAGTGTGCATACCAAGTACCATACCTATTTTATATGGTGATCTACAGGGCGTTCACGTAGTTTATTTTTTATGATGTATAGAAAGAAAAAGTCAAAAAGATATTAGAGAAATCTTAATAAACTTTTTTTAAATAAACTCTTTATCATTCGATAAAATCTATTGAAAATTACAAATTTAGTTGATTTTTTATAGATAAAATTTAGTTGAATCTTACTACTTATTTAATACTCTCTTTTTTTTAATTTTATAGCTTTCAATGAATTTAATCAATAACAGACACTATGTATTAGAATTTCAAAAATAAATGCGTTACTAGTATTAAACAATCGAGATAAAGATATTACTCAACATATTATAACAGGATTGCATAATTTTGAAAAAAATACTTTCCGGTCCTATTAAACAATTGAGATAAAGATATAGCATAAATTTAAAATTTTAGCTTTTGAAAGCGAAATGCACTCATTAAATATAACCACCGTTTTTTTTAACGTAAATATAACCATCACTAACCTCATTTAATTTTATATCTATTTTTAAAATATAATTTAAATTTTATAATATTATTAATTAAAATTAATCAACTTAAATATTTTTATTAGTATTAATGAATTAAATATTTATTTTTATATATAAAACCGAAAGCAATATTAATATATATTTTTGTTAAACATTCTCGTGTATATATATCAACAAAGTCAAATTCAATTACTAAAAGAGAAAATATATTATGTAACGAGATTGTAAAAACAGTTTACATTATTATTCATATGATAAGTTTGTTAAGTTTTATAATACTCATTTTAAAAGTCATATCAATAATAATTTATGATTGAATAATATTGTAAAATGATTTTATATTATCTGTGTATAACCATTAAAATCAATTCAAATATTTATTTAGAGAAAAAAATATAATTAATCTAAGTTTCATTTGGGGTCGCATTTCAATTTCATTAGAAGTTAATTATTTTTTATATTATAATTTGTCATAAATTTTGTGAATACAATAATCTTTATGTATATTAATTATTAACGATGCATCTTTCTCATCAATAATCCATATTTTCTTGACATTAATATTAAAGTAATATTTTTCTCAACTAGTTATTTAATTCAAGTTTCACTTTTTTGGTTTTTAATCAATGCTTAAATTTTTTCCAATTAATATTAAACATAATAAGATATTTTTTTTTGGCTTAAAAGGTATGGTGTTGTGCTGAGAAAGGTGGGCGCAATAAAAAAAATCTAGTGAGGAAATTAATATTTATCGTTTGAGGAAATGTTGAGGAGCTTACTACGTAGTGAAAAAACAGGTAAATAATTAAAAAAATATCTATTATAACAATAAGAACAAATTACATGGACTCACTCTGAAATTTCATGTATTTGCACAAAGTTTCTTTACTTTTTTTTTTAATGTTTACAACAACATTTCTTATGAGGAGATTTGGGATGTTTTTCATATAAAATAATTAAGAGAAATTAGTATACTATATAATATAAGTTGTTAAAGAAGTGTAATATATAAAGAATGTCATTATAATTTTTTTTAATAATTAAGAAGATAGTGTAAGAATAGAAGAAAAAAAATAGAGAAAATTTGTGTAATCTTACAAAATCTCAAGAGATATTACCAAAAACTACGAAGAATCTCTCATCAAATATAACAACAGCAACCTAAAAAAGATGAACAAATAGAAATATGATAATAATAAAAAATCTAATATTTAGCAACTTTCCCTCCCCAAAACAAATTTCACGCTGCAATAAACAAAGCCCCTGAAAATTATGCCTTTTCCTTTTTCATTTTAAAAAAGAAGAATATTGGGCTAATACTCGAGAAGGAAAATTAGTCCAACATATGTTGTTGGTTTATTTAGAAAATAATGGGTAGGGGAAACTTCTATTCACACTCTATCTATTTTTGGTTTTTTATATCTTCAAAATACCCCTATTTCCTCTCACCGTCCTCCCCTCCCACCCCCACCATATGAACCTTCCCCTGAATTTTGTAATTTTTTTCCACATATTTTATGAAACTGGTTTTCATAATTTAAAAATTTACCTTACAAAAAATGTAGTTTCCATAATGTATGTAAAAATTTACGTTTAAGAATGTATCTAGAAGTGTGGATCACTTTCTTAAACAAAAAAAATATGTCCAGAAAACTAGTTTCTAGAAAGCAGTATCTTTGTAAAAAAAATACAAAAAAACTTGTAGCTGTGGAGAGGGAAAATGGGCTGTGAATATCAACTCCCGAGGATAGGAGGAGGATTGTACCCCAATTGTGTAATCAACAAACAAAATGCTGTAAATGGGCTTAACGGGCTTTTTGTCTCTACACACATTCAATACAACCTGTCAACCATTTTCTTCTTTCTGAAAGATGTCAATTATTGCAAGTTATTGTATTAAGGAGTTTGAATATTTATTGTCTCTGCTGTGTTCCTTGATTTAGTTTTAGCATACACGAGTCTCCCTCGCTCTCTTTCTCTTTTCCCGATATTGGAGATAATGGAAGACATGTGTTTGAAGCAAGTGAATTGTGCTTTGGTGCTGTTTGATATTTTTTAGTTTGTGATGGGTTAAATATTAGTAAAAGGTTGTCGATGCTTCTGAAAATATGCTATATTAGAATGGTGATTTTGTCCTTTGAGAATTCATCATGAATATAGTAAGATGAAATGATGAATTGATATAAATAAGTGATGTTCTTTCTTTTATCTATTATATATTTGATATTTGATTTGATTACTAACCTAAGAAAGTGTTGTTTTATGTAAAGTGTAAAAAGTTTTTAGTTGAAAAACAACTCTTCCACTAAAAGTTGTTGGTCCATGTGGTTTAATATTTGGATTTTTAAATCAAGATTTGGGGTTTGATTCTTTAACTGAGTATGAAGTCATAATTAGATATATCACTTTACCTTGAACCCACCTAATGAAAAAAGATTAGATAAATATCAAATTGATTGTTAGTTTTTTTTAATGTATTGTCTTCACGAATCCATATTTATGAATTTTTAGCTCCGTCGTATCAAAATGTAATTGATATATGATAATAAATTTAAAATATTTCTTTTTTTAATAAAATAAGAGAAACAAACAAAAACTCAAATTAAAAATAAAGGAACCAATTATTAGCATATTAATAAACAATAAAAATATAAAATATTTAATATAAATGATATTTTGTTGATAATAAACAATCAACATCAACATCAACAATATCTTTAACTCAAGTTAATTGGGGTTGATGGTAGATGAGCCTAATGATAAATCGGAAATAAGACAAAGAAAGAGAAAGGGAGAGGAAAAAAAAGAGAGAAATAAGACAAAGAAAGTTAAAAAAAAAAACTAAAATAACATAAAGATGAAAGAAAGAGGGGATAAATAAAGAGGAAAAAACTAAAAGAAGGGAACGACTGAAATATAGAAATACTAATGAGTTTAATCCTTCATCAATCTTATAACTTTTCTCAACACCGTCTTAACACACATTATCCGCCAATCTATATCACATTCCATTAGATCTTGTTTAACTACCTTCTTTCAGGTAAGTTTCGGTCGACCTCTATCTTTGTTTGTGTCGAGCTCTTGGTAGAAAACTTTTGTTCTTACGGGAACATTCAGTGATCATCTCATAACGTACCAAAATCACCTCAATCTATGCTCCCTCATCTTGTCACACACCGGTACTACTGCTACCTTTCGTCGAATATCCTCATTTCTTATCTTATTCATCTTTGTATAACCACACATTCACCTTAACATCCTCATTTTTGCTACCTCTATTTTATGTTCACGTTGCCTGTGTGCTGACCAGTATTTCGCTCCATATAGCATTGTCAATCTTACAGCTGTTCTATAGAATTTTCCTTTTAACTTAAGGAAAATTTTACGGTCACACAAAAGTCCACATGCACTGTGTCATTTCATTCACCCTGCTATGATTCTATGATTTACAACCTCATCAATCTCACCACCATTTTGCAAAATTGATTCTAAGTATCTAAAAACATCTTTCTTGTGTACCTCTTGACCAAGTAGATACACTGTATCTTGATCACCATCTCTTACCTATGAAAACTCACACTTCATATATTTCGTTTTGCTCTTGCTTATTGTGAATCCTTTAGACTCCAAAGCGTTTATCCATAATTTCAGTTTCCTATTCACACAATCTTTGGTCTCATCAATAAGCACGATATCATCTGCAAAAAGTATACACCACGACACTTCCTCTTGAATATCTTTCGTTAGTTTATCCATCATTAAGGCAAAGAAATAAGGACTAACAGTCAAACCTTAGTGAACACCTACCATGATAGAGAAATATCTTGATATTCTATGACAAGCTTTCACATATGTGGTAGCTCCATCATACATATCATTGATTGCATCATTAATAATTTTTAAGCATACGTAAAGTTATATGTAAATTAGTTAGCAATTATCTCATATTTTCCTCTTTTAATGTTTCTTTTTGTGATTAAAATATAGGAATTAGCTTCTTCTGAACTTTTATCTAGTGGATTCTAAGTTTAGTTAATTTATAAGGTGTTGGTTGTATTTTTGTAGAAATTCACTACAAGGGTATGGAAGGTGGAATTCAAGGTTTGGAGTTGCTCGCTCAATGTGACAGGCTCACTCAGTGCAACAGGAGCTACTCGTTTAGTGTGACAGACTCGTCCAACGCGACCAGCTCGCTTAGCACGTGGTCACTTATCCAGCTGAACATTGAAGGTGCACTCAGTGTGATCTTTCGCGCTTAGCGCGAACCACGATGTTGCCCAGTGTTTTAAGGCAAAAAGAGAGGGAAAAGAGGGATTCACTTACACTTGGAAGAATAGAAGCTTGGAGCTTAGCTAGGTCACGAAGGAGACATCCTTCCACAACATTGGAGCTGCATCTTCACCACTTTGTGCCTCATTCCCTTTCATCCATTTCATTCCATTGCCCTAATCCTCCATTGTTGTAAGCTTCTCATGGAAATGAGAGACTAAAACCCTCATTGTTAGGTGTTCAATAGCCAAACCCTTTGATGTAATGATTCTAACTATCTATTCAATGTTATTTACGCATTATTGTTGTTTTTCTAAGCTTTTTTGCTGTTAGTGGTTTGATCACTCATTTACATGCTTTGTTATAGGTTTTAATGCATTGGAAAATGGTTATTGCCTTAAGAACTGAAAAACACTTCTAAACAATATCATGTCTAGGAATATAGTGATTTAGTTTAGCCTAGGTTATCGTCTTTATTATTAATGCAAATCGGTTAATGTAACTCTTGAGGGATTAGGAGTAAACTTAAGTGATTTAGGTCTTGCGCTTGAGGAATCAAGGTTAGAATACCTAAGTAGATGAAGGTAATCAAAAATAATGTTATCGAAAATAACGTTGAATATTGAAAAACCATTAGTATTGCATCAAAGTTAGTTTCGGTTAGTTGAATGCCCAACGTCTGTCACATCGTAATTCGACCATCACTATAATCATTCCAAGTGTTTATGTTTCTTTCTCTGTATTTATTACGCTTATTAATTATAATTAATTCAATTTTAGTATTATGCCAGTTACTCTACCTACCAAATTGATTCATTAATTACTTAGAACCAAAAGTATACTAATTCTAAGTACAAGTAAAGTCTGTGTGGAATCGACATTCGGTCTTACCATTTTTTTATTACTCGAACAATTGATACGCTTGCCATACCGTTAACAATCATACATGTACATAATAAAAAATAAATACTGAAATTATTTTTTTTTCTTAGAGACAAATATAAAATTAAATTATAAATATAAATAAATGAAAGTTATAAAAAATGTGATAGGTTTCTCACAACTTAACACAAATATGTAAAACTTAACAGAGATATAGATGAATTTAAAAAATATAAATATACTTTTTAAATGTGATCATATCTTATCATATGTTTTCTTTTAGGATGAGGATAAAAAGAGTCAAACTTATCATTGACTTGTTTCATTTGTCATGTTTACTTTATGTATAGATATTTATGTTATGTATTTGTTTTATGAATAAATTGAATGATAAATTAGATGATAAAACAAGAGTAAATTGAATAAAAAATGTAATATATAATTTTAAGATCTATAAAGCTATGTTATTTTGTTTAATGTAAAAAAGATGTAATTTTTAATAGAACTATGTAACTACTTTTTTATATAATATATTTATATTTTCAAATACTTAAATATAAAAGAGTTCAAATTAATTTTTTTTGTCATGGATGCATAAAATCTTAGGACCACCCTGTACATGCATAGTCAATTATACATATATAAAAATACTTTTCTAATGAAATATTGTTTGTTTTATTCTTATTCATTTTAGAGGAGTTAAGTTCTGTAAAGTTTTCCTATAAAAAAAATTATTATCAAGTTTAACTTTTACACGTTATTAGTATTTTTTTTTTTTTTTACTTTCAATCAATTAAAAATCATGGATATATCATTTAAGATAACTATTGTCTTTTTTTCCCCCTAAACGAATTAGTTGGTGTCAAAGTAACCATACGTAGTATTAATTTATAATTAGATAATACTATATATTTTTTTAAATTATTAACTATAAATATTATCTCTTCTAAGAGAATTTAGTTAAACTATCAATTAATTATAAATCATATATGTTTTTTAGATAATTATTGTTAAAGTTAATCAATTTATATACATGTTAATATGTGATTTAGGGAGAGTAGTCAAATTCTCCTTCTATCTTATTTTTAAAGTTATTTAAGGCTAATGCATGTATCCACCAAATGTATGAATCAACTGAAATTATTTTTCTTAATCAAATGTCTCATATTTAAATTATAAGTATATAATTGTATTAAATATTTTAATTTTATTGTCGATAGTGATCCTTCTTAATTCAATTAGGATTGCTTCAATAAAAAAATACTTGTGATTTAAAAAAAGGTTGATACATATAATTGTAGTAAAATAGTTTTTATCTTTAGATTGAAATGTCTTTATTTAATATCTCAATATTTGATTATTGCACCATTAGTAGTGCATATTCAATATATTTGAAAAAATATTAATTAGACTTAAAAATTTAAAATAATTATTATTTTATAATAAAAAAAAGTATAGAAGGCTAAAACGATCTTTTACGGTAACTAATGAAAATCATTAATTAACAATCAGGACAAAGCCTTGAAAAAAGTGTTGTTAGTTGTTACCAGCGTGACCTAATGCTTTTGGAGGAGAATAAGGGACTTCTGTTGCACTATCTCATTGAATATATATTTTAGCTTTAACAGTTAAAAAATCATCCAATAAGAATCAATGTGTGGTAATATATATAATTAAAGGGTTTGCACATTTAATAACACTAAAATCATCTTCAATCATCCAAAATCCCCCCGCGACCTACACAGCAAAAATCATCCAATAAGAATTAATATGTGGTAATTTATATAATTAAAGGTTTACACCTTTAATAACATTAAAATAATCTTCAAACACACTTAAAATCACCCCCACGACCTACACATGCAGCAAAAGTTTCCAATCCACCACTGTTAAAACATGTTAGAAGACACTATGCTCTAGTAACATGCACGGAAATAAGTTCTGGTTTTTGTACACTCTATTAACACTTTGTTGGGATATTATGTTTTAATAATTAATGTGAATAATATCATAAAATAATTAAATTAATTATTTATTATTAGTGAGTTTTATTTTATGTAGTCAAATTATGTAAGTTTTTTAGACTATTAAATAAAGTGATGAATCTAAATGAATAAATATCAGTATTGACTCATTAGAGGATATTGAGAATAGAATTATCATAGGAAGGTCCTACCATGAAATAAAGAGAATCTGATAAGATTGTCAGTTATATTATTAATCGATCTATTGTTCTTTCCTGATTTAACAATTGTCAAGAAATGCTTTGATGATAAACTAATTACATGTTCAAGTATTTTATTTTAATCTTTAATAATCAAATATGTTATAAATCTTAAAATATGTGAATTTTAACTTTCACGTAGAAAATACAAAATATTAAAATAAAAATTAAAGATTATATATTTTCAATACATTTCTCATATTTTTTATTTTATTTTTATCATATTATATTGTATCATAAATGTATCTTAATAACTAGAAGGACTAGTCCTTTTTTTTATTCATGAAGGAATAGTCCTTTAACTTCCAGTCCCAATATATATTCTGAATTGACTAAAAATCATATTATATCATTTATTATATTTACACTTCTTTCTTCGTGCGTCTATATATATAGCAGAGTGTTTATGAAACTTTTTTCTCAAAATAAACGTAGATTCTTTTTATCACGCAGTTAATGATTAAGGAAATAACTCATTGTCCATAGTTCTATTGTTTTTCGTTGGCATAATTGTCACAACTTTTGCACAGTGATTTTCTTTGATCGGGTGAGAAGGGATATGCAACTTGTTATATATACATGTGAAAATTTTAACACTCTGAAATTTAACATAAGATGAATCCCTGCACCCAGTGCTTAAATGCTACAGTTAAGGATTTAGTTGGGTCCGTATTGTAAAGACACTCAAATGATTCGAAGCTGCTTCAATGTAGCCAAAAAGAAAAAAAGAGTGGCTTTTGGATATCCTCAAAGTATGTGCTATGCTACAGCAACTAGCTGAGTAGAAAAGTTCACAGAAATGTGAGCACTGAGAGCTCTTATCAGAAGTTACCAACCAACAATAGGGCATCTAATTAATCAGTGAATCTATTATAATTTTTCCCCCACTTCATTCTTGATTCAAATCAAAAGGAATATTTATAGATTCTTTTTAGTCATTCACTCCCCTTTTCCACATCAGCATCACATTCTCTGTGCGAATTCTTGTCTAAACATTTCGATTTGTTGGTTACACGCAATGCCACTGCTACTAGTGAAAGCCGAAAGGTAATTCACATATACTATATACTAAGTCTCCCGTCACTCTAAAAATTAAAATTTTAAATATATTTTTCATTCTTATAATTTAATGTCTATTTATTAAATTACAAGTTGTAAGCCAAAATTAAACAAACTCATAAAATAGAGCACAAAGAAAATATTACTTGTGTTAATGTGTGGAAAAAAAATATATTACTTGTTCTATTCAAGAGAGTCATAGTTTATTCTAAACCAATGGGTAAACATTCTCTCTGCATTTTAAAATGGGATCTTAATGAGTTATTTTATATATTTAATCAATTACGTTTCATGATTTTTTTCATTTACCATTTTTTCCCACGTTCTTGTCAATAAGTTATTGAAATTAAGAGCATTTATAATGCTGAATTTTGAGAATGAATCTAATCTTTCCTAGATCTAATAATAAACACTCATCAGGATCTCCATATTGGAGATTCAATTCTTCCACAAGAATTGTGTAGACATACACAAATTTAAAAAAATAAAAAATTATTCATCAATAGTAGTACCAATAAAATGCGAGAGACAATGGATCCATTGGAATAAAGTAAGAAAATAACAAACAAACCAAGGGAAAAAAATTGTGGAAAAAAAATACCAGGGGAAATGGGGTTCATGTGCTCAAAGAGGAAAGGACAAAGGCAGAGTCACGTATATGAGAAGGGAGAAAAATGCCCACCCTTAAAATTTGGTGTAAAAATACCAAGGTACCCTTCTGAAGCATGGCTCCTCCCAAGAGGAGAAATGGATAAGCTCTATCAAGAGCCAAAACCTTCTCTATCACATCATTCACATCCTCCTTTGTAGGATTTCGAAGAGCAATAGTAGTTTCTATTTTGGTATTCAGGCACTTAAACAATCTTGTTGCGTTTCACTATTCCTCGGCTAATTGTGATGATCGGATCTTGTTCATCACTACTAGTAACCCTGTGGCAGCACAAAACAAGAGTGTCCACCCTTCATTAATTTCTTGGATTCGCCACTGGAAAAGGGGAGGTAGGGGGTCGCGTGCACGAAAGGGAAGGAGGAGTTGGCTGCGACAAAAGGGGAGGGGAAGGTGGAGGACTGCAACGGAGGAAGAAAGGGAAGGTGGAAGGCTGTGGCAGCGAAGGAAAGGGTAGGTGGGGTCGCACGTGCAAAGGGGAAGGGGAAGGGGAAGGGGTTGGTCGTGGCAGAGGGGGAGGGGAGGGTGAAGGGCCACAACGGAGGAAGAAAGGGAAGGTGGAGGGCTACGGCGGGAAGGAAAAAGGAGGTGGGGTTATACTTGTCAAAACAGGCCAACCCGGGCCCACCACAAGTTGGCTAAAAAGTGAGTCAGGCTCACTTTAGTAGTGGGTCAATTTTTTGCCAACCCGGCTCAATCCACATGGGTTGGTGGGTTATTCGGGTTGGTCCGCGAGCTGACTCGCGGGTTGACACACTTTAAATTTAAAAAAAAAAAAACCTTAAAAAATCACAAAATAAATGCAGAAAAATGCAAATTAAACCAATCTAAGTAAGTTTAAATATTACAAACTGCATCAAACTTAAACTCAAACTAAATGTGCATAAAACTCAAACAAACATAAATATGTTTAACAACATTAAAATAGTAAAACATCAATCTAACTCTTTCAATGTCAAATTCTCACATCTCAATCATCAATATCAATTTGTCTACGAAGACTAAAGAGTATTGGAATCATGCTTTGACAAATCAATTTGATTTTCGTCGTCTTCATTTTCTCCATTATCTTCATCTACAATTCAAAAAGAAAGATTAAAATTAAAATGAATGTTTATTAGTAAACAATAAATATGACTAATCTAAAGATAGATTATAAAATATTACCTTCAGTCATAGGGAAAAACTATTTATCCAATTACGAGTCAAAATAAGTGTTTGAACATTATCGGGAAGAAGGGAACACCAGTATTTGTTAAGCACATGAGCACCAATGCTAAATGTAGACTCACTAGCAACTGTAGTTATTGGAATACTTAGCAAATCACAAACCATTCTTGAAAGGATTGGAAAATGATGTTGTCGATCATTCCACCACTTCAACACATCAAGCTTCTTATTTAAACTTGGTTCTAGGTGTCCGTCATCCAAATATATATCCAATTCAGACTTACCACTAACCAAGACATTTTGCCTCACATAATTTATATATTCCTATGCAATTCAAAACAATTCAAAGAAAATAAACATCAATTTAAGTAAAACAAGCACAAACAAGTGGATTCTTGAAATTATAATTAATAAGCAAAATAACACATTTACGTGAAATGCATCCATGTCTTGGTCATCCTCCAGATTGGAAGATTGTGCCGTTAGATTCATTTGAGAGCTTGATGCACTTCCTTCACCTGTATCCTATTTCACATATTCTTCATAAAGCTTGTATATCTTATTCTTGATGTGTTCAAGCTTATTTGCAGAAGTGGAAGAATCAAGTTTGTTATACAAAAACTTCAATGCATCAAATTTCATTATTGGATCAAGAATAGCCGCAATTGCAAGAATGACACTATAATCATCCCAATACTTGCTAAACTTCACAAGCATCCTCTGCGCCATTTTACTAATCACCGGATCATCACTTTTGGAATTCTCCCTCAACAAACTTTCAATTTTTCACACTTGCATAAAGTACAAGTTAGAAGTAGGATAAGATGTACCAGAAATCAAATTAGTTATCAAGTAAAATGGCCTCAAGAATTCACACATCTTCTCTCCCCTTATCCATTCATCATTTGATGGACATGATTTATAATTTCTATCACGTAAAGATAAGGTAGAAAAAGCACGACGATACTTGAGTCCACTTTCAAGCATAACAAATGTAGAGTTCCATCTAGTGGGAACATCCAATCTCAAACCCACCTTGGTATCAATACCCCCAACTGCATCAACACATTCCTTAAACAATATCTTTCTTCCTTCTGATGCTTTTACATATTTAATACTTTCTCTAATCTTGTGCAAAACACCACTAGCAATCTTTAAACCCTCTTGAACTATAAGATTCAATATATGAGCACTACATCTCACATGAAAAAATTCACCTTCACATAACAAACTATTTTGCAAGGATAATCACTGAATCAATATGTCTTGCATATTGTCATTGGCACTAGCATTGTCCAAAGTAATAGAAAAGATTTTTTTATCTATTCCCCAATCTTTCAAGCAATTACACATCTTTTCAACCAAATCAAACCCGATATGTGGAGGTTCCATTTTACAAAAAGCAAGAATTTTGCTATTCAAATTCCATTGGTTATCAACAAAATGAGTAGTCAAACAAATGTATCCCTCAACAGTACATGCAATCCAACAATCAAATGTCAAACAAATTCGATGACGGCTTCTATGCATTAACAATTTCAATTTGTCCCTTTGTTCAAGATGAAATTTCCAAATATCAGACATAGTAGTGTTTCTACTATAATGCTTGACTTCCGGATTTAACAATGAATGCAACTCCCTAATCCACTTGTATTCAACAAAGTTGAAAGGAAGACCATGTTCAATAATAGTCATTGAAATTACTTCATGCACACGTCTATGGTCAATTTCCCTAGACCTCAACTTACCTGCATGATCAATAATCATGGCAGCCATATCATGATATTTGGGGATAAGTTTATATTTGTTTACATGACGCAATAAGGTTGAAGTGCCTATCTTAGTATCGCCAATCACATACTTTTGCCCACACCCATTGCATTTAGCCCTTTCTTTTCCATCTTCTACCCCAATTTTAGTGAAATGTCTCCAAACATCAGAAGTGCAAGATTTTGCCTTTTTACTTGCGGTTTCATACTCAGTCTCTTTATTTTTAATTTCATCTACATTTGGATTTACATTTCTCTTTGGACTTTTAACACCAAGTTCATTTAAATCACTATCAGTAACATCATCCATTTGAATAACACTTTGATGCACAGTTTCAGATTCCATTCTGTCAAAAGAAAATCAGGAAATTAATGCAACTTTCACAATTGACAAGTGCATCCATCCAGATCCTAGAGATGAATGTAATGTAACCAAAGGTTCTAACTTTTAACTAGCAAGTAAAGTAAAAAAAATAATATATATTTATTTTTGATTAATTTAAAATAAATAAAAAGTGTGAGGGGTGAAGGTTGAAAGAGGTTGGGAGGCAGTTTAGGTGATTGAATGAGTTTTGGATGGGTTGGTGGTGGTGTCATGGTTATTGTGTAATGTAATGGCAGTAGTACAAGAACAGCAGTGATGAAAGCACATAAATGTTTAACATTCATTCTGACATTATCATCCCTCTAAACCCTGCCACCCAAAAACCTCTTCCCCTCTTTGGCATGGAACTGGGAAAAATTGAATGGCAAGTATCAAGTCTAAGCAGCAAGTGTTAAGAGGAAAAAAATCAAAAAATACAAAGCAACAAGAAGATAAAAAAGTTTCTGAGCCTGGATCCTCAAGGGAATCATTATCATCAGCAAAACAAAATAGCAAAATTGAAAGAAAAATGACAAGTGCAGCCATGCAACTTTCACAGAAAAAAAGAGATAGAGTCATAGAGGTAAGGTAAGTCGTAAGCATACCGTTCTCAAGAAATGAAGCCCGACGAATGGAGGGAGGGAGTCATCAAGGTGGCGGATTTGGCGCGATGCCGCAGTGGCAGTGGCATAATACGAATAGAGATTGTTCCCTCGAGGATTGAAATACTAATTCAATTGTAATCGACTAATTTTACTATTGGAATAATACGAATAATAACAAGAGATTTAATATAATAGGTTGTTTAATTGAATTTATTAAAATAAAACGCAAGGCAATAATGTAATTTCAAACGTATTAATTATGACAGAGAATTATGGTTTAAGCACAATTACTATGGTTCCCTCTTGTGTGATTGAACTGATATTTAATTACTCCTTAATAGAATTAATTGAAGATATGTCTAATTAATTAGCTAAACCCTAATTCTTCGGTTATTTAGCCCTTTAATCTAGTTTGGGAATCCTAATTCCTTAGTGATTCTTATTAGATTAAGCATTAAGATGACATATTTAAGCTTCACAATACTTCATCCCTATCCCTAGGTAATGTTGTGATTGTTAATCTATTGGGTTCAGGAATTAATATCTCAAGATCCCTCTTTGTTGATTTTAATCCTATATAATCTAACAGAGTGATCAGATCTATTTAGATTTAATGAATGGAATAACACAATAGAGTAAAACAATAATACTAATTTCCATTAAATGCAATCCAACTACAACAAGGGTTCACTATAGTTTTTGGCTAAACCATAATTACAAAGGAATTAGCCAAACATGGAGATGTCTGGCCTCACACAATAATAAGAAGGGAAGGGAAAGAATCTAGGTTGGGAAGTTACCACCCCTTCAATCCTGTCTTCCTCTATATCTTCTTCTTTCTTGAGCTTGATGTTTTCTTCCTTTGCCTCCTCAATAGCTGTTATTCTCCTCTGCTGTCCTCTCTGCCTTTGTGTCAGTCTCTGTGTCCATGTCAGTGTCTTTCTTTTGGCCTCCTAAGTCCCTATTTATAATTAGGGTGTGAAAATATTCTCTTATCTTTTATCAAAATCTTCTATTATCTTTGTGAAACCTTTAATCCAAATCTTTTCTTATCTTCTATCTTTGTGAAATCTTTAATCAAAATCTTCTCTTATCTTTTATCTTTGTGAAATCTTTAATCAAAATCTTGAAATCCAGAGGCTTCTTGATTTTGCTTTCTTTTCTTCTTTTCTTGGTTTCCTGCTATAAAAATTTAAAGAATAAGTGATAAAGATAAAATAATGAAAACTTTCACTTATATTAGCATGTATTGCTCAATTGTTATTAATTTATTGATTCTTTTAGCTTGAAAAATATTATATGCTAGAAGCATATCAGGCGCGATGCCGCAGTGGCAGTGGCGGCGGTGGCGGTGGCGTTGGGCTTCAACTTCAAGTCTTCGACTCGAGTGTCGAGTAGCGGGCTAGCAGCGCTGGCTTCGATTCAAGTGGCGAACTGGCGTGGCGGTTGCAAGTGGCAGACAGACAGTGGTGAGTAGTGGTGGCGACGAGGGACGACGAGGGTTTGCATTTTGGCCTTTTGGAGCTTTTTCGCTTTTGTTTTGGCTGAGAGACAGAGAGAGTGACTGAGTGAATGAGTAACTGACACTGAGCGAGTTATATCTTCTTTTTTTTTTTAGTTAAACCCGTGAGCCAACCCGACTCACCCGGGTTCAACTCGGGTGGGTTACGGGTTAAGTGAGTCGGGTCAAAATAATCCGGGATCAAAGTGAGCCAGCATTTTAGCAACCTAACCCATCAACTTTGGCGAGCTAAAACGGGTTGGCCTGCGGGCTCAACTCGTTTTGACAGGTCTAGGTGGGGTCATGAAGATATGAGAGAGGGAGGAGAAAAATGGTAATTTAAAAATGAACTGGTACAGTGAAAAAATTGTTGTTAGGAATGTTTAATCCTACATGACATTGTGAGGTTCATCAAAAAGTGGTCTAACATCTCAATTTGAAATCTATCATTAAAAATACTCTAATGTCTTTGTCAAGTTCTTAGGTGTTAGGTCATTGTTTAAGGGAGTAACCTTTTCTAGTGATGATGATAGAAGGGCAATAACATACTTAAGAAATTACTTCGATGCTCAATCCAGTCAAGGTACAAAGAGGGCTACTACATCAAAAATGGATTGAATTAAATAAGTTTTGAAGGAGAAAAAAATATCTTACTTAATTAATTTAATTTTCTAAATCCATAATCTAATTTAAAATTTGAATAAAATTCAATCTAATATAAAGTAATTTGAATTATAATCATGTACACAGTATTTTTTTTTAAAAAATTATTTAGTTCCGGACAAAATAAAATTATATAATCAATATAAGGCATAATTTTGGTAGCATAAAAAAATTAATTTTCATAAAAAAGTGAGTTATACGTTAAATTACTCATAAATGTTATATCAAATTATCAATAACATTGTTCATAGTACATGATTTTTTTTTCAGATTGAAATTTTTATATTTAAATGATCGGAAATGAAAGAACAATTTCCATGCAATTGTTAGGTCAATTATTAAAATCATTAGTGGTTGACTTATTAAATTGCTATATAAAAAAATCATTGACGTTTTTGCGGTTTTACCGTTTGGGTGTGCCAACTCTAAGGAAACCATATATATTTTCAATATTGATATTGATTAAGGAAAAGAAGTATCAGACTAGAAATTTCATGTAAATTGCTGAGGAAATTCCTCCTCAATTACATGATATGAAAACTAACGTAGCCGCATGACTGCACGAAGTAAACGTACAGACTATAAAATATGCCCTTAATAGAAAAAGAAAATATAAGATTGCTTAATGCAGTTGGTAACTTCTCATGCGGGCTGCTTACAGAGGAGAGTCATGCGTACACATTGAAATTTACAAAAAGAACAATTGAATATTCAAGAAACTCACCATAAATGGATTGCATTTTGGTCAAGTCATCTCAATCCTGCGAGTTTTCTGCAATCTTCTGTAGGAGAAACTATTAAGAATTTTACAACTAATAAAATAAATAAATAAAATCAAAATATCAAGTAAAATTAAATTTAATAATCTTTCTGTTTTATTTTATAATCTTCTTTTTAATTTTTTGCTAAATTGCATTGAAATTAAAAATATAATTTTACAAAACTTGAATATTATATATTAAGAAAATAATATCAAAGAAATTTTTATTTCAATTTATTGTCATTATACTTAATTTATTAAAAATTAAGTGTTTTTGTTTCTATAATTTAAATTGTGTATTCTTTTATAATATTGTTTGTGTACGTGATTAAACTATTTCTTATCATAAAAATAAAATATTACTAATATAATTTATAAAATATTTTTGGCATATTTTTATATTGGTAATTTTTTTATAAAGAATAAAATTTTGTAGGTTTTATTTGTTATTTAATAAATTTCACTCATCTGTATCTTTGATTTAGAAAAAATTAGAAAAAAACAGAAAGAATATCAAATTTGAGGGTTTTTTTTCCAACATATTTATTTTCAATATACACTAGTTATACTATTAAATTTCAACATACACTAATTTTATTTTCTGGTAAAAAGTTGAGAATTGAATTTCAGACTTATTGTTGATTTATTTTTATATATTTAATTTTTTAAAAAAAAATTGTAAATATTTATCTTATTGAACTATAATACCAGTTAAAAATATTTTTGCAATTCATATAAAAAGAAATTTAAAAAAATTAAAATCCATCAAACCAAACCAAAGTAAATTGAACAAAAAAACTAATATTTTAACTTGTGAAATACGTAGGATAAATGTTTGTTTTAAATATATATATATATATATATATATTTTTTTTTTTAAAATATATAAATTATAATATTATATTTTTATTGTGATTCATAATAAATATTTTTTAATATGAAACATACTTTAAATATATGATAAATAATTAATATTATGATATAAGATTAATTTTTACTATGGATCATTTTTAAAAAAATGTTAAATTTAATTTAAAAATAAAGATAAAATAATAAATATAAGATGCGACAGTAGGAAAATAGTAGAGTAATTTTAATGTAATTTTATGTCTAAAATACTCTCATCTTTTTCCTCTCAACCTGAAAATATTTTAAAACTCTTGCTTCTTTTTTGTTTTTTCTGTAATTGGATGTAAATCCAACTTTTTGTTGGATGTGAACCCACTTTGTTGGTACGCAGTGTTAACACCATTCCTCTCATCCAAGTAGAACAAAATCACAAAATAAAAGAGTGATATGGTGACAAGTCTAAATCATTAGCAATGTTGTTCACACAGTAATATGCGTTGAACATTCCAAACTTATGAGGATCAACATTACATATCTCACTTGGTTCGCCGCGTTGGTCTGTATAGTGGACTAAAATATCCACTTTGTGTGATTTAGGGCTCATGTATTCCAGTTCATCCATTGTGTGCATGTGGTCCCCAACATAACACTATTTTAATAAACAAATGATTTCCAGTTCATCTATTGTGTTTCCTATGATCCTAAACATCAACACTATTTTAATCAATAATAATAAATAAAAGATTTTAAAAATCATAAGTATTTATAAACTGGTCCCCCATTGAAACTCCATTCAGAAATAAACAATAATAAACAATCAAAGTTAAATAAATAATCTTAAAAAATAATATATATACCAGGTCCAATAGAAGAGAAAGACAAATAGAGGCTCATGAACGTCGCGATCTAGAAGAGGAACAGTGGAGAACTCGCGAATTGGAAGAGAAACATTGGAGAATCAGTGAACTGGAATAGAAACGGTGAAGAACTCACGAACGGTGAAGAAGAATGAAATGTGAACGTCGTGAGGGAAAGAGGAATACACCCTTTGACGTTGAGGAAGAACTCGCGAATAGGAGAAAAATGAATAATACTCGGAAATGGTGAAAAGAAACGAGACATAATCGGGGAATGGTGAAGAGGAATGAGAGGTGAATTCTAATTCTGAAACTAATTAAGAGGAGATAATTTGAATTTTATAATTAAAATATAAGAACAATTTTGTCTACTCATATTTCAATTGATGTTAATTAATTGCGTTAATAGATGAAATAAAAATAATATAAAAAAAAAGAGAGATATGAGGTGAAAATTGAACAAAACAAAAGTAATACACAAAAGTAAGAATGTAATTTACTCAAAATAATAATCTTTTTTAACTATGTCTTGTTTGTCAGGTAATAAACTAACAGTTTGAAAATCCTATATATAGAGCTATGGGACAAGTAACAACAGCATAAATACCCGATTCCTCTGATTCTTGTAAACATCAAGAATTATTCACTTGATTTCTATGAACTTCAATAATAATTCTGATATCCTTTGACGTGAATATATCAACAGCGTGTCAAAGGTGCAGGCTTTTGTGTGATGGAGCAGAAACACGTGTTGTTTTCAGCATTGAGTGTTGGGGTTGGGTTGGGTGTGGGACTTGGATTGAGCACAGGACAAGCTGTTCAAAAATGGGTTGTCGGGAATTGTGAGTCTGATGAGATTTCTGGGGAGCAAATTGTGTTGGAGCTCAAAAACAGAGTCATTGATGGGAAGAACAGCAAAGTCACATTTGATGACTTTCCTTATTACTTAAGGTAATTTATTTATAGTTTCTTTCATTATCATTCTTTCCATTTTAAAATGAATTCTAGTGTATTTGCATTTCTTATTAAATAATCCTGAAGGGTCAAAGTGTTTTCAAGACTTGAAACAATTTCATCTTCTTGTTAGACTTGTGAATTTCACGGCAATTTGCTGTGAATCTCACAGTAAATGGGTTATTTTCTGGCTTCACTATATGGTTCACCTCTTATCTCTTTTCTCAGATTGTTTGTTGTTGACTTCACCTCACCTCTGCTACTTTGTCAACCTCGGTCTTTCTTTGATATTCTGTTGACAGTTCTGCTTGGGTTTTCAATGTAACGTTATTTTGGATATTTATTGGGTAAGAAATAAATTAGAAGATGCAAGGTGATGACACTATCCTCACAAGTGTGTTAGGACTGTAAATATATACTAAAGAATGAATGAGTCTAGAAATTCATTTGTTGCGATTAAAATTTGTGTTTCCTAATAAAATGACACTTTGGTTGAATACCAGGTCTTACTGTGTACTATGACACTTTTTTCCCCAGTTGGTTATGGCTTAGGTTAAGCATATCCATCCCAGATACCAGCTTCGACCTCTTATTAGAAGATTCAAACTTTTCTAGTTGTGCTTTTCTATGCTTTTTTTAAGTTTTCAGTTAGTACTTCCTTTCATGGAATCTATAAAATGTGATCAGAATAACCCTGGACATTGAAAGTCATAATATAAGTCATACTGGCTGACATGCATGGGAGAAATTTTTTGAATAGTCCAAGACTGTTGCATCTGAAGGTCCAGATTCTGTTGAAAGTTCTACACTTAAACTCAAGGCCCAATTCAATTTCTATGGAGTTATAAGATTGACTTGGTGGTTGAAGGGAGAAGGGGGGAGGAAGAGGTCATGGGTTCAAACTAACAAAAAACTAACAAATCTAACAACTAAAATTTTCCAACAATTCAATTTCTCTGCTGCATTTAATGTTTTAATTGGCTGGGTGCAATGCTCTTGGAATATGTGACTTCCTCCACCAAGATCATACTTTTGTTCTAAGAAAGAAGTTACCATTAATAAAGAATGTTGGGTGGATGGGTATTTAGGTAGAAGCTATAGGTTCAAATCATGGCAAAACCAACTTAAAATACCCAAAAAATGTCACGTTATCTCATAGTTTTCTCAAAAGTTCCTGTTAATTAGATACCTTTGCCCTTTTTATATTTAGCATGTCACGCAGCCTTTATCATATATGAGATAATTATGTTTTACTGCTCTTATATGCTCTAGTTCACAGGTACGTAAGTTGCTATATACCAACTTTTAAGGATTTCCTAGGTATAAAATTATGATAAATAATTATTAACTACTGAAAAATAAAATAAAAATCCTTTTATGTTTGATGGTGCATCTTGGATTCTATTGAACTCAAACTCTGGCTTCTTGATTTTTAGACTTATTGGCTCCAACAATTGTACCCTACACTCGATCAATCACCTTGTTCTGGGTTAAAAATAAGCTTAACAACACTGTAGTTCCTGAACTAAGGCCAGTCTTCAGCATGGATCTCTATATTTGGATCTGAAATCCTGTTACATGTGGATTCAATCTCGCCGTGCAGGAATTTGATGTGAATAACTGTTTTCCTGATTCATACATTTGTCATGATAAACTCCCCCATGATTGTACCAAGTCTTATGCTACTGTATAATGATTTAAATGACAGTGAAAGAATCCGATTTGTTTTAACAAGTACTGGATATGTTTATTTAAAACAAGACTTCTCCAAGCACTTGAGGAACCTTCGTCCAGCAAGCAGAGCTATTTTGCTTTCTGGACCTGCAGGTATATTAGTTGCAAGTTCTGTCTTACCATCCAAAAGTTATTTTGGTTTTCAAATCCATATAATTGACATTAATTGCATATTGAATTTTGAAGAACCTTATCAGCAAAATCTTGCCCGAGCTTTAGCACATTACTTTGAATCGAAGTTACTGTTGCTAGACATTACTGACTTCTCGTTGGAGGTAGTTACTTACATCTTATCACTTTGTCTGCTTTGATTTATGACATATATAGTCATACTTGTCTTGTTTTCCTTTGTACAGATGCAGAGGAAATATGGAGGTCCCAGAAAAGAACCAGTAAGTTTTGTCTGCTCCATATTTTGCTTCTGTTTGAAGATACTTCACTATTTACCTTGCATTAATCTATTTTTGCACTTTGTTGTTCCCTGAATGTATTTTCTAAATTTATTTATTGAATTTGGGATGATTGTGACCTTTCCTTTGGTGAACTGCTTTTTACTGTGTTATTTTAACTTCCCTGAACCGAAGTGCTCCTTTATGAGGTCCCTTAATTTAATATTTACTTTTGAAAAGACCAGTGCAACATTTAATTGTTGGCTTGTAGTTTGATTTTTCTAACTCATGTACTTATGTTAATAGTGTTTGCAAAGGTCCATATCTGAGGTGACTTTGGAGCGAGTGTCTGGTCTGTTTGGATCCTTGTCAGTCCTTCCTTCAACAGGCAAAACTAGAGGTACTAGAGGAAGTTGCACTTGAGCTTTTTGGAAAAGTTATTCTTATTTTATGATTACTTGTTATGAAGTTTAGTTTAGTCACCATGAGTTCAAAGTAATGAATGATTTGAAAATGACCAAGTTTAGTTTAGTTTCACTTTTGATGTCAATATCTCAGTAAGTGATGATCATAGTCATGGCCTTATGAAAGGTCACGAGTATCTATCATCTATGTCTTCTCTCATGTTTTTGAATTAACATCAGTTGATTATATCTTCCATTTCTTGTAACCTTTAACTAGATATTGCCAACTTGCATATATAACTATTTTTTTATTGTTTGTTGAATGATAATTTCTATGCAGGTACACTACATCGACAGAGTAGTGAAATTGAAAATTCCAGCAATCCTCCAAAGCTTCGTAGGAATGCCTCTACTGCTTGTGATACGATTAGCACTTCCCAATATGGTCCTTCAGATCCAGGTTATACTTGAAAGAAAATTTTTGTTAGTTATTATTAACCCTTATTTTCCATAAATTTCTCTTTATGAGATAACTTTATTCACATTTCGAACTTTAAATTACCTTGTTTTGCTAGTTTTTAGGTCTGCTGGCCTTCCATTGTTTGTTTTTTTCATATTTCTTTTAATTCTGTACTGTAGTATGCTATATGTGCTTCCTTACAATATAATGCTTTAATTTGTAAATAACAGTTCCTTTATACTTTGTAGCTAGATCTATTTGGTAGGATTCTCTTAGCAGTTTTATACTTGTGACATGAACCACTCCCAAAAGTCAAAATGCTTGACATCAATGCTTGTGTTAAATCCATTAAATTTCAGTCAGCGAAATACTTTATGCTTCATTTCATTGCTGCTTATGCATGAGATTACATTGTTCTTCAGCAATATTATGCTTATTGTTTAAGTTCATGTTTTCAGCTCCTTTGAAGTGCACAAGCGGCTTCTGTTTTGATGAAAAGCTCTTCGTGCAGTCACTTTATAAGGTGACTCCATCATTAAAAGCTTAGTTTTAAAGCTCAAATTTCTATTGCATCAAAGAATAATATTAGTTCAATTGACAAGATTTCAGTAAGATGAAATTATGAATAATGAGTAATGAATTTGTACATAGCTCTCTTCACCTCAGAAATTGGCTCCCAAATCCTCCTTTTCCTATGCCCTAGGTCATTTACTTTTTAGGACTTTTATTATGTCCATTCTGTGTAAGCATAATATCTCTTCAATTTTATGTATTGAGAATAAATATTAATTAATCTTACAGTGGCAGGATATATATGTCATAAATACAGTTCTAACAAGCAGACTTATGTAACTTTTACAGGTCTTGGTTTCTCTCTCAGAAACCAGTTCTGTTATTTTATATATCAAGGATGTTGAGAAACTCTTTGTTCGATCATCAAGGCTACACAATTTGTTCCAAAAGTTAATTAAGAAACTGTCAGGATCAGTGTTAATACTCGGTTCCCAGATCTTTGATTCTGAAGATGATTGTGCAGAAATTGATGAAAAGCTTACTATGTTATTCCCTTACAACATTGACATCAAACCACCTCAAGATGAGACCCATCTTGCAAGCTGGAGAACCAAACTTGAAAACGACACGGAAACTAGTCTGTTTCAAGATAGCAGGAACCATATTGCTGAAGTACTTGCAGCAAACCACGTTGATTGTGATGACTTGGAAAAAGTAAACCATGCTGACACTATGCTACTCAGTAATTGCATTGAAGAGATTGTGGCGTCTGCAATTTCTCACCACCTGATGGAGACTAAACATCCAGAATACCGAAATAGAAAACTAGTGATATTACACAAGAGGTAAATATCCCGGCAAATTTCTGTTTAGGCTATTCATTACTAGAAAAAGTTTACTAGTTACTAATATTGGATGTGGGCAGTTTGTCCCATGTATTGAATCTTTTCCAGAAAAGGAATCCGGAGAATAAAGATTCAAACAAGGTTAGAAAAAAATGATTATACAATGCTTACTATACTAAATTGACAAAAAATTTATTTATTGATTTGTTTACTGTATTGTTAGGAGGATGCTCTTGCAACAAAGAAAGATGGCGACAATGAGTTTGAGAAGCACATGAGAGCAGAGGTTGTGCCTGCAAATGAGATAGGAGTTACATTTGAAGATATTGGTGCATTGGATGATATTAAAGAATTACTTCAAGATGTGGTCATGCTTCCCCTCAGAAGACCAGACTTATTCAAAGGTGGACTTCTGAAGCCTTGTAAAGGAATATTGCTTTTCGGGCCTCCTGGTACAGGAAAAACAATGCTTGCAAAGGCAATTGCAAATGAAGCTGGAGCAAGCTTCATCAATGTCTCAATCTCTAATATCACTTCAAAATGGTTTGGAGAAGATGAAAAGAATGTCCGAGCTCTGTTTTCACTAGCAGCAAAAGTTGCTCCAACTATTATTTTTATTGATGAGGTTGATAGCATGCTTGGGAAGCGGACTAAATATGGAGAACATGAGGCAATGAGAAAGATTAAAAATGAATTCATGGCCCACTGGGATGGGCTATTGACAAAACCCGGTGCACGAATTCTGGTTCTTGCTGCAACCAACAGGCCATTTGACCTTGATGAAGCAATTGTAAGACGGTTTGAGCGCAGGTAAGACCACACTTGTCTTATGGTTGGCAGGATCTACTGTTGATTACTTGCTTCTGTTCAGCAGCTATATTTTCTTTATTAGAACAATCACAATCATTATTTTCATCAGCTGTGGTGAATAGTTTGGTGCTCATGAGAAAGCAAGAAAATGTGAAACTAAGATTTCATTAAATTGTTTTTTTACAAACACGTCCAAAATTTAAACTTTCCTTTTGAAAGGTCCACTAATGTGTTTAAATTGTTTACTACATTTTTTTTGGGTACATAATTGCTCACTAGATTGAGTTTACCTGATGTCTTCCTTGGATAAATAAATCTTAGCCATATCAATGCACAGTTTGGTTTCCAGATAGGTTGCAAGCTATTGTTTTTAAGATTTGTGAATGATATCTCTGTTAATTGCGATGCTGAGCAGGATCATGGTTGGTCTTCCATCTGCTGAGAACAGGGAAATGATCTTGAAAACTCTCCTAGCTAGGGAAAAGTATGAAAATATAGACTTTAAAGAGCTGTCAACCATGACAGAAGGATATACTGGAAGTGATCTTAAGGTTCATCTTGTTGGTTATTCTAATTCCTTACTTCTAGTTTGTGGTGATGATCTATTGACATTAATTTCTGTAAACAGAATTTGTGCACAGTTGCTGCTTATAGACCTGTCAAAGAGGTACTTCAACAGGAGAGGTTGATGGAAAAGGTAGTTACCTACCTAATCACTTAAAATATTGTGAACCATAAATTGATCTCTATCTAATGCAAAATTATCAGTTTCTGTATTGCTATGTCATAACCATTATGTCTTATTTCAGGAAAAGAACAAAACGGAGGTAGAAGTTCAAAGATCAGAAGATGCTTCTGATGCTAAAGGAGATAAAGATGAAGTGATTACTTTAAGGTGTTTAAACATAGAAGACATTAGTTTCTGTATTGCTAACTAAACCATTTTGTCTTATTTCAGGAAAAGAAGAAAACGGAGGCAGAAGTTCAAAGCTCACAAAATGCTTCTGATGCAAAAGGTGATAAAGATGACCAAGTGATTACTTTGAGGCCTTTAAACATGGAAGACATGAGACTGGCAAAGAGTCAGGTATGTGGGATGGAGAATTATTTGCTTCAACGATTATAGTGTACTTTTTGGTGTCAAAGATAGCTAACTTGTTTAATATTGAGGGATTCTAAAACATGATTCAAGGAAATTCAAGAACCGATATCTGATATTTGGGTAAATGACATTGAGTTAGCAGTTATATCAGATATGAGCAATAAAACATTCACCTTTAGTAATTTATAAATTTCAAATAACCCTCCATTCCATTCTTCAATGAACATTGCACCGTCCTCTCGTCTATCACTTACCCGGTTCCTATGTAGGAAAAAATTTACTTATTACCCAGGGTTCAAGATGGCAACACATATTCCAAAAGTTAATCTATGACATAGAAATTGATAAATGTATTTGTAAATGCAGGTGGCTGCAAGTTTTGCTGCAGAAGGATCAATAATGAGTGAGCTGAAGGAGTGGAATGAATTGTTTGGAGGAGGAGGTTCAAGGAAGAAGCAGCAGCTTACTTATTTCCTTTAGATTGTGGAAAGCTGCAAACCAGGGAAGGAATCCTTCATATTAAAGTATGAGGTGTAGCACATATCACAAGTTAAGAGATTTTTTATTCATCCTTGAAGTGGTATGTGGGTCCTAAAAAAAATAAGGAAAAAGGTAGTTAAACAAGATTTAATAGAGTGAGATATGAATTGGAGAATGATGTCTCTTAGGATGAAGTGGAGAAAAATTATCAGCTTGATGAAGGGTTAAACCTATTAGTATGTCTATGTTCCAATCGTTTACTTTTTCTTTTTTTAATTTTTTTTCCTCTTTTTTTCTCTCCTCCTCTTTTCATCCTTCTTTTATTTTAGTTTATTTTTATTTTTTTGTCTTATTTTCCTTTTTTCTTCTCATCTTTCTTTCTTTATCTTTATCTTATTTCTGATTTATCATTGGATTTATCTATCACCGATCCCAATTAACTTGGATTAAAGGTGCTGTTGATGTTGATGTATGAAAATTTACCGCAGCATGTAGGATTTTGTCCATTGATTGTATAGCTGCAATGCCTTTAAATATAGGTTAACGCTAAAAAAGGGAAATGGTGAAAGGATTATCAGTGACTGGTGTCCACCGATTTTTAGACATACTAGTAATTTTTATATAACTAAAACTAATATTTCAAAATATTTTAACCACCATGCATGTATATCAACTTATCTCGGATTTGAATTTTAAATATGCAGTTGTGTTAAATATATTTGAATGAAGGACTTTACATTAATAATAGTGCTACTCGGCTCGATCAGGATTAATATTTTGAGAAATAATAAAAACATATTTGATCCTATTATAAATGATAATATGAAAATTCATAAATCATAATGCTGAATAGTCAGCGTCAACGTTAATTTGAGATAATCTTGTGTTGAAGGCGGTGACCCGTATAAATAAACGAGGGTTGTACCTGTATCTCCCAAATCCGTTCCAGTGATGTTTGTGAATGCATATGAATATGATTTAGATGGATTAAGAGAACAGGGTGTTGAACTGAATTGAGAAGATGACAAGACCATCAGAGAGATACCAAAAACTTGGCCTAAGCGAGTCTCTACCGAAAACCTATAGATACCCAATTGCGTGCAGAGAGCTAAGCTTTATTCTGAGGGAAGCTTTTCATCAATTTCCCAAAAATTTTCTATCCATCGTCTTCCAAGACACCCTCCTCCCTCAGTATGTATGCTTTTGCTTTTCATCCTCTATTTTTTTGTCGTTATCGATTTGTTTCGTTAATCAAATTCACGATATGTAATTTTAAATCACAATCTAATAATTTGGAATTGTGATAACTGCTGTCATGTATGGTTATTATTGTTCGACCAGCAGTTGTTTGAAGATGCGTGCATAGTTTCGATCATCTTATAACTTATTACCTTTTGTTTTGCTTCTGAAAGTGTCAATAGCAAGTGCCATGTTTTCTGTGAGCCGAAACCTTTTTGAATGGTCACAAACCTCGATGCAGATCACTGAACTACTTCCTATTTAAGTTAAAACTTGTTTAGTCCTACTGAAGCATTGCGATGCAAACTATGTTTTAAACCTATTCTTCTCTTAAAATATGAAAACACTATGGGGGAAATTAAAATGGATTAGTCGGTAAGCTAGTTTTCTCACATTAACCAATGCAATGAAATTGCTATTTATCACACAATGTGGGAAGTATAAGCTGGCTGGTAAACTGTAAAAAGTATCAAATTGTTAATTACAACCATATATCCTGCTTTTCACTTGAATTAGAATCAGAATTGAAAGCTATATTGGAGAATTTTCATTTACCAATCGAAGAACTATTTTTTTTAGTATTGCTTTCATACGGGCAGGAGTCATTGGTTCAAATCAATAGTAGGCAACTATATTAGACATCATTGACACTGGTATCTAATAAGTTTTTCTACTCATCTTTTTTATTTTTTTCTATCTTTTCTTACTATGATATTGGCCTTGTTTATATAAATCAATGTTAATATTAAATTATTAATTATGCGTCTACCTGCCGTCTTCAGGACCACTTTGCCTTTTTTTTTTTTTTTCTTTCAATTCTCTCTAAATTTAGAATACAGACTCAGAGTGCTGTTTCTGTAGTCCACTCCCTCCTTCAGAGTGTAGAAGCAGCACTACCAAAGCAAAAAAAGAATGTGGCTGTAACAGAATTTATGCATGCAATGGTTGTTCATAAGAGGCGCTGTAAAGCTCACCAGGTAGAGAGAGGTCAGACTATATATAATATAAGAATAAGAAATGGCTTTGAGTTATATTAATGAAGGCAAACTACTCATGTTTAAGTAGTTTCTTGTTCCTGTATTGCAGGTTCATTGCAATTGCCACAAGATATTCTTGCGCACATTTTCAGTTTTCTTGATATGAAATCCTTTAGTCTCAGTGGGCCTAGTCTGCTGGTAATGCTTTCCTTCTTTCATGTATACACTGCATCAACTGATTATTTTAGCCCACATCTCACTTCTTGAGGATGTGAAATACAAGCACCTATTATATATTTTTCTACATTTGACTGTTCATTATATTTGTCATGAATATTGTTAAATATCTTTATCAATATAAATTCCATCGTGACTCATGGACATTGCATATTTAGGTAATTGCATATAGCTGCAAATGATAACCATCTGTGGGAGAAGCAGTATGTTGCACTGTACGGCAATCGTGCTAACCCAAACCCTGTGAAACTGGTTGAAGGCAAGAACGATGGGCTTTTGCTGGAACCCTTAGATACTAGAATCATTACTGACTGGAAAGAAGCTGTTAAAGGAGCATACACTGGTAAGCTGAATGTTGAGGAAATGTAGTTTAATTTTGTTTCTCTTTTCACATACAATGTGTTCAGTCAACTAATAGGATAAAAATATACTATAGTGAGACTGGGAAACTATTATGTACAAGAATCATCTTTTACTTTGACATTAGGTTCCTAGCAGTGTGTAAGTCAATATATAGAGGTTATAATGGCTAACCATTACATTAATTGGTTATCCGATTTGTATTGTGATGCTACAAGTTAGCATTTTTCAATAATTATGTTTTCATTTTCCCGAAGCACATGCATGCATACTTTCACATTCAATTTTTCTCTTCCCTGTCTTAATTAGTTGATTTTGACATAGGAACATTAGCCAGGATATTAACAACCAACCGGGGATATTGTGGACACTGCAAATTAGTAGTTTGGCTAAATAACGCAAAATGCCCTAATGCACACTCTGGAATATCTGAAATTCAGGATATCCGGCCTGTAACAGCATTCCAGGTATGTTCTGTATTGTATTTAGCCACTTTGTATCAGGTTGGGTCATTCATCATAGTATTTTTTTTTTTCTTTTTATATTGTGTCTGGATCCTCTGAGAGTAGAGAAAGAGATAGATAAGGGAAGAAATATTTTTTACAGAAAAGAATAACAGGAGGACGAGTCCTCTTCACAAGGGATCGCTTCCTTCACAACTGAAGAAAATCAGCTCTCACTTATTCTCAAGATGTGCCTCTCTACATTTCACTTATATAACGGCCACTGAATCCTGGAGCAGTCTAATTCCAACTGTTAGGATTGAAAATAAACCAAATTATCTTGAAATTAATCCGAGACTTTGGCTAGTTAATTAGCTCAATGAATTTGGTTCTTGAATTAAATAAGTTGAATTGAATCCAAGTTAATTTAATTCTTTTCATCTAAAAACTAGACATACACAAGGCATATCTAGTTTCGAACATAATATTGCATAAATTGTTCATCAGTATTAATTTTGATGGTAGTAATGCTTTTTAGGGATCCCTGGTAAATTGTCCTGTTGCCAGAAACTAGTTTACTCTTCTCTCAAATTTGTTCTACATACTTGGGAATATTGACAATCCATTTGTTTAGTTATTTGAAGATCAAAGCCTACTTTTATTTATTCTAGATTGTGTTTATGTTTTTCTTCAGCTATCGTTCAAAATAATTTATTGAATTTAACTGAACTATATAGTTATGACTAACTGTGTGGTCTTCCTAATTTCAGGTTGTGGAATATGTTCTAGATGATTCTCTATCCGTAAAATCTTCCTCAGACAGTGACAGTGATTCGGAAGGAGGACCATTTTCTAGGTTATGGGCATATTCCAAGCATATAAGCAAATAACAGGGGACAGCTTTTGCATTGAATCCATTCATAAATCACAAATGAGTAAAAAAGCTCCCAACAACGTTCATCAGGTTCATATTAATCGAGAAGCAAGTATTGTGGCCCTTTTCATAACCAAAAATAAAAGCTGATTGCAGCCCCTCACATATTTCTATTCATTTGCATGCACAATATATTTATTATATATATACTTGGGCTTGATCTGCAATATATCTGGATTTGGGGTATAAAAATAATTTCGTTAAAAAAGAGAGGTACTTTAGAATACCTCATTTGTGAGTATGAATGATGGATGATGATGATGCTGTGTTGTTGTTGGTTGGTTGAACAAAGGGACTGTCATGTCTCGAACCTGGGATCCATAATGATATTGCAATTAGCAAACCATTACACCAGGCACTAGACAGACAATAATATGGAAATATTTAATGTATAAAACGTATACTGACTGCCATAATGTATTTCTATTTATGATCATTCTACGGGACGATGATTGCCATTTATTTCCGGTAGCAATAAAATCAAGCTGATTGCAATTGCTGGCATCTTTACATTCATTTCATTTCCATGTTTTTATATATATATATATATATATTTCGGTTCTGCAATATGAACAGAAAAGGCACGTTAGAGTACCTCATGATGTTGTCATGGAACTGTGATGTTTCGAACCTGGACCGTTCAATGGTATTGCAATAAGCAAACCTTAGAACAGGTTGTAACATTCAATTGAATAAAAATATAAAATTGTACACTGTCACATATATTGATGAGTAATTATATAATTAAACATATGCTTCATTCTTCCCAAAATAATCGTTGTCAAGTGTTTTTATATATGAAAAAGTAAGAAAATTATCACCTATTATTCATTTTAAAGAAATATAATTATATTTAACTAAATAATCTTTCTCTCAATTATATATTGTTCTTTCTTATTTAGATGAATACAAATATCAAGAGAGAATGATGGTATTTTTTTATTATAAAAAAAGCATGTTCTGGACTTTTTAAAATGAACAAAAGTTAATATAAAAAATATCATGAACATACCACCAAAGCCCTGAATCAAAAGTTGTTTCATATTAATTAGTGTAACAATAAAAGTCATAAATAGATAGTAGCGTTAAATATTTGTAAAAAAAAGTTGTCATTGTTAACAATCTTATCCAAAATTGTCTTGCGTGTAAATTACATGTAGATCTATCATTTTGTCATTCTTTTTCCAAAGTTATCTGGAAGAAAAATATCTCTTATACTATTCTTGTAATAAAATAGCTCTTTTAGGTTTCTCTTTGTGATTTTGTCCTATTTTTGTTGGGACAAAATTCCTTAGGAATAGAAATTATCTTCCTTCCTACAGGTTTTGTTAGTGCTTCCCTTGGATATTAGCCCAGTCTCTCCGAGGTTGTTTTGTTTAACTTTTTCCTGGTTTAATGTTATTTGAGGTGTGTCTGGTTTTTAGGGTTTCTTTGAGGGTATCAACCTAGTTGGGGTTTCCTTCCTTCAAAACCTTTCACAAGCTTAATTTATATATATTTTTTCAAACTTGTCTTCATGTAGTTTCCTAAAATAAAAGCTTATTTAACTTTTTTTTCTTGTCTATTTTCTGGTATGTTTGCATTTGTCCATACTTTTTTTAAAATTTTCTTATCCTTCAATTTACAAATTTCCTCAAAATGTCCTTTTGTTGGAACATTTGTTCAAATTAAATATGTTTAATGATGATGTGTTATTAAAAAAAATGCAAGAGTACCACACTAAAAACTGTTTGATTGGGGCTTATCCCCTACTTTGTAAAAAAAAAATGGATTAACATATCATTATGTAATAAGACAATTTTGACGGAGGACTATTGAATTCAAAACAAAATAAAATGTAATAGGTTAATATCCTCTTTCCAATGCACTATTTTATTAATTAAAATAAAACTAACCTATTTAGTAAGATTAACATAAAATATATAAATATTAACAAATAAGAGAAAATGTGTGAAAAAGAAAATATTAAAAAAATATCTTATTAGCATTTTTCAGTATTGACAGGTAATGGGGTGGGAATAAAATAAAGTTGAAAATCACAACAATAAAAGTAGAAGCAGAGCAGAGCGATTAGCATGTTTTACTTAAAGCCATTCACAAATGAGTAAAAGATCTTCCAACGTTCATTGGATTCATATTCACGAGAAGCAAGTATTAACTATTATATACTTGGGCTCGAATTTACCAAAACAAGAATATAGTTGGGCTTGATATGCAATATATCTGGATTTGAGGTAAAAAAAAATTCTTTAAAAAAGAGAGGTCATTTGTGAGGTTGATGCTGTTGTTGACTTTGTTTGGTTTTGAAATTGAACCTGTCATGTCTCGAACCTGAGATCATTAATATGGTGTTGCAATAAGTAAACCATTAGTTCAGGTCTAGGCTGGACAACGGCAAGTAAACATTTTTAATTATAAAAACGTACACTGCCATAGTTATTGAGGAATAATTAATATTTAATAGTTAAATATGTGCTTTATTCTTTCCAAAATAATATGTAAGAAAATTATTACATATTATTCATTTTAAGGACATATAATTATGTTTAACTAAACAATATTTCACTAAATTGCTGTTCTTTCTTATTTAGAATTTAAACGAACAAAATATTAAGAGACAATGATGAAATTTAAAAAAGAAATCTTTACTTTAATTTTTAAAATGACGAAGAAATTAATATAAAAATTATCATGGTAATAATTATTTTAAAATAGAAAAAATATATCAAAATTTATTATCATAAATAATAATTAATTATAATAAATATGTTTGATCAGAATTGCTATATGTATATAAAAAAGTAAGCAATACATTATTTGTAGAATAAATGCATCACATGTTGTATCAGTTTCGTGAATGAAAATTTTAAATATTCGTTTTTATATTGAATTGTGTTTTAAAAATTTAAATCATTTAATTTTCCTAAATTTTTGGATCATATGATAATGACATTAAGATTCTTTAGAATGCCCTCGGATATTAAAGGGGCTTACATTTAAAAACTGACCCTTTCTCTCTGTGTGTACTATAATTTTGAAAGAGTGCCTTTAGCTAAAATTTTGTGGCAAATTTGTTACATATAGGATTTTGCTTATGCTACCAGTTCAACCATTATTAATAATAAAAGAATTAGTAACTATGTGGACCAATTTTTAATTTAGATAAAATTTAAAAATATAATTACATAAATAATAAAAATATCAAAACCAAATTTTAAAAAATCAATATTAAAATAAAAAAGTAATTAAATATAAGATTTATAGAAAAACATCTCAACATGAAAATTTAACTAACGATCACCTCTAATGTAAGGACTAATCTCATAATTTTATCAGAGTATCCCCGATTAAAGTAAAAGAGTTAATAGTTTAAAAACCTCTTGAAATTATATTAATGAATCAATTAAAAGTAAACCATTCCATCAACCGATAAGGATAACAAGGTGCAACCCAAATATTAATAATGTGTTACTTTCTATCTCTTTACGCCTTTATGGTAGACTCACGAAGCAAATTCTCAATGTTTCCGAAAAATTAATCATGAATAACTGGAGTTATCATTAAGGGTAGTTTGGTTGTGTTAAAATAGAGAGAAAATGAGAGAAATTTTTCACAAATTTATGTGAATTCCGCACTTTTTTTTAAATTTTAATTTAAATGTTTCTTCTTAATTTTGTTTCACTATGTTTTCTTCCACACAATCAAACCACTCAAAAAGAGGAAAGAAAGCATGAAAAAAAGAGAGATGTTTATATCACTTTTCCTGCAGTAATAAGATGAAGCTTTATAGTTTCCTTCTTTTCATTTCCATGTTTTATAGTTGGCTATGCAATTTGAAAAAGAGAGGTACTTTAGAGTACCTCGTTTGAGAACATGTTGAATGAATTGGAATTGGAAGGGTTTAGGGATTTGAAGGTGTGGGTGTCTTGTCTCGAACCCAGGATCCAATAATGATCCTCAAACAATAAACCATTCAACCATACTAGACAGACAATGGGGTGGGAACATTTATTTAATTAAAACCGTACACTATCATAACTATTGAGGAATAATAATAATTAAATATATACTTTAATAAGTAACATTTTTTTAAATCTTAAATATAAATAAATTTCAATTAATTATGTCTTATTTATTGAGATTCTCTTTTAAAATGTTATTCATTTAACAATATTAAAAAAATTATATTTGATATTAAGTTTGAATGAAAAATAATTTTAAAAAATAATTATTTTTAAATTAAAATAACCCAATTTAATGAGATTAATTAATTTTCTTAATAAATATAAAAAAATATATTTTTTGCTTATAATTGAGACACAAGGGTGTAACCGCTGAGTAATCATTGTTTAGTTTTTTTTATAGTGAGAAAATTATAACATTTTTATTTATTTTAAAAACATATAATTATATTTAATTAAACAATCTTTCACTCAATTAATTTTCCTTCTTAACAAATTGAAAAATCACAACAATAAAGCTAGAATAAAAGGTTAAATAAAGATGTGCTTATCCATTTAAAAGTTAAGTAAATAATTGTGTGATTTTAAATTTTCTCATGAAATTGAAGTTCCGTGGGAAAAAGAGAGGTAACTTTTAAGTACCTCATGGTGAAGTTAAACAGGCCGTTAGAACAGGTTGGAGATCGACAAAGTATTGCACAAAAAGTATGAATATAAATGTGGCTATTTTATTGGAACCAGGAGCTGAGCAATTTCAAAGCTAACGAACTGACGGAGGTTGAATCCACGAATAAGATTGTAGGAAAACAATCATATAATAGATAGTTGGTTAAATTTTTTTTTTTTACTCAATTTGTAATTTTTGTTTTGCAGGTGATATTTAGTCTTTCAAATTTCAAAAATTAGTAACTCTAATTTAATCTTTATTTCTTAATATGTTTTTTTAAGTCTAATTAACCATATTTATTTAAAATATCATTTAAAAAAATCAAGTAATTAAAATATAAAAAAAAATGTAAACAAAATTGAAAACTAAAAAACTAAACATCTCTACTTTAAAATGTGGAACCAAAATTATGGAGTGGATAAAATAAATGGACTTAAATTATATTTTATCCTGGATAATTTTACAATAAAATTAGTAGAAAAATATAAATTTATGTTCAATTACAAGAAACAACATTAACTTCTCGGTTACATGTCACGATAAAAAAAAATGTCAATTACTGCTACCTAAGATATCTTCGTTAGAAATTCAAACCTCAATGATAAAAATTACAACATTGCATCAATTTTAAAAATTAAAAAACAAAATTAAAATTTGTAAATTTTAATTAAAGGAACTAATTTGAATGAACTGAGCTACCAAATTAATAATATAGCTTACCTTTAATTATACCTGTTGGATGAACTGTATAAAGCACACTAACCAAATTAATTTTAAAATCACTCACATTTATTGGAAAGATAATACCTATGCAGACAAGCTAGCATATCATGGATGTCAACTCCTTCGTTCCCTCAATCTCCCTTTGGCCTTTATTTTAATTAAAAAATATAATATATTTTATATATTCCAAAAAAAAAAGATTATGCACTCACTTTACAGGATAATTAAAATATATTTATATTATCATCTAATTATTAAAATAGATTTATATTATTATCTAATAATAAATTATCAAAGTTTTTTTTATAAAATGTTTTTATACTTTAAAAATTATATTAATATTAATTTATGATTGGTTGACAATATAAATCTGTTTTATATTATAAGTAGATGAACATTAAATTCATTTTAAAATGTTTGTATTATTTTTGTATAATTAATTAAAAACTATTAAGGCTAATCATTTCACTTAATTAATATATACTTAGTTAATTAACGTGTATTAGTCATATTTTTCGTAAGAGATGAAATGAATTGATTTTGTTAATTTATATTATTTATTGTAAGGATATTGAAATATAAAAAATAGTTAATGTAAGTGATAATTAAAAAAAATATAAAAAAAAAGAGAAACAAATTTTTAAAAATTAGAGTCTTACATAATAATGATAAAATTGTGTCTTAATGATTTACTACTCATAAATTCAAATTCAAAAACATTCTCATTTTTTACTTTTTAGAGTCTTGCACAGGATGAACTGTGAAATATTTTCGTTTCTTTTAATTTCTTTTTGTTTTTGGCAGACCCGTGAAACAAATTTGCAATATCCCCGAAATTATTATCATGGATAGCCAAAAAAACATCAAATAACCAGCAGGCATTTTAATTCAGTCAAATTCATTATATATTTAAATTTTATTGTCATCGATTTCCAACTAAGGAAGTTCTGTTATTGAGCAACCCAAAGAACTAAAACACAAAAGCCACAAATAGAAAAAAAGGGCAATTACAGAACTTGGGAAGCACGTCCTTAGATGAAATGGGGTACACGTGCATCAAGCCAATGTATTCAACAAAATGATGATGCTTTGATATTTAATTTAGGGCTACTCATAAATAATCCAAGATAATCCTAAAAAATAAAGGCAGGACTAGGTGGACTTTTATTCCTCAAACTATATTTCACTCAATTAACTAAAAGATTCACCAAAAAGAAAAAGAAAAAGAACTAAAAGAGGAAGAGGGATTTCGGTAAGACTTAGAAAGTTGACATCTGAACAAAACAGATATCCACCGTAAGTAAACAATAACTTGATAGGTGATGTATTCTAATCCTTTTTAAAGCTCGCTATTGGTATCTGGCTCAAAACCTTAGCATCAAACACTGCATACTGCTTTTTGATCTCAATCATTGCCTTCTCACCTAATGCATCAACCTGGTCTTCATATTTCTCATACAGCAGTGGCAATGTGAACAGTGACACAAAGACTGTATCACCCCAAATGGATTCAGTGTTAGGAAAATACCATTAGCATAGCCTTTTAATCATAGAACATAAAGACACGTAACAATGGAAAGAATGGGAGTAATGATGCATGAAGTCTTACATAGGTAAAACAAGGTCATGAAGTTGAACCAACTCCCAGTAACCGAGATAACCCATAATACAGCAATAACCTGGTAACAGGACAAAAAACACCTTAGTCCTACTTCAACTGCTACTGTCTGCACAAAGTTTGTGTGAAGGCAAACGTAACCACTAAACTAGACTATGTAAAGCATTGTGCAAAATTGAATATCGTATGAATATACGTGAATTTCAGTTGAACCTCCATTTCTACAAAATCCAAAGAAATCTATTGGAATTTGATTGATTTCATCATAAAATTAGAGCTTCACAAGGATGAAGGAAGGAATTAATCAACTTACGCTAAGGAACTTCTTTAAATCCCTCCCAGTTCCGATTTCCCGCACAACAACGAAGGCTCGGTTAATTTCAATTGTTAAAGCAGAAGCAACCTGATGAACGCATTCCTCGGGAAGTGCTACATGCGGGATGTGCAGTGGAGACCTAGTTCAGAAATTGTCAAGACGAAACGGAAGTGCACATATTAAGATATACAAGATATAGCATTTTACTATTAGGAGTGAAAAATTAATGCAAGAATTTTACAGGTAAAGATCCTGATTTCTTTTTCCACCCATATTTTGAAGAATGACACCAAATTAACTCGACGAAAAACAGTATAAAATTTCAAATGGCTTACTTGTGGATAAAGACAGATGCATTGGACCACAAGAAAAGTGCAGCCAGAGACACAATCAATAAATGACAAATAAAAGTTATGAGGTGGTATTGCATCAACTCAAAGAAAATCCAGAAGGCAGTGCCAGCACCAAGTACGATTCCAGTGCATCTCCTGCTCCTCCATAGCAAAATATCAGCAGCTGCAAGGGACACATGTAATGCAACATAATGAGTAGATGGATTGGATTTATTTCCAATAGTGAACAGATTTTATTTATCAGAAGGAATTTGTTCTACACAAAGTCGACAGATAAATTCCAAATTCATTTCCAATAATACAGTGTAGGCTATCATTAATTAAAAGCCAACCCCACAGTGCAGCAATATGGAATGATGAAGCAAAATGTCAAAAGGTTTCACAAACAACCTTCTTCAAGAGAGTAGAATGGAACATAAAAAATTCACTCTGTCGAGCAAAATCTTCTCTCTTTATAATATTCCAAATTAAAGTCACCAGGCAATGTTCCTTTTATCATAATCGTATTTCTTGACAATATGTTCCACTACTTTCACAAGTAAAAACTTATGCCAACAGTTTTACACAACAAAAATCCAAATCTATTTTATACAACAACATACATTATAACATTTTATGCAAAATGTGAATTTCATAATTAAATTTTAACTTTGGTATTCTCGTAAACTTTTATATATATACATATATATATATATATATATATATATATATATATATATATATTATCGACATTAAATTTATATCATCAGCCAATTAAAAATGATCTAAATATAACTTTGAAAGCAATTGCTACAAAACTGAATAATTGACGTTTATGACTCACCTAAATGATAAATTAATTGATTAAATAAATGAGTTGATTAAATAGATTTTATTATAACCACGACGGTGGCACAATAACAATCCAAACTCAATATAAATCAAGCATTCGTGAATATCTAATCTAATCTAACTACAATGAACATTTATGCGCCTCGCCTAGATAATCAAATTAATATCAACTGCGATTAACAGAACACTGCCATCATCAATAACAATACGAACATAGTCATGCATTGAAATATGATAAGCTAAACAACATTCTAATTTCTAATGCCAGTCTTAGATCATAAACGACGCTCGACATCAGAGTTTTCTATCGTACGCGTAACTTCTCCGATCAAAATCAAAACAAGGGTGCTTAATGAATAACGCGAGAAGATAATAACGAGAAACGCAAAGAAAAATAACGAATGCAGAAAGGTTAGCGATGGAGATCGAGATGGAGTTACGTTTTCCACCGCCGAGGACCTTGTGGACGGGCTGATCGCGACCGAAGAGGCGGTAAACGTTGATGGATCCGGTGGTTTTGGCCGGCGGCCTGTTGTTGTGGTCGTCGTCTGAATCGGAATAGGAATCGGAATCGGAGTTGTGGTCGTGGAACTTCTCTTCTACCTTGTCGCTGAAGGAATCTGTGTCCCCTGACGCCATGGATATGGGAGGAATGGAAGAAACGAATTACGAACGAAGGAGTCGTAGAGAGAAGCGAGTTTCACTGAAGGGCCTCTATTTATACTTCTCGGGTTGTTGAGTCCGAGCCTCAAGCTCGGAATGGTGGTTAGGAATGAATAACGGAAATCTTCCACTTCAGTTTAATAGGCTCTTCACCTTTCAAGCCCACTTAATGAAGTGTGCCACTAATTTTTCTTTTTAATTTTTTCTTATTTTATTTGAGTTTAAATACATCAAGCACTAAAAAGGGTCTAACTTAATTGTGGTGATTGTTTTGGTAACTTCAATTTACGAGGCATTATTTTCGATGTTTATGAATAAAAAAATTACATCATACATAAATTAAAATTAATATTATTTTAAATTTATAATTGCAAAAAATTCATTTGAAAAATTATTTTAATTTTAAATATTAAATATAAAAAATATAAAGTGTAAATGAGTAGAAAAGACAACAAAAATAATTTTAGAGATCATTTAACAATTAAAAAATAACAAGATCTTAAATAATAAATCATATCATCTATTCTATATTACCTATATTATAAAGGTGAAACTTATAAGTACACATGTTTATCATTTATTGAGTTATTCATAAAAGTACCGATACCCATTATAATACGAAAGACACGATAGAATTTACCTTGTTGTAATCCTCATAAACCTGTTTTAACATCCCCATGCAACCTTAAATAAGAAAAAAAAATACTATCGATTAATCATTTTTATTTACATATAGTGTTCTCAGTAAGTGGTCCACTTTGCACGAAAAACTTTTGGCCTTCAAATTAAACTAATACTCACTACATACTGTGCATTTGTTGCCACTACTGCGAGTCGTCACCATAGGCAAATTTTGGCGGCAGCGTTACAGCTTCCCCTCTCTTTTCTCCTCCTTTCTTCCAGGTTCACCACGACATCCCTTCGTTGCGTTACTTTTTGAGTTTGTTATTCCCTTTGTCATTGTTCCGCAGCGTCATCGTGTCTTCCAGATTCACCATGTCATTTATTGATTGACTTTGTTTTGATGAATTATGGCTTTATAGACGATGGTGAGTGGTGATAGGCCGCTAGAGGGAGAAGAGGGTGGAGGTGGGGGAGGAAAGAAGGTCATTGATGGTTGGGAGAACAGATTTGGGGTGGAAGAGAAAGAAGAAAAAGAAAAGCAAAAAAAAAAAAAAAATAGCGCCGCCACGGGAAATCACCTCCGGCGACTATTAACGAGCAAATCCGAGAAGGAGGTATGAAAAAATATGATGGAAAAGATGTATGATAAGAAATATAAAACTAGATTAATATGATAATAAATAATAGATATCTATTTTACACCACAAGTGAGATAGTCCACATAAGGAATGTCATGATTTTAGACTTAAGTACGAAGTAAAAGGGATAAGTATATATGAGAACGTATACAAGTACCGTGTAGGTTATGAGGCTTAATACGTTTTTTTTTTTATCGTATACATATAGTGTATTATACTGTTATTGCATTAATATTTTAAATATTAAATTGATATATAAAGTATTTAAAGTTTTATTATAGAAATTGAAAATTAAAATGGCGATAACAGGATGAAAATATTAATTATTTTATACTTTTTTGAATTTTTACAATCAAACGATAAATGTAAACTTTAGGAAATTATTCACTCTTTTGAAAGGAGAAATTATTCACTCTTAAGTTAAGTGTATATTAGATTTTATGTTGGATACTCTAAATTCCCTCAAAAAAAGTAGTTGATTCTCTAAATAGTCAATTATTAGTTTTTAATCAAATCTTATGTTCTGGACCTGAATTCGTATGTCATTCAGTTGCCAAAAATGATGGGCTGACTTTAAAGTTTGAAGGAAACGAGTTTCTTTGGAGGCCCAACATAGCTAAAGAACTATGCAACTATGTGAAAGAACAACAAGGTAGTTGATATATCCACTTCTCTTCTTTGGTTATCCACTATCCTTTTAATTTATTTGTCAAAAAATACACTTCCCTGTTTACTTGAAAAAGGGAGTGGATAAGCAAATAAAAAGAATGAATACAACAAGTACCAAGAACAAACTAGATCGTTTTGTTGACCAAGAACAAACTAGATCGTTTTGTTGACCAAGAACTGATCTTTTGATCCAAAAATTTTTAGAAGAAGAGAAATACTATGAAGTATGAACATATCTTTTCATTTTAAACATATTTTCTTTGATTGATTTAAATTTATTAGAAATCATAATTTTTTTAGGTCTTATGGTATTAGATCTTATATTATATTTAATGATTTTCTCATAATTTTATAATTTTAACAAAAAAATTATTAATAAAAAAAGTTAGTAAGAATGTGTTACTGATATTTTTCTAGTAAAAATAGACTATTGATTGTGTCTCCTCTCCTTCGCGTGAGACTTACTTCTTATTAAGATGCAGCTTGGCTTTTGTAGTTATGTTAAATTTGAAATTTTGAAATCATCCAAAAATGAAAGTAACAAATAAAATTACTCCCAACTCTTACCAGATAAACTTGCCTTAAAACTTCTTACTTAAGTTCAAATAAAATTGATCTAAGATGGAGATGTTTGATATTGTAGTGGGAGTTAAAATGCTAATATAGTTGGGATGTTAACTTCTATTTTGTCTAACTCCACATCTCTCTTTTTTTATTATTAAAAAAAACGATCTAAGAATCTAATTAGCCAGAAGAGGCTTACCAACCCAAATCTAAAGCACTAAATCCTCAGTTAACTTAGATAAGTTAGAGAAAAATAACAATTAAAAAAACGAATTAAAGCCAAGGTCATTTATAAGGTAAACACAAGAAAAAGATGATAGGAAAAAAAAGGAAGGGAAAGACCAAGAGTCTTTAGGCTTTGGACAAGAAAAATAGAAGTTACAGGGTTCAAAAGGGTGCGATAAAAAAAAATAATAAAAATCCTGATGGTGCTTCTTCCCCAACTTAATTATAAGCGTGCATGATGCAATAGACAATAAAACAAAAGTGGTCAACTTAGACAGAGGAGGATGTAGCCAGTTTCCATTTCATTGTTTTCATCTTGCTTTTTGACTGCCATAATGCTTGCACTGCTGCCATATCCATGATGTCTGACGAGCTTTCCTTTGCAATGCAGGAGATTTATTTGTTAAATGAATTTTTTAAATTATTTTTTATTGACTCTGTATTATTTTTTATAATTACTAAAGTATTATATCATTAAGAAATTCATATATAATTTTGTTTTAATGATAAAAAATTATTAAAAATTTCAAAAAAAAATCACACTTTTATTTTTATTATTTTTATTTAATTATAAAATTATTATGTGTTAAATAAATATTATTTTTTATTACTAAAAAATAATTTCTTGCAATTTTTTATGGAAGAAAATTTTTCAGTATTCATATCTTTCTTAGTATCTACTAAATTTCAGCAAGACAATTTTTCTTTATTTCCATGATTGGGACAATTTAAGATCCGCTGATTGAAAAACAAAAATGACATGAGTCTCATAACCATATATTGCTCTGATATTCAGCTGCCAGCTTCATAAATTAGATTTCGTGAGAAAATAATTTTTTTTCCTTCAATTTTGACCAATTACGAGTACACAATACTACTAGTCGTAGTTGACATGCGTTGGTGCGTTACCCACATGGTGCCATATCCTAACCTGCCGCCTCCACTCCATTTTCTAAATTTCTAAAAATCCTTCCACTCATTCATAATCTCCCTTCATTAATTTCTCCATCACATCTTAATGATCATATTCCTTGTATTTAATTCATCTATTTTATCACGCCTCACCCCAAATATTAAAACAAAATCTCCTCCATCACATATCTTCCAGTCTCCACAAGCTCCAAAGAGCCACTATTCATATGATTAATTCAATTTTCTTTGCAAGCCCCTTTTTAACAGTTATCATGCATGACTTGTCCATGCTCATCTCAAATCACATACCCAATTCGCATTTATCTAAGTGAAAAAGGACCACCATGTTTTCAGTTCTCACAGTATCCAGTCAAAGGAGGTTACCAAATGGAACATACACAAAATATCAATTCCACCCACCTATATTCTCCTTTCTATACATGAACGTGCAAAGACACGAATTTCTCTACAATACTTGGCAAGCTTCTAATTTCTTATTTTAGTTTGGTGCTGAAAACCACACAAAACTTTATGGTTGCCAATCCTGTTCTTGCCCCCACTAGTATGGAGCATGAATACCCCACTTAGAAATTTCTGCAAGGAAGAATCATTTGACCAATTGATTCATTTGTTATTGTCCTAATAGCGACAGAAAGTGCCACACCCAACCACCGGAACAGAACCAACACACAAATGTCATACTGGCGACCATAAATTTGAACAAGAAAATTAAGAATTTGGAACAATGTTAGTTTTACAAAATTCAAATTGAATGTTCTAATTCAAATTTAACCGGTATCGATTTAACTTAACTTCCACGATCATTCGTCTAGAAAAATGCCAATTACAATTTTGTACGCATGTGTTTCCTAGATAAGGTACAAATTGTAAAGTTGATAAATTCATTATTGGTACAGAAAGTGACCTAGAATAGCAATGGGTTAAGAAAATAGTAATTTTGTGACAAGGGTCGGGGTTGTAATTACGGAGTTTAAGCTACACATCACCAAGGCTTTGAAAGAGTCTTCTCATAATAATTAAGATTTATCAGCACACCAAATTTTCGTTGAGTGAATCTACTTTCGCAACTAACAGTAGTATCATTAAAAGAAAGCAGCTTAATCTACATCTAGAGAAAGAGAAACATTAACTACTTTATTTTTAAAAACCTTGAGTTCAGGTTATGTTAAAAATATGCGGAGTAGGATTATTGAAAAAGGAGACACACTCGTTTTTTGCGTAATGAAGAAACAAAAATAAATAAATAAATCACGGAACAAAACAAAACAACAAAACAAAATGTCCTTTTGATCTCATATCATAATATAGTAGTAAGCTTAAAAAATATATTCAATCCTCATAGACTTGGCAATAAATTCTGCCGAACTAAGAGGAATCAATCTCATGTCGTGCAAGCCATAAACCAGACAGATTTCCTTTTGAAATTGGCAAGAGGTGAGGGGATAAGAAAAAATAAAACTTTTACGTAACATCACACACCCTTACACGGTACAATTCCTTGTTCTTATCCAATTCTAATACGATCATCATGCAATGCAATTATACTTGCTTTAAACTATTACCAGTCAAATGAATATCAGAATATCTCCCTGTAGTATTAGAATCTTATGAATGATTACATTCTCTTCCTCTTTATTGAGTCTGCACCTTGGTAACAAAAAACATAGTTTTAGGATATATATAAATATCCTTTTGGGTTAGGTGTCACTATAATTCAATATTCTGGCTCAGAGCCCTTTGAAACTTGAAAGGTACCTTTCAGATGTAAATTTTTTAGCTTCGTTCTGGTTAGGGTCAGAAATTTTTAAGAATCAATTTATATCTATTTAAATAATTTAGATTTTAAATTTATATTTATATTTTTTTAAAAATAATTTAGATTTGAATATTTAATTTATTTAAGTGTAAATAGATTTGATCATATTTAATTTATATTCATTTAAATATTATAAGGATATTTTTATAAATTTAGTAATTAAATGTTAAAAAATGAAAACTTAGTATTTATCTATTTAAGAGTTATTTTTAACTTATATTAATCAAGATTATTTTCGATCGCTCTTGATTAGTGTATTTTTGGTTTACCTTGACTAGGACAATTTCGGTAGACATTGGTTCAAACATTTTTAGATCGACATCAATCAGGATTATTTTTTTGCTGACATCATTTAGTGGATTTTTGGTCGAACATTGGTCAATGATATTTTTGCTCAATCTTAAGTAAGTTACTTTTTGGTTGAGGCTAGTTAGGTTTTTTAGTCAATGTTGGTCGGTGATATTTTTTTGTCGATATCGATTAGAGATTTTTCGATCAACATCGATCGTGACTAATTTTTGTGCAAACATCGATAATGTTTTTTTTTGTCGATGTTGGTCATTGATATTTTTTTGCCAACATTTGTCAGGACTATTTTTTGGTCAACGTTGACTAGATTTTTTTGCTGATGCTGGTTGAAACTATATTTTTGTTGGCATCAGCTAGGATTTGTTGGTCAACATTAACCATGATTATTTCTTTTTGTTGGCGTTAGCTAGGGATGTTTTTTGTTGACATCAACTAGAGTTTTTTCGATCAACATCACTTAGGGGAATATTTTGGCTGACGTCATCTAGGTTTTTTTGGCCGATGTCGATTGATGATGTTTTTCAATCGATGTCGATCAATGATGTTTGCCAAAAAATAGTCTCGTCTGACGTTGACAAAAAAAATCTAGCTAATGTCGAGAGAAAAAACCATCTAGCGTCGATAAAAAAAAATCCCGATAAACATTGATAAAAAAGCCCTAACTAACATTGACTAAAAAATAGTCTCGGTTGATGTCAGCCCGAAAGACTTTGGATGATATAGGCCAAAAAACAGTCCCAACCAAAGTTAGCCGAAAAAATCCTTACCAACATTAATCAAAAAATAGTCTCAACCAATGACGGTTTAAAAACATTATCAGTTGACGTCGACCAAAATAATTTTAGACGACATTGACAAAAAAATGGCTCATATAACAAAGTTCGCAAAAAAAACATTGTTGTCATTGTCAAAAAATTGGATTGGATTTAAAAATCCAAACAAATATCTAATTCATATCCAATTAATTGGATTTAATTTAAAATCTAAAAAATTGGATTTGAATATAAAATCAATCCATTTAAATGAATTTAAATTGAATTAGATTGAATTAAATATAGATTGATTTATGAATTTGGATTTTTTTCACAGTGGTAGTTATGGTTTTAGCTTGTTTGTTTGTGAAGGCCGTGTGACTGTGTAAAAGATTGATAAGCACTTAAGATGGTGATTTTCCGTTGTCACTGATCAGAGAGAATCTTAAGGAAAAACGCTTGAGCAATTCGATGAGGACCACAAAATATTCCAAACAGCGCAAGATCTAACATTCTTCCCAAGTATGCACACAGCGCACACATAATGCAGCTTTTAGGGTTATGATCTGTAGGACACTAGGTGATGCAAGTTCAGGTCCATGCAATGGTACTACAATACATTAAAATTTGTTTTGCCTTTTTCTTTTCTTTTGTAGTTTTGTTATACCAAAAACATTATTTCTTGGTTATATATGATTCCATCATTTTCATCTTTCACTTTCTGGGAATTTTTTTCCCTTTTCTCAATTAATGATTGATGTTGATGACTATGTTGTATAATTATAATAAGAGATTTTTAGATACTTTCGTTTTTTTAATATTCATTAAATTTGTCTCTGACTGAATTGAACAGTGTCTCAGCTGCTAATAAACCCTACTAGATACGGGACCAACCCTATGAAATCCCTTAGAATTTTCCAAGCATTAGAAAGAAAAAATTATTAACAATTTCAAGTTGTAATAGTTTCAGGCAGGTATGGAGGATATATATAAAAGTAAGCCATGATGCTTGAAACGTTGTTTTCATTAGCTGCGGTGTACAAATTGATTTGGAAATGTGCTCAAAATAGTCCTGCATAACATAAGGACTTTCGTAGGTTGGTTTAGTATTCTTACTTAAGGCCCACTAATTATGTTGCCGCTAATTAAATAAAGAATGATGTTCTACCTAGTTAGACAGTTCTTTTGAATTGACATTTGTATGTGCATAATTCATGGACACGAAATTCATTAAAGTCCAAGCATTCATATTTTTGCTTCAAAATACTAAATTGTAGCCGCTTAGTTTATTAATTTATAATTCTTCTTTAGTTCTTTTACATCATCCATTTTTATTTTTTTCCATCAATTTTTCTGACCTTTTAAAAGCATTTTTTTTGCAACCCAATAAAAAAGAAGAGTGCAAGAGTAGCCCAACGGAGTTGTTACAAGTCAAACCTTTTGAGGCAAAATACTTGGACCCTTGTGCTCATTCAATGGCACAAAGACTTGGACCTCTTCAAACATAGGTGTAGTCACATAGAATGGGGTCCTATAAGCAGCAGAACATGCGTCCTAAAAGCAGCTCTTTTTACTTGGTCTCTCTGTAAAGAAAGAAAGAAAGGTAAAGCAGCAGTTGATAGCCCTTACGTTTCCTTTGCTCTGCATTTTCTCTCTTTTTTATGAGCCATTTCTTTTTTAACCCTTTTCTCTTTTTCTTTCCTTTCCTTCTTTTCCTTTTCTTCCCCTCTACCTTTTTGGAAGTTTCCTATCACCATCCCCTAACCCTCTCCATCAGAAATAGCATCTGCTGCATGCAGTTTAAGACCTACATTACTATCTCCTACTTCCAATCTTTTATCCAATTCCTTGCTCAAGTAAAAAGAGAACAAAAGTCAATTATAATAATAAGTTGTTTTTAATGATTTGTCTATAATTAAAATTAAAATTACTAATAGAATACCCCGAATAAATTAAACAAAGGGTTTAACAAAAATGTCTTATAACCATTCAAAATCTCATCAAATAGGTACACTTTTAACCGAAGTGTTTGGTTGAGTTTGATAATTATAGCCCATACCTAAACATAAAATAACCCTATATTTAAAGTTTTAACCCAAAAATGGCATCATATCACTGTGAAGCAGAGATATAGCTACGACTAGAATATATAAGGGCAGATATTAGTATTTGATGTGGGATCAGAAGTGGGCCAAACAAATCTCAGTTTTCAAATTTACCTGTGGAACTCTGATGAAGACTGAAACGCTTCATTCATGACTCTGTATTCGTCTAAGGACTGAGGTCAGAGACACTGTACATTACTCAGAACCTTTTTCTAATTTTTTTTCTTTTTTTTATCTACTCTCCTCTCTCACCCACACATGGTCACAACACAAACAAAACAATCCATTTTAGAAACGTAAAAATAAAAGAAAGAGCAAAATGAAAACAAAAAGCAAAACGGTTCTCTTCAAAAAGCAAAAGCTAAACCCCCCTTCTGATTCCCGAAGAAAGCACCGTATTCAATGCTTACACAAGCGCCATTAAACGAAGTGAAAAGCTAAACCCTCTTCTCTCTCACTCTCACTCTCTCACTCTCTCACTCTCTCACTCTCTCACTCTCATTTTATTTTGTTCATTCACCTTACTGTCCCTATAAAACCCAAAACTCAACCCCACCCGAAAACAGAACACTCTTCTACCTCTCTCTCTCTCTCTCTCTCTCTCTCTCTCTCTCTCTAGATTCTTCTTCTTTCATGGATGCCTTGAACTTCCTCAAGTTCTGGAGAAACTCCACCATGGCCACAACCTCCGAACCCCACCTTGTGGTAGAAACCGACACCGAATCCGACGAAGAAGACTCATTCTTCGACTTGGAGCTCACGCTACACGATTTCGACAACAAAGAAAACACCACCACCACCACCACCACAACCGAAAACGACGACGACCCTAAACAAACGACAACAACAACAACCGAACTCAAAAGTCTTTGCTCCAAAGATGGCGCTCTCAGCAAAATAGACAATGACGTTCCGCGAAAAACACCGCTTCCCATGTCTCCTCCTCCCGAACCTATCTCCAAACGTAAGGTCCTCCCAATCGAACCTATCTCAAAACCGCAGTCCCCCATTGCGCTTCTCAGGTCCGCTCCCAGCTTCAGAATCTTCATGTTCAGAAAACGAAACAGAGCTCCTCCGCAGAAAACAGAGCACTCTGTTAACGAAACTAAAGTCTTCGCGATGAAGCTAAGCGTCAACGATTTTCGTTCTTCTCCCGCACTCAGCAGAGACAACAGCACGAGAAGCTTCGGGAGCAAGGTTCGGAGTTTGAGCTACGAGGAACCCAAGCCGGAGCGGTTTACGAAGGAGGTGTTGCGGAAGTACCTGAAGCTGATTAAGCCGTTATATGTTAAAGTTTCGAAGAGATATAGTGACAATGTGAGATTCTCCGGCGAGGGTTTCGCGACGTCTCCGTCGTCGTCGCCGTCGGTGGCCTCTGTGTCTTCGAGGACGGAGAAACAGGGGAAGGGGATGAGGGTGGTTTCGAAGCATTTGGGGAAAAGTAGGTCGGCGTCGTCGACGGTGGCCGGAGTTGGTTCTCCAGCGAAGAGGAGCGATGATACGCTGCAGCAGCAGCTTGATGGGATCCAAAGCGCCATTCTTCACTGCAAAAGGTCCTTCAACTCCAGAGGTAGTTTTTTCTTTCACTAATGTTACATTTCAATTTTTAATTAGTTTTAATTATTATGATTTATGATTTGTAACGTAGTTTAAATTTGATTTAATTATTTGCAGAAGGAACAATGTATTCGGTTAGAAAATCATTTGATGGTGAACATGGGGCAAAAGTGTAATCTTGAGGATTTTTGTTGTGAATCAAGCTGAAGCTGATACAGAAGAGAGAAAAATGTTAATTTTGTATTATTTTTTTAGTGTATTGTGATTTGTAAAGAAAAGGGAAAGAGATGAGAGGAATAGGTGTGATGATTAGTTAGAGTGTTGGAGGCAGGCTCCCCTCCCCTGGTGGTCAGTGAATGTAAATTAATGGGGCATTATGAAAAGAATCGAAGGGATCTTCTACTGTATCTCTCTGCTGTGCTGTTTATGGGTTTTGCACTTGGCACTCTGCTTGAGGTTTATTTTTTTTATATTGATTTGATGCCCATCAAATGATCCTAAGCAGCCATATTCTCATTGTGATTATTGACATGACTTCCATCTCAGTTCTAATTCCCCTTCCATCTCAAATAAGTGGTTTGTTGCCAAGGGTTTTGTGAAATTAATTTGAGACACCAGTGAGTTTAATTTCCCGTAAATGGTTAGACTAAATAACTAAATAGAACTCCCCTCCAAAGTATCTAATGGGGTTGTATATCTACGTTTCAATTTGAAATCTTTGGTTAAGGCGTTAAGCTGGAATAATTTTATGTCAATTATTCCAAGCGTCTGGTGATAATTCAATATTTTTTTAAAAATTTATTTGAATCGTTTACTTTTCAAAGAACGTAGACGCCACCTTCAACATTAAAAAAAAAAGTTAAGTTTTCAATGTCTACTTTAAACTTTCACAAAATATAAATCATTTTTTGAATCCAATCATGCTTCTCGCTCATCCAATCCAGAATTAGATAAGCAAAGTAATTAATATAAAATCAATTATATAAAATCAATTAATTATAATCACGGAAGCGTTTTCGAAACCATGTTTCTTGATTTATTATGTATGGTACACATCAACACAAGCCAGCCTCATCGATCCAAACAACATAAACGATAGCAGATGAATAATTAATATCTCTATAGATATATCAGAAAAAGTCACAAGTATATATACATATGTACATAATACAATATATATTATCAAGACACTCACAGTGTCTATACAAAAGAATAAGCACCACATACTTTGATCTCACAGATCCTTCCTCACATGAAGGTACAAAATACAGTATACTCTGTACATACTCTATACAGACTCAAAATATATGCACATGCATATCTTCCCTCGCAGGGGTACAAAACAATAACATAACTAAAAATAACTGAGCCACAACGCTTTCAAAATGATATCCCAATAGCTACATAGAGTCTGTCCCTACTAGGGCCTCCCGCCCTGGGATCTGTCATCTCTGTCAACAGCATCACCTGAAAATAACATCCCCAAATAGGGGTGAGATACAATCTCAGTAAGCTCAGGGTTCTTGGAGGCTTCTCCTCCCCCTGACTCACTTCCATGGCAACAGCATCGCAGGTATCACAATCACTAGGCCTCCCGGCCCTCACAACAATACATAGTCATCATCTAGCTCTAATGTATATCCGCAGTACTACGCCTGCCAAAAGGGATCATCATCACCCTATACAAGAAGATGCATCATCATCAGCATCTAGTGTGAGGCCAGAACTCACGCCCGTGTCATCCCATCGGGAGCTACCCCTTTATGCATGGATGCACGATATATGGTACCTCCAAGAATAGGTCTCATCCGCAACGGGCCACCTATCTCTTGGTCTTAAGGGATCATCATCACCCTTTACGTGAGCAAACCAAACTAGGAGGTGTGCTCTACTCCTAGGGAGGTCCATATCTATCTACTGGTCAGAAGATCTATTCAGAACACAATCATACATACAAAGCATAGCATTATGCATACATATCATTATGAGAAAACTGTAATAACCAATGTAATGCACATGCAACATGATTGTAACCATCACTCCCTCGGAGTATGGTGGAACACAAGCAGTGGGAAATAGTCCCAAGAGCAAAGGGCTTACCTGACAAGGCAGTGCTCTGTTGTCCAATCCCTGGACCGTGGTCTACGCCACCAACACCCTCGGTGTCACGCCCTATATCAAGCCAACAAGCATATATCAGTGACCAACCTAACCTTACAAGGCATTTAAATACTGTACAACGGTTCTCGACCGTTAGAATGAAAAGAAACGCGATTCCTTTCCATTTCAACCTCTCTGTTCTCTATCTTAAGGTTATCAGACCTCATCACCTCAAAGGCGCTTCACAAACCCTCAACATGATCTATCTCGGCCTATCTAACGTACTAGAGTCCCTCTAAGACTCTGTATAAGCCAATTCAAAGGATTCAATTTCCTTAGCCAGGCCAAATATCAATACTTGTCAAGTTTATCAGAACGGCTATTTCAACACATATTTACCGTTTATTTAGCCTCCTGATCATCTTTTGAAAAGGTACCTAGACTCAAATTCATCATTATAACATCAATCTTCCTACTCATACAGATGTTAGAGTCAAAACTAAACTTTATAAATACTCAAGATTCAAAGCTTAACTTTCATCTAAACAGCCTCCTGAGCATATATCTCTAAAGAATCCAAGCCTAATTTCGACCCTAACTCACTCATTTATCCAAAATTCATCAGAACTCATCCAGAATTATTTCCACAATTCAATCGGTTAAAGATTGAGTTTCTTACCTCTAGACTGTCAAGGAATGTCAGAGGATAGTTTTTCCAAGCTTGAACGTCTCTGAAATGGCTCCTTTCTTCTCAAAATCCAAGCTCTGAGAAATCCTCTAGAGAACTCGATTCCGCCGTTTGACGACTCTTGATATGAACTAAACTTGAAATCTAGCTCATCAAGAGGTTCTAATCACTTTCCTAGTTGGTTATCAAGTGTTTAGGTCAAGGGATAAGCGGTTATGGAGCTCTCCAAGCTCAACAATGGAGGAAATGGCTTAGGGAAAAGGAAAACCAGCTTTTTGGCCCCAAAACTCGTAAAAATGGCTTTATATAGAGTGCCTGCTCGAAATTTGGCGCTCCTAGCGCCATTTTTACGCCTCCAGCGCCAAATTCCAAAAAAAAAATGGTCTTCTGGTCATTTTTGGCGCTCCCAACGCCAATATCCAGTGCACTTGACGCTCTGGACGCCACTTATTAAAATAATATTAATTTATTTTATTTTTTTTGGTTATTATACCAAGCTTCTCTAGTGAGAACTTGTTTGATGTTGTGACTTGCAATACTTTCATAATCAAACTAGAATTTAGATTTCACGTTTTCCTTCACAAACCATAATCCTCTTTTCTAAATTGAAAAGCACTAGAAGAGATGGGATAAAAAACCCTAGCAACGAATTTGCCACAAACAGAAGGAACTACGGACGCTAGAGAGCGAGAATTAAATGTGTGAGCTGAGCGGAAGTCACGACACAGTAACAATAAAAATCAATTTGAATCGATTTAAATTGATAAAAAGATTAAAAGATAAAAATCTAAAAACATTTAACCAAATTTTTATTATAAATTATATGAAAGCGCAGTTAAATTTTTTGACTCACTGCCTTTTTACACATCTCAATAAACACTTTTTTAGCTAGTGCTATTTGCCATTTAGAATTATTCCCGCTACAAAGTCCAATTAGAATAATTGTTGTCCAGTAATGTTGACAATTTATTGAAATTGGTACAGAGACCAGAATGTCTTTGATGGGTTAAATGAAAATATAATTTTTAACTTCTTATTATATTTTTTATAAATCTTATTTATTATATAGAATAAAGTAAATAAATTATATTTTTTATAATTTACAAAATATATTTATTTATTATCTAATATATGTTTTAAAAATATTTTAAGTTATAATGAAAATATTAGAAAATATACTATTATTAATGATCAAATATTACTGGCTTATTAATAGCTTGGTGGTAGTCCATTTACCGAGAGACTGATATTAATGCGGAAGATAAACAGACTGTTTAATTTTCGGATTGTACTTTAACAGATCTTTTATATATATATATATATATATATATATATATATATATATATATATATCTTGTCTTATAAAAGTAAAGATGATAATATTATATGGTTGTATAAACATGGATTTGCTGATAATCACATTTTATACTTAGCTTTAGGTATATATAAGTGTAATTATTTCATCTATTTCTTAAATCCTTGTTTTTATCTCTTTTTAGTTTAAAAGATTTAATTTTTATGTATTTAGTTATGTAAATTTGGAATTTAGTCTCATGTTTTAAATATTTTGAAATATAGAATTGGAGTTAGGTTTTGGAGAATCTCAAAATTGAGATCAAAGTAAAATGTTCCTACCGGTTCAACCAGAACAAAGAGTATTCCCTAATTAAACACAAGTCAAAAAATAACCTTTCATTGAAAGAAATCCTAACCTAACATTGTTCATGGTACTAGAAGTAAGTCACTAGCATTTCACATGTTGAAGGCAATTCTAGTCCAGCTAGAAAAGTAGGCTAGCCTAGCTAGTCCATTTGGTCAACATAGCCAAAATCCTCCCAATAAATAGTGCTAAGACTTTGGTCCAGTTAAAACTTAATTATGATTATATCAAAATTATCACGTTGACACTTTGTGAACAAGAGACAAAACAATTAAAGAGACTTTTTGGAGGGAGAATAAGACATTTTTCTCTAACCTAGGTTTGTACAAAAAGGGGTAGCTTGGGAGAGTCTCATTCCTCAATTTTTCATCTTCTTCTTCTCTTCACCATTTAGGATACTTATTTCAACCATGCGTGCTAAGCTCCCCTCCCTTGTTGGGGTTTGGTGTAACTAAACACAAACTTATGTATATCTTTTGAGTTATTAATACATGCTTATTACTCAATGTTGTATGTTTTTCTTCTTTGCTTAATGATTGCTTTGCCTTGATCACTCATTTGCTTGATTCTATGGTTTAAATGCGATTGGAAAATGTATTTGAATTATGAACTGAAGAAGAGCACCTAATGAGTATTGTTGTTAGGAACAGAGCAAGACCCATTATTCACCTTTGACTCCTTTTCTTAAAACAAGTAACTTGGCTAAGCTATGCAAGAGATTGATAGTTTAGTCAAGAGACTTAGGCGCTTCTTGTAAGAAATTAGGGATTGAGCAGTTTTATGAGTTGGTGATAATAAAAGAATGATAAATATTGATTAATAACTTGTGTATGTATGAGAGAGTGATATAGTGAAAGCAAATCCCAATGCTTTTTATAATTGTTTCTCGCAACATTTGTTCGCAATCTAAATCTTTGAGAAAAAACTCTTTTATTAGTTTTATTTTAAGTTTTCACCTTAACTTCAACCCATAATCAGTATTAATTTAAATTTGCTCTATATTTTGTCTAGTAAGTAAAAAGTATATGAATTGTCAAATATTGCACAAATCCTTTGATAAAACAATACTTAAACTTTTCACTTTATGCTACTTGTGTAATTTGATATGCTTACCAAAAATGTTAACACTTTCACTCAATATTTTCAAGCACACATTTATTATACTTAACACTTGCAATATTGAGTTTTTATAATTTGAACATTAAAGTACTTTTCACTGATATAATTCTTTTATTCGTTAATTACAACATACACTTTTCTTTTCTTTTCTATTAGTGAATAGCTAACACGTACTCTATATGAAGGGGAGTTAACAACTTGCCAAAATACTATTTCTAAAAGATAAGTGAATATACATTGACAAATTTATATATCTACCAATACATATATATAGACACACATTGTGTTTTGTATCATTGTGAATTTGAATTAAGCAATCAACTGGGTTTAGGTGGTAATGCTATAGATGTAGAAAAGCATTCACATTTCACACTGCTACAGGTATGGCATGATTATCTAGGCTGCAAATTTCAAACTCATATCTTAGACATTTATGGAGGTTGGATGATTTGAGATCTTGATGTTTGAATTGTGGGTTGTAGGTGAGGAAAAAGACTGTTTTGCAATTGCATAGAGGTCAAAATGTGTATTAAGGACTATGGCTTTTGCCGTGTACTAGTATTTCCAAAATTCTAAGGCATCATTGATTTGAGGAGAACCATGCCAATTAACCAAGCGTGGCCATCCATACCAAGTGCACTGCGACTTCACACTTAAGAAGAAGGCACAAGGCAACTTACTGAACTGTGTGGTTCCTTAGTTACATTATACTGTTATGGGATGATATTGGTGATGCTTTGTTCTTTCAATACCTGGAAGAAACTTGCGCCGATCGAGATATTGGTGTGATTGTGTGAAGCAATGCAGATATCATGATAATTTATATATAAATGAGGCCTCAATATTAAGTTTGTTTGATATATTTTTTAAACACTATAGAGTGTAGGAATTTTCTTTTTATTTAAGAAAATGTTATTATTATGATTATTATAATTATTTATTGTCTTTATTATTTCTTATGTACACATTTAAAAATAGAAAACAAACGAAGGATAAAATGATATTTTTATAATTAAGTATAAAATAAATAATAAATAAAATATTACTTAAAGTAAAGAAATTCTTGTATGTTCATCGATTGTTGCAACATGTCATAAATTTTAACTTTTAAGGAAGAGTTAAAATAATTTTACTTAATAATAATAATAATAATAATAATAATAAATAAATTGTGTATTTTATAATGACAATAGGAGTATATTCACTTATCAAGGGAGATTCCTATATTACACCACCATCATTTACATCAAGGCATATATTGAGATATCATGCATGCTACACTTAATTATCTTATTGTAAACGAGTGTATGAGCAATGATGGCAATTATGCTTGAACTTCAAATTCTTTTCTTTTGAAATTCTAAATTCACTGACGACAAGTTTTAAATATCATTAGTGAATGTGGAATGACAACACACTCCCTTACGTCAATATTAGGCATCTTGAGCAAGAAATCTGCTTCATTAGATGTTTGCAAGTGTCATTGGTAGGACCAATATTAAATATTCTAAAAGGTAGCTTATATACAAATTAAGAGTTCTCTTTAACTTAAATACACTATCATACCATCAATCAATATGATATTAATTATATATACATGTATTTGATAGGTAGGACCAATTTCGTTGAATTAATTATATATACATGTATTTGATAATAATTGTGACTTCATCTAATAAAAAAAGTAATAATTTTGTTACAAAAAAGATATGCGTTAATTTTTTTCAATTTGATACTCTCAAAGTATTAATTTCACTTTTCTATTTAAAAGAAGCTGCATTTTAAAACAAAAAAGCTCAAGAGAAAGGAAAAACCCCGACTGTTATGCAGGGGATAATGCGATGCTTCATTGTCTGCTTCAAACTCTCATAGAATACGAGACAAATACTTAAGCTAGGTTCTAAATACCATTTTAAGAAGCCAGGTGTTAGTTAATGAAAGTTATAATATAAGGTGTATATCGAAAGAAAAAAAGTTATGATATAAGGTGTAGGTTCTCTTAAAACTTGAGGAGAGAATGTGCAATGAACCCAGAAACACTACATAAACAGCGACAGAACACTATTTTTGTCCTACGAGGATGGTAGATTTGTTCTGTTTCCTCAGCAGATTATTGTTCCTCTATTTAGTAAGGTCATATATGTATATTGTCATCTACATCAAGGCATTATGGATGGGAGAATCATTGAATCCAATTTCCAGTAATGTGTTGCCTGTTTTGGATAATCACGTGTTAGGAGACATTATGATCGGGAATTGAATTGCATGCTTTTAGTTCATTGCATCTTCTTCATTAGGGTAGTTTTTTTAAACCATATAATAGTAAAAAAGGAATTCTATTCCACATGTCACAAAATGCACGCGTCTCGTTAAATTCGAGGCTAAGAAACATAGTGGATTTAGTACATTGTCGTTCTTATATGGGTAGGTGAGTGAGACATTATGGTATTATTAGAGTTGTTGATCAATCTCTACTTCTCGAGATAAAACAATCCATGTGCACGATTCAATTAGAAACAATATGTAATTTGAGATAATTAATAAAAATGTCCAAGAGTCAATTGATATTTATAGTCTTGTCCATGAGGACTACAAGTTGGATTATAAACAGTAATCGCATATGGTATTTAAAAGTCTCGTTATGAATATGAAATGCTTTTTTTTTTAATTCATAATTCTTGTCTGGGAGTAAAAAAATAACTCTTCAATTCATGGAGATTTATTTAAGGAGATGATTTCTTTTAATATATAATTCTATTATTTTATACACAAAATTTGATATTAAACACTTAGACTACTTACTAAAAAAACATGATTATGTGTTAATTATATGAGGGAAGTGGCCAAAGTGCCACGTTTAAAACAAAAAAAGTCCAGAATGTCACGGATTCAAAATAATTTGCCAAAATGCCACGCCACCTATTTTGTTGGCTACATCAGCAAAGTCCATGGGCTGACGTGGCGATGAATGAGTGGAAGACCAAATTCGCTACACAGAGAAGCGAAATAGGTATGACACGTGACAAGCTTTCAAAATTGCGTATAAACTTCGAACGGTCATAACTTTTGACTGGAACGTCCGATTGAGGTGAAATCAGTAGCCAAACGCTCGAAATCGGTGGCTAAGGGCTTCTCCTTTCAATTTCAAGCGTTTGATCACCGATTTCGCCTCAATCGGACATTCTAGTCAAAAGTTATGGTCGTTCGAAGTTTATACGCAATTTTGAAAACTTGCCACGTGTCATACCTATTTCGCTTCTCTATGTAGCGAATTTGGTCTTACACTCATTCATCACCATGTCAGTCCATGGACTTCGCTGATGTGGCCAGCAAAATAGGTGACGTAGTATTTTGACAAATTATTTTGGATCCGTGACATTCTAAGTTTTTTTTTTATTTTAAATATGGCACTTTGGCCACTGTTCCACTATATGATACTATATTCGTAGATATATAATTCTAAACTAACTTAAAAATACAAAAAATAAAATAAAATGGGTGGGTCCAAGTTTTGGTGATGGACTTCGTGAAGTGGAGTAGTGGACGTTCATAATTTATATTCATACACAAAACAATTTTGTAACTGGCATGTGTCTTCCTATATAAGCAAAACTAGATGATGCACAAAAGCAGCCCGTAACATAGCATATCAACCTTATAATACAGTACTAGGACATGAATTCTGCTTCAGAAGATGGGCAATTCCTCCCTGTTCCTCTGGACTTTGCTTCCTGCACACTAATCTAGAATGTAATTTACATTCGGGATTAACCATTCCCAAACGTAAAATTTAACATTAATTTTGGATTATATTTCGGAAGGTTAAAAAGGTACAGGAAACAATTGCTCAAAAGATGACGCATCAATTGTTTGCAAAGTCCATCACTCCCAGGTCTATCTAATATCTGCGATGCATGTTTCAAACCTAAAAAGAAAAAAAAGAAAAAAAAAAGATGCATGTTCCAAAATTAATTAAAGAGCCCGTCTGAAAAATAGTGTGAACCTGTTATTCGAGCACTGTGTAGTCCATCACCTGCACAGGGTATGAAGGACATCTGAAATGCATGCAAGAAAAATAAATAAAAGAGTGCACATGAACAAAGATGCATCATAATACCATTTCGGTTTCTATCTCTTTTCAACACACTATTTAGAGTCCTGATTGGGTGTAAGTTTATTTAGAAATATTTTTATAAAAAGAAAAAAAAATGAAATAAACTTCTCTATAAATTAAAATTATTTTTTTAGTAATTAATTTTTAGAAATTCTCTCATATAATTTCTTCAAAACATGAAAGAACATTTATAAATAAACTAATAGAGAGCTACTTTTAATTATGGAAAAGTTTATTTCATTTTTTTATTCTTATTTTCTTCTCTAGAAATGCTTCCAGAGAAACTTATCTAATCAGATCCTAATTCTATAATTATATTGTAGCATGTTAAAAGTTGAATTTCATTCTTATAACAAAGATGCATATTGTCTTCTAATTATTAATAACTTTATTTTTTTGTTTATATTATTTACGAGTAAAATAATTATCGTTATAAAATCATTATACTAACTGTTATAAAAATTATATTCTTTTATAATCACAATATAAAATACCTTTACAACAGTGCATATGTTATGCATTCTTTTTATTATTATTCTTATTAAAAAATGTTATGCATGATTTTATAGTTTTCTATATGAAATTTATATTTACTCCACATGACCGTTGCAAGCTATAATTACCTAGGTTTGTATAAGAAGTTTTTATACAGCACAAGTATTCTTAATCAGATAGAGAATGACCACAATATTTCTTCTTTTTTGGGTCAACAGACATTTTCCTTAAAAAAATGTCCTTCAAAATTTCTCTTGGTTAGTATGAAACTTGGATTGTTTGAGCCCAAAGTATTCGATGGCATACAAAAGCCCAAAATTATTACTGCTACCCAAAATTTGTACCTTTAAGTTTACTCAAAATTTTTTGAGTTTTGTCAAAAAAAAAAAACATGCTTATTCTAATTGGACTTTAAAAGGCTTATCTTCACCCAAAAGTACCTTTTTTAAAATTTAAATAAACGGATACTTAATCTGTTTAGAAATTTTCACGGTACTCCACAATATGATTTTATTTTTTTAAAAATAAGTTTAATTAACATTTTACTCTCAGTATTATACCTTTTTTTTAATTGTTTTTGTTCTTCTTTTTTTTTGCCTCTACTGTTGGTCAACAAAATAGTAACATAGATTAAAATGAAAGAAAAAAAATTTAAGGAATAAAAGACCACAAGAAAATTTTTAAAAGATCAAAATGAAAACACTCCGACGATATGAGTTTTATATGTGAATTTTTTGTCTTCAATATATTATGCATGTATCCTAAAGCTTCCTCTTCTTTTATTGGAGACCTATGTAATTTCCTAACTCACTAACATAATTGTTTAATCATCTAAGATAGTTTACATCCTCTTACCTCAAACGAGAGTGCGCATAATTATTCCTTTCTTTTTGATTTCAGGTTTTGCCTTCCCCTTTAGTCTACAACCATAGACTAGTAACCTCTTTGATTTCTTCACCTTCAAATTGTTTTTCCTCGATTCTTGTTCTTCAGTGTATCACTGCTAGCTTGTTATATTTGCTTTATATCTTCTATGGGTGATTCATTGCGTTATTGTGTGACTTCTACTACGTTCTAAATTTGCATTTTTATTTTCTTTCTTATATAATTATTATTATTATCATCATAATAAAAAAATAAAGCGATTTTCTCATTAACTAAGGATAGTATTTTTTAGGTTGAGTCTTTTTTGTCTTCGCATTTAGGGATTGATATTGAGATTTTTTTTTAGTTTTTTTTTTGTGATGAACTTTTAGATATTTTTAAGCTAATTTTTAATATAGGCCCTTTGTCTCATTATATTTTTATATATTTTTTTCTTTCTAATTTTATAAATTTAAACCCCGACTACTTTTTTTAATGATTCAGTTTAAATGACTACTTAACAATATTTAAATAAAGCTAAACCAAGTTAATAAAATTTAAATAATTTTATGCATATATTTTTTTCTAACTTTGAACTAACCCAACCCAAATAATTAAAATCCTACTTTTAGCATGTTCAAATCATATAAATTGTTGGCAACTCTCTCGCGTTCACAAAATAAAGAGCCTTTTGTTTTTTAATGCTGAAAATAAAGAGCTTTATCCCACTGAAGCACCGAGATGCAATGTATCCATTAATGTCACGGGGAGACAGTTGATTATGAATTGAAGTGCCAAATATAAGTTCCCAAAATAAAATAACATACTAATTTCTTCAGATGTCGTGAAAAGCTCACACATATGAAAGTGAATAAACAGACAAACAAATGGAGATTCATCAGTTGTGACTTGTGACTAATTGGATAGAACATCATACTCGTGAACAAGTGGATAAACCCTGCTTGATCAATTTTCGACCAGCTCTCAAATATTGCCGCAACTAAAATTGAAGAATATTTTAGTTCAAGTGTCGTTATTCAAATGACATCACATTTTTTCAAGAATTGTTTGATATATTGAGGTGACATCAAATGATATGCATTATTTTTCCCTTCTCTTTTGTGGAAAACAAAAAGCAACGGAGGATCAAATAGTTCATATTTGATGCATAAAACAATAGCACTTATATAGCGCACTAGTACAATATATATGCTTCTAAGTTTTTCAAATCACAAAGTTTTTCAAAGTTTTTTTCCCATGGTAGCATGACTGTATGGTCTGGACTATATTTTAGAGATGTTAATTAAATCGAGTCTCATATTGGTTGTGAACTCACTGTTAGTGTTAATATTTCAATAATCAATATTATATTGATGATGAGATCTATGTCTCCAATCTCTACCAAAAATATATTAATAAATAAGGTAAAGATCATGCATCGTCTCCTACAGTATACACAACTCGTCTTGACAAGGTATACAGTATGTTTGGATTTGATTATTTTGTAGGAAGTATTTTCCATTTTTTTTTAAATTTAAACACAAATAGTTAACTATTGTCCTTGACTTATTACAGGAAATTTAAACTACGAATGGATATTTCTGAGGCCGAAGATACTTTCCTATCTATCTAGTTAGGCTGGTTGTGTTGCCACGTGGTTTTCCTTAAGCCACACATATGTGGTTCGGAAAAGTAATTACTGTGATTAAGTATATTTAACTCTAGCTTTGTAGAGGTGAAAGATAACAAGAAAAAAAGCCGCATTCCGTAAAATGTGATTGTTGAAAACTTGAAATAGGAGAACAAAATAATAAACGTCAGTCCTAAAATTTGTCTGAAAATTGGGCTTAGATACTTTTGTGTCATCAAACCAACTTGATGAATTGTTCCCCTCATAACGACTTTTGATAAGATGATATAAACGAAGCCAGAGTCACGCAATATACGTTCATATGATTTTTTTAAATAAATTAGCCACATATCATGCCTCTATAGGCACTAACTAGCTTGCAAGTTGCAACTCATATAGTTTTCAAAATTATGGCAAATGATTTTATCACCAACTTCACATGAAAAATTGAGAACTCATAATTAATTTATGACGGATTTTTTTTTTTGTGATAATTCATTCAAATATAAATTTTGTTATCGAGGGGACTCTTATTTGTTTAATTTTAACTCTCGTTATGGTTAAAACTTAAAATTGATTAAGTAGAATTATAGTGTTACATGTACGCATGTTACGATCCCATTTTGATTAATCTTATGAGTGTTTCTATGTCTCAATATAATATAGTTTTGGAGATTTTGATCGATACGGTTAGTTTTTTAACTAATAAAATTACATATTATCTTTTTTTTTATATAAAAATAGTCCTTGGTTATTTAAAAAAATTTAAAATTATAACTATTTTAAGTTAAAAAATATTATTAAATATAAGTTTAGAAGTCTAAACCCTAATCTCATTACAATAAAAGAAAACCATACATACACTAAATTAATAAAGTTTAGGATGCTGGAGGAACTTTATTAATTGTTGTTTCGAGTAATGCTCTGTCTGAGCATGGTGGGCTTTAATTTTTGTTGTCTTAACCTGTGTGTGTATTATGGTGGACTTTAAAAAATCAACAATATCAAAACCTAAAAAAGTAGTGGAATATCATAGAATTTGTATAATCTTATTAATCAAATTACTTACTTTATCCTTTTTAGACGCTAATAGATTACTTACTTCATCCTTAAATTCAAAACTAATAAATATGTAGAATTATAGTATGACATGCAAAAATATTGGGATCACAATATTCTTTTCCCCGATATACAAACAACTTAATTTATAAACACTTATTCAATGAACCCTTAATTAAAATGATCATCTAAATTCAAACTAGCAAGCCATTTTCCTATGGACGTACCATCACTAGAAGGCATCCGTGCACAATACTTTTTGATGTACGTAGAATAGAAAACAATAGAATCCAACCACCAAAGGACAAAGCAAGAGACCTTTTTAATTATTTCTCAATTTTTGTCTCACTATATATCACCCACCAAGGTTTATACAGTCCACCATATGGAATGGAAGCGATCCTTGTGCCACTTCCATCCCACCACCACCACTGCTCACGCTCACTCCAACACTAATTCTCCCCTCCATGGCAGACCCTTCAGAATCTCCACCACCCCTTAAAACCTACAAACTAACAGCAACATCAATCTCCTACACCAAATCCACCACCACCAAACCCTCGTTCTCTTCACTTTTCTTCACCCCATGCTCCACCACCCCACCAACCTACATCCTCAAAGACATCTCCCTGACCGCCCTCCCCTCCCAAATCCTGGCTGTGGTGGGCCCCAGCGGCGCCGGAAAATCCACCCTCCTCGACATCCTCGCCGCCCGCACCCTCCCCTCCCACGGCACCCTCCTCCTCAACTCCGCCCCTCTCGTCCCCTCCACCTTCCGCAAGCTCTCCTCCTACGTCCCCCAACACGACCACTGCCTCCCTCTCCTCACCGTCTCCGAAACCTTCCTCTTCGCCGCAAAGCTTCTTAAACCCAAAACCTCCAACCTCGCCGCAATCGTCTCCTCCCTCCTCTCCGAACTCCGACTCACGCACCTATCCAACACTCGCCTCGCACGTGGCCTCTCCGGTGGAGAACGCAGAAGGGTCTCCATTGGCCTCAGCCTCCTCCATGATCCTGCTGTGCTACTCCTCGACGAACCCACTTCGGGACTCGACAGCACTTCAGCCTTCAAAGTTATGCGAATTCTAAAGCAAACGTGCACCACTCGCAACAGAACCATCATTCTCTCCATTCACCAACCCAGCTTCAAGATCCTCGCTTGCATTGATAGGATCTTGTTGCTCTCCAAAGGAACCGTGGTTCATCATGGTAGCGTTGCCACCTTGCATGCGTTCTTGCACTCCAATGGCTTCACTGTTCCTCACCAACTCAACGCGTTGGAGTATGCTATGGAGATTTTGTGCCAGTTGAATGAGGTGAAGCCTGTTACTCCCCCGAGTATTCCTGAGTCGCCTGAAAGTTCAATTTCAACTAGTTCGGTTTCTGAGGGTGGAGCTAGGAGTAGTCGAGAGATCATCAGGTATAGAAGCTCTAGGGTTCATGAAATTGTCACTCTTTATAGCAGGTTTTGGAAGATTATCTACAGAACTAGACAACTTCTTTTGACCAACACAGCTGAAGCACTTCTCGTGGGGCTTTTGTTGGGAACTATTTATATCAATATAGGGTTTGATAAAGAAGGGATTGAGAAAAGGTTTGGTCTCTTTGCCTTCACTCTCACGTTTCTGTTATCCTCCACAACTGAAACACTTCCTATTTTCATCAACGAGAGACCGATCTTGTTGAGAGAAACTTCGAGTGGGGTTTATAGGCTTTCGTCTTATCTCATTGCAAACACGCTTGTTTTCTTGCCCTACTTGTTCGTTGTTGCTGTTATATATTCTATTCCAGTTTATTTCTTGGTGGGTCTTTGTGCTTCGTGGCTTTCTTTTGCTTACTTTGTTTTGGTCATTTGGGTCACTATTCTCATGGCAAACTCGTTTGTTCTCTTCTTGAGCTCTCTTGCACCGAACTACATTGCTGGGACTTCGCTCCTAACGGTGCTTCTCGCAGCGTTTTTTCTCTTCTCTGGGTATTTTATCTCCAAGGAAAGCTTGCCCAACTACTGGCTCTTCATGCATTTCTTCTCTATGTATAAATACGCTCTTGATGCTCTTCTCATCAACGAGTACTCGTGTTTGGTGTCACGGTGTTTGATATGGTACCAAGAGAATGTACAGTGTATGGTGACTGGTGGTGACGTGTTGCAGAAGAGAGGGCTCAAGGAGAGTGAAAGGTGGACCAACGTGTACTTCTTGCTCGGGTTCTTTGTGCTGTATCGTGTGCTTTGCTTCTTGGTTTTGGTTAGAAGGGTTTCAAGATCCAAAACTTAATAGACAGCGAGAAATTATATACGGTGATCAAACGCTGATAACTTTCAGCGTTGTAGTATTTTTGCTTTCATATTTTTTTTTCCTATCATCCTATTGCATGTATGAACTTGTTTTGTTTTATTTGATTTCTATATAAAGTATATAATCTGAAATACAGCCACAGAGAAAGTTTGTTTTATAGATATGAAGTGGACCTTTTCGTTCTCCTCTCAAGTAGTGTTATTCTCACTTCTTCATTGGATATAGTTGTTCCTTTTCCTTAGTAGCTAGAACCCCGTAGTTTGGATCATTGTATGATTTGGTAGTAGTACGTGATATGTCATTTTCTTCAGACACAGGAGGACAAGCTGTAACTTAAGATCGAATGCGACGTTTCATGCTTTAGGCATAATGATGAGCATGCATTAATGCAAATTAAATAACAATACACGTTTTAATACACTTTAATTTTTTTAACCTTCTTTATTAGTTTTCACTACAAAATTTTATTGAAAAATCATAAAATTTTAATCAACGATAAAAAGCATTAAAAAGTATAGTACTATTTTTTAAATAAATTTTTCTGGTAAGTTCTTTTTTTTCTTCCTTCTCATATGCAATGCATATATTGATGAAATGGGTCATATTTCAAAGCTGGAATAAATTTAAGAAAATTCTTTTTTTTCAGGAATTAATAAAATTGGTTTTGTATTGCATCTGATCGATTTTATAAATAAAATTAATAACTTTTATAAATTAACTGTAATATATATATATATATATATATATATATATATATATATATATATACTAGCTAGCAACCACTCATTCTTATTGTAAATGTGGTTTGATTTTCTCACATGCAAAGGAATGTGATTGACAAAATGAGAGGTCAGGAGGTCACGATGGAAGATCTATAATTCTTTATTTAATGGCTGAATAATAATGTGGGTTCATTTGAATTTCTTGAAGAGCTAGCTGACTTGGAGGCTTTAATTGATGGGTGAAAGCATATATCACAGAAAAAACCACGTAGATATCTCTTTGGCTTATTCAATTGTTCGATTTGTTTAACTTTGTTGGAGTCACGGGTCTCTCTTATGCCTTTGGTTGCAAAGAGAGGGAAGAGTCCAAAGCTGTCCTCATTATCATGGAAGAGGTTTTGTCGTTTGGCTAAGTTGCTTGCTTGCTGCTGCTATTCTTTTGTCTGCTGTGACTGGGAGCTATAGTGTTTTGTTCACGGGTTCTTCATTCGTGGTGTCCCGTGAACTTGTTCAGTGTTGGGTTGGGTGTTGCATATAATATTTTGGATATGATATGATATGCTATTGGCCTAAGATTGTAGATGGATCACGATCCTCTGCAGTTTTTAATTATAAACTGCATGATCAGAAACATTAAAATAAATCTTGACTTGTATAAAATTTTATTAAAAAAATAAATTAAAAAGGAAAGAATGGTGTAAGATTAAACTGGAACCATGCAGTTATTTTTTCTACAATGTAAGACAATAATAGAGAATTAGCACAATCGGTATATGTGTGACTTTTTAAAATTTCCATCATCTTATAATTAATATTTAGTTTATGGGTGCATAGTTGTATAACAAGGTTAAAAGTTCAAAAGATCACCTAATCACAAATCAAGTGGCAAAATAAAATAAAAAGAAAAAAAAATTCTTCTAAAAAAGAGTTTTATTTTATGTGATAATTTATAATAGGATAATAATGTAAATTTGTTTTACACAATCAATACATATCTATTTTGTTTTTAAACAATATTATATAAAATTATACCTAACACAACAATATATATGATGTAATTAAATTGTTAAGCTAAACATAAAACTTCAACATTATATATGTTCAGAAATCATATTGGCACAATATTAATCATATAAATTAACAAACTAAACATAATAAAATAATCAATAATGTACTCCTTATGGTCCAAATTAAAAGGTTCAATCAACTAATTCATCACCGGTCCAACAAAGTAATATCGTGATCCAATTTATACATATGGGTGATCTAAGTTTGAGGGGTTAAGTGAAAAAACCTGTTGAAAAAACAAACGATGCAGACAAGTGCAGTGACAAAATTCAATTTCCTGGTTAACTGATTGGCTGTGTTGTAGAATTATTTTGTCAGTGTATGCATCTGCATTGGAAAGACAGACCAGTCCGTGTGTTTAATAACGCATTCTGTCTTATTGGATGGGATAGTAGTTGCTAGCATGTGTGTGTTTCTTTAGAATTTTGGATTGTAAAGCAAATATTTTTTTCTTTTTTCCCATACAAATGTTAGTTTTTTTTAGAAATATTATTTAAAAGAATTCGAATCCATAAATTCTTATTCCTTCATTCACCCTTCTCCAACCACTGAAATAAACAACAAACATTCATTTTGATGGCTTGTACTGATCAACATTGACAGGCAACAAAGTAACACCAAACACAAGGCCTAATTTCTGCTAGAAATGATTTTATATGCCCACCATCAAAATTATTGCTAATTCGTGATGGATGATGATTTTATTGTCATACCATTAAAAATAGAGGAATGATATATAAACATTTCTTTATTTTAAATACCTCTCAAACTCAGCATCTCTTATTTTTAGGGATAACAAAAAAATCTAAAATATATTTCACATATATTCCTAGATAAAATCCACCATGGATAGATAATTGATACTTTAAATGGATATATGCTACCCATGGATAAGATGATAGTATCCGTACCCCATATACCTATTACCCTTGAAGTTATAAAAGTTATAAAATGAGGGATCAAATTATACCATGTAATTTTTGCCAATTATTACATCATTCAATAACTTTCAATTGAATAATATTTTCTTAAAATCAATTATTGGATTGAAAGTTTTTTCCACATAGATAACATATATAAAATTTTATATTAATTCAAAAATTATTTGTTACCTCATTCATACAAATTAAAATCAATGTAATATAAGTTTTTCAAAAAATACTAAAATATGGATCATTTGATTATCTTTTTATTATTGTTTAATTTTGACAAAAATTTGACACGAAAAATTATATAATATAAAAATATAATTCAACGATTGGATTGATAAAAATTAAATTACATATCAAGTTATAGAATTGTATATTAATTGTTTAAGTTACATTTGTATAATTTGATTCCTCTTCACCCCCTCTCTTTATATACGAATTTGCTAATATAGACTCACTCAAAATATAGAAGGTCTATGTTTGCTTTCAAAATATTTTCTATTGGACAAAAATATCACTCTTCCTTTAATAAGAAATGTATACATTAAGGCTAATTATGTAATTCTACTCTTTTAAAAGAAATCAACTAATTGGTAAAACCACCGTTTAGGAGTAATTTTTTTTCTAAATTATCAAATGGGGACAAATTTTAAATAATTACCCAAAAAGAGTTAGTAGTAGGATATTACACAACTTCTGAATTCAAAATCATAAATTATTTTATGACTTTTTTTTCTTTTCTTAATTTTTTTTAAATACAATTTTGAAGTTGTAAACAATTTTATTTAAATTAATATTCTTATTTTTAGTTTTATTTAATATTTTTATATATTGTTTTATATTTTTGTATATTTTTTATGTTAATATTTTCTATATTTTTTATATTATTTTATTTAATATTTTTTTATAATATTAATGATTTTTTTCCTGGTACATTCCAATGAGTTCAACTTTAAAGTTGTACATATAGCCACATTTTCATTTTATTAGTGCTTCATTTATAGAAAATATATTAAATAAAAAATATAGACAATATTAAATAAAAATATACAAAATAAAAAAATTTAAATAAAAAAATATACAAAAATATAAAAATATTATTTTTAGTTTTATTTAATATTTTCTATATTTTTGTATATTTAAGAATACAATTACACATCTATCCTTTAAGTTTTACATTTCTAAACTATTTTTGTCCAATAGAAAAGGTGTTAGATACTAACATAAATCTTATATTTTTTGAGTGGGTATATATTAGCACGCACATGCACGCACACAAGCGCACACACATGCACGCATATAGACAAAATCTTATATCTAATTTATTTTGATGTTATTTATTTTAGGAAACAAGTAGCAAAAATGAAGTTATTGATGAGAGAATTATTAACAATTGAAGATTTATGCAATTTAGACTTGTGAAATTTATTGAATTATACATTTTTAATTTTTTTATATTTATGTTTTTATTTGAACTTATGCTTTTAAGATATTGTAATTTTATTTATACATGTACTTTGGATTTATTTTACTTATGTTTAAGAGATACTTATTTTATATTTAATTATTTTTTACTCTGGGTTTTTAAATCACTAGTTTGGCTTGATGTTGAAAATCATTTTTTTAAATATTTTAAAAAAAATTGGAGTATCCATGGGTATCCATTTTTACATGTGAATAGTCTAATAAAAAATTATTTTCACCAATGATCAAATTCGGGTAACATTTTTCTTGAAAATAATGAAGCTTAATTTTAAATTTTTATGATTAAAAAAATTGAGATTTTTATACTACCTTTTCTTTAGGTGAAAAAAGAAAAATATAAAAACCTTAATATCTTATAGAAAGAAAACACTAAAAGGAGGGCTTGAACTTCCGACCTTGTGGTTAATAGTTACACCAAGCTCTAACAACTATAACGAACTGAACTATTCCAACTACTATTGGTCTACTACTTATTGTTCTGTATGACTTGATAGTGATCTACGATTTCCTTTGATCAAATTTTTCAAGTCAACAAGCTCATTTTTGCCTTTTTTAAATTGGATATGTGAATTATGTTTTTTCAGTTTTTGATTGCTTCCTTAGTAAATTACCACCTTTTACACAAGCTTGTTCACCTCTGGTTTTTAAAATTTCTTTACCTTATGAATATAGTTTATGCTACATAAAAATAAAATGAATATAGTTTATGTAGCTATTAATAAATCGAATCACAAAAAGTCGACCTAATACATTATCGACCTCTTTATAATTATTTTTTTTGAAAGAAACCTCTTTATAGTTTATATTTTTTTTTTTACTGCATAGTTTATACTCTTCTAAATCCACCTTTCATATTATTGTTATTTCACATTAAAGATATATCTTAACCAATAGTTTAAAATTAATTATTTTAAAGTGAAGAAATCACACTTCACATGACCATAGAGTAAAAATGGCACAAGACATGACATGTGATTTGTAGACATAAACTTATCAATTACATGACAAATTACACAAAATCCACACTTTGTAGTTTGTATTATACAAATAAATATTTCATGCGTTGTTTTTTTAAAATATAAATTACAACAAAAGATAATTTAGAGAAAGAAGTATTTGTAACTATAAAGAAAATACATACAACTCATTGAAATAAATAAGAAAACATAAATAATTTAAATTTAAGAAGAAAAAATGTTTTTTTTTTCAAATAAAGATCTTAATTTGAGAGTAGAAATAAATGAAATATAAAAAAATAGAAATTAATAAAACTAATATTTAGTAGAAAAAATAAGGTAATTATAAAGAATAATGAAACCCCGCATCTTATATATATTGCATCTATTCTCAAGACTCCAAGAGAGAGTGGAGACTATTTTATTATAAAGAGTAGGATATCAGATTAAATTAAACATTAAGCTAGATTAGAATAATCATCAATCTAAATGATGGTGCAAATCCATCATACAAGAATTTACATTTGGATTTTGGACAACCTATATGATTAAGGTACGCTTGATAGCCTAGCTACTTATACTACCCATGAAGTTTAATATGAACTTTGTAGATCAAAAATGAAATGAAGAAAAGAACTTGGAGAGAAGTTTTTCTTAAAACATACAGCAAAACAAAATCTAATTAAGGCCCTAATCAATATAAAGAATTGTAGGTATAGCAAGTTGCAATTATGGAAGCTACGCAAATGAACAACGAAGGAAAGAGGGTGACGTTAAGGAGCCTACTCACACCCCCGTAGCCTGCAAGAGTAATGGTTGCATCTGCAATCACACGTGCAAGTGTCCCTGCCTCTGTAGACAAGAGCCCTCCATTGTAGGTTCCACGAGAAAGCCTTGATGACATTACTCGTGAAAGAAGTGACAAGTTGACACCTATAAAGCATGAATCATTGTCAAACATCATAACAATGAGCCATATATGTTTGCATGATGTTCCTTAATGAAATGCTTCTTTTGTTCCTCCAATATTTGGTTAAAAATGGTCTTATTAATCCATGCATGCATTTTTAAAAATGGATTTTGATCCTTGCACTTTTGAAATATGCTGAAATTAGTCCTCAATGTCACGCGGCTGCCATGTGTCAGCGTTAACCACGTCATCAAAAACAAAGCTAATAGAGTTACAGTGAGGGACTAATTTCATTGTTTTTCAAAAATGAGAATCAAAATCATGTTCTAACAGGTAGGACCAAGACCAAATTTAACCAAAAATTGAGAAAACTATCCTCAAAATCTTAAACCAACATATAAAGGTAGATTTGCTTGGTGATGGTAAGTTTTATCATCTCTCTTAATTTTGCTTGGTGAGACATAACACCATGATTCATGTGCATCTACACCATCAGAAATAGGAAAGCTCGGTGAGATCACTAATATAGATCTTACCTTCAAGTACTTCAGCAGAAACAAACATAAGGAGCCCCGAACAGATGTACTGTGGTTCAGTGTATGGAAAAATTACATGGAAGCTGAAAAGTATGCCTACGAAAACCATAACCTCTGATGCCAACAAAATTTGCCTACAAAAATGATCAAATAGAAAACAGATCTCTTAGAGCTGCGTGTGTGGATAATATAAACAATTTTAAGATTGTGAGTGATGAAGCAAAGTTTTTCCACACGTTACCTGTCCTCAAACATATTGCTTATATAACTTCCAACAATAATGTTGACTGGAAGAACTGTCAAGCCAAGGCAAGCAAGAAAAATGGAAACAGTGCTAGTTGTCCAATTGAAGTAGTATGTTGTGATGACACTGGATTCTGATAGTAAAATTTCCATTGCATATTTAAGCATGAAGTATATCAATAACTGAACCTGAAGATGTTACATAAATTTGGTCAGATGAACAACCTTTTTATCTAGTCTTCAATGGAACTTTGTGACTTGTGATGTCAAAAACAAACAATACATCAAAAGATTTCACGAGAGAAATTCAAAATTATCTAAAATAAGAATGAGCTGAATAAGAAAATTCATTATATCAAGAGACATATGATGTCTAAATAATCTTATTTGACAGTAGAAAGTGCCCATCTTGCAAATTTAGCCGTAGTTTTGTGTGCGTGTAAGTCACAACACTATTGGGTACTGAAAAATTAACCTTTCCATCATTTAGGAGCGTACGGTGTCTCACATGAAAAATTAGTGTTCCATTCAACAATGACTTAAAGCACATACTTCTAATAAACTAATGGTTAATGGATATCCAACCTTTACAGAAGGTGTAAGGAGTCTATATGCTGCTCCAATTGAATTGGCTGGCTGACGAGAATCCTCTGGAGCTTCTTCACTATCATCATAATCCTGATCATCATCTTCGTCTACCTTATCTTTTATACTAGTCAGCAGTGGTTGTTTTATGCCTTTTCCAAGTGCATTGTTTTCTGTTAGTACAAGCAAAAAAGTGTTATTTTTTGTTGTGTTGTAGACTTGAACAAACTCCTTACATATAGATAACCCATGAATTATGATATAGTGTAAGGGACAGATAGACAAACTCTATGATTTAGAGAAGGCTCATTAGTCATTAATGACAGAAGTTACCCATGTTTCTCCATAATTTATGAATATTACATTGCAGCAGCAGAGTTACCAATTCACTAGAGATAGCATTCCAGATAAATATTGCCTAAGGCTTTTTCAGTTTTTATGGCTAATTCCTTTCATATCATTATTTAACCTGCTTTTGAAGTGTTTTGAAGGTCCACAAAATACGTAACAAGGTACCATTATTAGTAGCAGGAATGCAGTTGAACAGAAAAGCTCCTGAGGCAGAAAGGCTATGTACTGACAATATATGAGCTTCTTAAAGTATGAACAACAAGCAAAGCAGATATGAAACCAAATTTCTGGCTAACTTACTCACTATTTGCATCAATCTCCATTTCTTTTGATGAGGAAGATTCTGATATTTTTGTTTCAGATTATTTTGACAGTGGTCAAACTTATAGACGATGACCAGTGTCATCAATGGAGTATTTATTAAATACTGAATGCTAAACTTCAAGGGCAAAAAACCCAGTGAATATCAGAAATATTAGGACTCAGCAGTGAAATTAGAGGATTAATGCAGATAACAATCTTAACAAGGACGCAACAGAAGAAGTAGAAATCATAAAAAAAGAGGTGATGAAATATGAGTTTAGTACCAGCATTGGATTGATGTGGTACATGATTCTCTTCAATTTCACGATAAGGTTCCTTAAAAGTGATCCACAACCACACTAGATATATCAACCAAGCAATAGTCATAACCCACCCTGGTAAGGTATCTTGGTTAAATGTAATGTTGAAAATCTTAAATTTTGTCTGTAGTAAGCCGGCTAATGCAGGACCACAGGCCATTCCAAGCGCGCTGGCACTAACAAAACCTGCCGATGCTTGCATGCGGATTTTTAAAGGCACACAATCACTAATATAACGCCGGTTAACCGCTCTGGCAGAACCAAATCTGCAATTAAAATCAGATGTTTGTCAAGGTAACAAGGTCTTAACGTGGCTAGTATATTAACATATCCCTAGCTTCAATATTAACGTGGCAAGTTTGGCGAGCAACATGAAAATTACTGTATACAAAGTTACCCATTTAACCACAAAGAATCAAAATTAATCTTTCCCTTGAGAATGCAGTTACCTATTCAGGATTATGGACATGATTTTAACTCTAGATAACTGAGAGTGTCGTAATACTTACCAGAAAGTAAAATGATAATGCAGAATCAAAACTTATGGCCATCAAGTAAAAGATACAAGAGTACTTACCCACATAAAAGACGACCAATTATGAGAATCCATATCGAATTAAGATCGTATGCCAAGGCATACATGACATTGCCAAGAAAAAGAACTATGCTACTGAATACAAGAGGCCTGAAGTATGATTTATTTGACCACGCACTAAAATACACCGAAGAAAACACCTGTGCAACTGCCATTGCCCCGATCACAATACCGCAAACCGTTGGTGCAGCCCCAAGGCTCATAGAGTAATCATCTGCTGTAGGGACTATAATATATGTGTTGACCATGTACAAAAATGTGTTTGCCAAGTTCAGGAAAAGAGACATAAAATGGTATCTTTGATCATCAACATGCTCATCAACAGGTGCAGGCAGCTCCTCATGCATAATAAGTGCATGTTGCCCCAAAAAGTTTAGAAAGTTGGTTGAGTTACTTAACCTATCAATAGCTGCTCTTATTGAATCAATAACAGGATCCTGCACACAAATAATAAAAAGTATTTAAGATGGAAATCACCAAACTTATGTTGCTTTTTAGCCAGCTACTAAAGCTTGCCTGAGAACATTACAAATTAACATCAGTGGATGAAACAGAGTCGATGTAAAAAGAAACCTGAAGGGGAAGTGTAGGCTGATCATAAATTGATAAGAAGCTTCCTTGGCTCTCCTGATTCTCCTGAAGTTCGTGAAGGTTGCGAGATAAAGCTCCCACAACAGCTCCAAATCCCTGCAAGTTCCTTATCTGTCAGTCAATGTTCATTTGTAGGGAGGAAGAAGAAAAAAATTAAAGCAAATTTGTGGTTGAACTAAACAGATTACCACATGCTTGAACACTTGTTGCAGCTGGGAGTAAGGATGATTAGCGCGAGTTTTGACATAGTAATCAGTAAATTTATAGCCAAAGCGTTTGTCAAACTTCTTCAATATCTTACGCAAACCAACAGCATTGACTTCTACAAAGAAGAGAAGCTTTAATAGCTCTTGTCCCACTGCTCTATAAGCTTCTCGTAGTTCAGCTATTCTGCTTATATGGGGCTCCTGCTGAATAACTTCATGCTCCTCTCCGAGCTTCGCTATCCTACTTGCCAAAATCCCTTGTTGTTCCAACAGGAAAAGCACAGTCTTCTCAATCTGAATTGTAACAAGGAAGTGAGTGAAACACATGTAAAACACAGATAAAGAATGCCACACATTTACCCATATAACCGCAATCAAAATTGAGTATAGTTAGAAGTAATGAAAAGGCTCAAATTTCATAACAGGAAGTGACTGAGTCATAAATCATAATTATACAGTGAACAATGAAAACAGACCTGATTATCCAGCATTCTTGAGAAATCCTTAAGTACATGGCGGCGATCCAGTGTTCCAAGTTGAATTTGTTGAGCATACTGCTTTACTCGTTTCTTCATTAGTTTGTAGTTTATGTAATATCTAAATCAAAAATCAAAATCATGAGCATGCTTAAAAATGAAACCATGGACAGAAAACAACACCTAGGCAAAAAAACATACCCTTGCCATTCTTGAATTTGTCTTTCTTTCAACTTTTTCCCAAAGGCAACCATCTCTCTCTGCAATTACAAGGTTGTATTCAGCCAAAGTAAATCAAAACAACTTATAATGCTAGTAAGGAAAACATTTAATTAAAAGTGTAACTTTCTTTCATCAGTAACAATGTATTAATCGAACTTCCACCAACACAAAACTCTGCATACCGAATGAATATAGCGTTACTGAATGAAGGTATAACAAGGTTGCTTTCTTCCTAGCTTAGCATGTTTGTTGCCAATACAAATATGCTGAAGCGTCCATAATAATACAAGCAAAGTTGTGAAGCCCTCTCATGAATGAATAAGAACTCACGAACATTCCATGTATCAAACATCTGCATCAAAGTCTGAACACAGGTTCAATTGATTTAGTACGAAGAAATTCTTATGTAGTCAATGATACATATACCTTACCATAAGTATTATAAATAGACAAATGTTAATAAGTATCTAAACTATACTTGTTCGAAAAACAAAAGTAGATAAAAAAAATAATACAGAAAGAAGAATATACTATATGAAAAATATAATAATTATTTAGTACTTACTTTTTAAGTAACTGCTTCACAAGACCCTTGTAACATAATATCAAACTTACGTCATGTGTTAAATTTTCTAGTTTGATTAACGTAACTAATTGATTGAGCAGCATTTTCTGACTGGATTACGGCACACACATATTTTAATCAGTCTACTTTATAGTTGACACTTGACACAGTACGTCATCGAGAGATGTTAGAAGTTGAGAATATTTATTATACTAACATTCCATAAGATTATTACATTACTGCATCATCCTATTCACTAATATTATGTGATGACAAGATACATTTTCAATTAGATGGATGTGTTAAAATATTTTATATTATCATATTATAACAATTAAGAATTTAATTAGAATATCCTGAAAAAGGAACTTTATTTACATTGTATATATTTAATTAATTCTAATTTTTACTATTCATATTTTTAATAAATTTAATTTCTAATTATTATTATTAGTGTAAAAGCATTCTCTTCATCTTAGACTAGTCACATCCTTTGAAAAGGTGACAAGAAAAAATTCTAGTGGAGCCAGTTTGGGACGTGTCAGCGTGAACAATCCAGATGAACTGAAAGCAAGTGGACGACATGATTATTAATTAATTTATTATTATTATTATTATAATCCAAACCTAATCACCACCCCCACACGGTCCCCAAAAAGGGATGAAAAATAAAATCAATCTCAATCAATAAATCCGATTGAAATTAAGTGAGGGAGGAAAATATAAAATAAAGGCAACATCTTTTACATATAGTTTACCTTTAAACAGAAGAGGCTCTCAGTCCTTTTTTCATGAAAAATTCTATATAAAAAAAGAAGATAGTTAAATAAATTTTCATGCATAAATTACATGTTGCAGTTTTTCTTCCGGAAAAGAAAAGAATTGTGTTATTGGGCAACCATACGAAAAGAAAGAAAGAAGAAGAAGAAGAGCATGCACATGATAACAAAAGAATTAAAGGATTGCTTACCAAAAAGAATAAAAATGGAAGGATAAGGAGAATGTGAAGGTGAAGCGAATGGAGGAAGAAAAGGTAAAAGGGGGAGTGAGAGTGTAAAAGGCTAACAAACAAACACACCGGAAGCGGATCCAACTCCTGTAAATGCTGCCATATATATCGTTATTGGATTCATATCTTTTTTACTATTTTACTATATATAGATAGTATTTACATAATATATAAACAAACATATTTTCATATATATAATATTAATTATAATTTATTTAAATTTAGAAAAGGCAATACATATTATTAAATGGATGAATTTTATTATTTGAGTGATAAAAAACACATAACATTGACAAGTGGTCATGCTACCACCAACTACCAACTAATTTATAATCTTAATCATTTATATATAATTATATATATAATTAAAATTATAATTTTCATCACTCACAGTGATATATTGTTTTCTTGGAGACTTTTTTTCTTCCTCCCTCTCTAACTCTCTTAAAGACTAAAATAGGAATACTTTTTATTTTAAAAATTTATTTAATTTCTAATTCCAAAAATTACTGTGAATAATACTGTCTCACAAAGGCTAAAATTAAACATTAGTTTATATTTACATCTATATTTCTTTTTTCAATGTCCCAAATGTCACAAAAAATAAGGTTATTCATCCATTATTATTTAGATAAATGTTAATCAATATTCTAAAAACATTTATTAAGAAACTCTTAATAAATTTAAAGTAAAAATATTTTTATTAAAAGATAAAATTATATTATCCATAATAATTTTAACATTTTTTTCTAATTTATACCATAAATATAATTTTAAATTTTTTAATTAATAATCTAAGTACATTAATTATCAATAGGTGCCCTTATTCTTATATAAATTCGCGCAGGACAAACTCTTCAGTTTAGACGTCAAATGATCCTGACTTTTGCCTTTACACGAAATAATATTCTCAGACATTCCCAAGCCCTGAAGAATTTTAATTTTAATTAGAAAAATAGACGGGGTTTTTGAGTTTTTCACATTATTCTCAAAAGGATGTTTTAAATATATTTTTGTAATTTTATATTTTCTTGTTTTTACATAAAAGTAAAATTAGATTTTTAATAGTTATAGTTTACAATCTTCTGAACTTAAAGAGTAAAACCTTTATTTCCCTCATTCTCTCGTTTAGATATTCTTAATAATTTTTTTCTCTTTAAAAATGCATTTCACACGTTATTTTTATAATTTACAAAAAAATATCCTTCTCAAACCCCGATCTTTTTATCTTCATCGTCTTTTAAATTGCTTATTCATTTTAATTTTAAAATATCATTTGATCATACTTTAAATTATTTATTTAAATTCAAAGTATAATTTATATATTTAAACATGTTTATTTATTATAAATTTAACTATAATAAATTTATGAATTAAAAATTATTTTTAGTTATAAACTACTTTTTTATGAATTATAAACTATAATTATAATTATATACAAATAAATATTTATCATCTTCAATTCATAAACTAAAATATTAGTTTCTCTTATTTCTAGTTCTGATTTTTTTATCATTTTAATCGAGATACTTAATCTGACTGATCTGGATAAAATCGAATCCGCCGCTAAAACCGACTGGTCTCGTGAAAAGATATTCAAATTGTAATTTAAGTTTTATTTTATGTATAAAAAAAACATTTATCTTAACACGTCGCTATGAGCCTATGAATGTACTTACTCAAAAAAATTGTATATATAAATACTTACTCAATTTTCATGGCAACAATATGTTAATAATTGATATTTTAGAATGTTCTTATATAATTAAAATTAAAATTTATATTAAATAAATATTTTAATACATAAATTATATTCTATATGTATAATAAAATATTTTAATTTTTTCATTAATAATGTATTTTAAAAATTATTAAAATTCAAATTAGGTATAAAAATAAAATTAAATTGAAAAACTTAATTAGATATAGAATATAACAATTTTATACCATAATTTTTAACTAGTAGAAATTGTTTATATTAAAATTTTCAAACAAACAATTTTTATCGATTTTGAACTGTCAAGGAAATGAACCACCAATAAAAACAATAAGATACTGACGTAATGCGAAAATACCTTATACATGTTTTTCATTACACTTCATCATGTTTATTAATTTTTATGATAATTACTTAAAAAAATTTATTAACAATTATTTATGAGTAGATGATTTACACATTAAATTCTAATATAGTTAACATTACATAATTTTTTATAGATAAAATAATTATGTTGGGTCTATTTGCAAATATAAATAATTAAAATGATTCTTTTAAAATATGAAAGATGAAAATGAAAAAAAAATACAAAAATGGGAAATTATATTTAGCCTAACTTTTAGTTTATCTTTTACTTCTTTTTTTTTTAATGTGTTTTGATCATCTGTTGTGGCACAAAATGATCATCAGTTTTGTATTCTCATGGGCAAACCAAAAGTCTGTGCGTTATGGGCACCACCACTTACACCTAGCTATAAGGCAGACAGTAATTAAAGGAAATTTTGCTTCTTGCATTTGAATTGAAGCCACTGATAAGTTGAAGGTTATCGATAGTGCTGTTCATCTAACTGCATGACAGCATGTCAACAACTTTGATATCTCATTCAAAAAGACCCGTGCATGCATCAGTCCTTGTTGTGAAAAGCATTCATGTACATATTTTCAATTATTGCACTACAAATGTTGAAGTTTCGAAGAGCACCATCTTTTTCCCCATTAAATTATGTCCAACTGAAACATTGCATAATTGCTTCAGATATAAAGGTCCGGAAAGCTGTGTGTTATCCTTTTGCTGTTGTTTGGTGGATCTTGATGGCTTCATTATGTGCACATAGATAATAACACTTGTTTTAATTGAGTCTTTATTATCCATTAAAATTTGTTAGAAAATATAAATTTATATAGAGGTTTTTTATATTATTATCCAATTATAAATTATTATTTATATGACTGTTATTAAGATATTTACTGAAAGAATTAATAAACAAATAATACATAATAGTTTATAAATGAATGACAATGTAAAGTATTTTAAACTCTATAATTTAATTGATTCAACTTAAAGTTTATCTGGAGTTTAAAATAATTTTGTATAGTTCAAACTTAATTTAATATTGAAGCTTGTAAAAGGTTCGATTCAATTCGTTAGCTTAATTTAATTTAAAATTCTAATTATTTCACACATTTATTTCATACAAAAATAAAATTAATATTAAAATAATTAATAGTTAATTATATAAATTTTATTTAATTTGGATGAGAATTTTCTCTGCTCTATGATGCCACTGCCGGGCCGAGAGAGAAGGTTGCGATTGTTTGTTTAAATTGCGTAATTACGTAGTGAGACAGTCAAAACTGCACCCAATTAAGTGAAAAGTTTTCATTTGAGAGATTTTTATTGTGGAAGCTTACGCTGCAACACATGGAGAAGAAGCACACAGGCTGCAACTAGGATACGTTTGGAATGTAATTTACCCATTTCGGAATGTAAAAGTCTGCATTCAGATTACATCTCAAAAAGACTAATTTAAAATGTAAAATTACATTTTGAATTAGACTTTTTAAAAAGTTAAAAAGGTACATGAAATAATCAAGGTCGGTTACGATATTTTAGGGGCCAGGACAAAACAATAAATAAGATCTCCTTAAATATGTAAGTATTTTAAAATATAAATGTATATATAAAAATAATTATAAGTATATAATTTTGAAGTGAATAATAAATCTTAAAGAAATGTATTACATTTTTTCTAATCGATCAACTCCATTGCTATCATCTATTATTATGGAATCTTTTTTAATTCTTTTAGCTGTTGAATCTTTAATAATTAATTTTAAATTATTTTTTATTATAGTATAAACATCACACTTTTGTCATTAATGTTTAAAATAAGTGATGAATTATTTCTCCATTTATTTAATAAAATAAGATCCATTTATTTAATAAAATAAGATTTATAATTTTTCTTGTACCAACGCCGGTAGCTACTAACAATTAGCTACTTTTTTTTATGTATAATGTAATTATAAGTAACTAAACAAATTATTCCTAAAAAAATAACTTATTTAAGATATTATCAGTACCAAGTAACAAAAAAAATAGGCCAAGGATGAAGGACATCAGGCTCAAAATTCATGCGTGGCACACAATTCAAAATGTGGGAACACAATCCAAAGTTGCTAAATAACTACTAATTCTTCATAAACCAAACTATCAAAGGACACAGTTACTTTATTTAGTAATATAAAATTATTAACCAACAGATCTGAATTGAATTGTTTGTACAAACGTAACTTGATTTAGAGTAGATGTTTTAAAAATAATGGTTTACAACATATAACAATAATTAAACTTAAAACATCAAAGGCACAAACCAAGCAAACAGCGGGTTCCTTTTTAATAAAATTTAAATGTTCAATCGTTGGGAAGTTAAAAAAATTGGAATTTGAAATGGGGGTTGAATAGGAAAAGTCAGAAAAACAAACCATCACACACACGTAGGTTTTTATTTAGAAGTGTTAGAGCTGAAAATTATTGTGGACCCCTTAATTTGATTCCTATTTTTTCCCGAAAAATGACCGTTATGAATGGAGGGTGCGAATAAAAAATATATAACATAATCGTGTTTCATTTAAATATTATAATTTAATAATAAAATAGTCTGAAAAATTTAACAATAACAATAATTTTATCATATTTTTTATATATTTAAGAATTAAATTTTTACCCATTTGTTACTGTATCACAATTTCATTCAAAAATGAATTTGACTATATTTTTTTTCACTTTTTCACTTCAGGTGAAAATAATTTTAAAATATATGAATCTCCTTGTTTATTTGCTTCAATGTTTTCTAATTAAGTTAGGACAATTAAATGCTATACGATACTATTTGATGGCATTTGCTTTGACGTTTGATTGAGAAAATCTTTCATCATTGTTAATTGAACTACTTTCCTTATAAATGAGATTTTCAATAATAGAATTTCTAAAGATAGTTATAAAATATATTGATTATTATTCAAATTTTAAAATTATATATTTGTATAAATTACTATAGAAATTTGTAATAAATTTAAACTCAACATTAGGGAAAGCTTTTATTCTCAAAAGGAAAGTAAAAACAAGTTATATTCTGTATAAAATACCATTGCAGCAATCTTTTATTTCCAAAAAAATATATATTCTCTAACACTAATTTTTGTTTACCACTGAATGCATAAATCAATTTACATAAAAATGTTATAATTTAATCAAAGATCTTAAGTTTGAGTTCAAATTCTGAGGCTTCCAGAAATTTTTTTGTTATCTATAAAAAAATATTTTTATATTATTAGCAGAAACATAAACACTATCACACATGTGTGTTCACATTTTTATTGTACAAAAATGTATATATTAAAATAATATCTGTTATTATATATAAATTGATGTGCATATTAATTTTAATTTAATATGTTTTGTAATGTATACATAATTTTACTTTTACACATTTTTTTATTTATTTTATATATTCATTTATTTCTTTTATTTTCTCCACCGTATATCTTACTTTGAAATATATTAAACCATCACTTACGGTTAGAGCTGAAAAAAAGAAAGCAGGTTCACGTAAGTGTGTAGCAGTTAAATTTTATGGAAAAGGTAGGAGTTAAATTAGGAAGGGTGAAATAATGGAAATCAAATAATTTTAGATGTAACGCCATAATAATGTGAACCAAAAGATAAGATAGTGTGCAGTTACCAAATATCAAAAGATAAGAAGTGTGTAATTATTTAGTTTTTAATTATTGTTTCAACAAATTAAAAGTTGCAAATTTAGACATCACTTAAATAGAATAATGTATAAGATTCTCATGACATTTGAAAGTAAAAGTATTCAAAAAAAAGTAGAGACCAAACATAAGATATCCTCTTTATCTATTGTTATAAATTATGTCACTTACCTTAAAAACATTAAAGCATTCCCTGCTTAGGCTTTAGGCTAGCATATTATACTTTTTTTTTACTGAATGAGTATTAGTCATTTTATACTTTATATATTGCATCTTAGTAATTTTTTTTAATATTTGTAGTATATTTAGGCATATTTTTTTTAGTAAAGTGTATATATTTTTATATTTCTAGTTTATGGAAGGAGAAAGCTCAATCATGGGAGACAATGTAGACCAATTAAGGTCAAGCGTTTTAGGAATGAACTTGATCAGGATTCTTATCATTTATGTATTAACTCTTTTTTTTTTACTATCTAATAAATATTTAATTTAGTCATTTTATTAAGAAAAGTGTTAGAAACATGACTTGTATTTGAGCAACAATTTGTAGTATTTTCTAACATATTTTTTATTAGTTAAAATTTAATCAAATTATAAAATTAAGAGTAATTCATTAAAAGAACATATTTAATATAAGATCTTGAATTCAATATTTAATCTTTATAATAAAAGAGACAAAAGAGATATTTAATATAAAAAATGAGTTTTTAAATAAGAATTCTTTAGATATGTATTTTATTTTATTTTTTTAAAATAATTTTTTTTCATATTTTTTTAAGATTTTAAAATGAAATCTATAATTAAAAAATGAAAGAGATCTTTAATTTTATATATTATTATATATTTACAAAAAATAATCTAAGATCTTAATCTTAATTTAATATGAGTTTGATAGCCATGATATTTTGTGATTTTCGAATAAATTAATAGAAGAGTGTTCAAAAAAGGGTGTGTATGAAAAATTCTCATTGAGAATGTGTTATAACAGTTCTCCTCTATTAATTCAGCATAGAGCCATAGAAATTCTCTGGAATCATGGTTTTGTGATTGTTAATAAAGTTGTTGCTAACAACGAGAGTGTCGCCCCATAACAGCAACGTTGTTGAGTCCCGATGCTATGTAGTAAAACAGTTCCTAACACTTTTTCTCCATGCCGCTTCCGAGAAACTTGCTTGCAAGTTCTCTCTCTCTCTCTGCAACTCACAATCCCTCAAGGAGGGAGCATGTGTTCATAGCCCAATTATCAAAGTGGGTCTTCAACATGACTTGTATTTGAGCAACAATTTGTTGTCTTTGTACGCCAAATGCTTTGGAGTTGGACATGCTGCACATGCATGCCATTTCTTCGATGAAATGCCTCATAGGGATGTTGTGTCATGGACTACGCTTTTGTCTGCTCATACCAGGAACAAGCATCATTTTGAGGCTCTTGAATTGTTTGATAGGATGCTTGGTTCTGGTCAATGCCCCAGTGAGTTTACCTTGTCCAGTTCCTTAAGATCATGTTCTGCCTTGGAAGAGTTTGAGTTGGGGCTAAAATTCATGCCTCTGTGGTAAAGCTTGGGTTGGAGCTGAATCATGTTCTGGGTACCACTTTGGTTGACTTGTACACCAAGTTTGATTGCACTGTGGAAGCACCAGAGCTGCTTGTGTTTGTGAAGGATGGTGATGTTGTGTCTTGGACAATAATGATCTCTTCATTGGTGGAGACTAGTAAATGGAGTGAAGCTCCACAACTCTATGCCAAAATGATTGAAGCTGGTGTTTACCCGAATGGGTTCACATTTGTTAAACTCTTAGGAGTGCACAGTTGATCAGATTTGTTGTGGAAATGAATTTGGTGTTGAAGACAGCCATTGTTGATATGTATGCAAAATGTAAACGGATGGAAGATGCCATTAAGGTCTCAAATCAGACACCATATACGGTGTGCTTATGGACTACCGTAATCTCTGGATTTGTTCAAAATTTACAGGTTAGAGAGGCTGTCAATGCATTGGTTGACATGGAATTGTCTGGAATTCTACCAAATAATTTTACATATGCTAGTTTATTGAATGCTAGCTCCTCAGTTTTATCATTGGAGCTTGGGGAACAGTTTCATTCAAGGGTTATCATGGTGGCATTGGAGGATGATATTTATGTAGGAAATGCACTGGTTGATATGTACATGAAATGTTCCCACACCATAACAAATGGTGTGAAAAGCTTTTAGAGGGATAGCCTCGCCAAATGTCATCTCTTGGACTTCTTTGATTGCTGGTTTTGCAGAACATGGTTTAGTAGAAGCATCTTTTCGGCTGTTTGCTGAGATGCAAGCAGCTGGAGTGCAACCAAATTCCTTTACACTATCTACTATCCTTGGAGCTTGCAGCAAAATGAAATCTATTATTCAAACAAAGAAACTCCATGGACATATCATAAAATCAAAAGCAGACGTAGACATGGCTGTTGGGAATGCTCTTGTAGATGCTTAGGCTGGAGGGGGGGTGGCAGATGAAGCATGGGCTGTTATTGGCATGATGAACCATAGTGATATCATCACATACACAACTTTAGCATCAAGATTAAACCAACAGGGAGATCATGAAACGGCATTAAAAGTCATCACTCACATGTGCCATGATGAGGTTAAGATGGATGAATTTAGCTTGGCAAATTTTATGTCATCTGCAGATGGCTTAGGCACTATGGAAACCGAAAAGCTACTCTATTGTTATTCTTTCAAATCAGGTTTAGGGAGATGTAACTCGGTTTCAAATAGCCTAGTTCACTTGTACAGCAAGTGTGGTAGCATGCGAGATGCATACAGAGCTTTCAATTGGCATCAAATGAACATATATATATGATGCTCTTTCTGCGTTTGATGACATGAGGTTAGCGGGAGTTAAACCTGATTCTTTCACATTCTTATCACTGATTTTTGCTTGCCGCCAAGGTAGTTTATTGAATCTGGGTCCTGATTATTTCTATGCCATGGAAAAACCATATCATATAACACCAAAGTTGGATCACTATGTGTGTTTTGTTGATCTCCTCGGTAGAGGTGGTCGCCTAGAGGAAGATATGGGAGTTATTGAAACAATGCCTTTCAAGCCAGATTCTGTAATTTATAAAACCTTATTAAACGTTTGCAAAGCAAATGGAAATGTGCCACTGGGAGAAGATATGGCAAGGAGATGTGTTGAGCTTGATCCATGTGATCCTGCAATATACTTGCTGCTTGCAAGCTTGTATGACAATGCTGGACTCTGTGAGTTCGGTGACAAGACTCGCAAGCTGATGAGAGAAAGAGGCTAAAGAAGAAGTCCAAGGCAGTGTGGGATGGAGGTAAAAAGTAAGATTTATCTCTTCTCTGGAAGAGAGAAGATAGGTAAGAATGAGATTAATGAAAAGCTAGAGTTTCTTATAACCGAAATAAAGAATAAAGGGTATCCATACCAAAAGAATGAAGATAAGTTATACCACTCAGAGCAATTGGCCCTTGCATTTGTTCTTAGTGTACCAACTTCGGCTCCAATACGCATAAACAAAAATTCACTTATCTTCACTCACTGTCATTCTTTTATAATGCTTGTGACACAATTTGTTGATAGAGAGATAATTGTGAGGGATAGGAAACGATTCCATTTCTTTAAGGACGGCCAGTGTTCATATAGAGGTTACTCATAATGTGTTGAAACTCGAAACTTTTTCTTTTGTTATGCATGTTACGTGGATGATCCTTTCATATTGTTTTTTTTTTTTTTTTTAGATTTTGCTAAAATATCTTGTATTACTTTTTTGTTCAGGTAATTGGTTGAGTTCTAGCAATGTCCATGAAACAAAATAGAGACCGAAAGAGCCAAAGAGGTCCATGGTTGGTTAGGCCTAGGCTTGAAGGAGACATTGGCCAAAGTGTCACGAATCCCAAAAAAAATTGCCAAAATGTCACACCCCAGAAACAATTTGCCAAACTGCCACGCCACATAATTCGCTGGCCACCTCAGCGAATTACGTAGGCTGACGTGGCGTCGTGTGAGTGGAGCACCTATTTCGCTGGACAGAGGGGTGAAATAGGCATACCACATGGCAAATTTTCGAAATTGCGTAGAAACTTTGGAAGACCATAACTTTTGATTGGGATGTCCGATTGAGGCGTATGATATGTCAAAACGATCGTAATTGAGAGGAGAAGCCGTTGGCAAGTCCCCAAAGGGGACTTGGCCAAAAACATTTCCCAAAAGAGGCCTCTAAGTGTCTCAAAATTGCGATTTAGTATTCGGACACCCCAAAAATTCATTTTTGTCTGCTTTTTTAATTATTTAATTAGTTAATTTAATGTTATTTTTTATTTTTTCAATTACTTCTCTGAATTTCGAACGTTTTGACATATCGTACGCCTTCATTGGATATTCCTAGCCAAAAATATCATTGTTTAATTGATAGTGCATATAAAGTTCGAGCAGTGATATTTTTGGCCAGAAATGTCCGATGGAGGCGTACGATATGTCAAAACGTTCGAAATTCAGAGAAATAATTGAAAAAATAAAAAATAACATTAAATTAACTAATTAAATAATTAAAAAAGCAGACAAAAATGAATTTTTAGGGTGTCCGAATACTAAATCGCAATTTTGAGGTACTTAGAGGCCTCTTTTGGGAAATGTTTTTGGCCAAGTCCCCTTTGGGGACTTGCCAACGGCTTCTCCTCTCAATTACGATCGTTTTGACATATCATATGCCTCAATCGGACATCCCAGTCAAAAGTTATGGTCTTCCGAAGTTTCTACGCAATTTCGGAAATTTGCCACGTGACATGTCTATTTCGCCCCTCTGTCCAGCGAAATAGGTGCTCCACTCACCCGACGTCACGTCAGCCCACGTAATTCGCTGAGGTGGCCAGCGAATTACGTGGCGTGGCAATTTGGCAAATTGTTTCTGGGATGTGGCATTTTGGCAATTTTTTTTGGGATTCGTGGCACTTTGGCCAATGTCTCGGCTTGAAGGCCGTTGCCAAAATCGGACTATCGGAGTATGAAACCCACGCTATCTATAGATTTAGGAAGGACGAGAGGATGAAATAAAATAATGTTAGTTATTATTTAGATATAAAATAATTCAATATACAATGATATTTAACTAAAATAATTTAACAACGTTGAATGTAAAATAATTATTAAATATGTTTGTTAAAAATAACTTTAAGACCTGTTGAAGCAGCAAAGCGAGGTTGAATTTAAAAAGTATGTGAGGTTTTAAAAATAAAAATAACATACAAACTTAGTAAATATCTTGTAGATTGTGCTGATATTTTGAGATTCAAGTAAAATTTTAAAGCTAGTGCCCATTATTCCATTGCTCGACAAAATGAATAAACTTAAATGGTAGAAAAACTTCAAGATAGGTTTTGCTTCAAGCAAATATTTAATAATTGACATGTTGTTAAAAAGATATTACAACTTACAAATAATGACTACAAGAAAGAATTGCAAGTGTAGCCTTAGCGTGTAGGAAAACGCATATGGACATTTTTTATTTAAACAAGGTAAAAAGGCAAATTGCATGAAAAGCGACGACCATTGGGGGGTGAAGGCGTGTGTTGATTATCTGCAGTCATGCTACCCTGCAGCAGTGATTTTAACCATTGGATTTAAATCTTATGGTTATTAATAATAGGAGTATAAAAATATATTTATATGCTTAATTATGAAGACTAATATACTGCTGTAGGGGCTATATGGGATTGTTGTGCTTGTAGAGAATCTAAGTCCGTTGAAGGTATGTGATCCTTATTCAAGTCAAATTGCAACCGTTAGTGAAACGTACGTACATAAACAAACATGATTTTTTAAGATATTGTTTGTTTTAATTAGTACTTCTTCCGGATTTAGAATATAAACAACAAAAGTTATTTTTTTCTTAAATATAAATAAATTTTAATTATTTAATTTATTTAATGAGTTTTTTTAAAAAATATTTTTCATCATCTAATAGGTCAATTTTTTAATGCTTGATATAAATTCTAATAAAAGATAATTTAAAAATTTATTTTTTAATTAAAATAATATAATTTAATGAAATTAACTAATTTTTTTAATAAATATGAAATGTTCTTTTTTTATTTATAATCAAACAGAGGGAGAAATATATATCCATTACAATCTAGTGTTTGACAGAGAAAGCACACTTATGTTCCCCTTTGTTCAACACTCATGGAGAAGTGAGAAACAACGAACACGTGTTTGCGGTGTTGAAAATATGAAGTTAACATTAAACAGGATGCATGTGAGACTGCGAGAGTGAGACTAAGTGAAAGCCATAAGATCTCTTTTTCAAATTTCCCTTGATTCATTATAGTACCTTGTTTGGCCATTTGATCATATCACACCTCACATATTTAGATTTTAATGTGCATCTTGCATTAGGCATGATTGCATCACATCACTAAACAACCATATAACAAAAGCATTTGATGTATCATGCTCTCCGCTTTAATACTTATCGTAAGTAGACCATATCTGGAACGCATCCTACTTTTTGTTTCGTCTCAAGTGTGGGCCTTATCTAGCTAGGTTTGACCTAAAAATGCACACTCCTTTTTCTTTTCCACCTCTTCTGAACTTAAACTGGTTATATAAAATTGTGAATTTTTTTTTATTTATAACTTTTTTAGATAAATTAGATCTCAAAAGTTGCAATCGGGATAGGTCTCAAAATATCAAAATATCAAAAATGATGTAGCTGAGGATTGGACTTCTTAAGTATGAGTGTAAATTTTGACTGATGCATATAAAAAAATTATTGTTAATAAGGGACAATTCATCTATATGTATCACTAGATTTTTTTGAAGGAATTTAAAAATTTTGGTCACCTACTAAAATACTTCTTTACAATCATGTGTGCAATAAAAAAAAATGATATCCTTCATTGACCTGGGGATAGAACATTTATATTTATCTTATTTACACAAACGGAACCAAAATGATTAAAAACGTATACTAGAAATTCATAGTAAACTTCGTCTTAATTTTAGATTGGATGAACTTTGGCATTATGCTTGCCGTGTTGACAATGATGTAGAAACTTCAAAGTTTGACTTGGTCACCAATCTCATTAAACAAAAATGCTATCTATTTTTTTTGTTTCTTAATCATGTATTTGGCGATTAAAAAAAATTATGTAGGTTACCCACGTGGCAGATCTTAGGTGGCATATTCTCGAGGGAGAACTATTCTATGCCGAAGATTCAAGTGTACTTCTTCGATTTGGAGAATGAGAATCAAACAGCGTCTCCTGATCCACGCGCAATCATAATCCAACGGTCATTGACGAAGGAAATTCAAAGGTGTGCAAACGACGTGACTGGAAACCGGTTCAAAAGAAGTCAAATCTAAACTGGTTAGGTTCTTCGAAACGACGTCACTTCGATGAGACCCTGCAAAACTTGCTGGACAAGAAGGCTGTGATGAAGGGTTATTGTATTTGAATGTCACCGTCATCGTCCCCATCCGTTTCCATATCCGGGTCGGGTTCTAAATCGCCGGTTTCCGGTGGCTCCTCCGACGGCGACGTCGGAGAGTGTGGTGGCGAAGAAGAAGAAGAAGAAAAGGGAGTGGCTTGGAAGGAGGAGAGTGACCCAGGAGACGGTGGCGGATTGGTCGCCGGTATCTTACTCCGGGTACTTCCGGCGAGCGAATTCCGGTGGGTTGGTAGGGGATGGGAGTGGTCTCCGGTGTACGTAACGATGAACATGTCGGTTTCAGTGTTACTCCGTTCAACTTGTTTTCGAGCCATACAACCTTTGGAGCTGCTGCACCTATAGTAATTCCTAGGAATACATGTATGTAACTAGGTTTTAGCATTTTCCTGAGAAACTAAACTAACGGAAAATGGATGAGAAAATCAGTAATAATTATAAATATAAGTGTATGTGTGTAGTATATATACTACTAATACGATGGATTATGGATACCTTGGATATGGAGAACCCTTAATTGGTTTTTGTCCGTATTTTCGCCATGCCCACAAATCTGCTGAGAGGTTATCTGCGGTTACATGGCACACCATTTTCTTCTGTTGGCTTTTTCTATAAAACAGGAAAACAGAATTGAAAATGGAAATATACTATTTTTATGAAACATCAAAATGAAATTCGTTATTGATGATTGATGATAAAGTTGATACCTTTTTCTTGATTTGGGTGTTTGAGGTTGTGCGTTTGGTGAAACTGTGGGGGAATTGTTCTGGGGCAGTTGAAATTCGTGTTTCTGAAGTGCCTGTAGTTGATTGATCTGTTGCTGTTGTTGTTGATGTTCATGGAATCTATTGAAACTGGGAGTGGAAGAGTGTTCTGGCACGAAATGAGGCCAAAGAGGAAGGTGCTCACTAATTTGCTGGCTTTCCTGCTCTGCAAAATAAGGGGAATTGGGATTGATGCCAGAAGCACTAGTGTTAGTGGTGTTGGTGTTGGTGGTGGTGGGGTTGAAGGGTGTGAGCAATTGGTGTAGCTCTTGAAACTCATTGGTTATGGGTTGCACTATATTGGGAAAGGGAAATCCAACATAGTTTTCTTCCTTGATAGTGGAAGTGATCAAGGGAGAGGAAGTATTATTGGTGGTGGTTTGTGGAATTGTTGTGGTCGCTGATTGGCAGCTTCTCACGATGGCAAAGAGATCCCAGTCCTCAGCCATTAAGTATGTATGCAGAGGGAGAGAATAGTAGAAAGAGACTTCTGGGTATGGCTATAAATTAAGCAGATAAAAAAATCAGTGTGGTTTTTCTTTGCTCCTCCCAATTAAAGCATCAAAGTTTCGGAACAGAGGGAGGAAATAAGGCACAAAAGATGGCGCTGACTTTTAGGGTGAATGGCAAAATCTAGAGAGAAAGATAAGAGGAAGAAGCAAGAAAGGTTGGTGGAGCACTGAGTGAGTTGGGCAATTAATTATTTATACATGAAAAATTGAAAAGGGACAAAAGAAAGAGATATGTGAAAGTGGAATTTTGTAGGAGTTGGAGGAATTACAGAGACATGCTTTCTTTGAATTATTTCTCTCTTGGCTTTTTCATTGACATTGTGATAATGTCAAAGGGGTGGGCTAAGTTAAGGGTGATGATGATTCTGATGCCTGAGTGGGAAAGTTCCAACTCTAATAGTTAGTTAGTTGTTAACAAACAGCATTGGGATCTCATTGGGTAGTGCATGAACTGGAGGATACGTACAAGGTGCTGACGCGCCCTTGTGTCGCGTGTTGTTAATTAAGCATTCAACTTATTTGCTACCTATTTGATTTCCCGTTACAAATGTCATGTTTTAGTGTAAATGTATCGAATAAAAAGTAAGGTTTTTAAAATTGGATCATGTCTGAACCAAACCAGAGAATCGTGATTGAATCATTTTTATAGTTTTTTTTAATATTATATAAATTTTAAATAATAAAAAATTTAAACTTATAAAAATTAGGATTTAAAAATATAAATTAGTATAAGTGACTAAATTATATGTTTTATTGATAAAATTAATAATAGTAGACAAAATAATTGATACATACGTGAAATATTTAAATGTATTTTTTATTTGTGTTAAAAAGTAATTTGGATTACGTAAAAAACTTTAAAAAACTAAAAATAAAATAAGAATTAAAAAAAGTTGAGAATAGCAATTCATTACGGATTTTATGTGTCGGTTCAATTCCGATTTTCACTTATGTTAGGCCAATTTAACTTATTCTTTATCGATTTTCATTAGTTTAATGTATTGGTAAAATTACTTTTATTTCAAATGTAATTTTACACCAAATTCCAAAATATTGACTCACTCAGCCATGTTCTTCATCTCTGCATGACATTCAACCAACGAGTGTTAGTAATTTGGTTTTGGGCAAATGCAAATTTGTAAAGATTATTACTTTCAGTGGTTGAATTTTTTAATAAACAATATTTGTAGATAGACAGTACCACTTCGTCTTTTTAAGAGATTAAATTGTTGTTTGTCGTTAATGCGTAGATAGAAAACCTGCATTAATATAACAAAAAGTCTGCAATAATGGGTGTGGAATTTCTTTGATACGTGTCTTCCATTTTGTCGTGCATTGTATTGTATTGAATTGTACAATTAGTCATCAATTTTTTTTTTAACTTGGACTAAGTTTGAATTTCAATTGCATAAATTTAAAATGTTGCATTACAGAAGATCTCAAACTGAAATAAAGGACGACGCAAAATGTTTTGTTTTGTGTTTTTATTCAAATACGAAAGTGTTAAAATAAGGTGGCTATGTTCTTTCATTTTAAAGTTAAGACAAAATAAACATAATTTAAAATTAATATCAATAACAAATTTTTCGTTGAAACATGCATGGTGGAAGGAATTGATTCTGAAAATAAAACAAACATGTACGAGATATAATCAATAATAGAAATTTAATTTATATGTAATTATATACTGTTATTATAAACTTACATGGATATGTAATACAAATTTACTTTATCCTCACTTTATTAATGAATAGGTGGACATTAATAACGAGTACTGTATAAATATGTTTTACATTAATAATGTATGTAAGTTGAACTATTATTATTATTACTACTACTAACTACTAATAATAGCATTTGGTAGGACCGTTGGAGTTGAACAAATCAAGAAGTAGAAATGTAGAAGTGGATTTAAATTTGAATTCTAATATGTGGAACGTGACAACAAAAAAATCACCATTAAATAATAATGCATAGATGAGAAGTTTAACAACAAATTAAAATATTTTAAGATTGTCGAAGTCGTACTCAAATTATGTGGAACACATTTTGAGAGAGAAGGGAAAAAATTTAAGTATGATTATTATAACTAGCCCAAAGCAAAGGATAAAAAAGTTTGTAAGAATATTAGAAGTTCTACTCGAAAGTTAATTAAAGACCAAAAATAGCATTTCAAAATTGAGTATGTGCATGGATTCTAAGCGGCGACAATTCAATTTACGTTTTCAAAAGTATCAACTTTAATACTTACGGGGTTTCTTAACCTAAGCACCCGTTCCGTAGGATTTCTCTCCTGTTGGAGCACAGTGACGTGGCGGAACCGTTTCTTCCGCGAAGGCTTGGATTCCTTATATAAAGAACCGTTTCTTCCCAATTAAAAAACAATTAATTTGGCGTGAAACCCCTATTTCAGTTATTCCCAACCACATGCAGATCAATTTGGATGAATCAAAGGAGGAAGATGAAGAGTTTTTCAATCAAACGTTTACTGACCTCAAGAAGAAGAGTGACGGCGACGGCAACGGAGACTCCACGACGACGGCGACCCACGGCGACGACGACCCCACGAAGACGGCGACCCCACGGCGACCCGACGGCGACCCCATCGATGACGAACCGTGTTCTTCTTCGTGTTGTTCACGTTGTCGAAGCAGAGAGCTAAAGGGAGAAGAAAGATGGCGGAGCAGAAGGAAGAGAGGAGAGGGTAGAGGCTGAGTGTGGAAGAGAGGAGAAAGAAGAGGCTTAGGACGGCATTTTTGGACGGTGAAGAGACGAATTTGAGAGTGAAGACGCCGGTTTTCGTGCGTGGATTTGGAGAGTGAAGGGGCACAGAACGCGTGGAA
>CM023960.1:27858388-27886470 GCA_013407115.1 Glycine latifolia | reverse complement strand
TATATATATATATATATATATATATATATATATATGATTTAAAAAATTATACACCTCATTAAATTGATTTGTTAAAAAAATTGAAAATACTTTAAAATATTTAATATAAAAAATAAATTTACATTTTGAAATAAAAGTTATTATTTTATATAAAATATTACAAAAAAATCAATAAAACAAAATAGGACATATGCTTGATTGAATTTAGTGTTCAAGCTTCTAATAACATTTGAACATCTTTGAGCTAGCTACAAAACGAAACAATAATTAAATCAATTAGACACCCACCACAAAAGTTATGATTGAAACAGAAAACAGTGTAAGTATAGAAAATTAGCACAAAAATGAATTAAATTTATTTAAAAGTCCAAAATTCCATTAGGTCCAAAAACCACTAATTGGATCCTAAATAAGTTCTAAAATCATTAAAATTTGAATGAAGATAAATATAGAATTGTCTTTAAAATTAAAACTATTTAACTTCATTTTTTTCTATATATATTTTTTCAAATCCATTTTTTTATTATTTTATATATTTATTTTATTTCTTAGGAAATTATTCATTACAATTATATTTTTTTTCTTTTACAGATACCCCTCTGAAGGTATTAAATTAAATTTTTTCTTTACCAAAATTTCAATTCAATTTGAATTGTTTTTGTAATACATCATAGATTATAGTTTTTATATAAACACTTTTACATTTTGATCTTTGATAAAACATAACATTTATCTCAATCTTTGTCATTTTGAATGACAAGAACCAAAAGGAATCCAAAACATCTTGTATAAAGGCTTAAAACATACGATTTTTAAATGTAGCGAGTAAAATATAAAGTTTGTGCAACTATAGAAAGTAAATGAGTATTTTTCCTATATTTTTTAATTTCCAATTTTTTTGGCAATTTTATTCCCCATCAATTATTTTAGTGTCTTTTATTTTCCACTTAAAAATATAGTGAATTGTGTTTTTCTATAATATCAGTGTTAAATAAGAAATAGTGAAAACACTTATTTAACCACCATTAAATCACATATTTGAAAAAAGTATTTTTAACATAGTAATAACTAAAAATCATGATTATTATTATTATGTATTTTTTACTTGTTGACACATCGAGAAGGGAGAAAGGCTGGGGAACTAGACTGTGACACTTCTATTACATTATGGAGAAGTCCATTTTCATCATGATCGATCCACGTCCTACCGTAGTGCCCGAAGATGATAAAAAATATATTTATTTATCCGTTGTTCACTTACTTATTTCTAGATTTGTCTCTAATATGAAAAATTCATTTAAATATAACTTATATGAAAATTTGGAATTACTTTAACATATTTAATTTAGAAAAGCATTTTACATTTTGAAATAAATTTTAGTATTTTAATCATGATGTTTTAATAATTTAATTTTTTTGTTAATTTTTTCTAACAAATTTATAACTCAGTTACATTAAATATTTTCTGTAAAAATTATTTTATAACTTTATCAATATAATATTTAATTATTATGCTTATATAAGATAATTAAAAAAATGAGCTTAAAACTTAACATATGAAATTTAATAAAAAAAAATAACTTGACTTTGATTCTTTTACATAATTAAGTGACAGTGATATCACAAAAATAAAAGTGATTTTTTTAAAAAAGTTAGAGTTTTAGTACACAAAACATGAAGTGTGAAGAACTTCATTTAAAGTGATTTTATAAAAGAAAATTGGAATCACTTTAAAATAGTCAAACCAAAATAATTTTACATTTTAAAATAAATTTTAATACTTTATAGGAACTATTAAAAATATCAATAAAATGGAAAACATGACCGATGGAGAAATGGAATCAATTGTTTGTTAATAGAAATATTTTTATATAATTTACTTTACAAGTATTGGTTAAACTACTTTATGATACATTTTTTTACAAAAAATACATTGGATTTTTTTTAAGAAACTGCTTACTATGTTTTTAATAATACATGATGCCAAATTATTACATATATGATATTTAATATTAAAATTATAATACAAAATAAATATAAAATAACTTTTCTAATTTTTATATATCAGATACTTTTTCTAATATCTTTTTTACTTTTTACCTCTTGACAAAAGATTTCAAAAAGCATTTATTTACTTGTCATCCGTTTACCCATATATTTTTGGATTCATCTGTATTATGGAAAAATTCATTTAAAATGATTTTATTTAAAAATTGGAATTACCTTAAAATATTTAATTTACAAAAGGATTTTACATTTTGAAATAAATATTAATATTTTATAGAAAATATATAAAATATCAATAAACATGTAAAGCATGTCTTATAGAATAAATGCAAAGTAAATAAATTATAAATACATGAAAAATAGTTTGAAATTTAATTCAAATATTTCCGACGAAATACATTCCGTCGGAAAATCATAAATTTCCTACAAAATCATTTTTGTCGGAAAATTCCTTTGGTAACTCAAGCCTTTACGACTGAAAATATTTCATCAGTAATTTTTGAATTTCCGACAATATTTTGAACCAAAAATATATGTCGGAAATTCTTGAATTACTGACAGAATATTTTCCGTCGAAAATTCCTTTTTTTTTTTGTAGTGATTTCAACCTAAAATCTTAAGACATTAAATTTGTAAGTCTTTCACTTATATATTAATCAATTTATCCATTTCTACTTAATTTGACACTTATATGTTGATTAATGAAATATAAATTAACAAAAAAATGAAATTGGATTGAGATTGAGAAATAACGTGCAAGTGAAAATAATGATAGAACAATACGAATTGAGATTGAAAATGTTGTGTAAAATATATATGATCACCTTCCATTGGCAATTTTCCACAATGTATAGCATTTCAGGTGCTCAAACTCCACATTCTTCCTATATATAAAACACTTATAAACATCTATCAAAGTGACTTTACACTTTAAAAATAGGAAGCAATCTAAATTATATGTATATATTTTCTTATAACAAACATTGAAAAAATATACTTTTTGTGAATGTGTGATAAACAACGACCCAAATTGATCACACTTAGTTATATGACTTTGGGAGTTTTAGAAGGTATAAGAATCAAAATAATATATTTTTTTTAAAATTATTTACCAATTTGGGACTGCTTGAAACTTATTTACGAAAATGGGACTCTCAAACACGCTTAATTTGGGCGTGACTCAATTCATCGCTAATTCCGTCACTGACACTTTTTGTGATAGAATATTCAATCGCAAAAAGTATTAGCGACGGAATTAGAGACCGAATTGGCGTGTGTTTAAATTTTTGACAAAAATATCATTGTGGTCTCTAATTCGGTCGCTAACACTTTGAGGATTTTAATTTTTGACGAAAATATCATGGTGATCGCTAATTCCATCGTTAACACTTTTTGCGACTGAATATTCTGTTGCAAAAAGTGTTAGCGACGGAGTTAAAGACGGATTGAGTCACGCCCAAATTAGGCGTGTTTGAGAGCCTCATTTTCGTAAATAAGTTTCAAACAGTCCCAAATTGGTAAATTTTTTTTAAAAAAGTATTATTTAGGTTCTTTTACCAGTTTTAGAAAGTTTAGTTCTAGTATGCATCTTTTGTGATTACTATGTAAAAAAAAAATGTAGAAGAATAAGAAAAGTAAGAGAGTGGTATCCTAAAGTGTGAAGTATCGTATACTAATACTATGTATGCTAGTTTTTTTTCGGTAGCTCGTGTAATAGAAAAAAAAAGCTTTTTTTAGAGGATTAGAAATAGAAAAAGCAGGCATTTGAATATTTATGTTGATTTTTGTGGTCAAATTAATTAAGGATGGAAGATTATTCTTCTCACGACAATAATAATGAGAAGAAAAAAGGTCTAGTTGAAACGTCTAAAGAAAAAGAAAAAACAATTGCACGCGCTAAATTGGAAAGGATGTCCGTGTCGAGGTTGACACAAAAATTCTCAGTCCTCCACAATACATGGGTTTCGTAAAGTGACATAATGCATAGCCATTAAATTTGGGAAATTGTTGAACCTCCACTAAAATTCGGGGCGAACAATAATATATGGACACATTCATGTTACAAGAGAATGAATTCTATTCCGTAGAAAATAAATTTGACTATATCAAGTTTCTTGGTTTCATCTCATTTATTTTTCAAATCCTAATTTTAAAATAAAATATATCATATTAGAGAATTTCTTTTAGAGGATTAGAGAAATTTATTAAAACGATAGGACTTCATATACTGATAAAATTACTGTAGAGAATTTCCATGTTAAAATACTTACTTTACATTCTTTACTCTCTCTTTTTTCTATATTTTTCTTTTTGTTACATCATTTACTTATTATAACTATATTTCTCTTATTTTCATCTTTTTTTCCCATTTAGGTGTCAAATAAATTATAGATGTATACCAATCATTTTTCATTTAGGATAGATAGGTAAATAAAAAGGAGAACAAATTAAAGAATAAAATTTATTAATCAACATTAAGTATAAGATATTATTTAAATTATCATAAAAATAGTATTTTATTAATCAAACTAATTTTATGATTTTTAAAATAAAAGGTTTCAAATGCATTTTTGTAGTTATCTACTATCAGTAAAATTATTTTTTCAAAATATTTTTTGAATTTATATTGTTTTAGACTTCTTACATATTTATAAGGTTAAATTGCACGTTCTACCACCAAATTATCAAAATTTCGTGGATTTTGTCATCAATTTTTGTGTGCATTTTATTATAATTTTTTTCTCTAATTTTTGCACGTTTTATCGATTTGTTACTTTAAATCTTTAAAGAAGTATTGACACGAGAGACAAGACAATGATGTAGTCCATGCATTAGCTAGCTAGTACAACTCCGTTTTAGCTTGTATCCAATAGTATTTTAATCAAGTTTTGAATTGTATTGCAGATTTGATTATTAATGAAATCACATAATTCTATTTCAGTAAAAAAAATGAAGTATATTGACGTGTTCCTAAAAGGTAAAATTGTTTTGTTAGCAACATAAAGATAAAATGAACAAAAATTAAAAAACATGATAATAAAATATGTAAAAAAACTTAAGTGATAAAATTTATAAAATAACAATAGTTATATATACACTACAATATACATGAAATATTTGTATACTTACTTTTATAAAAGAGCAACCGAAAGAGAGAATAAAAAAATTATATGTCCTTTGACCAAAAGGAGTGTAAATGGTGTGAGTGCAAAAAGTTTGGTTTTAACGTGTTATTAATTTACAGGGCATAGGTCAGCATCCAAGTTACTTATAGAAAGCACTATATGAGAATATGAATTGACAATTATTTCATAGGTACCTTTCATGCATGATAGTGAGTGGAGTGGATCAATCAAACTGTATATATGGCCTGGTTTGTACGTGGATGTGCAGAAAATTCTTCACTGATAACAGTAATTATTAAAAATATAAAAAAGATATAACAAGGATTTGAAGGAGAGAAGGTACCTTGAGGAAGCTTTTTTTTGTGTGTGAATCTTGAGTGTAAAAGGAGTTATGTACGGGACCACCACTATGATATGTGATACAAATCCATTAATTCCTGCCCTTGGTTGTGGGAGGGGTCCAAATTTTTCAGGTAAAAGAATGAAATCTAATTTCAACGATAGCTCTTCATTGCTCATTCCATTAATTAGTGTTTGGTTGGAACTTGGAAGGTTCGGTCAATGGAATACCCTAGAAAACTTATCTTGTACTATCATCCTCAGCAGTGACGAAAGTCCACTTTGGCAAAGAAGAAAATAACCTTAATATATGGATTGAGTTGCCTCTACACTACTCTAGTTTAAACTTTAAAACTTGATAGCTTATTGACTGCAGTAAAAATAAAGAAAAAATTAAACGTGACACTGGAAGATTAAAACGTGTTCACATATTTCCTAGCTGATATCGCTTAAGCTAATCAAGTAGTGTCAAGATTTTCAGATATGGATTATGACTATTTATTATGTACAAGCTCATCCTTGAGCTTTTACATATGCATGTACATGAGCACGTTATGTATGGATTACACGATAACTTCACAATATGGACCTAAATGAGTTTTTAAATCATTATCTGTACAGATGGAAAATTTTCATGGATGTATATATACATGTAACAAGGTCAGATCCTTGGCAGTGATGACATTTTCACTGTATGCAATAATAGCCATTCACAGTATTTAATTTATTTTTATCGGAAACCGCATAATAAAGTTGTACACGTGTTTGAAAATCATGAATGAATGAGAGATGGGTTGAATTTATGCTCTCATGTTAAATTTCATGGAAAGAATCTCATTCCCATGTTAACACTAAAATGCCCATCAGGGTTTAATAGGACAAATAAAAAATATCAACTGGTTGAATTAATATATAAGCATGATGTCTTGTAATGGTGGCGAATTCAAATATTGGATTTTCTTTAGTGGTTTATAACATATTTGGCTCACTTTAAATTTTTATTTTAAAAAAGTATTTTATTGACAAAAATGATCTTTCGAGAATTCACAAACAAAAAGCTATTATTTTCACAACGTTTAAAGCACCTCCAATACTTGTAACAAAAAATAAACGGTGTGAATCTGGATGGAGGTTGTACCCATGGAAACAAAGACGATGAGAACGAACAACGCTGTGAATTTGGATGGATTCTCAATCTTGTTCATTTCCTTCTGGTGTTGGCCACTTACTAAAGAGGGAACTCTAAGCAGAGTAGCTTCCACGTGCCGTCGTATGATTCCAGTTTCGGAAACTACGTGCACCACTGCACCGTTTCAAAATGTCTGCAGAAAGACGGGACTTTTTTTACTGGGTATTTTGGTAAAACAATTTATAATAGGTGTTTTCTAAAAAGAAAAATATTTGATCAACACTTTTATCATGATATCTTATACCTAAAAGGAATTGAAAAAGAGAAAAAAATTATAGGTATGAAAAGATTTATAATATAATTAAAACATAAAAAAAATGAGAGGAATTAATAGATGCTTAAAATAGATATATGCACATATCATTACCATTGACTTGTTATTCATTATTTTTGTCACCTAAGAGATGTAGGAGGCGAGCCTTGCGTTCATCCTTTCTCTTTTTAGGAGGCGTTAGTTCTCTTACGTACATCTATCTATATACATAGTAAAAAAATCATCCCTAATAAATAAATTTTAAAAAACACCTATCTTAATAATTTTTTTTTACAAAAATACCCACTTTGTTAAAAAAAGTCAGAGGGCAGAGAAAAAATTTATTTATTTAAATAGTTAGCGTATGAATAAACTAATTCTTAGAAAAATATATTTATTGATTTTTGCAAATTTTAATCCTTATATCTAATAAAAAAATGGTATGATTTTACTCTCTCATCAAGGAGTTTTTAAAGATTTAAAAAAATGAAAAATTTATATAATGTTAAAATAGTATATTAAGGAAAATGTCTCTATATATTTCATATTTTACTGTAAAGATACTTGAAATTAAAAAAATACGTATATATTAAGAAAAATTCTATTGAAGTTAAACATGACATTTTTCATGTTACCTTTCATTCAATATTCTCAATAATTATATTTTCAGTTTGGAAAAACTTTTTCCATACCAAACACTCTTAACAGGAAGTTTATAACAGGCCTTACAAAGTAGTTAGGAAAAAAATCAAGGTAGAGAATCGTATCTATATATTCACACTTCGTATCTCTTACAATTAAAAGTTTTCACTTTTAATTATTGAAAATTAGTATTAAGAAGTGGTCTTAGCATTTTTTTTTAAAAGGCAATTTGAATAATTTTTACCAAGTCAAAATAATCTGTGTGCTGATTAAATAATCATTTTCTTTTATTTCTACGTAGGAAGTGATGCTGCATAAAGACGAGCAGAAAGGGGGCTTTTTGCTTGGGAGGATTTAGGAAACCCTGATCTGAATTGGATATCCACCAAATGATGCTCTCTTATTTGATTCCTCTTTATTTAATGGAAATTTTAACCTTTTTTAGCTATCAGCGAATGTTTCACTTCCTTCTTTTCATCGTAGCCAATAAAAAAGCAGCCACAAGAGTAACCACTAACAACTAACCAATGCCCTTCAATTTGAAATATCTATATATCCCAAGTCGTGTGAATGAAAAGTCAAGGTTTTTTTTATAAAAAAAAAAAAAAACTTAATAAATCAGTATTGTAGATGAGAATGCTTGGTAACGAGTATCTTAATTAATGAATAAAAAATAGAATCGATTCATGAAAAATATTACTATCAATTAATATTTCTTCCCGCAATTTAATTCGTTAATTAGTACCTTAAGTCACTGGTCATTAGACATAGTGAAAGCTATACAGGCTACAGCAGGTACTTATTGCAGAAATACAAGGAGATGTGATCAGTGGCACTGTTAAGTTTGGCAAATCCAGTTTGTGTGCAGTGAAATTGGCAAGAGGACTTGATAAATGATGAAAATCATGAAAATGCTATTTAGCTTGATTTGCATTATTTGACCGATGAACGTGAAATTTCATCCACCAAATTAGATGCTGTGCGTACTGCAGATATTTACTTTCAAATAATGAATAATGAAGATGATTTGCAATCCCTGACTTTGCAAATCACAAATTAAAGTAACTTTGTGGTATAACCACGTTTAGATAATGCATGCATTCCTCGAGGCCTGTCATACAGAGATCACAAGTTGCAGATCATCCAGAATCCAGATCACGATATATTTCACAATTCAGTACAAAGCTATAAGCTTTTTGTCATTAGATATCAATAATTCTCATACAAAACTTGAGACATTTTTTTATCTTTGGTTTGAAAAACTGGATTCTTTATTTGTCTTCTATCATCTTTTTCTTTTTAATCTCATGTTTCTATTTGTACTTTGCAAAACCAAGAGTGTCTACCTCAACTAATTAAACATGCTACGTGAGTGTTGTAAATCCTTTGATACTATTTTCGATTCTTATGGATCAATATGTGCTTTGCAAAGCTTGCATCTCTACCCATGTAACTCCACGGATGTTATGGCTTTGGCTTGCCTGTTCTGTGCCTTATAGCATGACCTCCTTGGTGTGGAAAACATGGATATGATCTCGGATTTGGAGGAATCAGGCACTTGAGGAATTGATTTCAGATGGACAAAATTCATTATGATAATCATGACATGACGAAGAGGATGGAGATGAAGATAACTTTTGGATAAACACCACAATGATGATTAATCATCATTTTGTTTTGTTCTCAAATTTACTAGTGAAGATTAAATTCATTTCTCATTAACAGTTAAGGAGGAAACTTCATGCATTTTGCCAAAACATTGGGTGAAGTATTGTTGGTTGGAAGTTCATTGTAACGAGTTTGATGGAACCTTTAAGAAAAACTGTGCCAACGAAGTAAACTTACCTATGATTTATAATTAGATCCAAGGCCTTACAACCGGCCTCTATTGAAGAACATTCTGACGCAAGCAAACCCATTCAAAGTAAAGGAGAAATGTTGGCACGATTAATGATGATGTCCATAATTTAGGAATGCTTACAAATTTTCATGGCAAAATTGACCATGAATTCAGTTTTCAACCTACCCGGAGACGATGTTCACGAGAAGTCAGCAACACCCTGCAAAGTATTGTTAAATGGCAAACATTTAACAATATTGCGCAAGGTGTATTCTGACTTTCTGCGAGCATTGGTGGAGTTGTGGAGAATATTGAAAATAGTAAAATTCTATTGAATGAGACTCCTTACACTTGGAGATGAATAAATTCAGGTGTTATCAGCACGAGGAAATCTGGTATGTTTAATGCTACTAACATGGACATACAACGGATTGCACTTTGTCCATATTCATTGATATTGGTATTTTACTTAGAACTTTGCTCTTTGGTTAGTTAAGCAATAACTGACAAATGACACATCGAATCTGCTTTCTCTCCCGTCGATCATCACTATTGACAATAATAAACAAATAATTGAAAGTAATGAACTTTTTACTTTTTAAAAGTCAACCCAAAATCTGGGTATGTTTAATTTTATTTTTTCTCTGCAAAATATCAAGGGTGGGGGTGCAGTAGTGAGGTACTGAGGTCACATTTTCAAATCCTGGAAAGGGTGTTTTTACTTATTTACCTTTGAAACCATTATTAAGCGGAAGCTTCATGCACTACACGCATCTACCCCTTTTTAAAAGCTTCAGTATTTTGTAAGTACTTTAAGAGATGTTGATTTCATGCTATGTATTCTAGTCACAAGAAATTAGAACAACTATAATGGGTGGAGCACACCTACAAAGGAATCTAGGTCCCTGTTTGATATATCTATCAGAGAATTTGTTCCCCCATGTTCTATGGTGTAAACTTATTAGGCAGATGTAACTGATATGACTCAAACCCATTAGCCACTCCCTAGAGATTGAGAGCTCGTCTGTGTTTTATTGCCAAACTTCATCACCTTAACACAGAAGGTCTTTGGCAAAAAGTGTATTGAAAATCACGTTTTTGCCTCAAAAAGATGCATTCCTATGTTTGACCCCAAATTCAAACAGACCTTATTGAGTGGCAGAGAGCCTCATTCATGTGAATCATATGGCTTAAGTACTGCATTGAATTTTTCCACCTTTGTTCAATGTGGAACATATCGGTAACTTAGATTTTCAACTAGCAATACAGATATTAATGAACTTATTTTCTGGTCAAGGGTAAGCATTAAAAAATTAAATGCTTCGCTGAGGTTAAAAATCCTAATCTGGTAACATTTCATTACGTGATTATTATTGTTTAGCTGTAAAAGAAAACAGCTTATTCTGATTTTGGCACTCTCCATGAAATAGAAGACTATATGAAAGCTCAACAATCCAATGCTATCAAACACTCAGCTTTCAAATGTTTGTTTTCTGTTTCTAAAAAGATAGGAAAAAAGATAGGAATAAAAAATATAAGGTTTAGATATTCAGTTTATATTTGTATTTCATAAAGATAGGAATGTTTAGATATTCAGTCTATATCTTTTATTCTATAAAGATAAGAATATTTAGATATTCAGTCTATATCTTTTTAGGAAAACCGTTTATGAATGTGGTCCATTGATTGGTTACGTTCACTCATTAATCCACTATCTTATTCCATTCAAGGTTGAGTTCTGTGATGGACATAATTCTATAAATAGAACCAAGCACTCTCTGTTTTAGATCACCAAGCCTACTCCTCTCTTCAGAAAACATACCATCGAGTTTGAGTGAGTGAGAGTCTGGAAAACTAAAATTCTGAAGATTACTTGAAGGTTGATAACAATGGTTGGAGGTAGGTACTTCTAGAATTTATTTTTCTATTTCCGCTTCCGTTGTTTGATCTGAACGTGTTGTTTATGTTTGTTAATATGTTCAGACCAATATAAATTATTTTACATTCGGTATGAGAGCCTAGTTTTCGCCTCTGCCTTGGTCAAACTCGCTAAACCACTAAGCCAATTAAGTTTTACTAATAGTTATTGATTTTTCTGTTTCTTATCTTTGGACTATGTGCGTTATTGCTTTTATGAGAAAGTCTATGCTTGTTTCTCCATCTCAAGTTGTTGTTCAATCTTTGGGGAATTTTGTTTGTACGGTGCAGCCATATACGTACTATTTAAGTTTTATAAGATATCTTAATGTTTTAATTAATAATTAATTATATTATTAATAAATGTTGCTCAATTAATTTATTTAATAAATTATTTGGGTTATGAGTTATGTGTTTAAAATTATTTAAATTGTATGTGTATAGTATTTGTTTAAACATCTGTTAAATAATTTATTCACATTAATTTTAATGAGCTTATTGAATAACTACATGTGATGTTATTTCAATTTATTTGCATTATTGAGGATGTTATACAATTATTTAGCTCTTATTAAGAATTAATTAATGTTAAGTGATTAATATAATTTAATTGATTATATTAATCACTTAAAATAATTTATATTGGTCTGAACATGTTAATAAATATAAACAACACGTTCAGATCAAACAGCGGAAGCGGAAATAGAAAAATAAATTTCAGAAGTACCTACCTCCAGCCATTGCTATCAACCTTCAAGTAATCAATTAAATTATATTAATCACTTAACATTAATTAATTCTTAATAAGAGCTAAATAATTGCATAACATCCTTAATAATGCAAATAAATTGAAATAACGTCACATATAATTATTCAATAAGCTCATTAAAATTAATGTGAATAAATTATTTAACATAATATTGTATGTTTAAACAAATACCATACACATACAATTTAAATAATTTTAAACACAACTCATAACCCAAATAATTTATTAAATAAATTAATTATGAGCAACATTAATTAATAATATAATTAATTATTAATTAAAATATTAAGATATCTTATAAACAAAATTCTCCAAAGATTGAACAACAACTTGAGATGGAGAAACAAACATATGCTTTCTCATAAAAGCAATAACGCACATAGTCCAAGACAGAAAAATCAATAACTATTAGTAAAACTTAATTGACTTAGTGGTTTAGCGAGTTTGACCAAAACTTGCATGTTTGAAATCCATGTAATGCGAAACAACTCTTTTTTTTTTATATACCGAAATTCATATTTTAATTCACAGAAAGCTTAGAAATTCAATTTCCATATGATTCCAAGACTTCTTAATAATTAAAACATTCAAATAAAATACCCATATTTCAATTTTTTTTTTTAAAATATGAGTGTCAATGGTATGAACATGTTAACAAACATAGGTTCGAAACCCATGTAGTGCGAAACCACACTTTTTTTTAAATATATATACCGAAATTCATATTTTAATAATTAAAACGTTCAAATAAAATACTCATATTTCAATATTAAAAAAAAAACATATGAGTATCAAACAAAAGCAAGACAGAAGCGAAAACCAAACTTTGATACCAAGTGTAAAATAATTTATATTGGTCTGAACATGTTAAGAAACACAAACAATTAGTTCAAATCAATATAAATTATTTTACACCAAAATCATCTCTCGTTTGCAAGCTGGTGAAGAAAAGACTACACAAGCCCTCAAACTCTGCTGGAGATGTAAGGATATTCATGTCTGTACTACACGAACTGTGTGAATAGTTTCTTTATAAAGGTCTCTTTTACCATAGTTAAATGGTTTTCATATACATTTCAAGTGGGGTTGGATTTGGGTAACTTGATACTTTTAAGTTGTCTCGTTCCATTTAACCAAAATTAATATAGTTGTAATACCAACTTCAAAAAATGGTAGTGTTAATTAGCGATTCCTTTAACATGTACAGGAAAAGTTTTCTAGAGAACAACTAGCTGAATATCATAAATATGGAAATAAATCAAATGATGATAAACCATAACACAGCTTTTCTGAGAGCAAACATACTAGTATATATGTTGTTGCAGTTTATCACACTTGATTTGAATTTATTACAGGAATCACGATTTATCTGCGTTGACACCCTTGGGTTAAACCTAAGGTTTGTTCAGGAACTCAAGTCCAAATTATGCTGAGATTTTCAATTAAGAATGGGGTACATGATATATATATTTTTATAATACAAAGGTTAATTTCTTTATATTTCACAACTTGTAACATGTTTCTTCATGGCATGCACAGTACCTCTAATCTCTAAACACCAATAATGTTTAGCAAGATAAACTGCTGCTCGTAGATTTGCAGCTTGGTGCTTTTAATTTTTCTATTGATATTTATGATGAAAGGAGTATGATGAAAGGAGTGAATCCTCTCATGTTAATTTTCACATGTGAAAATTGTTTTTATTTGTCTGTTTAAAATATACAAAACTTTTAATATGGTCCCACCCATTTAATTTTTATGAAGAACAAAATAGATACAAAACTTTCACATGATCAGGTCATGTGAAAATTCAACAGCAGAGGATCCATTTCCACATGAACATGATTTATGAAGGATTGATAAGATGATCCAAGGAGAAACTGCCTTCTGCATTGCATAAAAAACAAAGTGGTCTACTTACAAAACCTGCTGAAAGTTCCACTTCTACAGTGATTTGTGACATGTCCGATGCACTGGGAAGAATACGCTCATAAGGCAATTTTGCCTATCATAGTCAAAATTTTACCATGTATACGGCATAAAGTGATACTTCTAATTAAATCATACTACATATTTGATACTGCCAACAAGATGGCTTATAACTCCCAAAGTAAGTCTCTAGGCACTCGGAAATCAGAAAAGAGCTGCAATGCCATAGTTGACACGATTCATGAACATGTGCCCAATTTCTCCCTTGGTAAAAATACAACTTCCATGTTTTAAGTATATTCATCTTAGAATTATATTATTGCATAGAAGCATCTAGAAACAGTATTATCTAGTTACATAAACTACTTAGAACCACTGCAAGATGAGATTTACGAACTTCATAAATCTTATTGAACTATATAGCATAAACTAAACTCAATAACAGTGTACCTAGCTCCTTGTGTAAATCTCATAAACCAATTGTGCTGCGAGCATATCTACAACAGCAGAACCAACAGACTTGAACACAGTTATCTGCTCAGAACTGCTTCTCCCAACTTTTTCACCTCTCACAAGCTCCACCAAACTCCCTCCAATCTCATCTCTCTTGATGACCCCTCTCTCAAAAGCCCCCACCAGCTCCCCTGCTTCAACAAGCGCAGCCTCATTGTCAACAAACACCTTTCCCCTCCTTATGGCCTCATCATCACACTCCATCATTGAATTCTTGAAGGAACCCACCAAATCTAAATGAGCCCCACCCTTCAACCTCTCCCCCTTCACAAGGGGTGTCTCGGAATTCGTGGCGCAACTCACAATGTCCCCAAATCCGACAACCTCGTCCAAACACCCACAACCCTCAAACCTCACTCCACCAAATTCCCCACTTTGGCTAAGTTTGTTGGCCAAAGTTGTCGCCTTTTCCACTGTTCTGTTCCAGATGATGACTTTTCTCAAACTGGGTATGGCTGAAAGATGGGCTTTGATCAGGTGCGGTGCCAAGGAACCAGCACCAACCATAACAAGAACCTCGCTGTCATGTCTCGCTAAGTATTTAGAAGCCAAGCCTGAGACGCATGAGGTTCTGTAAAGGGTGAGTTCGGTGGAGTCCATGGAAGCTAGGGTTTGGCCGGTGGTGGAACTGAAGAGGACATAGCTTCCCTGCACGCCGGGTAAGTTGAGAGAAGAGTTTTGAGGGAAATGGGTGACGAGTTTGACGCCGATGTAAGGCAGAGAAGGGGAAGAGGACCAAGAGGGCATGAGGAGGAGGGAGGAGGAAGGAGAGAGAGAGTGGTGTTGGCGAATTGGGGTTTGGAGAATAGTTGAGGCTTTGGGGAGAGTAGATTGGAAGTGGTTCATCAGAGTGTGATGGGTGAGGATAGTGCATAAGGTCTCTGTGGATATGAAGACTGGAGAAGAAGAAGATGCAATGGTGCTAATGGTTTCGTCTTTGTTGGCGGAGGTAGTAGCCATTGATGTTGTTGTTGCAAGAGAATTGTGAAGGGTGAGTTCGAGGTTAGGGAGAAGGCGCAAGGGTTAGGTGTGACCCATTGTGGAGGTTTTGTTCAGCTCGGTAGCATTTCCAATTTGGCAATTTCCATGAAACTTAAAGGTTAATTTTTTTTTTAAACACTTAAAGGTCAACCTAAAAAATGGAAATTGAGAGAAAAAAAATGAATAAAGATTTAAAGATTTAAATATGTTTGTAGTGCTTCCAAATTAAGTAATATTTATTTTTACTCTTTAAATTAAAAATAATTTTTTTTCTTTTTTTAGTAAGACATCTTGCAACCTTAAAGTGAAAAACTAATATTTTAAAATATTAAAATTTATTTTAAAAATTGACATTTTTCAATAAATATTTTTCATATAGACAATTTAGGAATCAAATCAATATTATTTAGGGATAATGTCATTTAGAAACTATGTCATACTATATTCATAAATTATTTCCTTTTGATACCAACAAGTTATTTATTCAAAGAATTCAAGTTCAAGTTTCTTAAATAAAAAAATATAATTAAGAAAAAGACTCAGTAATTCATTTAATTATGTAATTTTATACCTACTTTAGTGTCATTATTATTATATAATTTGAATTTAAATATAATTTAACTCCACAAAAATCGATGAGGATTATTTCCAATTAACACTACTTTGGTTTAGTATTAAAAAAAACTACTTTTGCTATATCAAGTGGATATAAAAAGTTGCTATACCAATAGTATGTGAATTTTTTACATCAAACAAACATGAAAGAATTACATTTATATTTGTTCAATACCATTTTTTTAACAAAATCAAATTGTCTACCAGTCTGTCTAATCCTTCCTGGCTTAGACCAAGTCACTCCCATGTTATTTAGATTTAGTCTAAATTAGACATATACGATTTGATATTACTTTGGAAATAAGGTTGTATTCGAATTTGAAAAATAAGCTCAGTGTAAAGCAAATTACAAACATAATCCATCCAAGTGTGCCCCGAGAACACCCCTTAGTTCTAAATAATACTGCGGGATTTTTTTTTTTCCTTTAACGAGTATCTGATGAAAGAAAGGCTTTGGAAGAAATAGAAAAGAAGTAAAGTGTTTTGCCGAGAAAAAGTGAAGTGGAGAATGGAATTAAAGCACTTTATTTTCCAATTCTTTGATGTTCTTTTGCTTTCCGACAAATTTGACGTTCTTTTGTTACTGTACTTAAAACTCATTTTGTACCGTTTTTTTATGATTATCAACAATCATCTATACTGAAGTTCTCAGGTACGCAATGAATTGGAGTTTCTATGTGAATGACGTGAATTTACAGATTATCCTTACAATTACAATCTAGTTGATTAGTCCAAAGTATTGTTCAAAATAATAGCATTCTTTGTTTTGTAAATTATTTATAATCTCACTTGTAAGTAAATGATATGGGAAGCTTTCGGGCAAATAAAATAAATGAGATCAAAACATTAACACATTCAGCTCTGAAGATTTCAGCAAAAAATCGTTTTCCTTTTATTTTTATTTCTTAATTCCACTGCATTAGACTAACTATTTTTTTAACAGTCAAAATGCATTACGTTTCTCAGTATCATACATTTAAGATCTCATTTATTTCAGCGTAAGATCAAATAACTTATATTGATGAGACAAACATGATTTGGTATTCTTCTTAAACAGAGTAAAAAATTACAGACAGATATAAGCAAGTGCCTTGAATGTTCCACTATCACTAGTACACAACAAATGCTCAGAAATTCTGCAATTTGATGAGATAAAGAGTGAATCTACATTGAATTTTAAGGAAGAAACAAAAAAAAGAGAGCATGCATACACAAAAATAGCAATAGAGCAAAGTAACCAAAGGGAAGAAGAGACAAAAGAAAAAAAGTATTAATGTAGGCAGAGATTATTGTTAGTATTAGTAGTAATTAAATGCCTACTAAGGCATCAATCTTAGAGGAAATGCTCCAACTGGTGCTGGAAAGGCTCCAGTGATCAGAAATCATACCTGCAGCTGAATTTGAAATAGCACCACCAGCAATTCCACATTTTGCTACCATCCTTACACTCTCTATCAACTCCTTGGTGCGAGCCTCTTGTGCCAAAATGTCCAGCAACTGTTCTGGGCTGATCACAAGCTTCACTTTCCAAAACCTACTGCTACCACCAGCACCACCAATATTCTTGCTGCTATTAACAACACCACTGCTCCTGCTAGAGAAGGCATCAATATTATTGGAGGACCTCTTGAGCAACCCCATTCCCTGGTGGTGGTGGTGGTGGTGGTGGTGGTGATAGTCCAAGGACATTCTATACAAGGCAGGGTTTGAGATTGTCGGAACACTGTGAGATCTAACATGCCCTTGTCTCACAACAACGTTAATATTTTCACCACCACATGGTAGAGTACTGTCTGTGTTCTTGTTATTGTTGTTGTTGTTGTTGCTGAGTGGTAGCAGATAGTAGGATTGGCCTGGCTCCAACTCATCGAATTGGCTGAGTGGTTTCCAAAAGAGGTCGTGGCTTCTGAACATGGCGTGCCCCGGGAACTCGTTGGTGATGAAACTCACAGTCACTGGAGCACTGAATTCCATGATGCCACCATTTGATGTTATCACTTTGATTGCTGTTGCATCAGGATCTGACATGGCCCCAAAGAAGCAGTTTCCCATGCTGGACCTCAACTCAAACCTATGTGATAATAATTAAAGTAGTACTGGGTTGGTGATCTTCTAACTTGTTTTTATGCCTAGTATAGTAGGATGCTTGGAGGGAATTATAGAGCGGGAAACTTGTGGAGGAGAAAAGTAGAGCTTGTTCTATGGTCGGTTGGATTCTTCTTGTGAGCTTTCACAAAAGCTAGGCATGAACAAAATTAAAGGAAAAAAGGGCAGCAGCCTATGCTCCCACTATTATGCAATTTGGATAGGGTCGTGCATTCAGACTAATTATCATGAAAAAAAGAAGTTAGTTTTTATATGTGCACATTCCTCATACTCATACAGATAAAAACTTATGTAGTTTCTTAAATATTTTGATATTATACTCCAATTAGAATTAGAGTTTTAAATCTGTAATCAATAATGATCTTCAATACAAGTTTTTATCATGTAAATTATTAAAGTAAAATTTCGATACTACTTAAAGAACCATACCAAAATACTTGTATCGAAATCTTGTCCATTCAAATTACAAAGAGTAGAAAAAAAATGATAGTTGATTTAAGAAATTCAATGGTGAGAATCAAATGCTGAAATAAATAAATATAATTGATGAGTCGTATTTATTCAGATATGTTCTCCCAAACATTTTTCTTTATAATGTAGATCTAGTTTAGTTGATTAAGTAGTTTACGTGAATTATTATATACTCCTGATATCTATTTTTAATTTCTAACGCATAAAAGAAAACATTTTCCTTTCACAGAACTATTGTCGCCATTTACTGCATTGTATTGTACAGTTTGTGTATTAGACTTAGACACAGTGATTGCTGGAGCTTCTATTATTGTACATTTTTACTAGTGTCCCAATACCCGGGCTGTGTAAACGCGGAAATAGGAATATTGGTTTATACCATTTATAGACGGTTTACTTAGTCAAGTTGGTCTAAGTAAACTATACATGGGCCACCTTATGTTACTTTCACAAAGTCTTTTATTAATTAAACACAAAAGAGGAAAAATGATGTTGCAAATCAACTTTTGGTCCCACTAAGCTCGGCCCAAGAGAAAGAAAGTAAAAGTGCTAGTTCCTGTTACTTGGTTTCATTGGCCTTTTTCCTTTTTCTTTTTTCTTTTTGGACATTTGTCGTGTGATAGTGAAGGTGTCAAGACAGACACGGCTATAAATCCGTTGAGTTGCCTAGATTATGGAATAAAATTAATAACTCCAACAAAATGTCACCAGAAATTTTATGTACTTTGTCTCGCCCCCCCTTTGGCGAAGTAGTGCTTTAGATTTTGCTTCAATGTTCAAGCTCATATGACATCCATTGTGGTTCAATTTAAAAGTTGCAATGGGGCCTGGGCAAATCTTTGAATTGCATGTCAATTTCTTATTTTACTTGGGAAAAGTTGTGCGAAATGGACTCAAAAGTTGAAAATCAGAAGCATTCCATGTGGGAATGAAATCCTTCTAGATATTCAATGGTGATTAAGTAATATATAAATGAAATTTCCATTGTTGGCCTTCTAACAAAGACTTCATATATATATTAGAATGACATTTTTTTTTACACATGGATAGCTGAATTTCTTAAGGATACTATTAGAAGTTCAATTCCTAGTTATGTACATTAAAAAGACTTTGATATTTATACCTCAGGATTGTATAAGAATGACAAAAATGTCGCTTGAACAAATTCTTAAATAAATACTTATAGAAAATATAAATTAGAAGATAAAATGAGTTAAGTTTTTGTTATAAGTCAAACTTAACTTATGTACTTCAACTTTAATAGAAAATCTTTCATTCACTACAAAAAATGCTTCATCTAGCATGAATAATTACAAAGTCAATGCAAATTTGAACCTAGCTTCAAGGTGAACACTACAAAACTCAAAGCAAAATATGTGTTCAGATTCTAGTTCACACTAAATTGCGTCGGATAAAAAATCAATACTACCTCTAAATCTAACTTTTAAAAATGTAGTTGACACCACTTATAATGTCTATGTGGCAACTTCAAACTAACATAATTTGTGTTGGCTATGGCCAACATTACATGTGTCACCACTCAAACCATCCACTCAACTCAAATCCTTTGTCCCAACTTGAGTCTCGATCTGTTGGATAATTCCGTCATCAATGCTGGCCCAAATCCCCATGTGGTGAAAATGGGAATGTTTGACTTGGGCCCAATTCCCAAGGTCAAACCTCGGCCCATTCCGTTTAGGGAATGCAGAATCCCTAAACCTAATTCCCTCTCTATAAATGCATCATTTATAGATGGAGGAGGCAGACCTTGAAGACATTGAATTGGCAGACCACAGAGAAGAGAGTGCAGTTGAGAGTGTCTCCTGTGAGTGTCTCTGTGAGTGTTTCTCCGGCATTAGGTTGTAGAGAGAGAGAGCTCCCTCCATTGTTGGTGAGGTTGAGTGTTTACTCCGGCGTGTGGCCGTGGAGTGCTTGTAACCATTATCGTGATAGTGGAGATTTCTGGACAAGGTCCCGTGGGTTTTCCTCTTTGAGGTTTTCTCCCACGTAAAATCATTTGTGTGTGTGTTTATTTCTTGTTCTTCTCTTTCGCTTCAGATTTACGTTTCCGCATTTGTTACTGTTTGATTGATTCTGGGTGGAGTCTGTAACTCCCCAGACGAAGGCCGAGTTGGTGGAGAAAGGTGACGCGCACCACCGAGCTCTCCCAACACGATCAACTCCTATTAATCATTTCCAAATTGTTGCTTTTAAAAATAAAAGCATGCGAGTAAACAACATAATCGTGGTCGAAGAAAATGAAAAAGGAGGAAAAGAATAACCAACCTCTAAGGCAATTCTAATTTTGTTATTATCAGTCAAAATAAATCTTTATAAATTCTTGCTAAAATAACAAGTACAAGAGTTATTTTAATCTCTGTATGTTAATATATTGTGATGGAGAAAAAACTTTTCAATGTCTATCATGATTTTAGATGGTTGTTTAAAATGCCTATTAAACTCTTTACACAATCAATAGGGAAAGCCTTGTGATCAATAGTTTATTAAGCAAATAAAAATCACATTATGTAGTTTTGAAGATCTCATTACCAGCTAAACCTTAATGGGAATTGAATCTTTTCAATTGGTGGATTTAAATAAAGCATGCATTAACCCAGACAGATCCAACTAATCAGACCCTTGTCTTCGATTAATTAATGAAGGAGAGTCAACTAGCTCAACGGATGATACGACGATGGAGACGTTCTGGTGAATGAACAGTCTATAACTATGTTTATAAAAATGTATTGCTTAATTAGCATCAAACTTGATCCTTTTTTTGTCCATTAAGATTGCTTTCACACGTACTAAACACTTATTATTATATATGCAGAGCAAAGCTAATTCATGCATGTGATCTTCTTTGGAATAGTAGTATTTGCTGTTGAAGGTGCCGGTGTTGACCAACTATATCATACAACTGGCACTTAATTTAACTATGAATCTTCCGAGGAAGTGATTCTGCACGCGATTTGATTGTATGAAAGGTAAAAGATACCATGACAATGTAAAATTAATCAAATTCTGAAATGAGTTTCAGATTTAAAATTACATAAAAGGGAGTTTGGAACCACTTGAAAACCAGTGTGTTTTATTTTAAAGAAACTTGAAAATGATTGAACCGAGTGGGACTAGAATATTCAGAGGAAAGGGGCTTGGCATGGATTCACTATTGTTACAGTCATAGACGCAATTAGGAAAATAATGATTATATATATAAAATGCAAGCTATTAAAGTCTTCAGAAAAACAACCATATTTATCTTAGTTATCTCCGGTCAAAACATTTTTTCCTAATAACAATCTCCTTTGCAAATAATTAAAATTAATAATGTACATTCAGTGGTTCAAATAAATCAGGATAACAAAATAATAAATAATCAATATAATTCTTACATGAGTAGACATAAATCTAGTAGTAACGATGTAGGAGTAATCAATTTTTAAATGATGAGATTGATTAATAACACTGTGAGATTAATTAATTTACTTTTAGAATCGATCTGTCAACTTTTTTTATATGGAGAGACAGCTGTTAGACAAGATTCAAATAATTTAAAATACAACTTTGTCATGACTAAAATTCATGAGTTTGGTATAAAAAAATTCATGAGTTATATCCTTATTTTGATAATTAAAAAAAATTACACTTTCTCTTACTTGATATCGTGAGGAACTATTTTTATTTAGACATTTTTTTCTACATTTTTTTTATTGTCTGGTAATGTTTTAAAATTTACGTTATTAATTTATTTTGTAAAAAAAAGTATTACTTTATTTATAAACCTATACAATGTAGAATTTTACCCCTATTTTTATCAGCAAATCAAATTTAATTAATTAATAGAAGGTATAATACAAAGGTACCCAAAAACTCATATACAATATAACTGGTATGCCATATTCAGAAGCCCCACAACAAACCTGTGTTGCATACATTTACCAATATCCAGAAAAAGACTAACGCTCGTTTTTTCAGTTTCAGCATACCAACAATTGCACCCAAAAAGTATCTTTTAAAACCTTACAGCATTGCAAGTTGCAAGCAAATCATAGAAAGAAAAAGAGCAATGTTTAGGTCTGTTTGATAACTAAACTCATGAGGCCATGATTTAAACTTGACCAATTCCAGTACTGTATCTCTGTCAGCATTTACATTTTACACCATTAAAAATAATATTGTTCCGGTACAGTAAACCAAACACATCTACACGCTTCATTTTACCACTGGTTCTTACATCCCCAATTCTTTTACCACTGTATTTTCAGTTTTTCACCCCTTAATTACAACCAAAACCAATAGCTTTAGATCGATTAAGCAGTATATGCACCCATAGTGAAAAGTTGTTTTTTTAAGTTATTTTCTGATTACAAATTATTGATTTCAAACTACTATATAGAATAAATTTATTAATTTTTACTATAATCATATTAAAACTATACTTATCTATTTATTTCTCTTAAAATATTTTTAACTTTTTTTGTTTATATTATGAAATAAACTCCTTTCTAAATTTTTATTTTAAATTAAAATATTATTTTATTTTCTATTAAATCTCATTAGTTATATTATGTATAGTTATTTATTTAAATTTATTTTATATATTTCACTTATAATTTTAACTTTTGTTAAACTTACAAAAGATACTCACGCTCAACAGAATGATATCTTCAGAAGGAGGATACAGTTTTAAGACGTTTCTAATATTAAAATTGATTAATAAAGTAAGGATATATATATATATATATATATATATATATATATATATATATAATAACAAACTAACAACAAAATAAGTGGTAGGGAGAAAGGAAAGCTGAGATTGATCAAATGCACCAGTACAACTTCGAACAACCATGCCAGCACTTTTCTAGACTTATTTTCTTTTTGAGTTCCATGATGTTGTAAAATGAACTTAGCAGTCAGCAAATGACACAGGCATTAGGATTCTCTTCCACACTAGTGCAACAATAATGATGTTGCCTCATCTGATACTGATTATGTATGTGGTAGGCTTCGTAGATATTCACACTATCAGCCAAGTTATTCTGATTTTGATTCTCTGCTGCTACTGCTGTCTCCTCTTCATTATTCTTTCCCTCATTCTCTTCCTTGGCTGGTCCAACAGAGACTATGCGAGTGTCACACAGCTTCCTCAGCTTCTCTACTGCAACCACAGGGTCGATATCTCCAATTAAGGTCAATTTCTGGTCTTTCATATCCATTGACACTGATTCAACCCCTGCAATAATCACCCCACAAATCATTCAATCTTGAATACTATATAAAACAAAATTTCTTTGTTCTAAGAAAGCAAAAAGAGATTGAACTCGAAATTCATACCTGAAAGATTGGACACTACCTTCATGGCTTTTTTCTTAATTTTTCCATCGTGTAGTTCCACATCTAGCACAACTTTCTGTCATAGAGTAAATAATCAGATGACTGTTGGGACTTAATTAGGACCCTTATAATAATAACTTGTAAGAATTAAAATTACAAAACCAATCTTCACTATAATATTGATGAAGATAAAGATTATAGTTGATGATGAGTGATGCATGGAATTAGAAACAGCAAAACTAAGAAGTGAAAAGTGGTCATGAGTCATGACAGCAAATATTCTCACATTCATCGACACGGCCTGCGTTGAAGGTTGCTAGGAAAGCCAAACAAGAGTCCAAGTGAAGGAGCTCACTGTTTTGCACTAGTTTACTAAATGAAGCTCTGTTTGATGATATTTAAAGAAAATAAAATAAATCAACACAGATAGGCTAGACACAGAGAGAGAAAGTTAACTAAGTCTAGGATGTCCTCACTGATACTCCCCAACTCACGATGAATTAGGTTAATTTTAAATTGAATTATAATAAATAGGTAAAAAAGAATATGTTACTATAAATCAGAACTTATTAAAATCAGAAGGATAATTTTAAATCTATTATTTAAATCCTAAAATAAGAATTAGAAAATGTTACTACAAGAACAATTATTGTAGGAGAACCTAAAGTTAAAATCAATTTAGCTATTAAAAGATAAAAAAATTATATTAATTTTATTTTTTTTATCTAAATCTCATCACTTTTTTTCATTAACTCTTGTAACGTTGAATGTTTTTTTTTAAAAATTTACAAAGTCTTTTTAAATTTTATAAATTTATAAAATTCTTTTAAATTCTTTAAATTCTTATAATATAAATCCATTAAAATTTAAATTATTATAAAAGTATTATAAAAAGATATGATACATCATAATATTTTTACGTAATTTTTAAAATTTATAAGATTTTTTATGTTAAAATAATTTTTAAAAATTTTAATGTAATACGCGTCAGATGATTCTCAATAAAAACTCCCGTCAAGTCACTAAATTATAGTTTTTGAATATAATACTTAATTATTGTGTTATTTCAGTATAAAAAAATATCTCTTTATATAAAAAAATTTACTAAAAAAAAATCCAGGGAGGCCTCTTTCTTGGATCCATGCTTCTTCTCACATGAATTTTATCAGTAATGAAAAATGTATTCCTTGATAATAATAACATAGATTATATACTAGCTACTACCTAGTGTGTGCAGGTGTAATTCACTTAAAATTAATATTCTAAAAACAAATCCAACTCTTCTCAATTTGATAATGTTCTCTCTCGCTCTCTGTGTACATAAAGAGTTAAGACATGAAATTAAAAAGTTACCATACTATTATGATGATCATTTAGTTTATATGCAACAAATAAATATATCTTCGATCTCTTCATCACTGTATCCTAATTTGATACTTCTACAAGAACGGGAAAAAAAATCATTCGTTAAAATTTCTAACAATTTATTTATATAACACGTACAAATTTAATCCTTGGCGAGTTTTATTTTTTTTATAATATATCCACAGTAAGACTGACTCCTGTAATTATAGTAAGCTCTCGCAAATATCTCAATCAACACTTTAATAGTTGATTCTTAAGAGTAAGAGACTGAGATGTTTTTATGGAGAATAATTAAACACTTTTATGTATGTTGTCTTCTAATATGACCAAAACCGAAAAAACAAAACACATTTGTAATATTGAAAGAAAAACACTTGCACGTAAATTAAAATTTCACGCAAATTTACTCAATGGCTGAATATTTATTTCTTAGTTGTTACTTGTTACATATAAATAGGACATCAAGATTCTGGATAAGTTTTACGTTTGAAACCAACAAAATCCAAGCCTGTACGGCTGTACACCATACTACTCTTAATGGCATGGCCACACTAGCTATCCCACAGTTTATATCATTTGAAGAAACGGAGATAGGACAAGGACAGTAAAAATAAATAAATATATATATCAACATCATCAACATCAACATCACCTTTAACCCAAGTTAATTGGGGTCAGTGGTAGATGAACCCAATAATAAATCAAAAATAAGACAAATGAGAGAAAAAAAAAGGTGAGAGGAAGAAGGGAGAAAAGAGGAGGAGAATGACTAAAAATAAGGGAACGACTGGAACATAAAGTTACTAATGGATTTAACCCTCCACCAAGCTTATCGCTTTTCTCCACTCAGTCCTAAGACATATTGTCCGCCAATTTATATCCCACTCGATTAGGTCTTGTTTAACTACATTTCCCCAAGTAAGTTTCGGTCGACCCCTACCTCTCTTTTTGTCTAACTCTTGGTAACAAACTCTTGTTCTTACAGGAGCATCCAGTGGTCGTCTCATAACGTGCCCAAACCATCTCAATCTATGCTTCCTCATCTTTTCACATACCGGTACCACTGATACCTTTCGTCGAATATCCTCATTTCTTATCTTATCCATCTTCGTATATCCACACATCCACCTTAACATCCTTATTTCCGCTACCCCTATTTTATGCTCATGTTGCCTATGTGCTGGCCAGCATTCTGCACCATATAGCATTGCCGGTCTAATAGCCGTTCTATAGAATTTTCCTTTTAGCTTAAGGGGAATCTTGCGGTCACACAAAAACCCCGATGCACTCCGCCATTTCATCCACCCTGCTCTAATCCTATGACTTACATCCTCATCGATCTCACCACCTTTTTGCAACATTGATCCCAAGTATCTAAAAACATCTTTCCTGGGTACCTCTTGATCAAGTAGATGTACTGTGTCTTGATCACCATTCTTATCCCGCGAAAACTCACACTTCATATACTCCGTCTTGCTCTTGCTTATCTTGAATCCTTTAGACTCCAAAGTGCTTATCCACAATTCCAATTTCCTATTCACGCCATCTTTTGTCTCATCAATAAGTACGATATCATCTGCAAAAAGCATACACCACGGCACCTCCTCTTGAATATCTCTTGTCAGTTCATCCATCACTAAGGCAAAAAGATAAGGACTAAGAGCTGAACCTTGGTGGACACCTACCGTGATAGGAAAATACCTTGATGTTCCATTACAAGATTTCACACATGTGGTAGCCCCATCATACATATCCTTGATTGCATTAATGTACTTTAATGCTACCTTTTTCTTCTCAAGAGTCCACCATAAGACTTCTGTTGGGACTCTATCATATGCTTTCTCAAGATCTATGAACACCATATGTAAGTCTTTCTTCATTTCCCTATACCTTTCCATTAATTGTCTCATTAAGAAAATAGCTTCCATGGTACATCTTCCTGGCATAAATCCAAATTGATTTACTGAAACCTTGGTCTCCCTCCTTAGGCGATGTTCGATAACTCTCTCCCACAACTTCATAGTATGACTCATGAGCTTGATACCTCTATAGTTTGAATAAGTCTGGATATCTCCATTGTTTTTGTAAATAGGCACAAGCATACTTTTCCTCCAAGCATCAGGCATCTTGTTTGTTTGAAGAATCCTATTAAAAAGATTAGTCAACCATTTTATGGCCACATCTCCCAAGCCCCTCCACACTTCAATAGGAACGTCATCAGGTCCCAACGCTTTATTATTCTTCATCCTCCTTAAATCCTCCTTAACCTCATGTGTATTAATTCTGCGTACAAATCTTCTATTCAAATCATCAAAAACGTCCTCCAAAACCACCTCACTCTTGTCACCATTCCCATTAAAAAGATTATTAAAGTAGTATAACCATCTTTCACTTACATCTTCATCCCTCACCAAAAGTTTTTGATTTTCATCCTTGATACATCTAACTTGGGTGAGGTCTTTACTCTTCTTATCCCTTATTTTTGCAAGTTTGTAAATACCTTTCTCTCCATCCTTGCTCCCAAGATTTTTATACAAATCGTCAAAAACTTTGCCTCTAGCTTCCCGCACTGCTTTCTTTGCATCCTTTCTCGCTACTCTAAACTTTTGCAAATTCTCATCATTGGGACACTTATGCAAAGATCTAAAACATTCCTTCTTCTGTTTAATAGCCTCTTG
>CM023960.1:27847608-27858288 GCA_013407115.1 Glycine latifolia | reverse complement strand
GCAAGTGTGTAAATACCTTTCTCCCCATCCTTGCTACCAAGATTTTTATACAAATCGTCAAAAACTTTGCCTCTAGCTTCCCGCACTGCTTTCTTTGCATCCTTTCTCGCTACTCTAAACTTTTGCAAATTCTCATCATTGGGACACTTATGCAAAGATCTAAAACATTCCTTCTTCTGTTTAATAGCCTCTTGCACCTCTCCATTCCACCACCATGTTTTCTTTGTAAAAACTTTATTCCCTTTGCTTTCACCTAACACCCTCCTTCCCACATTTTGGACACACATAGTCATCTTATTCCATATTTCATTAGTTTCTCCAATAAACTCTCACGGTCCTTCACGCAACATATTTTCTTTAAACTCTATTTGTTTCTCCTCCTTTAGCTTCCACCATCTTATCCTTGGATTTGGATCTTTCTTCTTCAAATTAAGAACTTTGTTGAACCTAACCTCTAGAACAACCAACTTATGTTGTGTTGCCACACATTCCCCAGGGTAGACCTTACAGTCAATACACGAATTTCTATATTCCCGTCTAGTCATAAAGAAATCAATTTGACTACGATTTTGGCCACTATGATACGTGATAAGATGAGACTCCCTTTTCCAGAAAAAAGTGTTCACTAGCATCAAATCATAGGCTAGTGCATAGTTCAAGACATCTTCTCCAGTCTCATTTCTTGTCCCATAGCCAAAGCCACCATGAATTCTATCAAAACCTTATATATATATATATATATATATATATATATATATATAAAATCAAACTTAGTAATAAAAATTTAGATAATGACATAGCTATTAGGAAGATCTTTCTTCTTTTTATCATCTTTTTTGTTGATTATTTTTTTCTTGTCATCTTCCTTTTTTTTATCATCTTTTTTAGGCTCTTTTTTTCTTTTCCTCTTTAGCTGGTCCAACTGAAACTATTTCTGTGCCACAAATCTTCCTTAGCTTCTCTACTGCTTTTACTGGATCATGGTCCCCAATTAAGGTCAATTTCTTGTCTTTCATGTCCACAGAAACTGATACAACCCCTGCAACAATATTTCAAATACAATTTTAGTATATCACTAAATAAGTAAATATCTATCAATCATTGATGTTAAATGATCAAAGCTTTGTTTCTTGAAACAAAAACCAGTTCCAGTCAAGCTAATCCCGTGAATAGAGTGAAAGAAAAGAATCTCTGCTTTATCACAATATTTTCTTTTTATTGTTTTTCCCCTTTGTCTTTTGATTTTGATTTCCTCACATTTTTTTTCCTCAACTGGTTAGAGCATTGAAAGAAGAGAAGTCAAAGAGAGGAGGATCATTAGAAGTTGTGTTGAATTGTATATATTTAGGAAGTTTTTATTTCTTAGAATCATTCCAATCTGCTGTATCAATTGTTGGAGAATTGTATGGAGAGATTATAGGACATTATTCTCTCTAATTGATTGTATCTTCCATCTTTAGTGCACCTATATGTGTATATATTGCCCATTATGCAGTTAGGAATATATGCAGTATTATGTATACCTATAGTGCTTTGTTTAACAAGTTGAAATTCAATTGAATACCTGAAATGCCAGAGACAGCCTTCATAGCTTGTTGCTTGATTTTTTCCTCTTGTACTTCCACCTTCAACACAACTTTCTGTTACAACAAAATCAAATACTTGTTAGGACTACTCAACACTCACTTTCAAGTCCATTTAGTTCAGAAACGATCAAAGACAAAACACAGGTTAAAATTGCAACATTGAATTATGAGTCCCTAACTATGAATATCTAAGAAGAATCATGAAGAGTCTCAAATTGGAACACTGACCTTCATTGTTATTGAAGTTTTGAGAGCTAAGATAGAAGAATTAAGGACTGTTAGCGAAAATTGCAAAAGGGTAAAGGGAGATAAGGGGGACTGAAAAGATAGCTGAAAGAGAAAGAGACTGTTGCCCAATGTCAAAATGAAGTTGTGAAATGAAGGTAAGGCACAGGAACATTTATAGTAGATTGTTGTGAGAGGCAGACACAAATCAACCCAACAAGTCTACGCAAATAGTGTGGCTTTCTTATCTTCATTAATTGATACTGCAATATTTTTTAGTTTTCCAAAAGTTTAAAGTTAGAGAATATTAGAGTATAATGTTTGATATAATTTAAAAAAGTGATAAATGAAATATTTGGTTTTTTTTCTTTTTTTTTCACTTTCATCTTTTATTTTTAAAAAGTTTAATTTATTTTTTTTATCTTTTTTTTTAGTTTAGTCATATATCTGTTTTAAAAAATTATTTGGTCCTTTTATCTTTTTAAAAAAAAATCTTTTATCTTAGTATTTTTTTGGATTTGATCATTTAACATATTTAAGATTGATTTTATTTATTATTTTAAAATAACTTTTTTTAATTCAATTTTCTTCCATTCTTCTCCTCCACTTCATTTTTAATAAAAAGTTCATTCTGAAATAATTAACTATCTTAAGTAGATCGAAGAATTACATTATACAAAATTTAAATAATCAAAATAAATTTTTTTAAGATAAAGAACTAAACTGGAAAAAAATTAAATTATTTAAAAAAATAAAATAAAATAAAACTAAAAAAATAAAATAAAATATCAAATAGATATTTTTTCTTTAAAAAATAACATTTATAGAAACTACAGCATATATGTTACAGTCTATAAAGTTAGAGAATACTATTACATTGCATTTTATGACTGTCTATTTAAAAAAAATATATTATTATTATTGTTATTATTAACTGTATCCATAATTATATTTTTATATATAATTTTACATTTAGTTGTTTATTTAAAAAATGGCGTGCCAACTTTTTCCAGGAAAGCTTAATGTTATTTCGTGTTTGGATCCGTAGAAAATGACTTGAGTCGCGGGCAACTGAGAAGTCTTGGTAAATGATGAGAACAACATTTCGTTGAACATTCGTCCCCACGTCTGCCCGATCCTAGATTCTTAATCCTTCATTAGTATAATGACGTGCATGTCACATGTTGAATTTAACCTTTGCATCTTAATAATCAGAAGTGTTTAAAATGAGTTAAACTAATGTTAGAGTATTTTTAGTGATAAATTTTACATTAGAATTTTAGATAATTTTTTAGTAGATTTTATAGTGTCATTAGAATAGAATATCTCTTCTATTTTTATCTTTATTAATAAATCTCATTTTGAGATTTTATGGGGAGAGAAAGAGAAAAAAATTATTTATTTTTAAATAATGTATATATCTTAAGAAATTTATTATAAAAAATCATTCTTTGTGTAAAATATTTTTGCACTTCATTTATTGAGAATCTAGTAAAAATTAGATCTTGAATAAAAGATTTTTGCTCAATCTCTTACACGCTCTAAGTAATTTGTTAAAGTAATATTGAATTGGATTTTTTAAAATAAGGTATTGAATTTAAGTTTTTTTGATAAAAAAATTATTAATAATGATTAATCATATATATTTTTGAGTTAGATTGTTTGATTAAAATTAGTCATTAATTTGTTAGATACTGTACTAATTTCATAAAAAAGTTAATGTGTAAGATCGTTGAATTATTAAACAATTTTAATTAAGTTTTAAATTAGGTTATTGAACCTGTATTTATTTTTTAATTAGGCCATTTTTCTAACTATTATTATATATGAATAATTAATCATAGAGAACTAATAAGTCTTTAAATTTTGTAGTTTCACATCTAGGTATCTGAAATGAATATTCTTACCTAGTCTAACAAACAATATTCTCACATTTTAAACTCGATATTCTCAACCAAGTTATTTATAAGTATTATCACTTTTGTGGGTACCTTCAACTCAAGTTTTTTTATTAGTCTCTTCAAACTTCACCATAAACTTTGTTACAAACTCACATAAACTCAAGCTTTTTTATAAGTCTCTTTAAACCTCCCCATATAATAACTTTGTTGCAAACTCACATAATTGACTTCCACAGTTAATTTTCTGCACCTAATTAAAAAATAAATATAAGGTCAAGGAACCACTTGAAAAAAATATAGTTTAAGAATTTAATTAAAAATTATCAAATAATTCAGACATCTACCAATTAATTTAACTTTAAAACTCTACTAAATTATTTTAAAATGTTAAACCAATATAAAAAACCTAAAAATCGACCAAATTAAAAATGAAAAATAGAAAATATTTTTTTTATTTTGGTTTGATGATTTTCAAGTTTTATTGTTAAAATCAAAACGAATCAAATTAAAAACTTTAAATATTTGTATTATTTTATCCTATTATTCTTATGTAAAATCTAGTTCTTTTCCATAATCTTGTTTATATTATTGTATTTTTTATCAAAAAAATAAAAAAATAAAAAGTTTACAAAAAAAGTCATGTATTTTCAATTGAACTATAGTCATGTGATAAATCAATGATTTTATCATATGCATGTTAGAATACATATATATTAGATCATTCACACTCATAAATTTTAGACAAATATGTGTTTTGGTCAAGCAATTCAATTCTAAATTTTTTTCTGATGATATATCATCATTCGCAAGGTTTGATTAAAACTTAAATGGTTTATGGTTACTTATAATATATGCATTGTATAATATCCTAATAATACGAATATAATATTAATAATAATGTGTTGTGTAAAACATCTATCCTATAATCCAAAAATATATGGATTATTTTACAATTTACTATTTGTTTTATTTTTTATATTGAGACAAAAATGCGTAAGTAGTATTTAGCAAACTATCGACAAATATATATATTAATACTATATTATTAGTATAATATATTTATAAATTTTGTTAATGATTAATATTCATTAAGAACTTAAATGATATTTTTAATAAGATCTTTCACCATTTTTTTATATATAAGGTTTGAAAATGAAAGCTTAAGAGATCTAAGCTCATTTTCACTTAATGACGTGTTTTTTATAGACAAAGACTAACAAGATGTTAATCTACATCACAATACTTCATGAAAGAAACGAAAAAATAACAAATAAAAGAATTCATTATAACATTCGGTCGGAAGGATAAAATAAATACATTGGTGACTAATATCAACATATGCATATGACTAAAGACAAAAGAACTCCCTTTCTAGTTCTAGCCTAACCAACAACTAACTTACCAAGGTGGCCTAACTTTGAGTAGGAGGTCTAGAAATATCCCTTAATTACCCCTAACACTCATCTTAGGGTCCTGTATGTGTCTTTCTCTCTTTGCAACTTATACTAAGGCTTTCCAAATTGATTGTAATTATATGGTTCTATCTTTGTGCAAGACAACTTATCAACTTCCCTAATCATCAATAGTTGAAGATCTCAACTTAGTGCCATCAAGTTACATCTAGTCAACATGGGAAGGCTAGATAAGGGATAAATCACATGATAATAGTGATAATATTAATAAAAATGATGATGATAATAATGATGACATTGATAATGCTAATAATAACAATAATAATAACAGTAAGTGATAATAATAAAAAAGTCACATTACACAAAATATATCTTATTATTTTTTGTCAAACTTTTTAAATAAAAAATAAGGATGATGATTAAAAGTAATCATTTCCCCTCCCCGGTCTTCTCTCTCTATTTAAAAGTAACTTTACTCACATATATGATGATAATTTATGTTTTTTTTTTCTTTTATAGTATATCCACAGAAGATTATAACTCTTCCAGTATTATTGTGAGTCAGCTCTGCTAAATATCTCATTCGACATTTAAAAATTGATTCATAAGAGTAAAGTGTCTGAGATGTGTGAAATTTTTATAGAAACACTTTTATACATGTTGTCTTCAAATGAACAAAAAATGGCACTTGTAATATTGAAAGAAACACGCTTGACGCTTGCACATAAATTTAAAGTGAAGAAAACGACGATCATTAAAAGGCACAGTCTGCACAGAGCCAAATAATCGCCGAATTTTTCATAGTTGCTACATATGAATTCTTATCAAGATTCTACATAAGTCTAAAGTTTCAAACCAACAAAATTGAATCCTGTACACCATACTACTCACTGAACGCACTATCCCTCGATCTGAATATCATAAGAAAAGGATAAAAGGTAAATACGATATGCATATATATTTTTGGATTAATTTTTTTAATCGGACTTGGTAATAAAAAAAAAAATTAGACGATGACACAGCCATTAGGATCCTCATTCACACTTATGGTACTGTAATATGGATTGTACTGTGGTTTCGTCGAATAGTAATAGGCATAGGGTTGATAGAACTTGAGTGGATCAGGCACAATTTCTTTTGTTGAATCTTTTTTCTTTTCATCTTCCTTCTTTTTATCATCTTTTTTAGGTTCTTCCTTCTTTTCCTCTTTTGCTGGTCCAACTGAAACTATTTCTGTGCCACAAATCTTCCTTAGCTTGGCTACTACTTTTACTGGATCAATGTCCCCAATTAAGGTCAATTTCTTGTCTTTCATGTCCGCAGAAACTGACTCAACCCCTGAAACAATATTTCAAATACAATTTTAGTATAACACTAAATATCAATCAATCATCGATGTTGTCTGATCTGAATTGAGCGCAAGAAATAAGCTTTTTCCCTCATTGCAATCTTTTCTTTTTTCTTTTTGTTGTTAATTTACACCTTTGTCTTTTCATTTTCATTTTGATTTTTTTTCCTTCAATTGGTTAGAGCATTGAAAGCAGAGAAGCTAAAGAGAGGAGGAAGATTACAAATTGAAATTCTATTGAATACCTGAAATGCCAGAGACAGACTTCATAGCTTTTTTCTTGATTTTGTCATCATGTATTTCCACCTTCAACACAACTTTCTGTTACAGAAAAATCAAACACTTGTTAGTACTACTCAACACTCACTTTGGAAGTATAAATATGTAAGAAGAGAATTAAGAGTCTTAAATTGGAAGACTGACCTTCATATTGTTATTGTGGTTTCTGAGAGAGAGCTAAAATAGAAGGAGTGTTGGTGAAAATTGCAAAAGGGAAAAAGGGAGTTGAAAAGTAAGAAAAATGAAGTTGTGATTTGAAGATGATAAGGTTGAGGAATTTATAATAGAGGATTGTGAGAGAGGGAGTGGCAACTAATTTCCAGGAAGGCACAACGTTACTTCATATTAGGATCCCTTCAAGTTGAATTGAATGACTTCCGGAGACTACGTACGGTACGGTCTTGGTGGTCAATGATGAGCCCACCGTTTCGTGGCACATTCCTCTCCGTGTCTGCCCCAGCTTCATTAGTCATATGTATAATTCTATTGTACGCTGTAAAGTAATTATAGGATTAAGGTTAGGGAAAATAATTATTTTAGTCTCTAAATGTATAAGATGTTGTTAAATTTATTCTTGAAATATGAAAATTCAAATTTTTTGTATTTGAAAGTGAAAAAATGTGTAACAAATCTATCCCTCGGTTAATTTTTGTCTGTTATCTTTAATATTGAGGACAAATTTGTCAGTGCATTACATATTCATGGACAAATATGTCAGCTCTCTACTCAAAATATAATTTAATCTTCATATTCTCTCTTTTTTAATCATTATAAACATAACATTACAATAAATACTTAAAACAAATATAATAATAAATATAATATTGATTAGTAAGTATAATTTGTTTGTTATTCTTAAATTTCTATTATAATAACATTAGATAATGACAAAATCAAGTTGAGTCTCATTTTTTTGTAAGGATTAATATAATGACTATACATTTTAATTTGTTTGAGTCTCATATTTTGGATAAGTATTATCTCATATTTTTGCTTTGAAATTTCGAATGTGACAGTACTTTATCAAAAATATAAGGCCCATGCAAATAAAAATGTACAACCATTAAATTAATTCTTACAAAAAAAATAAGACCTAATTTGATTTTGTCATTTCCTAATGTTGTTATAATAAAAATTTCAGAACAACAAACAAATTATGTTTATTAATCAATATTATATTTGTTTTAACTTATAATATTTAACCAAAATATGAGACTCAAACAAATTAAAATACACAGTCATTACATTAATCCTTACAAAAAAATGAGACATAACTTGATTTTGTCATTATCTAATGTTGTTATAATAGAAATTTTATATAACAACAAACAAATTATACTTATTAACCAATATTATACTTATTATTATGTTTGTTTTAACTTATGCTTGTTTTCCTAATTTTTAATTGTTTATTGTAATGTTATACTTGCAATGATTAAAAAAAAGGGAATATGAAGATTAAATTATATTTCGGGTAGAGAGGGACAAAATTTAACGGAGAGATAAAATTGTCACACTTTTTTCACTTTTAGAGATAAAAATTTGAATTTTTATTTTTCAAAGACAGATTTGTCAGCGTCTCACATATTCAGAGATGAAAATGACTATTTACCCTTAAGTTTATCATATAAAGTTACCTGTGATTATATGTCACTATAAAATTGTTTACATGTCAATGCTCAATAGTTTTTTTCCTCATAAATTATAGGCTTTTAAGTTTATTTTTGTTCTTATATTTTTATAATGATATAATTTTGCTGTTTAAATTTTTTTATTACATATTCGGTCTCATATTTTTTTAATTTAGTAATTTTTGTCCATTGTTAGTCTATTATATAAAAAAATTATTAACTTAGGGTTGAATATACATATTTAAATCTTCAAGTTGATCCATCAAGTTCATAAACCTTGTCGATAATAAATCTCTTTTTAAAATTCACATACTTATAACAAACTTAATAAACTTTATCCAGATACTATCGTTTAATTTTAATGTGTAAGTATTGATAATTTTTTTAAAAAATTTCATCTTTAATTTAGGTTGTTATTGTTAATTTGCTATGTTTAAAATGTTGGTATATTTTATTATGATTGATTTTAGCATAAAAAATAAAATCATTTTGTTATCCTAATTTTATACATTTTTCACTTTTATAAAAAAAATTATATATTTTTTAAAGTACAGTTTGGGCTTACAGGCTAGATACATAACTTGTTACAATCATGTGGTGTTATCGTCACTCCTATGAAGTTTGGGAGCAAACATCCAACAAGAATGTATCATGTATCCTACAAAATTATAAATTACAACGTGACTAGGAAATGAAAAGGCATGGCTGTAATCAGTACACTCCATAAATCGAATGAAGACACATTATGTCAATTTGGATAAGGACACTTTTACCTTGACCAAGTATCCTAAAATATAAATTGAAAGCAACAAAAGCAATATTTAATATTAAATAGAGTTTGATCAACCATCTCGTTCTATAACTACATATATCGATTAATCATCCAAGTTAATTCACATGCATTTTTAATAACACTAAAAACTAAGGTACATGGCTAGCATACAAATATTTTTGTTCATTTGAATGTGTCCATCCTCTAAGATGAGTATTGGAGGAACCTTAAGCAATTTCTCTGGTCAAGATATTGATGTGCTATTATGGTATATCTCTCATCCAACTGCCTATACCTTTTCTCCCTTTACCAATAACCTCACAAAACTGACGTGAACTGAAAGAGACTAAACCTCAACTCTCGTGAGTTTGGGCTTGATCAAAAGTATTTAAGGAATGAAATCAAATCTAGAATCAATCTTACTGTTAAAAAGTAAATACCAATAATTATAAGGAAATATCATCTCATTCTCATTATTTTTCCCTCAACGTAAAGTTCATATATATACAAAAAGTAGTGCAACAACATGCTAACAGCCTAACAACTCATAACAATAATTAACAGTCTAACAACTCATAACAATAATTTTAAATTTAAATTTCATAATTCAACACTCCCCCTCAAGTTGGTGCATGAATATCGGTCATATCCAACTTGCCAATTGCTTCTTTAAATACTCTTCCAGGAATGACTTCGATTAACAATAGGTTCAAGAGGTGTTTCAGGATAGTCCACCATAGGTGTTTCGATTATGTGAGGTAGAAAGAGAATTGAGGTACGGGAAGGGATTCAAAACAATAACATGTTCATGTCAATAGACTTCAGGAATGGTCTGTGAAGGGTTCAGAACAATGCAACGAACTTCACATCAATGATCTTCAAATGGAATACGTTCATGGAGATTTGAGATACGAGAAGAGATTTAGAACAATCATATGTTCATGTCAATAGACTTCAGGGTTGATCTGTAAATGACTCATAATAATGCAACGAACTTCACATTAATGACCTTCAAATGGATACGAGAAGGATTCAAAACAGAACCAAAATCGCAAGGTTATGCGAGGCACAAATGGAATCATAATTTGTAGAGGAATCAAATATGGTGAAGGTTAAGGAGGAGAAAGAAAAGTGGAATACATGTACTGATACGAGAAGATAAAATGAGATGTACTTTTGGGAATGGGAAGAAAAAAGATAATTCGGATATGAAATGGAGAAGAAAAAGAGAAGTGGCAGCGGAAGTAATTTTTGTTTTCATGGAGGAAACCATGATTTTTTCATGGAGGATATTATGACTATAATTCATGGAGGGAACCATGGCTCTGATACCATGTTAAAAAGTAAATACCAATAATTATGAGGAAATATCATCTCATTCTCATTATTTTTCCCTCAACGTGAAGTTCATATATATACAAAAAGTAGTGCAACAACGTGCTAACAGCCTAACAACTCATAACAATAATTAACAGTCTAACAACTCATAACAATAATTTTAAATTTAAATTTCATAATTCAACACT
>CM023960.1:27828003-27847598 GCA_013407115.1 Glycine latifolia | reverse complement strand
TACCAATAGGGAAATGAGAATATAAAAGGTGATATATAATTTTTTTATCATTCTAGGAAATATTTGTCCTCATGAATAATATCTTCGTCCAAATGAAGCATGTTCTCAAGAATGATGAGCCACTTGTTATTTCTTTCATTCAAACACATGTCTAAAAACTTTCAACCAAACTTTGAGTCATGCTCTAAGGTTAGTTACTTGAACCATTTTGGCCAAGTAATAGTGCTAGAATGCCCTAAATAATTAATCTTGTAGACTCAACTCAAGGGAGTGAATCAAACAAAAGTGAGTCATCCCTTTGTATAGCCTTTTTTTCAAGTGAAGAGTGTTATATAGGGAGTGAAAGACTATAAACACTAAAAATAATAATGCCAATTAAGAGAAATGGACAAGTAGTAGCAGTAAAAAAAACATAGGAAACACATGTAGAAAGAAGATTGCAATTCTTAAGGTCACAAAGGCTTTTAAGCTAATGTACTTTGGCTTAAAAGCCGATTACATTTGTTCAATTGTGTTATTAGTTCGCATACGTATAAATTAGTTGAATCATGTAAAAGTCACTTAATGCCTTGGACCTTGATGAAATGATTTATTAGATCGATTGAGTTTGATAACACTAGATTGGACAAATGGACGAAATCCACATTCGTAATCAGATGAGGAAGAAGAAACCTTCAAAATTGGCACATACCGGCCCTACCAACAAGAGGAAGAGATGAAGTGCACGGGAAAAATATTTTGAAAGAAACTGAGACATTACATATGCATATAGGTTGGAATCATTGTGACTAGGGGTGGAGGGAGAGTTGATCAGTGGAACCATTTTTTTTCCAAATTTATATAAATTATCACAAAAACGGCTTTGTTGCCTTTTAAAAATATATCAAAAAATTACTTTATTCGTTACTTTTTCTTGAAAGAAGACTGAGGCGTATCCCAGACCATTTTGTTTAGCTCTGAAGAGAATCGCAACCTGAGTCTACACATGCACTTTGGACAAATAAATCACTCTGACAATGCTGAATGTTTAATGAAATTTTACCCGATATTTTTTTGTGTGTGACATTATATACTTTGACACATCGATCTCCCTCAATTTATATAACTGTGTAAGAAATTACACAATTAATGATCTATTCTCAGACCGCTAGATATTTAATGTAGTTAGGTTAGATCAGATATATCTCTAGATGAGATACGTTCCACCACACCACAAGAAATTAGAAATTTCCTTGAAATGTTCTAAATGCTTTTTGTTGTTTGACACCACCAGTCAATGGCATACCCATAGTTGGTGATGAGCAATTTAATTTCTACATAGACAGGAATATCACTTGATAAAGTGTATTTAGCACAACACAGGGAAGTGCAATAACAACATATGAAAGGAGACAAAAGAGCACATTTAGTTAGCTAGACAACTGAGAAAGAAACAAAATGGAAAACGGAAAGAATGGCAAAGGGGAAATTGGGTCCTCACAATGTGAGATGGACATGGGCCCATCACATTTTTGACCCGGCCCATCACAAAATATCTTTCACGATAGGTATCATGTGGCCTAGCTTGTGTCACTGAAGACCTTACAACGACGAAGGCCTTGTGGGCCCAAGACTTTATGGCCTAACCCACCCTTTCGTCGACACGTTACAAACCCACTTAATTTGCCACTTTCCCTGTCGTTTTTGTACAACAAATCAACGGACTAACCGACTCTGCGTGCTTTACCCACGTTCGTGGAGCATTTATCAACTGCCCCCTGGACCATGGAACTCCAATGTTACTCCTAAACTCCTCCAACCAAAAAAATAAGAGAAAGAAAAAATTAGAAAAAAACATACACAAATGTTTCTACTTAAATTGTACACCTTTTTTAATACTCATTTATTTTTATAAAAATCATAGATATTTTTCACACAAAAAAATCTTGCTTAAATATGATTATATAAGATTAATATGGACAATAAATCCTTTCTCTGAACGTAAATTGCATATCTTAGACACAAATTCAAAATTATTAGTTAAATTAAAAATGTGTATATTTAAATCGTAATCCTATTTTAATACTCTGAACGCGATGATATATATTTTTTCTTCTTATTTTAATTTCCCAATCAATTTTTTTTGTTTTTATTAAACATATCGCAAAGCCGACAAACATGAAATAAAATTGTTTATTTTGGTCAAATTAAAATTTAAGTGCGATAGTACTTTCTTCGGATATTTGCTTTTGCACCTAACAATGGTGTGATTAGGCAACATTATAAATATGGACTGAAGAAGATTTCGTTTCGCAATCTGATATTTTTCTTTTATAACTGTTCGTATATTTTGCCTTTTCAAAATCAATAGTGTGTGTTCTAATGATCACGTACTCGATTTTAAAATTAGGGTTTGTATTTATTCTGCTTTTAAAGTCATGTTGTGCATGATGCTGTTTGACTTACATCAAATGAACAGTGCCCTCTTATAATTCTTCCTTAGCCCCGAGCACACACAACATGAACACTGTGTCACACAGGAAATGAGACATGACACATCTTGTAAGGAAAAAGAAGTTATTATTGCCCCAAGTATGCTTTTGGATTAGGAGATATTTTGCTCAATAAACACTGTCATAATCTTCCACGAGAGTTAATGTTCTCTAATTCAATCATAAATGACCTAACTATAATGTGTCTTTAATTAGGCTTGCCGAGCTACAAAGAAATCCAAATATTAGACGACAATAATATTTTAAAATATTAACAATTAAAATGAAAAAAAATGTTGTAATACAGAAAGAAACTTGGGATTCACTAAAAATCACGTAAATAGGAAATAATAGAAATATTTATCTCAAAGATTAAACTTCACTTGATAAGAACGCAAGTGTAGAACTAGAAGTGAGCCATAGTCATAGAAATCAAATGCATTATTGAACACTTTAAAAATATCCAAATTATATCCTAAAGCCTCTTTCAATTTCATTCTATAGAAATGGGAAAAACAGAACACATAACAAAAGAATCCGAAATGAAAAGGGATTTTGGAATTTTAATTTGTAAGATGATGAGGTGGCAAAAGGGGATTGGAGGTTGCAAAGTACGAAGTGAAAAGCAGAATGTATTGGGAACAACCTCTTATAGATACTTTGTGGTTCAGTATCAGTTCTAACTAACAGCCGCATCTCTCTCTCTCTACACATAACACAAACCTTAAAGCCTGAAACTTTTACTAAGCAGAGAAGCATGGTATCAAAAAACCCGAACCCCTCTGAGGCTTTTTACTTGGACCCCTCCGGCATGTCGCTCCCCGGAATCCTCCCCTTCGCCGCCGCAGCCACCGCCACCGCAGATTCCTTTGAGGACCCTGCTAAGAAGACTCGCAAGCCTTATACTATCACCAAGTCTAGGGAGAGTTGGACCGAACCTGAGCACGACAAGTTCCTCGAAGCTCTTCAATTGTATGTGAATAAGACTACCTTTTTAATCTGTTTCGTACTAGAGTGTAGTGTGTTGATTTTTAAGCTCAATTGAGACATGGGTTTTAGTTGTAAACCGTATTGACGGTTTTAAATTACGGTTGCTGTTTTGTGGCGTTTATTGATATTATGAGAAATTGTAGATAAATGTGGTGGTCACAGTTGCGGTCTTGGACACCCCCAATAAACTTAACATTGTGGCCGAGATGGCGGTCGTAGACCGTTATTTTTAAAAACTTGACCTTATGTTCATATGTGTGTGACTGTGTGTGTTGTGTTTTGTGGTGGTTTCAGGTTGCAGCTTATGAAGGATTGTTATAATAGTTATATGTCAAGGTCTAAGATTTAGGTATTTACTATTTTAGGTGGAGTTTAGTGTTGTGGGCAGGGTAGGAGAAGTAGTAGTATTTGGAAATTAATTGACTTGGAACAATTTTCAATTTGTTGAGCCACGAGTAACACATTACACTATGGTTGTATTGCTGGATTGGATTCTACTTTTTCTATGGCTGGTTTTGATTGTTCTGTATTGTATTGCATGAGACTCATTGTAGGGGAGAGAATCAGAAGGAGATTGGGCAGTTTTTTATTCTTTTTGAAGTATTTTCATTAGATGCTGAAATTGACACGTTGATTTCTTGCATGGTACCAACGCATCACTTTATACATAAACCTTGTCTGTATACGAGTCACTTTGAAAGAGATGGATTTTGATATGTTAATTAGCAAGGATCTTGTGCATTGCACGGGTAATTTTCTAGTTTAGCTAAAATATTAAAGGTAAAATCACAGTCAGAAAAGATGTAAAATTATAAAATGATATGCAGGATTAATTAAAGTAGGATTTATAACGTATAGATTCAAAGAGAAAATTTAAAATTATGAAGATAATATGCATAATTTCTTCTAAAGGATTTGAATTTAAAATTCAAAAAAGAAGTTAAGAATAAAATCTTTAAGGGAGAATAGACAAAAAAAAAAAAATCCTTACTCCAATTTAATATATAGGGGTGTACAGGCAAGTGATAGAGCAAAGGTGGAATATGGAATGTCACTTGTCCAGGGAGAGAATGGTAATCTTTATACTAAAGTTGCACTTAATTCTTAGTTCAACTGGTAAACTCTGTTCCATTTACATTGTAATCCTCTAAACACTTACATTACTAACAGGATTTAATGAGTTGAAAATAGCTTCCCTTCTGACCACCAGTACCTTCCCTACCACCCAAATACAGACACCGGAACAATTGGACTAATCACCTTGGGATTGTAATAGCAATAGCATGGTAAATATATGATTTATTTATTATATATTGCAGAATGACCAGAGCTCAAGTTACTGTAAATGCCTCTTACAGTAATAATTTCTTGATATTACTACATAAACTTACATCATTAGAAACAAAAGATAGATGTTAAATCTTGGGAGAGGTTAAGATATCCTCCTAAATAGAAAATAATGAGAAGAAAACAGTGAGCAGTAGCTGGGAAAATGCAACAGAGCTGTGGCTGATCTCTTTGTGTTTCAATAATAAATAATAAATTTCCCTTGAAACTCATAAGAAAGGAACCAAAGAGAAGCCATAAAGGCATAAACACAAACCTATCGAACAAAAAATTTAAAGGGAAAGTGACACCCTTGAAAAAACTATCATTCCTGTCCAACCAAGTATACCTGAAATGTACTAAGTTGTTTAAATTGTAAATTTTGATAATAACTTAAGAATATATAATTTCCTATTCCTTAACAAAATTTACTATGTCGAATTTAAGCTATTTGTTTGTTTCTCCCTTTTCTGGCCTTAGTATCATCCTTTTGCATTATCTCACATTGTTTTGTTCCTTCATTCTGTATCAGATTTGACCGTGACTGGAAAAAGATTGAAGCATTTGTTGGATCAAAGACAGTCATCCAGGTAATTTCAAATGCAACCTGTGACTGGATATTTACATTAGCTGTTGTTTCTGGGTTGTGTTAGCCATAATTGTTCTGGATTGAATTAGGCATGTTATAGTCTTTGAAGTGTGTTTGATTATGTTACATTAAGGATTTTGGCACTTGCCAAATAAAGAATTGGTTATTGGACATGAAATGCCAAAAAACAGAAGATTTTATCCTTTCTCTCCTTGCCTTTATTACTTTAGGAGTGGTTTGCTGAACCAATGGTCCATAAAACTTTCTTTTTCTTTGGTGAGAAAAATTTATGTAACGTAATAACCATACCACCCAGCTGTTCATTTGAAGGAAGTTCCAATTTCGAATAATTCAAGCTTTTATTTATGAGCTCCATGTGCATGCTATATAAGGATCAGCTGAAACTTTTCAGTATGTGCATGCTATATAAAGAAATCACTTGTGCTGAAACTTTTAAGCATGTGCAAGCTATTATTTATGAGTTCCATGTGCATGTTATATAAAGAAATCACTTGTGCTGAAAATTTCTGTTGAGTTTTCAGCTTTCTAAAATGTGGACAAAGCACATGCTCATCATGCTTCCTGTTGAAATTCAATTTAGTAGAGAAGAATGGAGATGACATGGATTAAAATTTGTGAACACTTGGTCATAAAAACTTTTATACCATGTCAAGGAACCAACTACCCTATAAGTTTAATTTGTTAGGTGTAGTAGGTTTGAGAATGGTTTTATTGTCTTAACAAGAATAATGCAATTTTCCTACTGGGATACCATTATTAGACTAACTTGAAAGGCATAAAACCTTTTATGTTGTTAACAGGAAGGGGAAAAGAGTCTAGGGATATATTTAAGAATATCTCTAAAATATTCATTGGTTGAGTGTTGGCAGCTTAAATGGATTAAAGATCTGAGTATATATGGAAGTTATATGAATTGTTGAGATTTCTACTATTTTTCCAATAGCTTCAGTGCTTAATGGATATCTCAAATACCTATAAGAAGGACTGAAAAATTACTACTGATTTTGTAGATACGTAGCCATGCTCAGAAATACTTTCTAAAAGTTCAGAAGAGTGGGACAAGTGAACATCTTCCTCCACCCAGACCAAAAAGAAAAGCTGCTCACCCATATCCTCAGAAGGCTTCAAAAAATGGTTATAATCTTCACTATATTTTTGCTACACAATTTAGTGCATTTGTATCTAATAATTGTTAGTGATATTTGGCAGTTCCAGTACTCTCACAAGTATCAGGATCCTTTCAATCTTCATCAGCTTTGCTTGAACCTGGATACGTATCAAAGCATGACACTTCAGCAATGCCTAAAACTCCCATTATTAACACTGCAGTGTCTTCCTGGCCAAACAACTCTCTGCAGAAAACCACCAACGTATTGCATGGTACTAAAGGCTGAAATTTATGTGCTTCAAATTTAGATTATGTAATTGTGGAAATAGTTGTGGATGTTATTTGCATACTTTTCTGAAGATACTGATTAATTTATTGTGTATACCATATCTTGTGTTTTAGGGAAAAAACAAAATGTGAATAATTGTTGCGGTAGCAGTGGAAGTCCTAGAGCACAGTTGGTTGGTGAATCTAATGATCAAAAGAATAGTAGCCATCCATTGAGAGGCAAGGGTTTAATGATTTTATTTCTAATTTTAATGTTGCCTTCTTGAGGGCGAACCCTGGCACAACGGTAACGTTGTGCCTTGGTGACTTGTTGGTCATGGGTTCGAATCTGGAAACAGCCTCTTAGCATATGTAAGGGTAAGACTGCGTACAATATCCCTTCCCCTTTCTTTCGCATAGCAAGGAGCCTCTGGGCAATGGCAATGGAGTACGTAATTTTTTTTTTAATGTTGTCTTCTTCAATTATTGCATAACATTCAATGTGTGCATGGCAAGGCTATGGAGTGTTGTATAAACATAACCTGTGTGCATAGCATATGTTGTATATTTCAGTGTGTAAATTGTTGCTTTGTTTCAGTTTAAATGCCAAAAAAAAAACTGTGTGGGGTCCAGAGTAATTTGGACTCTCTTTCTCATCACCTTGGGAAATGAATATTGATTATGATTGTATAAGTCTCCAAAATATTCATTTGAACTGTGCTTTAACTGCCAAATCATTTATAAGCTTTAGCTTTTATCATAATTTAGTGGTACTCTTCAAATAGTGCTAAATGATTTTCTGATTCGAATATTTACTAGTAGTACCTTTTGATTTATTATATTTGATGTTTATCTTCAATTTAATGTTTATCTTCCTGTTTTTTTATTGCAGTTCTTCCGGATTTTTCCGAAGTATACAGCTTCATTGGCAGTGTATTTGATCCAAATGTAACTGGACATGTACAGAAACTAAAAAGGATGGACCCTATAGATGTTGAGACGGTACGTACATGTTAGTATGTTTTCTTTTTTGTCAATGTCTCTTTCCTATTCTTCCTTTTGACAGTCTAGTCATTTTTTCATTTTCTTCTAGCAATTAATTGCTACTCCTTAAGTGGAGTTAAGACATCAAGGCTTTATTTCTGGCACTGAAGCCTTTGTGTTAATTTGTGTCAACTAGTGCATCAATATAAGTGAACTTGAGCATTAGAGTTCTAATACATTTATTCTCTCTCTGACCTTTGCTATATTCAGGTGCTATTATTGATGAGAAACCTGTGTATCAATTTAGCAAGCCCAGATTTTGAGGACCATGTAAGTATTCTTGTCAACTATCTTTGTATTACTATTACTATGAATATATATAATTATGAATGCACCTTATTACTACTTGAGCTTTGCCCCTCTTTTCAAGGCAACATCGAAGTTTGAGTATTTTTTTCAATACCTTGTGTGAGGATTCTTGGCTTGACATGGTCCCTATATGTTCCTCATCTATTCAAAACTGTCCATCTCATATCATACTCCTATAATGAATGCATGGATTGGAATATTCACCTCAGTAGAAACTTGAATGACTCAAGCTGACATCAAATTTGGATTATTAAGAACGAAAAATGAACTTTATTTATGTATGCATGTTGTGTAATTCATGCAGAGAAGGCTGCTTGCATCATATGAGGTGGAACCTGAGGTCGATAAATATAAATGCAGATTGAACCATGCTTGATGTGCAGTTGAAGAGTGCTACTTAGATAGGCGGAGGCGGAAAATGGCTGTTTTTCGGCTACTGAATGCAGTCGGGAAAATTTTTGCATCATGATAAAATAAAATGCCTTGGCATGGCAACTGGCTGAAGTAAAAATGCTGCTGCTCGTCCTCTTGGCTATGCAACACTTTTTACTTCTCTTAATTCAATTTGGTTATGTATATAGTAAAAGAAATTAATGCGGAAATGTATAGGGTACATAGTTTTGCATAGGAATGCACAGTACTAGATATCTGTGCTCTAGATTTAGCCAAACGTCTAATTATCTGGAAAGCGAGGCAGTTCCCTATTAAACACTTCCTAACATTGTACAGCATAAAAATTTTGAGCGCCTTGTGTAATAAGAAACTCAACTGAGATTTGTTCAGCTCATATGCCTAGCATTATTGCGTTGGAGAGTTATGTTTTAACTTCTGATGCACCAAAGCAGTGTCACACAGGGATTTGACCATCTGTATGATAAAAGACACTTGACTTCCTGGTTGAGTTCCTTGTGATTCCTTTTAAGGTGCAGATCAATTTGGTGAAAGAATTAACTAGAAATTCAACTAAATATTAAAAATGACCAGAGCTTCACTTTGTCACGCAAAGGAATACAAAATAATAAAAGGAATGGTGGCGTAAAAGTGCTAGCTAGTAAAATCGGAGACAACCAAATTGATATTTGCACGTGAAAAAACGCGGTTAGAGCAGCTCCAGCGGTAGGAGCTTATATGCAGTTCTTAATGATTTTTGGTGGACCCTTTAAGATACGGTGCTTATATAAGATGCAGAGTTTAAATTTAAGGTTATCAGTTTTGCCACATAAATTACTCCAATGGAGAAGAAAAATAAGAAACCGTTTCTTCCATGGCCACATCAGATAAGCAACCCGGAAGATGCAAGCGCTGGAGATGGCCTTAGTTACTCTTACAAGCATCGCACTAACGTTTGAAAAATCATGTATTGCAACTGTTATAGCCAGCTGTATGAAATTTTCAGTTTCCATGTACATCGTCTACTAACTATATTTGATTCTGACCGTAACTAGGAGAGGTCTATTTACACAGCTTCACAGCTATTTCACTACAAAGTATGAAAAATCTGGGTAGTCAATTGTCATCTATTTTCCATCGTTCATACTACTACTATTCCATCTCTGCCTCAGCTAGTGCTGGTTGTGGTAAAAAGTCTGCTACTAGAAACCTTGCACATAAGGGTGCCATTGACTCCTCACAATTTCTCTTCAATGAAATTATCAACTAGAGCTGGATTGATGTTGCTATCACCCTGAAAATCTAACAATGGATGGAATATTATCAGTAACTAGTACACCATTTAAATTCCAGTTCTATATTGACTTGTATGCGCAAGTGATTTCTTACCGGGACTTGGTTTTACAAAATCCCCATAGTTCTTTGGTTCCTGATATGCAAAGGGACGAGTCTGCATTGAATTTAGCTTGTGTGCAAGAAGCATCTGGAGTGCAGGCAGATGCGGTGGTACTCCACTTTGTAATGAGCAGAGATTAAGTTTGCCTGGATTTATAATCTGCTGGAGCATTGATGGACTAACTTCATGGTCAATCCTTTTCAGCTCGTCATGATAAAGAGGGAAAGGTTGAGAAAATGTGTTGGATGGGAAAGAGTAGGAAAAAAAAGAATATATGGCTGAATCGATGGAGTTTCTTTAAAATTTATTATTATGGTCTTGTGGATCCCTCTCTGGATTCAACTGATTGGAGCAGAACTTTGGGGGAGTTTGCTGTGCATGCATAGAGTGGGAAAAGCGCCCCAATCCAGCTCTATTGGATCATCCACATGTGGTGTAGAAATTTCATCGTTGAGTATAAATTCCACTAGCTTCTCAACCATTTCACGAGGTGAGCTTGGGCTAAAACACATCAGCTTCAATTAGATTGCTTTCAGCGCTGCTAGACATGGAACTATCAAACATGACCAAATTTTCCGCATCGGGCATCAAGAATAGTTCGTTAAATGTAATTTAACTGTCCTCGTCAGGTAATTAAAGTTCAAAGGTCTAATTTGATTCTCCATCAAAGCTGCAGCTGAAAGATTTTGATTTCAACTCCCGGTGAATTTGGAAATCAGCAGGGCAGGGTGGATTTTGCTTCATCCTAACTGAAATGCCTTTACAATATTCTGTAGATGATTCACAGTCATCAATCATTGAAACAAACTGTTTTCCCTTGTCCACACTAGTAGGAGAGATATATGCCTCCGAGGGATCACTTGTTGAAATTCTTCCTGGAGAATCATAGACACTAACAGGTGTATTGCTTAATTGCAACTCCATGAAACCTTGTTCATGTGCCACTTCACAATGATTCTTCCTTCTTGTTATTTCCACTATTCTCCTTGCGTAAGAAGGTTGGTGGCATGCTTTTCTTTAGGGATTCCATAACATTGGCAATTCCTTCTAGATCCTCCACATCCAAGTTCGAACGTTCTTCTGACTCCATAGGGTGCACACCTTTATCAGTCTGATTTACAGTTTTCAGCCCTGGATTTACTGTTCCATTAGTGGTTAAATCTTGCACTTGCTGGAGTGGGGTAGGACAATTTTTAGCAGTCTCTAGCAGTTTGGGTGGAAGACCAGCATCACCTTTTACAGATTCTTGAAAGTGACTTTATTTCTGTGAAGCATCTAATTGTTTACTGATTACACTTGAAGTAAACTGCAAGTTCTTCGAGTTTCTTCTTGCTGGGGACATCAGAAATTCGTCTGGAGAATCCTTGGAATCAGCATTTTTGCTAGAATGCCATTTGTCCTCCCCTTTGCCACACTGACAGTATCTGCATATGAATTCTCTTAATATAGATATATGCACTTCGTTAAAAATCTCTAGTGTTTTCTTTATTTACCAACTCATATAAGCTTAACAGAATCAAATACTCATATTGTTAAGAAAAATTATATAATAACCTTGTATATGACAAGTTGACAACATAAGAAGACAATGAAGAATCACATGAAAATAGATTTGACCTTTTTTCCATGTTTCCCGATCTGCTCTCTCTTGATTTGTACACTCAGAAGATCTAGATGTGTCACCATTTAGCAAGTCATTTCCATCTCTAGTTGAAGTCATTGCCTGAAAAAGAACATGATATTATGGATCCTTAACACAGAGCAGAAATAAATGGTTGCTTGCCTAATCTACCTTTTTATGGGAACCATATTGGTAGATACTCTGTTCCTAAAGTTTTATATAAAAGCTCAAATCAGACCTGATGGCGACATGGAAGCCGATACAGTTCATCACTTCTCTGCAATAGTTGACTAACATCATCCAAAACTATCGTAGAAAAATTTGGCAGCACACTTCTTTGACATTTGTAATCTGTGTGAAAGCATGAACATTTAAAGATATTTTTGTCAAACGAAACCTAATATGCAACGATGATCAATAATATACATTAAAGACAAGAAGCTTAGTTAATAAACAGATAAACGCTTCTTCAATAGAAACATTACACACCTGGAGCACATAAAGTTGAAGATAAAAGGCCAGGTGCCTCGTCAACCACACTGACAAAGAAACAGGCACAAATTAATTAAGAGGTAATCTTCTAAAAACACAAAAGCATAAAGAGTTGTTATTTGTTTATTTGTTAACCATGAAACTAAGGGCTGAGCCTCCAACGGTAATTTCACTATGCTGTTCGCTTTGTCTAAGGAGAGAAGAAATTCTCTTGTATATGAACCTTTTGCCCGCCTGCAACTCCAAATCAAACAAAAGGATATTAATTTAATTCGAGACATAACGTTGTCTTACTTGGTTGCTAAGAATAAAGTTGTAGAATCACTAAGCCAAACCGAGTTCAAGCGATTCGGAAAAAGCAAAAAGTTAATCGTATTTTAATACAACTCTCTAGTTTCTTAGCAACTAATAATAAAGAAATAATAAGAAATCACTAATAAAAACACAGCACAAGCTTAAAGCATGCCATAAAATATATCAAAGAGTTGGTTTGTACAGATCAAGAATATATATTAATATGATAATCATTCGAAGCAAGAAAATGATAGTGCTAGAAAATATTAACAATAATCATTGGGATCAAGAAAAAACTAACATAATAATCATTCATCGGTGTTTACCTGTTAGGATCTTGGACGTCAACATCAGAAGGAGACGGGGCCGAGAATGTCGCGGTTCCACTTTCTCGGCTCATTTTCTCGGGAAAACACTTCGTCAAGGATTATTGACGCAAAAACGTTAGAATCTCTTGAATAAGCTAGAGTTCTTGAAGCAAAAAGACTTGGACTAGACCTTGCAAGAATGCTGTTAAACGCGTCAAGAAGAAGCTACTATAAAAACTAAAGATGAAGACGTCGCGACTAAGATCTCGCCAAAGAGTGAATGCAAGTGAGTAGAACTATCTGTGATGTTTGCTGAAGAGAAAAATGAAAACGAAAATAGCAGTGATAATATTAAAATAACAAACTCCGAGAATTTGTAACAATCAATTTCATTCTGTGCGGTGAAAGGTACAAAATAGAATATTGCCTTATATCAGCAATTGCAAATAAAGGAATAACAGAATTGATAAAAACGTGAGCACATGAACTCATAACAGAAAGTCTATACAGCTGTACCAAAAGTAACTAATTCTCTAAAAATATATATATAAAAAAATGTATATTCTAATACTCCCCCTTAAGATGGAGAGTGAATATTGTGCACTCCCATCTTGGAAAGCAGAGAAGAAAACTGAGCAGGATAAAGAGCTTTAGTAAGGATGTCAGCCAACTGGTGTGCAGAAGCAATGGGAAAAGTTTGAAGACTGCCTTGAACAATTTGTTGCCGAACAACCAAGTGGCAATCAATTTCGATGTGCTTTGTTCTCTCATGAAAAACAGGGTTTGCAGCTATATGGAGAGCAGCAGTGTTGTCACAAAACAAATGAGCAGCAGCAGAATGAGTAATATGAAAGTCCTTGAGCAAAGAAAACAACCAAATGAGTTCACAAGTCACATTAGCCATGGAACGATACTCAGATTCAGCGGAAGACCTGGAGACGGTGGCTTGCTTCTTGGATTTCCAACTAATGAGAGAATTGCCCAAAAAAACACAGAAACCAGAAACAGATTTACGAGTATCAGGGCATGAAGCCCAATCTGAATCAGAGAAAGCATTCAACTGAATTTTGGAAGATGAGGAAAATAATAAACCTTGACCGACAGTACCCTTTAAGTAAGCTAACACTCTGTGAAGAGCATGAAGATGTGGAACTCTAGGAGAAGCCATGAATTGACTAAGGTGATTAACGACATAACAGATATCAGGCCTTGTGATGGTTAAATAGATTAAACGCCCAATCAACCTTCTGTATTGTGTTGGATCAGAAAGGATATCACCTGTAGTAGAAGAAAGTTTGAGGTTGGGTTCCATAGGTGTAGATTTGGGCTTGCAGCCAAGAAAACCAACATCAAAGAGGATTTGCAAAGTGTAGTGGCGTTGACAAATGGAGATTCCAGTAGAGGAACGAGCCACTTCAATACCCAAAAAATATTTCAAAGCTCCCAAATTCCTTAATTTAAACTTGCTATCCAGAGAAGAAGTGAGATGATGGATCTGATCAACATCATTAGAGGCCACTAGTATGTCATCAACATATACCAAAACAGCAACAAATGAAGCACTCGAATGCTTGGTGAATAAAGAATGATCAGTTTGAGAATGAGAAAAACCAAGTGATAGAAGAGTGGAAGAAAGCTTAACAAACCATTGACGGGAAGCTTGTTTTAAGCCATACAAAGACTTGTGAAGTTTACAAACAACATTAGATGGTAAAAACTCCCCCTGTTTGGGATATCCAGGAGGCAAGGACATATAAATCTCTTCAGAAAGTTCCCCATGTAAAAAAACATTATTGACATCTAATTGAATTAGATGCCATTTGTGAATCGCAGCAAGAGCAAGGAGGAGACGTACGGTGGTAATTTTAGCAACCGGAGAGAAAGTCTCCATAAAATCCAAACCTTCTTGTTGGGTGAATCCTTTGGCAACCAGACGGGCTTTGTAATGCTCAAGAGAGCCATCAGCATTATACTTAACCCGATAAACCCACTTGCAAGCAACAGGGTGTTTACCTTCGGGAAGGGAGACAATAGACCAAGTCTTATTGTGTTCAAGGGCAGAGATTTCAGCATCCATGGCAGCAGACCATTTAGGCAACTGTGAGGCTTCAGCATAAGAGGAAGGTTCTAAATGTGAGGAGAGATTATTGATAAAAGCATGGTAGGAAGGTGATAGTCTGTTGTATGATAAATGAGCTGAGATAGGATGGGCAGTGGAAGTGGAGCAAATATAATCTGAGAGGTGGATAGGAGGTTTCTTTGTACGAGAGGGTCTAGCTGTGGTGTGATCAGGAGCTTCAGTAGGAATGATAGGAGTGGACAGAGGAGGTAAAGAATTTAAAGGGGAAGAAAATGGAGCAGATGAGACAAAAGGAAAAATGGACTCATGAAACACAACATCCCGAGAAATGACAACACGATTAGTGTTCAAGTCAAGAAGCTTATAAGCTTTATACCCAGGGGGATATCCCAGAAAAATTGCAGGAGAAGAACGAGGGGAGAATTTGTGCCTAACACGAGATAGTGTGGAATAAAAACACAAACAACCAAAAACACGAAGATGGGAATAAGAGGGAGGTTTATGAGAAAGAAATTCAAAAGGAGTTTTATGATGAAGAAGAGGGGAAGGAATACGATTAATAAGATAGACCGCAGTAAGAACACAGTCAGACCAGTATGCCAGAGGAATGTGAGATTGGAAATGTAGGGCACAGGCAACATTGAGAATATGTTGGTGTTTACGCTCAACAACAGAGTTTTGTTGAGGACGTTCAACGCAAGAATGGAACAATTGAATACCTTTGGAAGAGTAAAAATCAGGGAGATGAAATTCAGGAGCATTGTCACACCAAATGGATTTTATGGAAAATGAATACTGGTTTAGTATTAAAGTATAAAAAGATGGAAAAATAGTGGAAAACTCAGATTTATGTTTTAAAAAATATACCCATGTGAATCTTGTTGCATCATCAACAAGTGTCAAAAAATATTTAGCACCAGAAACAGAGATGGGGTTGAAGGGGCCCCAAATATCACAATGTATTAAAGTAAAAGCAATGGAGGACATTTTAGGATCTAAAATAAAGGGTAATCGTTTTTGTTTAGCTAATGGACAAACAGAACAAGGCAAATCAGAAACAACATCTTTAAAATCTAAAGTACTTTTTATTGAATTTAAAAGGGAGGGGGATAGATGGCCCAAACGAGAGTGCCAAAGTACAGAAGAAGGAAAAATGACAGAAGAACAAAGGGGATTGGGAACATTAAAAATTGGGAAAAAATTTGAAGAATAAAAAAGGTAGAGGTCACCCGTGCGCCTAGCAATCCCAATCGTCTTGTGAGTTGTAGCATCCTGGAGTAAACAAAAAGAACCCGAAAAAAGAGCAATTATATGAGAATCTCGTGTAAGAGCACTGACAGAGATGAGGTTCATTTGAAAAGATGGGACTAATAGAACACGATGTAAAATAAGGGATGGGGAAAGGGAAACATTACCAACAGAACAAATTGGAATATGTGAACCATTAGGAAGAGAAACAGATGCAGGGGAAGAGGGACAAGAAGAGTTTGATAGAAGAGAGGGAAGATAAGTGACATGATGAGTAGCACCAGTGTCAAGTACCCAACAAGACGAGGGAAGGAAGGATGACAACTTACCACTGAAGCTCGCGATCATAGGGTTGGCAGCAAAGGAGGTGGCAGTGGGCAAATCGACTGAGGATGCAGTGTTGGTGGGATTAGGGCAATTGTTGAGAAGGGAAAGAAGCTGAGCGTACTGGTCAGGAGAAAGATGGGCAGGCTGAGGAAAGGAATTGGGTTGAGAGGTGGCCATATGGACATGGGCTTGAGTGAAATTTGGGCCAAAGGAAGGTTTGGAGGTGTGGTTGAGAGTTGGGTTTCCTAGTCTTGTAGCCAGGAGGAAAACCCTTGAGTTTAAAACAGTTGTCACGGGTGTGGTTTAGTTGGTGACAGTGGGAGCAATAAGGACGTGACTGCGTTGGTTGTTGATGGCAGCAGCCATGGGAGAAGAAGCTGGAACAGTAACTGCAGAAGCATCAGAAACGGAGTTCGCTAGAGGAGTGTCAAGTGAAGGATGAAAAGATGTAGAAATCTGTCGTTGACGCTCCTCCTGTATAACCAATGAGAAGACACGAGACAATGGAGGCAAAGGCTCCATAAGCAAGATCTGGGCTTGAATTGAAGAAAAATAGTCATTCAACCCCATTAAGAACTACATGGCATAGTCCTGTTGTTGGGAGGCAGAGAAAGCCCTAAGACCACCACAAGTGCAAGAAAAATTGGGAGAATAATCTTGAAGTTCATCCCAAAGGATTTTCAGCTTTGTATAATAAGTGTTCACATCGAAAGCCCTTTGATGCAATGAAGAGATTTGTTGTTTGAGTTGAAAAATGCGTGGACCGTTGGCCTGATGAAATCGAACACGAAGATCATCCCAGAGATCGTAGGCGGTGGAGAAGTACATTAGGTTATCTGCAATCTCTTTGGATACAGAATTAAGAAGCCAAGAGAGCACCATGGAATTACACCGGTTCCAAGAAGCAAACAAGGGATCAAAGGATTCTGGACAAGTGAGAGTTCCATCAATAAAAGACGCCTTGGTCTTGGCAGTGAGAGCAATAAGCATGGCCCTACTCCAGGAATTGAAATTAGAACCAGTAAGAGAATGGGTAACAAGAATGAGACCAGGATGGTCACCATTTTGGAGATAAAAGGGACTTCCAGAATCCTCCATAGGAGAATTGAAAAAACCTGTGTTAGATGTGGAAGAATTGGATACGGTGGGTTTGGAATTTTTGCCACCGCGAGCCATGAAGAAAAGAAAGGAAATCAGAAAAAGTCATCTGATACCATATTAAAATAACAAACTCAGAGAATTTGTAACAATCAATTTCATTCTCTGCGGTGAAAGGTACAAAATAGAATATGGCCTTATATTAGCAATTGCAAATAAAGGAATAACAGAATTGGTAAAAACGTGAGCACATGAGCTCATAACAGAAAGCCTATACAGCTGTACCAAAAGTAACTAATTCTCTAAAAATATATATAAAAAAAATGTATATTCTAATAGATAACAAGAGTAGGAATACAGGAACGCCGCCGTTGGGGAGTGACGGAGGAGGAGGAGGTAAACGAACATTTTTGTTTTCTTTTTCTCATGAAAACAACATTTGTGAGAGAGAAAATGGAAATGGAAGAAGAAACGAAAAGCTCGGGGAAGAAGGAATAAGGAACTAAGAGTGAAAATGTGTTGAAATTATTATTATAACACTTGTGTTTGGATAAAAAAATTTAATTGAATAAAATAATTTATTAAAGAATTTAAAAATTTTTAATTTAAAATTTATTATTTATATGAATAATTTAAATTTTTAAAATTTTAAAACAGAATTTTAAATAATTAAAAATGTAAAATTTGAATTTGTTTCTAATATATGAGAAATTGAAATTCTCTTCTTCTATAAAAATTTTAACCATCTCTGTCTCCATCACCTACAAATATTTCAACCTCGCTACTCCCTCAGTACACACATTTGTGTATAAGGTTCAAAATTTAAAAAATAAAAAAATTTAATTTCTTTATCTAAATACAAAATTTTGAAAATGAAAAAATTTAATTTTTTTATCTAAACACAAAATTTTGAAAATAAAAAAAATTAAATTTATGTATTTTAATTTTCCTAAATTTAAAATTCTATAAAATTTTAAAATAGTTAATCCAAAGATATATTTGTAGACACTGAGCCCGACTCCACGCACTTTACTCTACCACTCACTACTGTACCACTCACTACTACTCGCTTACGCTTTTTTAGGGTGCATTCAGTAGAGTGAGGGGGAGGAATGAAACAAAATAAATGGAAGGCTAGAGCATAATAACACATGTCTCATTATTTTATTCTTTATTTTTTTTCATTTATATTCTTTTTTCAGTAAAGGAACACACCCTTAATGCATTTTTACTGTTTATTTTTCTTTCATTTATACTCTTTTTTCAGTAAAGGAACACACCCTTAATGCATTTTTACTGTTTATTTTTCTTTCATTTATACTCTTTTTTCAGTAAAGGAACACACCCTTAATGCAGTAGTTTGTTTGTTTTAGAATACAGATTTTAGTGTAAATATTTTCTTTTGCTATACATTTTAGAAGTAGGAATTAGTGTTTTTTTTAGATTTAAATATATTTTTACCCCTTTAAAAAAATTTATTCCTTCAAAAAATAATTCATTTTTATTAATTTTTCAAATTTTAAAAATTATTTTTAATCTCTCTTATTCTTTAATGGTATGACAATTTGAAGTGATTTGTCATCATCAAACATGTTTTTTATAATTTATTTTTTTAAAATAATTTATGACATCTTAAAACAACTAGAATATGTAAAACTTGTGAGACTTCTATATTTATCTTTTTTACTTTTCTTCTTTAAAATAAAAAAAATTATGTAAAATAGGTCACCAACTATACAAGTCAAATATTTTAACAATTTAAAATAATCATATATTGTTTTTAAAAAATTAAAAAATAATTTGGCAATTAAAAATAGTTATAAATTATAAAACCGTGAACCCATAGAACAAATAGGGATTAAAAATAACTTTTAAAAAATTTGAAGCACTAATAAAAATAAATTATATTTTTATGGACTAAAAGAACAGTTATCAAAATTTGAATGACTAAAAACATAGTTAAACCTTTTTTTGTTTACTAATACATAAAGATGACAAAATAGATACATATCCTACATATACCCACAAAATTTATCGGAAGTAGAGAGGATAATTACCCACTTATTAGGGCTGGCTATAAAAGCAGGTATTTAGTCATATCTTTTTGCGAGGATGAGGGTGAATACATGCACTATAGTACACAGCCCCCATATATATATATATATATATATATATATATATATATATATATATATATATATATAAATAATTAAAAA
>CM023960.1:27777624-27820426 GCA_013407115.1 Glycine latifolia | reverse complement strand
AACTTAAAAATTAGAAACTATAGTATAACCATAATTATAAAAATATTAGTATAATAATTTAATTTATGCTAACATAAAAATATAAATGTAACATATTAATTTAATTAGTATTTTAGATATAATAATAATATATTATTTTATTTATTTAAGAATTAATAAAAAAAATTACTTAGGCTGATGTCAGTTTTTAAAATAATTAAAATATGTAAATTAAAAGTATTCACATTTCACAAGCATTCGTAGAAATATTCAACGTAATAATAATATATGAATACTAGATTCTATTTAGTATTATTTATTTACTCTGTTTTTTTTATAAATTTGGTTTTTTTTTCCTTATTATATTGTATCTTCTATAATATTTATATTTTATACTTTTGTTTTATTCATTAAATATATTATATATATATATATATATATATATATATATATATATATATATATATATTTCTTATCACATTGCATCATTTTCTCCTTTTAACGTGTACTAGTGCAAATACAGTAAACTATAGATGCTACTCAGGTTTTTTTTTGGCCAGCGAATCGCGAACTTTCTGCAAAGTCTGGCTGTTTGCCCCAGAATCTGGAACCATCTCAATCCTCCCTTTGAAGGTTTTCTATGTGATTGGTCTTAACACTTTTCTTAATCATAAAAAAGTTTAAAATAGAAAAAAATTTGTTTTTCTTTTTTTTTAAACATAGTCATTATTATAGAGTATTAGTGTTTTCAAATTAACCACTAAAATATTCAAAATTATTATGTTTGATTTTTATAAGGTTATTTAAAAATATTAAATGATTATCCTGAATCCTGATAGTGCAATACTGCAATTTATCATTTAAATATAATTATTAGCTATTACTTTGTTTTCTTTGCCATAATCATGTTATAATTCATTCTCAATTTCTAAAAATATGGTTTTTTTATTTTATCGTTTTTTTGTTGCTTTAATCCTCATATTTTAAAAATATGTGAAGTTAATTTCTCAAAATAAAAATTAAATATAGAAATATGATGTTTGTAATTTTTAAAACTAAAATGAAATTATTTTTATAAGAATTAAAACGATCACGGTCTCATAAAAAAATATGTTTTAATAGACTAAAATTGAAACTGTGATATTACTCTTTTTCAGTTTTTCGTGTCCTTTGTGTTATACCTTTTTTAGGATTTTTTTTTACTTAACTTTATTTTTGGAAAAAATAGTTAAAATTTTCTTAACTTTGCGTTAAGTAAACGATGTTTGGAGTGCTTATTAATTTAGACCAACCCGACATAAATAAAATCAATAAGTTAAATGATTTGATGAATTCAATTAGGATATATTGATGGTGTATTTTTTTCATATAGTCATTGAATTATAAATATTTATTCAACAAAATAAAATAATTAAATGGACCAAAAAATTAGATTTAATAATTATAATAATTAATTGTCCAAATTATAGTAATTAGAAATATTTTTAAAAAAATGAATAGAAACATAAGTAAATGAGTTTGGAAATGAATTTAAAAAATGACATGTGACACATTCAGGATTAAAAAAAAATTAAAGAGGAATACTCACCTTCAAAATTGAAAAATCTAATTTTATGCTTTGGGTTTGATATATAGTATATTAATATCTTAGTTAGATTTAGATCTAAAAAAAATGTACAAAAAAAAAACAAATAAGGATCTATTTATTTTAAATTTTGATTAAAAAAAAAGAAACACTTTGAAAGAATTGATATTTGTGAAAATATTTAAAAGAATGATTTTGTTTGAATGATAAAATATAACATTAATATCTTATTAATCTAAATGACAAAGAGATTGTTTTTTCTTAAATAAGATCTTTAATTTTTCTCTAGAGTAACAAATAAGCATTGGGAAATTTTACTCTCTCGATTAAGTTCACTTCACTTAACTTAAACCAGCCAAAGTCAAATGTAGTTTTGGAATATGAAGAGTTTAGGATAAAGAAAAATAAATTTAGGAAAAGACAAAATAATGATAGAGTGAAAATCATTTTTGAAATGTAAACATAACTATTTTTTTAATCATACACTTCAAATTAATTTTATCTATGGAAAAAGTTAAAGACTTCTATTTCTCTTAAACAAATACTTTTCATAAACAAATTAATTTTGAGAATTAAAAAATTAGGCAAACACCTATGAAAAATGATAACACACAAATTAATTATTTTGACCATAAACTGATTTTGACTTTCAATAAACATATCACATATTTATTTATAAATCATGGTTGAAACACTAACACTTCTCTTGTTTGAAGTGTTCTAAGTGGGACACGTTTCTAATACCAACACATCCAAACATTTGTTCGACTTTTCTTATTAGATGTTTAATTTAAAAATTACTTTGTGTTGACTTAAACACTTAAGTCATCATATACACAACTATACACTTAAAAAATCATAAAAGATTGATTTAAAAATATGAATATACAATAATTTAGATATTTTATTATATACTAATCATATTTCATTTAATTAGAATTTCTATATTTATCTATATCTTATATTTTAGATATTAGTGGTATTAAAATGTCCATATCGGCTGTCCATGTTATAGGATCATAATTCAGCACATGGAGCTAATTTGAGATTCATAACGTATAATACAGTATGCCCCTCAATGGTCATTATACAATTCGAAGTATGGTCCGGGGGTTCTTCTATATAATCTTTAATACATATCATTATTTTACCAAATTACTGATATGTTAATTTTTAGTTAAGATAGAATATTTTTTTCATTCATCATCAGACAGTGTAAGATAAGAAAATATTAGATTCTCCCTTTCATTGTTCTCCTACAAATTGAATGCACAAAGCTATAATCTATACTGTCATGTTTTATGAAAAATAAGAAAAAACCATTTTCTTCATTTTCTTTTCCATTCCAAAACATTTTACGAAAATGGTGATCAAAATTCAAATACACCCATGCTATTAGTAACAAGACTTGAGCTGAACATTGTCAATGGGGAGAATGTCAGTTGGAAAAGGACAATCTAATTGCCCTTTCTCTGGCAGCAATTCACAAGGGTAAGGAATGACATTGTTTGTAACTCCAGCAATGTTAGTGCAATTCCATTGAAGCTTCTTCTTCCTTTGTTCACTCACTTGAATACTCACATTAGAAATGCAGATTCCTTTAAAAGGGTCAAAATTCCTTCAAGTCTTGCGGACTTTGTGACATCCGTTGCAACAACGTCTCTGTAATTTATCCCAGTAATGCAAGGCAGTGCTTTGGGATCATAGCCAGGGTCAGGGTGATCTCCATAAGTGCCAGTTATCCAAAACCCAATTTCATGGTTTTCAGGGTCATTCCTTTGACAAATATGTTTTTCACATATCCACCTCTACCAATTGCTGTTTTGATTCTAACTGCTGCTTCTGTGTTGATGGCAGTGAGATCTTCAGCTCTAACATCATAGATTCCACCAGACATTTCACTGCCTAAAGCAATCATGGCACAATCAGGGGATACACAAGTAATCCTTCTAATGATTAAGTGTTATGTTGGCATTCCAAATCTAATTCCATACTCATCCCAACCACTTTTTACTGCAATGCAATCATCACCAGAAACTATGTTGCAATCTTCAATCCTAATGTTTGAACATGAATCTGTGACCAAGATAAAAAAAAGGTGAGAATAATTAGACAGTGGTTGTCAAATAATATTGCGAGTCCTAATAATATAATTTTTTTAACAAGAATGCCATTATTTCCTTTTCTTAAATTGCAAATATGTAATCAAATTGAAAACTATAAAAATAAGAGAGAAAGCTCATAAATGTTGTTACATATAAGTAGAGCATATATCATTCATCCTTAATTATCTCAAGAAAAAATCCCCCGTTTTGTCTTTCTAGTTTGCCATTAAATGTCAAATGGAAAAAAGTATATAATAAAATATACATATTACCTGGGTTGATCCCATCTGTGTTGGGAGAGTCCACTGGTGCTTTAATGCTAAGCCCTTTTATTATTATGTTACTGAAGATATATATAAAGCCTTATCAGAAAAATTACACACACTATGCATTGGAAAAAAGAATGCACCGATGTTAAGAAAGTTGAACAAAGAAGCTTTGTCAAACCTGCTATAAACTGGGTGGACAAACCAGATTGGGGAGTTGACCAAAGTGAGAAATGATATCTGGATTTGATCAGAGTACATGATCTCAATCAAGTATGGCCTAGTGAGAGTCAATTGACCATGATGAAACTTGTTCCACCAATAAGCTCCTTGCCCATCAATTAGACCATTGTTACCTGATGATCAAATTCAAAGGTCAAGTTAAAAGAAAATATGACTTAGCCACATTTAAATGAACTTAACAACCTTTTATAATGGTATATTACTCAGGCTAATTAAATAGTTACCGGTGATTTAAACATCTGTCAGGTGAGTTCCAAAAACCTTCCACCGGGAGCATCTCTTCCTCTTCCATAAGAAGGTATTAAAGGAAGTTGGGGCCATTCTGATTCATCCTATTCAACAACAACAAAAAAGAAGATAAACTACAGTATCAAAAACAGATATCAAGTGTGTTACCAATTGCAGATGAACTAAACATTATATTTTGTGTGTCTATATTGGAAGTAAAATGGGGAGAAAAGAAACAGGGGATGAAAATAAAAGGAAAAGAATCACGGATTCATAAAAACAAAAGAAATATAAAAGAAAATCATAATAGTAAATGTTGTGGATATGATAAATATTTTTTCATATAATTAAAATTTAAAATAAATAAATGTTTTTATTTTGTAAATTATATTATAATCTAAATTTAAAATAAATATCTTTAAATATATAAATTATATTTTAATTTCATAATGAATAATTTAAATTAGAATATGAAATTATTGATAATTTCTTTAAAAAATATTAAAATTTAATTTAGAGACAAAGATAAAAGAAGACAAATTATAAGAGATACATAATTAAGATCAAATATATAAATGAAGATAAAAAGAAAACGCACAATGAGAAATTGAGAAAGAAACTTGTCTGGCTGTGGGCTAAATGCACATAACTAAAGAGAGAATTTTAAAATGCACATAATCATATACCGTTGAAAATTTCATTAAAGAAGGCAGAAAGGTATGGTTAAGTGGGCTTGGTTGGTTGGGTCAGCCCACTAAAAAAGATGGGGTGAGAGAACATTGCTAACTCATTTTATAAAGTGGGTCAGTCTAATTCATTTCATTTTTTTGTAGGTTAAAATTAATTCAACCAGTTTTTTTTTAACTTGATCCACTTTATTATCTCGTTTTGTGTAATCTTATGATAAAATGAGTTTGGTTTGATAGATCAGTCCATTTAATCCGTTAAAAAAAGTAGAGTAAATTAGTATTATTAATCCACTTTATAAAATGTGTCAGTTCAATCCACTTTATTTTTTTGGAAACTAGATTAGTCTGACCCGTTTTTAATAGATGGATCCACTTTGCCATCCTGAGAAAGTGGTTATAGGCTATATATTTATAGCTGAGATGCAAGAATAACAGCACCACTGTCGAGAAAAAGAGTGAAATGGCTTGTGAGATTAAAGGGTCCCGTTAGCCATTTCACAGGTGGCACAATAAGCATTGCACCTCCATCAGAAGCATACTGGCTGAGTTGGCTTATTGCATATCGAAAGGCCTTTGTGTTGGATGTTATGCCATCACCAACCCCACCAAAATCTGTCAAAACTGAACCATGCTATCGGCAATTTATGGCATAGTACACCCCATTGGCTACCTTCACATTTACTTATACCAATATCAGAACTAAGGAGATCACACCAATGACCTGCACACAACAATTAATTAATATAGTTCGTCAATCGTCACCAAAAGACATGTTTTCTTGTCTTAGACACAAATTATAAGCAACGCCGTGAATGTGAAAGAATGAAACCATGGTAGAGAACACGTATATGAACCAAAATTTGGTTATGAAAATGATAACAAAAAAAATAAATAAGAAAAACTTAAGATACTAGAAGAAAATTACATAGGAATTTCGGAGTCGTGGACACAGCTTCATGGTTTTTTGAGACATGACACACAGTCAAGTTTTAGTTTTCTACTTTTCTTGCACAGAGAAGATGCATACATTTAATATATAGGCAAATATATAAAGAGGACTATCAATACTGAGTTTAAATTTATTTATGGAACATTAATAATACTTTAGTTTCTATTACTAAATGCATTTATGGAACTTTAATATTTTAAAACTCTCACAATACATTTTCCTTTATATTTCTGGAATGTAGAAAGATGGAAATTAAAAAATATTAGAAAAAATATAAATGAAAATGGAAAATTATAAAATTATAATAGATATATATAATGAAATAATTACATTAAAACAATGATTACATTAAAATAATGATTATAAAAAAAACCTTAAAAACCTAACAAGTCTTTTTTAATAACAAGTTGCAAGCGGTTTTTGTCAGTTTTTTTATCTACTAATTTTACCTTTTTTTTTGTTTTTTTAACACTTATTTTTTGTCTGTGGGTTCAATGGTTTATTTAAACTAGTCAAATGGTCGATTTAATGGATCCTTTATGTTTCCGGTATCATAATTATCATGTGAATTTTAAATATCAAGTTAATAATATATTCTAATATTAAAGCTAATATTTATAAATTAACATTAATACAGAGACGTTATAAATTTAAACTAATTTATATTTATGTTCTTGAATCTTGTTAAAAATCAAACAAGTCTTTTTTTATAACAAATTTATTTTTAAATAAACAGTTGCAAAGCGGTTTTTTAACTAATTTTACTTAATTTTTTTGAATAAATAGTTAAATTCACCTCCTAAAATATGAAAAATTAGTATTGCTGTTAAATTTGTGAGATAATTTTTTCATTAAGTTTTAATATTTAAGAACTAATTTTACGATTTTTTTAGGACCAATTTAATATTAAGTGGTAAATTTTAGGAATTAATTTCTCATTAAATTGTCTTTAAGATTAATTTATCATACTTTTTACACATTTAAAGATAAAAATTTTAATTTATCTTTCACAAACTAATTTATCAATATTTCAAAAAAAAATTTATCACTCTTTATGTGTGTGGGTTCAATAGTTTATTTGAATTGGTCACCCGGTCGATTCTATGGATCCTTTAGGTTTCATATATCATAATTATGTGAATTTTTAATATCAAGTTAATAATATATTCTAATGATATTAAAGATATTTAATATTCATAAATAAATATTAATTTTTAAACTAATTTAATTTAATGATATCCAATAAATACGTTTTTTTACTGCAATAAATACATTTAATATTATATTTTTATAAGCAAAACCAAGTTTATTTATGAGTCCAATTGTGCACAATAACTAATACTAAATTTTATTAATATTATGTTAACATGTGTAATAAATATATAATAATTTTTATTTATTAATATTAATATTATCAGTATTCAAGATTGTCCAATTTACTAGCTACCTACCCTAAATTCTGCTACCTTCATACTTATAGTCATCTCAATATCAAAACTTTTTTTTGACAAAATGTCAATATCAAAACTAATAAAATGATACCAATGACCTCAACAAAACAATATATTTTAGTATTTTAAAAAGCATAAAGTTAAATTATAATAATAAAAATATTTTTACATTTACAAATGAAAATTTAATTTTTAATAGGTTTAAATATATTTTTAATCCTTATAAATATGTTTTTTTGCGTTGGATTTTCAAATGAATTTTTCATGTGTTTTAGCTATCATGAATATTATTAACAAAAAAAAAAGTTATCATAAATCTTTAAGTTTTTTCACTAAAATTTTCTCTATAATCGCTTTGTTGTGCTATTTAACTATGAAGTATCATGTAACGTAGCATAATTAAATGCATGCATGTCACTTTTTTTTGTTGATTTGCAGGTCACATTATTATTACTAACTAATACTGAAAAAATTTAAGAAAAAATTAAACTTTAGGATGACTGATAAAAAAATTATATTTACAAATATTAAAAACATGTTTCCTGTATTTTTAATGTTTGCTGTACAAATAAAACATATTAAAAATAAGTAACAATTTTGTAATTAAAAAGTACAAACAGAAAATAAAAACACAAAATAAATGTCTCGTTAAACACTCTATTCCATTCTATTGTTCCGCTGCAAGTATCATCATCATCATCATTTTTAGCGATAGTAAAAGAAAGCGACAAAGAAAATGGGTAAAACTACAAACGCGGGAAACCCACGTCTAGCATGTCTGCAACAAGACAACCATGCAACCCAACAAAAAGAGAACGAAGCTCCAGAGTTGTTAGGCCCAAACTTCAATAAACTTTGCCGCACAAAAATTATCCACTCTCCCTGTGAAATGAACGAACTCAAGCCTCCAATCTCCTTTAATTCAAAAAATCTCTAATATTCTCGTCTCCCGATGATGGTTGCATATCTATGCCACCCTTCTCAACATTTCTGATTTTAATTTTTTTTGGCCTTTTACGCTAGGATACTTTTTACTATATTTGATTCTCACTCATACATTATATTTTTTTAAAAAAAATTAAGTCAAACATACTTAATTATAAAAAATTTATGTAATGATTATCAAAAAATAGATTGATTTTATAGATAATATCAATTAATTCATTTAACTTATTTTCAACTGCACAGCCATATATCTTTACATCCTCTGGATCTCTCTTATTCTGGTGTGATTCGATTGAGGTGTTACATATTCACCAGTTTCTGCCTGGTTCATCCTCGAACTACATTTTATTGGAAGAGAGATTTGTTCTAATACAATTTGTAATGTTCCTGATTTTTGACTTCTCGATGGTTCTCACATTATGATACTTCAAGCGATAACATTTCACTCAACATTCTTATTGGTCAAAACCCTCCATCAGTCAAACATCCTCTGTATGTAGTCCTTTTCGAAACCTTAAAAATTAGTTATGCATGCTTCCAGGATTAATGACTGATCCCACAAACCAACATAAAACTTTTCAACGTGTTTTTTCCTCATTGACACGTTTTCCGGGAAACTTTCCAAAAGGTTACCTATCTAATTACTACTTCAAGTTAAATGCGCTTAACTATAATGTTCTTAAGTAAAGGACTACGAAAAGTATATGCATCTTGTTGGTATAAGTATTACCTATTAATTCATTCAAGTCATCCTCAACTGCACAATCTTATACTTGCACAACCTTTGGATTCCTCTCATTCTGGTATGATTCGATCGGAGTGTTAAATGCCCACTAACTTCTGTACGGTTCATCCTTGAAGCACGCCGTACAGGGAGAAATGTATGCTATAATACTATTTGTAATATCCTTGCTTTGTACTTTTCAGCGACTCTTAAGCTATGACACTCCATACGGTAACATTTCACCCAACATTCTTATTGATCAAAACCCTCCACCGATCATAACCCTCCATAGGTAGCTCTTTCTAAGATCTCAAAAATTTATTTTGCTTGCTTCCAAGATTAATGACTGATATCACAAACCAACACAAGAGTTTTCTGCGTGTTTTGTCCTCATTCACATGTTTTTCGAGAAATTTCTTAAAAGGTCACTGATCTCATAATTACTCCAAGTTAAACATGTTTAACTATAAATTCTTAAGTGATGGACTATCGAAAAATATATGTATCTTATTTTTATAAGTAATACCAATTAATTTATTTAAGTTATTTTCAACCATACAATCTTATACTTGCATAGTCTCTAAATTCCTCTCATTTTAATATAATTTAATCGAAGTGTTACACACTTAAACTCCATTCTTGATAAGGGTCAGAGCATAGAGAGAGTCTCAGATGCCAATAATATCATTCATATTTATCTTTAAGCCTTCATGAATATCTACCAACTCAGCTTTTCTTTTCCACTCCCAGAAATATTTTGGAGCTTTGTAGACAATACAATCAATTACTTCCTTTCGTTCATTTACTCAAAAGAACTGCATGCATGGAAATAATCTTGCTGCTACTATATATATATATATATATATATATATATATATATATATATAGAAAATAAATAGGAAATTATAGAAAATAAAGGGAGATTATATTAGCATTACATAACTTTTCCATTAGATATAATGTTTGCTTAAGAAATAATATCCCTTAACAAAAATAACATCCTTAATGAATAATAACTCAATCATGTATGACCTGGTGAGATTCAATTGTTTCTTGTGGAACTTGTCCCACCAATAAGATCCTTGCCCATCAATTGTACCATTGTGACCTAATGATCAAATTCAAGCAGTTCAAATTAAAATATGACCTGGCCACTTTAAAATGAACTTAACAACCTTTAATATGGTCTACAATTTGGACTAAATAGTTACCGGTTATTACAACATCTGTGAGGTTAGTCCCAAAAATTAGACTACTAAACCTTCCACCAGGAGGATCTCTTCCTCTTCCATAAGAAGGTAGTACAGGAAGTTGGGGCCATTCTGATTCATCCTGTCAATGTGGTAATGTAAAAGTGTGTTGTCAATTGCTGCTTAACTAAACGTTATCTTTGTTGGTTTTAGAAGTTAAATAGGGTGAAAACAAATAAGAGCAACAGAAACAATGAAGGGATAGAAATAAAATGAAAAAATAGAGGAGAATCATACTTATATATTAATAATATTTTTTTAAAAATAGTTTGAAATGGTTATTAGATCATTTTTTTTGTGGCTATTTTTTGGGGTAGTATGTAAAGTGCACATATAAGAGAGAGAGAGAGAAAGAATAGAGAGAATGTCTAATTGAGAAAATATTGACTATTTACCTGTAATTTTATTTGTTAGACCCAAAATAATTTTTTTGTTAGATACATTTTGACTAGGTACCTATTACATAATTAAAAGTAAATTATTCAAATTAAAATTAAATACTGTAATTGATAATTTATTGTCAAACATCATAATTATAATTAAGAACTTGTATTCACATACCTCTCAATTGATTCTTGTTTGAATAGTCAAAAATGGTGTTGTTAGAACTTGTGAATGTAATTTGTGATTCGCTGGGTTAGGATCTCCGCAATCCTGCGAGGGTCCCTCTCCCTGTCCCTCATTCTACAATCGTACTTCAATATTTGTCATTGTACCCGCTCCAACTTCTACCCTTTGTCATTCTCCAAATTATCCAGATGCCACAATCTTAATTTAAAAATTAAAATAAAAAAGTAAGCTGTGTTTTTTGTTTTTTTAAAGTAACATTGTGTCAAGAATACCAATGAATCCTCAAGAAGCCCTAATAAGTCATTTTCGCATGACCTAGGGTTACCAAAGAGGCACACCAATATGATTTGACCTAAGGTTTAAGGCTCAAATGTCTTATTTTGGACAGTTCACACTCACTATACTCAATTGATCTACTTGGATGTATAATCCACAATCCCTCAAGTGTTGAGTCTAAAAGATATAAGTGTTTGTTATCTTCGGTTGACTGTCTTGACCAAATCCTCTATAACCCCTCAAGTATTGAACCTAAAATTCACGAACACTAATAATCCAAGAATTCTCAATGAATCTGGGTTATAATTATGTTTAGTCAACCTACTTAACTAGATTGATCCACAATCTCGCAAGTGATGAGTTTTAAAGACAAGAGTATTATATAGTGATCAATTGATCTTAATAAGTTTTTTATGGGATTTGAGGTGATCAAGAGATATTAGGCTTATCTATAAAATCTAATTAGACTCAAGATGAAAGGTCTAATTTTCTTACTTTAAACAACCTATTTATTATGCTCTACCAATCTACTTAGATGGGGTGGTCCAAACCCCTCAAGCACTACTAAACCTGAATGACATGAATATTTATTTTGCTTGGTCAGTCTTCCAGTCGAAATGGTACTTAAGTTTTTAATTAAAATATTTCTAAAAGTCATTCTTATTCTTAAATCTTACCTTTTATTTATATTTTTGAATAAAATATATCATAAATAAAATCTTAAAATGGCTTTAAATGTAATTAAGACGAGTGTTGGGTGTGAGATGTACGAAGTTTCCCACAGCTATAGTTGTTCCACGAGGTTATTTGTATTGAAGTGAACCGACCACCACTTCCCTCATTGTTGCACAGTACACAAAGTTGTGGTCTAAATGCAACCTTACCCCTCTCTTTGAATTAGCTTCACTTCACAATCGCACCAACCTCTCTCCCTTACTCGCACGCGAACGATCACACACAACACAAATAATACTCTGCCTCTTCGCGCAAATCGGACCTAGAAACCTCAATCCCTTACCCTTCCATGGCGGCAGGACTCTCCGCCGCAAACTTAAAGCCCTACAATCTCCTCCAACCCCCTATCCCTCTTTCTAAACCAACCCCACCACTCTTCTTCAACCCCTTAAGATGTTTCCGTCGCAGTACAATCCTTCGAGTTCGACCCAGAAGAAGAAGAATGAGTGGCTTCACCGTTTGCGTCCTCACGGAGGATCCCAAACAGATAAAAAAAAGACGAACAAGAAGAACTAGAGAATCCTCAAGTTGTGTTGGCACGAGTGGCAGAGAAATTGGCGAGAAAGAAGTCCCAGAGGTTCACTTATCTCGTTGCGGCTGTCATGTCTAGCTTTGGCATCACCTCTATGGCAGTCTTCGCGGTTTATTATAGATTCTCTTGGCAAATGGAGGTATATTAATTATAATTAATTCGCACTTATTTTAGTCTAAGTTTGTTCTGTTTTGTGCATCTGAATATTGGGTTTGTGTTAATAGGGTGGAGATGTTCCTTGGTCTGAAATGCTAGGCACATTTTCCCTCTCCGTCGGTGCTGCTGTAAGTCCTATATCTTTATTATCAAAAATAAAAAAGGGTATATTATTCAATTCTGGGTGTTGAATTCAATTGGGCATGTCTAATTTTCAGGTGGCTATGGAATTTTGGGCAAGATGGGCTCATAGAGCTCTTTGGCATGCTTCATTGTGGCAAATGCACGAGGTCTGCTTCCAATTCTTCAATTTTTCAATTTTTTTTATGTGCTCTGATTCGATCAATTATTTTAGACAAATTCACCAAGAAAATTGAATAATTAAGAGTTATTTTTATTATTTATCTTATTCAGTAAAAAAAAAAAAAACATGAGCTTGAATTGTTGCTTTGCAGTCACATCATCGACCAAGAGAGGGACCGTTCGAGCTTAACGACGTTTTTGCGATAATTAACGCTGTCCCTGCGATCGCTCTTCTCTCATACGGTTTTTTCCACAAGGGTCTGCTCCCTGGCCTCTGTTTTGGTGCAGTAAGTCAGTGTATCTTTCATAATCTAATTTTTAATTAAGCCCTTAATTAACGGTTTCATTGGGATCCATTAATTAATTGTAGTGGTTTGACGGTAATACCCTCCAAAAACTGTGAATAATGACATCCTCATCATCTTTGAGCAGGGCCTTGGAATCACGGTGTTTGGGATGGCCTACATGTTTGTCCACGATGGATTGGTTCATAAGAGATTCCCTGTGGGTCCCATTGCCAACGTGCCCTACTTCAGAAGAGTTGCTGCTGCTCACCAAGTAATTATATTTTTCATTTTCAGTTAATATACTTCACATTTATTTATTTGTTTAGCAAAGCAAATTAAAGAAGGAAGGTTTTATGCTTTTGTGTGTTTGTTTCTGTTTCTTGTGGAATAGGATCTGAATTATGATCTCATGACCTTGAATATTTGTTGTCTGTATTCAGCTCCATCATTCGGACAAATTCAATGGGGTGCCATATGGGCTGTTTTTGGGACCAAAGGTGAGCCACGTTCCTATATCAGTTATCTAGTATTTTATTTATTTGTTTATTTAAATAGGTTTCATAGACCCCACATAAAAAGACTTCTAGGTGTTTAATTTTGTATTTTATTTTCAGTTAGATTTTCTTTTATAGATTTTTTATGGTTTCATTAAATTTTTGAATAAATCTCTTTTACTAAAAAGGTTTTAAATAAACTGTATTCATTATAAGAACTTTGCTCGAAAACTTTCACAAACTATGGCGATTTGTTTGGCAAATAACACAATTAATGAGATCAATATACTTTATCTGACTTTTTTTAATAAAAAAAATTGACCACATTAGGCAGTCAGGAACTAGTTTTAGATCTGACCCAATGATAAGGTACGTAAAGTTCTCATTTCAGATCCCTCAAATAATATTTTTTATCTATTATTTGTATTTTAAAAATTAAAAATTATAAATTACTTTATAAGTAATATTGACTTATTACGAGGAACTAAATGTTTTTTTTTTTTAAATCTCATGCTTTTATGAGATTGGAAGTTCCCATGTTCTTGTATTAGTCTAAAAAAAAACTGAAACTATACTGCAAATTTTTGGTACAAACACTGCAAATTTAAATTCCATTAATTCCGTGAGATTGGAAGCTTACTTCTTTTTTTCCCCATAGGTATTTACTTCACTAGAAGTTAATTTGCATATTTCTTCCAGTGCTAATACCCTTTGTGTGATAAAATATGGTACAGGAACTTGAAGAAGTGGGAGGGCTAGAAGAGCTAGAGAAAGAGATAAGTAGGAGAATGAGGTCCGGTTTATGACCATGCCACTGGTATTAACTAGACTTGTTTGAAAGAATTGAGTGTAGAGAAAGGGAAACAATACAATTAATGAATGGAATGATTTGAATCTTTTCTTTCTCTTTCATACAGCTATTCATATTATAATAGCAGAACATATAACAGAAAAATAGGGTTAAACGTTTATAGATGTATAAACAGATCAAACATGTGTTAATGGAAATGAAAATGTTCTAATTGCAGCATAATACAGCTGGATATTTAAAGTCATTTACGAGCCTATTTGTAATTGCAAATCTGTGATTCTTTCCTTAATTAGAATATAACAGCTGAGTATAGGGATTTACGGTAGTTTTGCTAATTTGCAGGGCTGAAAATCAGCTTGAATTTATTTGTAATAAGTAATATTTATAGGGGAATACATAGAGGAAAAAAAACAGTTTTTAGCCTATACTTTTCTTAGTTTGACATGGTATCAGACCCTGGGTCACGATCCTAGTCTAGCCTAGGCTATACGTCTCTGTCCTTTTGTAATTCTTATCCTAGGCTAGATCAAGTTCTTTTTTGGTTGTTCTTTAGCTCATTCCTAGTCTGAAATTGATTCTACGTGACCAATTTTTTTTCTTTGTCTCATGTCTTCTGAAAATGTATGATGTCTTAATGGTCCGCCTTAATGGCAAGAATTACTCATCCTGGGCAATTCAACTCAAGATATTTGTTATTGGTAAGGATTTGTGGGGTCATATTGATAGCAGCAACCCCGCTCCTAACAAAGCCACCCACAAGGAAGAGCATGCCAAGTGGGTCGTTAAGGATGCTGAGGTCATGGCCTGGATTATTGCCTCTGTTGATTCCACCATTGTTCTCAATCTTCCACCCTTCAAGACTGTAGACAAGATGTGGGCTTATTTGAAGAAAATCTACCATCAGAATAACACGACAAGAAGACTCTAGCTTGAGCATGAAATTACCAATTTTCAATGGGATAGTCTCTATATCTGGCTTTTACTCTCATTTCATGAATTTATGGGAGGACAAGTCTTGCCACAACTGTAAAGTTGTGTCTTAGTGACTTGTTGGTCATGAGTTCGAATCTAGAAATAGCCTATTTGTGTATGCAAGGGTAAGGTTACATATAATATCTCTTTCCCTTACCTATGCATAGCATGGAGTCTCCGGGTAATGGGATACTTAGTTTTTTGAGGATGAATCCTGACACAATGGTAAAATTGTGTTTTGGTGACTTGTTGGTTATGAGTTCGAATCCGGAAACAGTATCTTTGTATATACAAGGGTAAGGTTTGATACAATATTACTCACCCTTACCTGCACATAGTGTGGAGTCTCTGGACAATGGGGTATGTAGTTTTTTATTTCATGAATTTGTGGGCTGAATACACTAACATAGTCTATGAAAATTTACCTTTCAAAGGCCTTAGTTCGATACAATTTGTTCATGAAACTACTAAACGTGATTAGTTTCTTATGAAACTACGATTCAAATTTGAAGGAATCAAGTCTAATCTAATGAACATAAACCCTGTACCCTCTTTAGATGAATGTCTCAATGGTTTGTTTCGTGAGAAACAACGCCTTCTCACTCAAAACACCATGGATCAACACAAATCCACATCTATTCTAGTGGAGTAGGCAACACAAGCCAAGCCAAAAGGACGGGACCTGAGTGTTATTCGATGTTTTTGCTGCAAAGAATTTGGCCATTATGCTTCCAATTGTCCCAAAAGTTTTTGCAATTATTGTAAAAATGATAGGCATATTATTAAAGAATGTCTCATACGATCGTCCAGGAGATCTACAACAGCTTTTACTGCTTCAATTGGTTCTTTTACCCCTAGTAGATTTGTGAATTCAGCTTTTGTCAAACAAAATGCTTTTATCCCTGTCCAAACTTTGACTGTTGAAATAGTTCAACAAATGATCATTTTGCATTCTCTGCATTAGGAATCTCAAGTAAAACTTTTTCGTCCTCTGTTCCTTGGTACTTTGATTCAGGGGCTTCCAATCATATGACAAACAATTCTCATTTCCTTACTAATGCCACCAAGTATTTTGGAGATCTTAAGATTCATACTGCTGATTGCAACCATTTACCTATCACAATCGTGGGTGATATTTCATCATCTTTAACTAATGTCTTTGTCTCTCCTGACCTAAAGAGTAATCTTATTTCTATTGGTCAATTGGTTGATAATGATTGTCGGGTAGAATTCTCAAAATCTGGTTGTGTTGTGCAAGATCAACACTCAAGGAAGATGATCACGAAGGGGCCTAAAGTTGGATGCCTTTTTTCCACTCCATTTCTCTTTGACTGCACGTCTTTCCTTACCTTATTTTTCTTTTAATTCTATTCATGTTGATTTCCACATGTGGCATAAGTTTCTTGGACATCCAAATTCAAATGTAGTTCCTGGATTGTTGAAATATGGATTTCTTGGAAATAAAGAATTAACATATCTTTATGATGTTCAATTCAATTGTGTTTCTTGTAAACTTGGCAAAAGTAAAATTGTACCATTTCCAACTCATACATCCACTATAGAACAACCTTTTGATATGATACATAGTGATTTGTGGGGGATGACACCTGTTATATCTCATGTGAATTACAAGTACTTCATCACTTTTATTGACGATTATACTCGTTTCACATGGGTTTTTTTTTTTCTGCGCTAAAAAAATGAAGTATTCACTGCTTTCAAATTTTTTCATGCTTTTGCTTAAACCCAATTCTCTTCAAAAATAAAATACTTCGTTCTGGCAATGGGGGGAGTATATGTCTCATTTGTTTAAGGAATTCTTGCGAACAAATGGTATTATCTCTCAAAGGTCTTGTCCTTCAACCCCTCAACAAAATGGGGTAGCCGAAAGGAAAAATCGTCATCTTCTAGATGTTGTTCATACCTTTTTGTTGGAATCTTTTGTGCCATCTCGGTTCTGGTGTGAAGCTCTTCTACTGTTGCTCACCTTATTAATTGCTTGCCTTCTCCATCATTAAAGCATGACACTCCTTTTACTCGGTTGTTTGGTCACTAACCCACTTATTCTAATCTTCGTACCTTTGGTTCTGTATGCTATGTGCATATTTCCCCACAAGAATGAACAAAGTTCGTTGCTCAATCAGTTGAATGTGCATTTCTTGGTTATTCTACTCACCAAAAGGTTTACTATGTTATGATCCTAATCTACGTCAGATTCGAGGCTCTAGAAATGTCATATTTCAGGAAAATACATATTTATTGCTATTCACCATGATCATCTCTCTCCCTCAATTTCTATTTTGCCATTACTTAATACCTCTTCGATAGGATCACCATCATCTAGACCTTTCTTGGTGTACCAACATCGTAATCATGATACTTCAAATCCTCTATCTGCTCCTAGGGCCCCTCTAAATCACTCTCTGACTGTCGATCCAATATATGCTCCAGCACCAGCTCCACTATGACACAATTCTTGTGTTCATAAACCCCCATATGTGTATAGTTTCACCTCTCCTTTATCATTGACAGCCACATTATCCTCTTTTTTTTTTCCATCTTCTTATGAATAGGCAATGAAGAAGAATCGTTGACAGAAAGCTATTGAAACATAACTTCTAGCACTCAAGGAAAATCAAACATGGGATGTTGTTCCATGTCATCCATCAATTAAACCTCTTGACAGTAATTTTGTGTTCTTTATAAAGCTTTGTTCTAATGGATCCATAGACTGTTACAAGGCTCGCTTGGTTGTTCTTGGAAATAAGCAAGAATATGGTCTTAATTGTTGTGAGACCTTTGTACCTGTTGCAAAAATGACTAATGTATGCATTGTTCTTGCTCTTGTTGCTTCTCAATCTTGGCCACTATACCAATTAGATGTAAAAAAAAATGCATTCTTCCATGGTGATCTCAAGGAGGAAGTTTACATTAAACTTCCCACTGGTTTGACAACTCCCTTACCTAATGATGTTTACAAAATAGAATACTCTTTATGTGGCTTGAAGCAGACACCTAGAGTATGGTTTGAGTAGTTTCGGTCCACTCTTCTTGGCTTTTCATTCACTCAAAACTAGTATGACTATTCTCTTTTTCTACAAAGAAATTCTAAAGCATAGTGAGTCTTCTTGTTTTTGTGGATGACACATTGTGGTGACTGGTTCTAATCAAACAACTATCTATGCAACTCAATTGTTGTTGCATTCCACCTTCCACATGAAAGAACTTGGCCAACTCACGTACTTCTTGGGATTAGAAGTTCGTTATCAACCAACATGCCTTTTCTTAAATTAGCACAAGTATATTCAAGATTTCAGTCCAATTAGTTGGTCCAATTAGCTAGTATCAACCAATATGCAGTCACTACTACAAAAAGCGCATTCTACGTCGGTTATTTACCCCCTTCAACATCGGTTCCGCAACCGTCGTTGATAACAAACACTTTCTACGTCAGTTGTTGAACAGTCTTAGAAAGTCACTTTCTAAGACGGTCTTTTCCTTAACCGTCTTAGTTTCCTATGTTTTTGGTTTTTTTTATATATACTTTGTAGACAGTTTTTTATAGAAACATAATAATAGCAAAATCTTTTTTTTACAAAATACAAGCATTTAAAAAAAATTAAGGAAATCCATCATAAACATTATAAACATGTAAATAAATCCATCATAAACAAGTATATCAATATACTGGAATCAAAACTTTTAATCAACTAACTTAATGCCTCAATGAATATATTCAATGATTGAAAGCAAAAAATCAGAGTATCCACTACAAGAAGCAAAAGTAACTTATCCTTTCCTATGCCACCCATATAACTTGTTGCACCAGCAAGCCTTGAGTTCTTCTTCATCTCTTCCCTGAACTTATCCTTTCCTATGCCACTCATGTAACTTGTTGCACCAGGAACTTGGAGCATCCACTACAAGAAGCAAAAGTAAAGGGTAAATTGCTTTAACCAAAGCTACTATAGATTCAGAGTATTACTAACAAGGTAGATACATACTTGAGCAACCTTGATTGAATTCTGAGTGACACCTGCCAGCACACAAAAAAAAATGTAGAAGCTGTCATTATGAAACATGCACTTCCACTATTGGTTTTATTAAGTTTGCTTATGATATTAAATATTAACAAAATTATCTGAAATACAATACTCCAAATTTAGTGCAGTACCTCCAGCAATGTACTCCACATTATATTTCTCAGCCAATTTTTCATACCTAAAATATTACTCCAATGCGTTTCTTTTTAAGACGGTTCTTGATCAACCGACTTTAAATCAATGTCGTAAGAAGGGCTTTTTTTTAGTAGTAAGTATAGGGATTTACGGTAGTTTTGCTAAATTACAGGACTGAAAATCAGCTTGTATTTATTTGTAATAAGGAATATTTATAAGGGAATACACAGGGGGGGAAAAACAGTTTTTACCCTACACTTTTCTTAGTTTGACAGCATGGTCCGTGCCACGTGCCTTCAGTTTTTCATTTATTCGATCTCTTTTATTTCATAAAGAGAAAATGAACATGGTCTGGCGTCTGCGTCTTCATTTTTAATTTAATTTTTTACTCACTTCTATTTCCAAAAAAAAGAGAAGAAAAAAAACATATATCTTGCCCCACCTCCAAATCCAAATCACCCCAAATTGTGTCACTATTGCAAATTTGCAATGTAACCAGTAACCAATTATGGAGGAATCATAGAATAGCGCCACCATCTACATGCTCTTTGGACTTCATCTTGAGCAGAGTTTGTGACTATATAAGTAATTTTCTTTGAGAGGAAATAAGACATTCTTTTTGCTTCTTGAAGTCCACGAGTGTTAGTTTTAGTTTTACAACGAGTATAGAAATTTGGCCAAATTTCCTTTTCATAAAAAAAATATTACACTTTCCTTTGTTGAGATATTGTTTAAAATATATGTGTTTTTTATTTTTTATTTTGAAAATTTTTTATATTTGATTAAAAGTTAATTGAAAGCTTAAAAATTAGCTAAAAGCTAATAAATTAATTTCTTACAGTGTTTAATAAAATTAATTGTTGAAAATGTTTATAAATGTAAAATAGTATAAAAGGATATATTTATATAATTTTTATTTTATAAATAAAAATTATATTTTTAGATGATTATAGTTCTAGGTTTTTCCATTATTTTGAAATTCTTATCATTTTTTGCTAAAAATTCTTATGGTTTTTATTTAAAAGTTCAAATATATTTGTTAAAATTTTAAAATAAATAGTGTAAATTAAAACAAATAATGTGATGTAAAAGAAGAATCTTATTAAAGTATTGAGGGTATATATATATATATATATATATATATATATATATATATATATATTAGGAAAGTAAAAAATTTTAAGTTGAGAAGTGAGAAATTTCTCATGACATTATCTATTTTAAAGTATTAAGACTTGAGGACTGAGGAGGTACTTTTGTTGCCCACTCCTTTTACACTCGCGTACTTTTTCCATGTTTAATAATTTGAAAAGAAAAAAATTGAAATAAACATTAAGTTTGCAATTATAAAATTTAAAATATCATTAAAATTAAGTTTTAAGTACTCATTTATGATATAATTTTAATGCACAAAGACTTGTTTTTATTAATTCATGATTAAAAAAAGTACCCTAACCTAAAATCTAGTGCAGACAATAAACTCCATGAAGACCATGACAACCCTAGTGGTTTTTATTCTCTAAATTAACAAACACATACAACAAATTAAATATCAGTGTAGTGTAGCCTGTCAATTCAGTCAACGGTAAAGGCCAACTTCATGGTGTTCGTAGGGATTATACTTTCTTTATTGATCGTGCTTTTTGCTTGCACATCACTATATCAGTTTGTCTGTTATCTTTCGGTTTGGTTCTATCATAATCTTTGATACAGATATGCTCGTTTCTGGCTTTACCAATTAGTTTCGCTCAAATCGCAACCTTAGTGGTTCGTGCACTTCATCGCCATTCACTTTTCCTATGTGGGGTTTAGTGTGTTTCCATTTTAGTTTAAGTTTATATATGTGTCAAATTTGCGAAGCATGTCAAAAGGCCCTGTCCATCGATTTATTTAAAGAAACAACAATTGAGCCTAAGGGCATGTAATTTAAGCCTTCTTGGTGCAAAAGTGCAAATCATATCTAATATGGATCAATCACATAATTTGTTTTCTTTGACATCAAAATCCATTTCGATAAAATTAGAATAAATTATACAAGCAATTCTTATATTTTGGACTCTTAACACAAATCTCTCCTAACTTTAGGATTCTGTTACACATGTACCCCTACACCCTAACGGTGTCTATTTCAGTTAACCCCAAACTGTCACGAGTGTTTAATGATAAATTTGGACAAAATTGTCCTCGTCTTCTTCACAATTGAAAATCTGGAGAAAAACCCTAAAAATGCAGGGTGCTCTCAGCAGCCTCCTTCTGGAGAGAGTGTGTTGAACTCGGCAATGTAACGTGGTAAGCAGAGGAACAGAACAAGAAAGGAGAGTGATGACGAATCTGACGGAGACGACGTCCAATCTTGAATCTCTCCAGAAGTTTCTCCTCACCAAGTCGTCTTCGTCTGACGAAGACACCTTCTCCAAAGCCTCCCCCGCAGAATCTCTTTTTTATTTTCAGTTTTATACTTGAATTTATTTAATTTATTTATTTTTCTTTCTGTTTTCTGTTCTTGCTGTGTGGGTTGTGTTTTAATGTGTGGGTTGATACAGAGAGGGTGATGGCGGAGAATAAGATATTAAGATCCGAGATAGATTTTTTTGCTCCTAGCTAGTTTGAAGGAATTTGTATAGCATTGATGTAATGGACAACAAATCAAATTTTCTGTTTTCCTTGTTGCTGCTGATGTCTGCTAGTTTTCTTGTCTATGATTTCTACTGGTGTTGAAGATTAGGGATGAAGAGAGGGGTGGAAGAAACACGAATTGTTTTGGACTTCTTACTAAAAAATTAACACGGTTAGTTAAAGCTGATGCTTGGGGTGCAAATTAATAGATTTTAACAAAAGAGATACTATAAGAGCATCTTTATTCTATATCCAAAATTGTGATCATATATCATTTTTTTTAGATTACATTGAAAATTTCTTAATATTTTGTTTATATTTTTTATTATGATATATTTTATTTTGAGATATTAAAAAGAGAAGAAAAAAAATATTTTTATTAAATATTGTACAAATTTTAAGAATTTTTCTACATAAATTTATTTTCTATATTAAAAATCTATTAACCTTTTTATTGAGAAATCTAAAGATATATCTTGACCTCAAGATCTTATATTAAAAATGCTTTAATAAATTTTAAACACACAAAAATTGAGTATAATTTGCTCATAAAATTATTAAGTCGTGCTGTAGTGCACGTTGTATTAGTTTATCTTATCTTGTTAACTACCAAAGTTGGCACAAAATTGACTAAGCCATTACCACTAATTAAATTACTAGTTCATTGCTATCGATTATATAACGAGAATGCAAAGTCGATTAAAAATATTATCTCTAAGTACTGAGCGCCAATATTTGAATTGAATGACGTCAACAAAAGAATTATCTAAAAATATTAAAATAAAGCTCAAGATAAGAATTCGGAAATTATTTTCAAGAAAAATAAATAATATATATACATATATGATGTATCCTACAACATTTATAGTTAAATGATTTTTTGTTTAGTAAATCATGTGAAAATTTTATAATTAAATCATAAATGAAGTTTTAATTTAAATTTAAAATATTTTATTTTTAATATTTTATTTTAATCCAACAGTTGAGTTGAGTTATTTTCATTTTTAAATAAAATGATTACTCTCAAATTATATATCCTATATAGAGAGATAGGATTAGTTTACACAAATAAAAAACTAATGTAGATAAGATTGATTGACAAATATCATGAGAAATATTATTTGGTGCTATTATCAATGATTTTGATTAGAAATAACAAAATCATGTATCAGGACTTGCTGATTAGAATGTTTAAACTTTTTTAAGAAATCAATTTCAATATTTAAATTATTTAAATTTAATGATTAAGATATGATGTAAAACATTATTTATTTATATATAAACGGATCCTATCCTCTCTCTACAAAGACACACCTTGGGATTTTCCTGTATTATATACGTTCATATTAATTTATAGTCTAAGTAGCAGGCTCACATAGTCTTGTAGTTTTACTTCAATCATAATAAAAAAGCCAAAACAAATTGTGGAATTAACAACTAAGATTATAGCTTAGTGATAAAAAGGAGAAGAGAGAGGGAGAAAAATATTGTGGTTCGAAAAATTCTTCTGATTAATGTTTTAACAAAAATTAAAAACTAATATTTGATTATAATTTTTTAAAAAACTTATTTATCTTTAAAAATTAAAACTACACAGTAAAGAGTAAAGTAATGTTGATTAATTAGTGTTATATATTGGTTGATGAAGTTTGTGTAACTAGACATTGTGGGATGTAATTGCCAGAATTCCGCAGTTCCACACTTCTACGTTCAGGTAGTTAAAACATATGTCATGGATAATAGAGACATTGTGGGATCCTAATTCATACTGTCAACGCTGTGTAGCCAGAAAATAGGAGGCAGATTTTGCCATAGGCCAACAGAAAGATATTAACTGCCACGTGAAGTATGACAAATGGGGCTTGCGTTTCTAGCTTGCAAGAAATGATTTTCTATTGTGTTAGATATATATAAGGCATCACTATTATGTATTATCAACCTAGTAGTTATTACAACGTGGGTTTGGGCCTATCAATCCAAAAATTGGCTCATACGATGAGAAAATTGACTTCTACTTCTATACACTATCTTATACTATTTTAATCCAATGTGTGATTTGATGCTTTTTAATATACCTTCTCAGGTTCACTATTTTTGTATTTGATGCTTAAATAATATTAGTGTTAAACGATTTTATTGTATTGTAAGAGCATATTTAGTGGTAGATTTTAAATTGAGATCTTAGATCACTTTTTGATAGTCCTCATAGAATCACATGATTGAAAATCTCTTAAGATCTCTCTAAATTTTTTTTAGTGGTAGATCTTATTTTGAGATCTTAGAGAGAGAGAAAGAGGTAAAGAATTTATTCTTTTTTAAATTATGTGCAGATTTTGAGAGTTCTTTTACAAGAACTCATTCTCCATGTTGGAGATCTCTTCACCTCCTTTATTGAGAGATCTAGTGAAGATCAGATCTTAAACTTAAGATCTTTGTTCAAGATCTAGCACTAAAAATGTTCTAAGAAGTTAAAAGTTCAAACTTTACTGTGGTTATTACACACTAGTTATATCAACCCCCGAAAGGAATTGAAGAATTTAGTTGAAGGAAAATTGTTAGATGACCGTATTTGGGCGATAAAGGTAATGTTCTACTCCAAGGTGGTTAATTATTTAATTATATATTTTTATTTTAAAAGTTACACTTCGATAGGGGTGTTTGCAGGTTGGTTCAAATTGGTTTTGACAAAATTTATAACTCAATCCAATTAAATTTGATCGATTCGGTTTGGTTCGATTTTCAGGAAAAAAAATTGAAACCTAACTCAACCCGTTCATGAACGGTTCGATTTGGTTTAATGGGTTACCCATTTAAATTTTTTTCCTTACAACTACTATTTTATATCATGTTTCTTTCAAATATTCAATACAATTAACACAATATTATCAAATGTATGAAAGTAGTAAAATTGATTCATTTAATACCATCAAAATAATATTCTAAAATAGACTTATAATATAAATAAAAACAAAAGATTTTTGAATAAGATTTACTATAATAGTCTGAATCACAATTATTTCTTACAAACTAAGCTTTGCTATAACCAAATTTGTTACAACCACTAAAACAAACAAATGAACAAAATATGATTCATTAATATTATAAACATGCTAAACAAAATATGAAAAAAAATGTGAAACAAATAATAATATACCTGCAAGTAATACATTAAAAAGTTGTTACCAGTTTCTTAAACTCATTTTTAATTTATACATTTTTTCCCTTTAAATCACTACTAAAACCTAGAATGTAACCTACAAATTCAAAGAATAGCCAAGCATTAAATATCACGTATGAAAGATATGAAGGGATAATGATTTCTGTTGACACCAAATAGCTTACACCTATTTAATTTAAGAGTAATACAACTAGAAATTTTATTAGAAGTGAAGAGCTAGACTTAATATTATTTATTTTAAAAAACCAAAATTCAAGTATACTATTTATCTATCAAAAATTTGTGTGCTATTGCATAAAATTATTCATAATTCTGTCCAAATTCAGGAACAAATAAAATGTTATTTCTATTATTTTTTTGCAAAAGAAACAAATTAATTGGGCCATATGCTAAACTATGAGGAGAAAGGAGACAGTTTTAATTTTAAACGATTGTAAGTACCTACAGGACTTCATCGTGTCTAAGATAATGAAAAAGGATAAATCTAAAACTTAATCCCTTCAATCACATTGAAAAAAATTCTAGAAGCTATAGCTATTTACTAAAAAATTGAAACTCTAGGATCAGTAAACTTAACAAGAGTTGCTTAATACATCAAATAAAAAGTTAAATATGATAATTATTTGAGATAATTTATTTTAAAAACAATACTTATTTTAACACGAAGGAAGTATTATTTACTTTTTTTTTGGATCAATGGTTTCATCCTTTACTACTTAAATGAACATTAAATATATCATAAACAATAAACAATGTCCACACCATTTTTTAATTTGTATTTGTGTTTGTTTCAAACTCAAACCTATGAACATCTAAGCGAATGGGGACTCTTCAACGTAAATGATATATAATTAGACAATAAATTACTTGTTTTTCAAGTTGATGCTTATTATCATAAGTTTTGACCTGGTCGATTTTCTCCTCCAATTCTTTCGGTAGTTGTTCGTTACGTGCTTAAAGAAGGAGCTGGTGCTGCGGTGTAGAAGCGTAGAGAAGGAGATGAGATGAGAGAGTAACAGAAGCACAGAGAAGAAAAAGAAACCTAAACCCCAAAGATAAGATAAGATGAGATGATTATGGGCTAGCCTTCATTTGGCTTACACATTTACAATACCACACATTTTTTTATTGTCAAATTATTTTTTTAATTTTTAATATATATTATATATATAAATAATAAAATTTATATTATTATTATAGGTTCACGGATCGGGTCAACGAATCTATAAATCTAAACCCGTGACCCAACTTGTACATGAACTGTTTTGATCGGTTCGATTCGATTTTGACCAAAATATATAAATGATCCAACCCAAACTGTTCGGATCGATTCGGAACAATTCGGGTTCACGGATGACCCATACCCATGAACATCCCTACACTTCGGTATAAATAAAATTTTAAAACATAATTTATTTTTATAATGTTGATCAGCATTATCGACAATTAATTTTGGGCTTTTGTTCTTAACTCTGAGATTTTAGAAAATAGAATAAAAATATTAGATAAATTTTTAAAATTGAGATTAGGAATGTTTAAAAATTACTTCCATCTTTACTAAAAAAATAATTATTTCCATCTAATGAAATCTTGAAATTAACAAAAGAGTATTTAAAGTTAGTTTATGATAATATAGAAAGTCACCTAAAAAAATAATATAGAAAGTTACATAGAAGAATAATGTGTGAGATAAAATATTTGCTTAAATTAAGATGAATTAAGTATAACAAATTTTATTTCTTGAAAGAAGATAGGGTAATTTTTTAAATTAAAAAAAGAAAAAGAAAACAGTAATCTTTTGCTATGTTAATTGCATTTATTTTCTGGTCTTTTAATTCCTATACTGTGTATTGGGCTTTCTGCCCAATATTGCATGGACTAAAGGTCCACCAAAACGTTTTTATTCTCTTACAAAAATGGGATTAGTCATTGTTTTAGGTTCAAAGTAGTAATTCACACCCATGTAATATTACTATATTAGTAATATTCTCAAAGGGCCAAAGCATAAAAGATTTGTTTTTTTGGTGAGGAAGCTATCCGTCCAGATCCGTCCATAGTAAACCTGTATCCCAAATTCCACCACATTCAAGCAGGCAGCAGAAGAAGAAAGGAACGAAGAAAAAGAGGTATTTAATCTTTGTGATTTGCAAATGATATATCCACAATTTGATGAGTAATTGCCTAATTCATGCTTCCTAACCTGCGTTCCACTTTTTAGTACAATTTTAACTCCATTCTTGATGCCATGAGTGACTATGGAAAACTAAATAGGGAATTGACACAAAATTAGAAAGTCTTTTTTTTTCACTGAATAAACAATGAAATGAAAATAATGAGCCGGTGAAAAATGAAAAAAAAGAAACACTTTATAGAGTGTTTATAAAAGTAAGGATCATTATTAAGAAAGTGCTCATAGCTAGTTAAAAATAAATATTTGATCAAGATAAAATTCTTAGTTATTCGTATGGTCTATGACGTGACGTGATTGCATAGTAGCTATGAACTCAATCAGTAATAATTGTTAATTAGATAAATATTATTGATTAAAAAATTATTAAATTATAATATTTATAATTTTTGACGTTCTTCAATTACTTTTATAATAAATATTTATATTTTAATTTTTTAAAGAATATCATGAGAATTAATAAGATCTCTTTAATTAATAGAAAAAGTAATTCAAGGGATCTGACAGTAACATCTAAGCATGACAATGAAGCGGAGTGGATATGATATTGTATTTCTCATTCTCGTATCTGACTTTAAAATTCATCTCCGATCCTGTTTCCGATCCCATAAATTTTAAAACTCATACTCATCTTTGTCCTTATTGGGGTTATGTTTTCTCCATCTCACTCCTGCTATTTAATTAAAATAAAAAAAATTAAAAATAATATATTTTTTTATTGAAAAAATTGGACAAAAAGCTAATTACATAGTAAAAAAACAATAAATACACATTTAAAATATGTGATTATAATTTAAAAATTATAAAATAAAATTAATTAATTCAATTAAAAAAATTTACAAAATAATATATTTTATTTTGTTTTTTTAATATTATTTATTACAAAATATAAGTACAAACGCGAATATCAGTCACCTCATACATGCTAATCTCATACATGCTTTTTGTTATAAAGAAAAATCCAAACCCAAATCTAATATTTTCGATTTTTCTCCATTAAAGAAGAAATTTAAACGGGTACTTACTCACGGGTCCAAATTCGATCCTGCTGCCATGCCTTTACTAACATCTGAATTCTCGGTGCATTTTCAAACAGTTAAACAAAATTCTGAACCGTACACTAGACCCTCACCGATTGACGCAAAGGATGCACGATCCTCCGGCTAGGATGAGTTCCACGACGAGGCTATTGGATAATGGATAGGTCCCACACTATAACATGATGGGGCCACGTGTCCGTTCGAAGCCGAACAAATAGGAAAAGAAAAGTCAGATTTCTGCTAGGGTACCCTTTTTCTCATCACCCGACACGTGTCCCACCACCATTCGTTTATATTTCCATTCCTCTCTTATTGTCTCATCTCATTCTCATGTTATTGTTATGAGTTAACTTCTTCTCTCTCCATTCGGTTTTCACTTTTTCTTTTCCCACACAACTACGTTTTCATTCTAGATCCAACCACTTCCATTGCCACCAATTCCTGCTTCTTGTTTATTTTTCTCCCATACCAACACTGTGTGTTAGATACTCATCTCCTCCCCCCCTCTTTTCTCTATGCCATTTCCCCAGGTTTGATTCATTTAAAGCTTGCATTTTTTATTGTTGTTGTTGATGGGTTCCTTTTCTTTTCTTTTCTTTTAATTTTCCTTAATGGGTATTTGGATCTGGTTTTTAATTCGTTGGAGCGATTGATTTTCAAGGAAGTTGTTGTTTTCAGTTCTGGGTTGAGCAGATCTTATGGTTGTGGAATGTGGGGTTGCTTGGTTTTTACTTCAATTGATATGTGTTTGATGTTCCTAACATGTTGGGTGGATCTGGTCAGTGTTATAATTATTATTTTTTTCGTTTTTTGTTCTCTCTGATTGCAAATATAATTTGAGCGGGTGAGAAAACGTGGTCTTCTGCTCTATTCCTTAAAAATCATTAAATCAACTCACCGAAGATGAATAATTTGCTTGAAATTTGGTGGTTATTCTGTTCAGACAATGATTCATCGTGTTTATACATTCTAAAAGTCGTTGAAGGACTTTAATTTCAAGCTACTATTATTATGCACTTTTGAGTTTTGACTTGGTTATTAGGTGGCTGGGTATTGGTGGATGAATAGATTAATTTAGGATGAATGGGTTAATACTTAGTACTGGTTATTACTGTCTTAATTGTCAGTGTGGTTAAAGCAGTGTTGATGCGATGTGGACATCAGTCATGTGGTTTTCATATGGATCAAGTCTTAATTTGACTCGTTAAGTTGTTATCATGATCATTTCCTTGGTTTCTATGGCTTTTTGTGTTCCCAGCCAATAACGGAAAAGTGTGTCGTTGTTTCTGAATAATTTATTAGTTACTAGGTCTGATACAAATTACAATGTTCGAAACAAATATGTTTAATGTGTCTTTCTGCATTAAACTTTCACCCCTGCATTTTTAGTTTTCAACCTGTCCTTAACAAATTTTGGCTATACACTTGATTTGAGAACAGCTTGATGTACTGTTTCTGCATTCAACTAACATTTTCCAATCATGCTAGTGTTTTCTTTTCTTTCAATCTTTTCGAATCAATGAATTTTTTATTAAAATGATAGAAATGCATCACTTCTTTGTTTTTTAATCAAACCTGTTTAATGTTACTAAAAATTGGAAATTAGTTGTAACATTTTTAATATAGACATTTGAATCTCGTTATATCTTCTGCTCATGTTATTATGTTTGTGTATTTATCTTTATGTGAATGAATATGTCTCCTTATCTTCGTGTTGATTTAGCTGTGTTTTTGTTTATATTGCAGCTAGGAAGGGTGTACTGGAATCAGAGTGTAGCTGTGGGGTGCGGATTTATTACTAGTCTTGTAGAGCGGTTGGCCTTTTCAGGATGGGCAAGTGCAAGGGTTGTGGAAAGTTAGGAAGAATGGGAACAACAAATGGGTCTATGAGTGCTTATGAGTTTTCGTTGATGTTGTCTCCGGTTGTTTCTTTTTGGGATTGTATTTTCCGTAAAATGAGGTACTCCTACAGACCTGAGTGGGTGTAGTGGTTAGAACGCGACTTTAGTACTAGTCTTGATACTTCAACTAAATAGAGTATATTAGCATAACAATTTAGGGAAAGGGGAGGAGTTTTAAACCAAAAAATATATACTGCTCTAAAGAAATTCTCTTGAAGGGATAGGAGTTCACAAAAGTTAATTGTTTAAGTATTTGTATAGATAGTGAGTTCTATGGATAACATGGCGTGTAATAAAGGGCAACATGTGAGAAAGGCAAAGAAGAAGCAGGTGAAAGATGAGTTGGATAGACTGAAACTGGCTGAAAAGAAAAAGAGGCGCTTGGAAAAAGCTCTAGCTACTTCTGCTGCCATCATTTCCGAACTGCAGAAAAAGAAAGAAGAGCAACAAAGACTCGATGAAGAGGGTGCCGCAATTGCTGAAGCAGCGGCTCTGCATGTTCTACTTGGCGAAGACTCAGATGATTCTTGTAATGTTGTTCTAAATGACAGTGGATGCAAGACCTGGACTTATAATCACAAGCTTGACCTCTTCATGGGTGAAAGAAGAGCTTGTTTTCCTCATCTAGATGGTGGCACGTGGTCTGTCTCTGCTGAAAGTGGCAAATGGTCCTTCATATCTGGCCCTCTTGAGAAGAATGTGTATGAACCCCTATATGAAGAAGCAGGATGGGGTCCTATTGGATTCTCTGTTGATCTTATAGCAGCACAAGCAGTTAGATCACTCCATATTGCAAAAGATGCAGATGAAGCAAGGGTTATCTTCTAATGGAATGCTGAATGAAGTCTTGTTTGTGTCTTTTCTGGTCACTGATGATGAAGTTTTAATCTTCTGTTATCTTACTGGAGGCTGTCTTCTGTATATTATTATATAATATGTGCTTGTCAGCTACATTCTGCTTCAGTTGTGACTGAAGAACTGGTTGCTGTGTCACCTTATTTTCTTCTGATTTTCATTAACTGCATGCAAGACTGCTAATTTTCTATTGGAGTGACTTTTCATACTCTGAGTGTGATGGATGGAGATTTATACTTTTTTGAGTAGATTACAAATAATATAAATGCTCGAGTGGAACTCAATGACTCATAATTTATATATACTTGCATTAATTGTGGCCTCTTGGATTACGTCTCACAATTAGTTCTCTTTCCATCTTGTACAGTATACTTCTTTTGATAGGGTTAGTAGTTTAAAAAATGAATAAGCAACAGCTCTAGCTCTATGTGTTGAATTCTCACTTTAGTTGTATTTATGCATTAAGGCAACACAGTTAGGCTATTTAACAATTAAGAAAGTGTTTGGATTAAAGTTTCCAAAGGGTTAAATTGAGTTTGTAAAAGTATCTTAAGTTTTGTTTCTAAAAGACTAAAACTAAGTTTGCATGTAAAATTTTAATCTCATATTTTTTAGAAATAATTAAATGTGATTTTAAATTGATTTTATTTTTAAATATATTTTTGGATCTTCTAACCTGAAATTCAAACATATATACTTTTTATTTGAGAGAATTAAAGACATATTTAGAAAATTTATAATAACTCACTGTTCTTTCGTATTAAATATATATTTTAATTTAACTTTTGATGTTTTGTATTTAATAACTAGACTACAAAGCAAAGATAGTTACTGGTGAACAATGTCAACCTGGTACAACCACTTTCAATTTTAAGAAATTATAAATACTAGTATGTCAATCACTAATGAGAAGCTTTATTGATAATAATGTTCATGAGCAAAAAGGAAACAGGGTGCAACACTACAGCATCTTATCTTGGGAAGGCACAATTGAGAATGTACAAAGAACACGTACTATAGTGCCAAGTTGGAGAACCAATATCAAGAATCATGATGGATAGATGGTAGTGTTATTTAGCATATGCCTTACAGTTGACAACACTAATTTCTTTTTTGAGGATGGAGTTCGTGGCTATTGGCTTCACGCTATTGACTTTTGAAGTTTTGGTGCTTGGCAAAAGAAGCCCATATCTCATGGCTTACATCATAACATGCATCTTATATACACTCTTGGTCTTGGATCCTGTTTGGTGCAATTTGTCCATATTCTTTTCTCACTTAACTTAGATTTTTGTTCTAATAAATAATGTTTTAATTTTACATCAGTGTTTTTTTTTGTGCATTATGGATATTTTTAATATATAAAGTTTATAAATTAAAATAAAGTGATCATTAGATATTTTATTAGTCTCGTATATGAATTTGAAACAAATATTTTTCATATCTAATTTTTAATGTTAAAAATATTTACGTTTACATTTTTTCTTCTATTCTCGTATCATTATTATGAGAATAAAGATTATCATTTTTTCTTGGGCGTTGAATTGATCATACGTAAAGTCTGGTTTGACCCGGTGGAACCTGATCAATTTTCTACGAACCGGGAAACTCAGTCATTTTATGGAACCCGGACTGGGTTGTGTGTGAAAAAAATGAGCTCCAAACCGGGTCGTTTTGGCTGGAGACTTAGGAATCTTAATCTCTACTTTCAGAGTTTCAGTCTTTCACCCTCAGAGCTCAGACCTCAGTGACTCAGTCGCGATCGCGCCTTACCCTCACGCATTCCTCGGTTCCTTGACGCAGATCGTTTGGTTGGTCGTCGTCGCGCCGTCGTCGGGCCTTGACGCAGAAGCTCATCGCCGCCGCGTCATTGTCTTCTTCGTTCTCTCCTTCACGCAGAAGCTCGTCGCCGCCTCAAAGGTTTGTCTTCTCAGTTCTGATTCTTTTGTTGAAGCACGCTCACTTATTCAGTTATTCGTTGTTTTCATTTTATCAAATTTTTGGTAGCTTCACGCTTGGATAGTTGGATTTGTTGGTAATTATGGATTCGAATTTTTTAAATTTGGTAGCTTCACCACCCTCCGGGGGGCGGATCCAAAAAATAATTTAAGGGGGGACATTCAAACCTTTAAAAAAAAATTTATGTCTTCATATTTAGTGGTGGGGGTTCGGGGGCAGCACCCCCGAAAAATTTTTTTGTAAAGAAAATTTAAATCAATGTTTTATGTACAATGTTATGAATCCGCTTAAAATTATATTATATATATGTATATAACTAAAATTATTTGATTAAAAAAAATTCATCCATAATTCTATATTGAAAAATCCAAAATAACAATTAAATTTGATAATACAAGTAAAGTGTATATTAATAATAAAAAAGACTGTAAATAACAACTACCTAAATTAAAACTCAAAAGCTCATTTCGAAAATGTAATATGAAACTGCAGAAAGAAAAAAAAGTGGGTACAGAAAGCAAATTAGGCCCAAATAAGACAAACCTAGCTTCTCCTCTTCTTCTTCTTCGTTGCTGTCGGCGTTTTCTGCGATTTCTTTTATTTTCCATTGCTGTTCTTATGAGCTGTTTTCTCCTTCTCTTCAACGAAAATTTAAGGGGGGGGCACTGCCCAGTTCCACCGCCGTTCCACCGTTCCAACAGGGGTATAGTAACTTCATGCCAAAATTCAAGGGTGGGCACTTGCTCCCCCTGTCTTGTACGTAGATCCGCCTCTGCTCCGCCATCAAATACGACACATCGATCGCTAGTTGTGCCGCTCGTGTTTTCCTGCTCCTCACTCCGTCAGAGATTTGCACGGTTAAACTGTGCATTTTGTGGCGCTGCCTCCGCAAATTTCGTTTTAGTGAGGCAAGAATGTGATTTCCTATGAGTTGATCTACTAAGATCTCTTTTCTAATATGTAATTTATTTTATCAATTTATACTCTTTTCATATAAATTGCAGAATGGAAAGCAGGGAAGGCAAATCAGTTTCTGACTTAGAGGAAGAATTTTTTCACAAATTCAGAGATTTCATGACAGGGTAATTTCTAATCTTACTACTTTTTAGCTTTTTGTATTTTTCTATTTTTCAAAAATCATTGGTATACATGTGGTACTGTGGTAGTTAAATTTGTTTAACTTATGTTTGCTTTACTGACGCTGACCTGTCAAAATTGATAATTTTCATCTGAGATTGTTCTTGTTAGGTTGAGAACTACTTCATATGGAGTAATATTTTCGCTTTCATGAATACTACCTTACCAGAATCATAGTTTTATGTGGATCTGGGAGGAGCTTCAAATCCATGTCTAGATGTGTAATGAAATAATTGAAACAACAATTTTATGAGGGTACAAACATTGTAAACATCAGTTGAAGTTCTCAGAGGATTTTGTTGTACTTTTTTAAGTAAGACAAATGATCACGAGGGTTTGATTTTAAGACATCCTATGTACCATGTAAACCCTAAGCGGTAGTTCACTCCTAATTGCTTCAAGATAATTGGTTCTGCATATGAAATAACTATAGACGATCCTCACTCTTAGGAGTTGGAGGTGATGATTACTGATTGAATGGAATGGCATGGTAGGAAAAAATATTAAAAAAGTTAAATAGTTAAGAAATGGATAGAATGCATTATGAAAATTTCTTGGTATATTCTTATGACTTAAGAGACAGGCCTAGACACACACACTCACACTCATACATACATACAAGGAGTCAAGGACACAATTATATTCTGTACTCTTTTTATCACATAGTATATATGTATAAATTTGTATTTCTCAACAGCTACCCTATGATAGGATTACAAAGATTGATGAGTTGGGAATTGCTGGAAGCAAGCTTCTGTCTGGCTTTCAACAAGCACTTGGTAGTGTTTAAGAATTTTGTTTAATGCGTGTTAGCTTAAAATAATGATATTGCTAACTAATCACCGATGTTATAACTTTTTACTTTTATTGTGCAGAGTTTATTAGGAGGCCTCCTATAGACATGAATTCTAAATTAGTTCGCAAGATAATTGTAGCTAATGAAACTGAGAGAGTTAAGGCCTATATGAATTCTGGATGTAGGAAGCTCAATGAAAGTATCCAGAGTGTAACAAACTGTAAGTACTATTTATTTTTTTGGTGATTAAAAGTTTAAGGAGAGGGTAGGCTGTCTCATTCCAATGTTAGGGCATGCCTCAAGATCCAACCAGGGCTTAGTGACACATAAGTACAGCTCTTTTTTTTTAACCCTTTTTTATTGTGTATGATGTATTAAGGATGATGTTTTTCAGTCGATTTTGATGGAGTGATTTCGTTTTAGTGCAATGTTAAGTTAATATTGAATTCTGCAATGCTATTTTTATTTCATAATTTTTCACAAAACTATACTCTTGCAGTTTTACTAAAGTTACTTGCTTTTATTCATGAATTTTGTTCTCATTAAATTACCGTGCTTATTTTCATTCTTGTGATAAATAGGAATTAGCAAAGCATTGTCTTCATGGTCAGTTTAGTTGGGTTGACATTTCTTGCTGTTAGGATCTAATTGTAAGGTATGGGACTTAAGTCCCACATTGGAAGTATGGGATTCTAGCCTAGGGTTTACAAGGTTTTCAACTCTCCAACTACATCAGCTAGCTTGTGGTGTGGTTCTCCCAAGATTCTTATCAATTGATATTAGAGCCTTTCACTGTGTGTCTTGGTTGCATTTTGCAAACAAGCGACGCAGGTGGTGACCATGGCATTGTATGTTCGCCTAGGATTAGCAAATGACTAATGCACAGCCAGCTTGTGTGGGTGTTGAGGCTGTAGGTTTTGACGGGATGTTGGGATCCAATTACAAGGTATGAAACGAGTTTCACATTGGAAGTATGAGATTCTAGTGTGGGGTTTATAAGGCCTTCGGTTCTCCAGCTAAATTATCTAATTTTTGTGATGTGGTTCTTCCAAGGTTCTTATCAATTGCTTGCAATCTTGTTTCTTTTCATCTATCATTCCTCCTTTTTTTCATTCATTTTCAGCTTCCCTCTAATTCTTCTATGCCTTTTTTTATTCAAAAGGGGGTTTAACATGACATGTCTTACTGTTGACAAATTTTGATTAATGTCACAAAAATAAATCATATTTGATGTCTTTTGTTCCATAAAATATCTGTGCTTGAAACAGCATTATACAATTTTTTGTTATCAATTCTCAATTTGAATTCTACTCATTTAATTTTATTGCTATTGTGCTGATTACTATGTAACTGTTTCGATATGGCAAATCTGCATATGGAAGTGCACTCATGCGCACATGGACTCTGTAACCATATAAGCAAAGGTATGGCCTCTTTTTTTTTATGATTGATCCCTGATTGCTGTGCTATGATAAGCCTATATATATCATATCGGAGAGTTAAATATACATTTCTCTTTTGAATATTGAAAGAGAAACTTGTTACTCATTTGACAATTTGGATCCTTGCCTTTATTCATAATTGTCTTCAGCACTGACTATGTCAGTATGTCTAACGCTTGACATTTGTGCTTGGAATAAACAGAGTGGCCACTTAATGTAGACTTATTCCAATTTGGAGGAATATTCTTTGCATTTGTCAATATTGCTTTCTAATCTGCATTACTTAATCAGTAATGGACTTTCTTCCGGCTGCTCCTTTGTGAAAATGTTTTAGTAGTAGATACTAAAGTTGTGTTTAATGAAGTGGCTATCATTAATATAAAGTCAATGTTGGCTTTGTGTATGTATATATTTTCTTGGGATGTAAATCTAATGTCATAATTGCCATGGTGATCTTGTCTTTAAGTATATACTTTTTAACCTTTTTTATATATTTTTTTTGCTTATTTTTACTATCTTAAGAAAAGTTTTGAAAATAAGTATTTATTTCCAAAAATTAATCTTTCCTAAACATGCACTTAGTTTCACAATTAACTATTCGTGCATGTCTTGCAGCTAAGGAAATACTTAATGAACTTGAAGGTCTATTGGGGGATGTAACAAATGCTATTCAGACTACAGATGGAAATTTAATCGCCCTCTCTGATCTGGATTTTGATGTTGAATTGAATGAGCAGGTAACCTATAATGATTTGGTAATATTATTAATTTTTTTTGGAAGAATTTCTAATGCAATTACTATCTTTTCCCTACATATATTCCTTTGATTGAGTTTCTTCCTCTGCTTCCCCCCTTCTCCCAAGAAAAAGAAACCCCAATCACTCTCACGTTATGATCTTTGTTATATCCACATATAACTTGTTATATCATATCCTTTATGATTTTGTCCTCATATATCTCTAGATCCTGCTATTTGATACATCTTATTGGAATTGAAATGGTGATTGGGAATTAAGTCAAGCTCTTTATAACTATCTTTATAAATAATACCTGTTACATAGAGCTTGTTATCACCTCCTCTAGCCTGGACCCTTAACTCCCGCAAAGAAAGTGAACAGCTACACATAATAATTGTGGGATGAGACTCATGTAATGCAAGGTCATTAACATCTTTCTCTTCTTGGTTGGGAAGTTGTACATCTCCACTAAATTCAAGAATCATTTACATCATATAAATGTAATAATGGAATTCTTGCTCACTAGACCAGCAATTACACCTTTACTCAGGAGGAAAAGGATGCTTTGTCTCGTTCTAAAAGTCCTGATGTCACAACTACCAAGAAAAAGAAAAGTATCGATGTTCCACATTTAGCTATGGTAATGGCTTTCATATACAGCATGGTCAAGCAAGACTATTTGATGCAGGTAATTAATGAATGATTTCTTTGTGACATTACAATCAGTAAAATGAAGAATCCTTAAAATCTTTCCCATTTGTTGCAGGAAAAGATTGTTTCTGCTTTAGATGTCAAGATGCCATCAGAAGAACTAGAAAGCTACTGCCAAATGTGGTCTTTGCGCCCCTTCATAAATGATGAGATCGTGCATCAAGCTTGGGAACATATTCACTGAACCGTATTTTGTTGTTATAAAGAATCAGTTACCATTAGGCTGGATAAAATTATAATGCTATAGAAGCACCATTGCTTTCCTAGAATTTCACTTTATTTTGAAATTGGTCCTCCTCCCCCTTCCCTAGGGTTGGCAAAACGGGCCTGGCCTGCCGGGCCAACTCGTTTAGCCCGCAAAAAATGCGGGCTGGGTTGATAATATCAGCCGGCTAATCAAAAGCAGGGCGGGGCGGATCAACCCGCTGGGCCAATATTATTTAAAATATTAAATATTAAAATTAAATAGATATACTTAACATATTTTAAAATAGGTATATTTTAATTTATGCTCTTTTGCACTCTTAATTAACTTCTAAGTTTTAATATTAAAATATTTATGATAATGATACTTTCAAATAGTTTTTTATTGCTAGTATATTACACTTTAGACAGTTTACATTCATAAATTCAATTTACAAATGACGTAATTTTGTGAATTATCACATAACATAATTTATTTAGCATTAATTTTAAATTATTTACTTTTATTTAACTTTGTGTTTTTTTTATTATCACATTTGTATTTTTTTTATAATTATTTTGTATTTTTTTTAAATTAACTTTTTTTATTTTTTAGGCGGGTTGGCCCGTATTAAAGCGGGGCAGACTAGCATTTCCAGCCCACTTTGTAAAAGTGGGTCAGTAGTCTGCCTCGCATTTTTTATGGGCTGGACCAGCCCTTCCCTTTTTTTTGTGGGTTGACCTATTTTGCCAACCATACCCTTCCCCATTTTTGCTAACAAAAAATAAATAATTTGATTTGATATTAATTTAACGTTTGGCTTTTTACAAATGTCAAAATTTCAATTTTCATAATTTACTTCATTGTCCTTCTTTTTCTCATTTTCTCGTGTCCTTTGAGCTTTCATTGCTTACCTTAGTGGTAGCTTTACCTATTTTTTCTGTTTAAATAATTTATTGTGTAATCTTATTATTATGGCATCTTACAAGGGTTATTGACACATTAATATGTCTATTCATACTCTTCATTTTTTAATGGACTAAATTGTAATTTTAGTTCTTTTATAATTTTAAATTTTATTTTAGTTTCCTTATTTGTAAATTCAATGTATTTAGTTTTTCTATTTTTCAGAATAAATAATTTTGATCATTTTGTTAGTTGATCATCTAAAATCAAACATTAATTTTGATGTGATATATTAGTATTCATGTGATGTTTATATAAATTATTGACATGACATTTTTGTGATAAATAATTAAATAAAGTGAAAATAAAAAAAAATCTTGCTAGGAGTTGAACTAATATTAGATCTTTTATTCAAAGATAAAGTAATAATTATTAAGACACTTATTTTACTATTTAATTTTTTAAAAACTATTTTATATATATTATTAATCAAAATTTTTTTTTAATTATAAATAATTTAAATTAAAAAATAATTAAAATATAAATTTTTTAATTTTATTGTATATTATTTCATATATTTTTATTTTTAATAGTTTATATATTTTAATTTTAGTTTTCCCAATTCATAATTAAATTTCATAAATTAATATATAAATTATTTTGTAAATTTTTAATATACATAGTATTTTTCCTCTAATTATATCAATTAATACAAAAATTATACAAGTTAAATATATTTATTTTAATATGTAATTTTTTATTCTAATTATATAAATTAATAAAATTTTAATATTTCATTTTTAAGGAAACTTACATGTTAATATTTTTGTTTTAACTACAAATAAATATTTAGTAAATGGGTTTTTAATACCAATTATACAAATCAAGAAAATTAATAAACTAATATGTAAATTATTTTATAAAATTTATAAAAAATTATGTAAATTTATTATTATATATAAATAATATAAATATTTATTTTAATTATAAAAAGTAATTAATTTTTATTTTTCTTTTTATAATTATTCAAATATTATTTTAAATTTACATAAATTGTATAATTTACGTAAATTAATTTTTAAATAATCTATATATTAGTCTATGTAATTTTTTTAAATTATAATAAAATAAGAACAACTTTTTATATATAATAATATATTAATTTATATTAAAATAAATAATGTAAAGATAAATATTAAATATTTTATTTTAATTTATAAATTTTCATAATTAAAAAAATAATAATAAACTGAAATACAATATTTTCTAACTTTTTTCTTTACTAATAAAACATATACACCATTATAAAATAAAGAATATTTATATCAAACTATATAGGTATAATTTAGTAACATAATCATTTGAAGTCAAACACAAAAAATAAATAAAGTATTAAATTACATGATTATTTTTATATATTTATTATTTTGATTATATATATAATGAAATTAACTAAAACACAATCTTTTCAAACATTTTTTTACTAATATAAACATAATCAACATTATAAAATAAATAATATTTACATCAAACACAATACAATAAAGTATTAAATTACAACATATTTTTAATACATATATATTTATTATTTTGATTATATATATTTTAGTTATTGTTAGGCAATTGATATTTTGACTTAACTCAACTAAAAAAATCTCGATATATATAATTATTTTGGTCATATTATTAAGTTATGTAAAAAAATTTAACATCCCTTATGTTATATCAAAAATTGAGCATCTTGAGTGTGAAATTTAAAGAATTAAACATCTTGAAGTGATCTAAGTAACAATCCAATAATAAGTGGTTTTATAGGCCCAATAACAATTATTAAGATAAGTTTTGCATCTTAGTATTCAAATTTCCCTACTTATTTATAATGCAGAATATTCATTGGTGTGTTTTTTTGTTTTTTTTTGTGTGTGTGAAACAAGTATAAGATGCATGAGAAAAAATATTGTCTGTTTCCTTTTTTTCTATTTCTCTTATTATTATGCTTTTGAGAAAATAAATGTCACTTTTTATGCTGTGTGCAACATTTTCATTTTATTTATTAGTCAAAAACTTATGAAATGGAAGAAATGGAGAGAATCCATTCCAAAGACCTCTCTAGACAACAAAGGTCAAAAGAAACAGTGCTAAAACTCAAGAATCCCACAAAACCAGAAGAACGAATTCTAATAATAATCATCATAATAATACCTTGACGAGTGCTAAAGAAGCAATCCAGGGTCAAAATTGTGAAAAAATAAGAGAAGGAAATTGAAGAAAGGAGAAATGACCTGAACCGCGCTGTGGAATATACCACCGAGACCAATAGTACCATATAATACGTTGATCCGAACAATGGTTATCTTCCTGTTCTCCGACCCATTTGGTCACATCGTATATGTGCAGCCTCACTTTTACCATTTTTTCGCCAAAACTGTAACTTGGTTTAACCTCGGTCACTTTCTCTCTCTTTCTCTCTCTAAACTCTATTAGAATTTAGATGTTGGGATTGATTGTGGTAGTCAAAAAGAAATAAATCTGTCCTAAATTATATTCAAGATGGCTAGTCGTAAATTAGGAAACAATTAAATTTGTTGTTGATTAGAAACATGATTGCAGTAGAACGTAGTTATTTTGTTAAGTTTAATTACTCATTTAGCGTTTCGCCGTTTACAGTTATAAAAGATAATTCTTTTTAGTTCTTAATCTTAAAAACATTATTTTTTAATCCCTACACACTGTTTAGTCCCTTTTAGTATTTACGACAATGACTAAAACATTATAAATGGTATGTGTAAGAACTATAATAAATACTTTATTTTTAAGTATATAGACTAAAAGAGAAAGTATTTGTAACGATCAAACAAGTTATTAAACTTTTTTATTGCTCTATGTTTGTTTTAAGATTTTTTTTCTAAAAAAAAAATGTATATTTATTTTTCATTTTTAAACCCTTAATATTTTATTTTTTGTGAAAATTTTGCTTAGTGTATTTATTATTTATAAATAAATACTCTTAATTACTTTACAAATTCCTTTGTAGTCAACAAACAGTAAATGCTATAAATTAAGATAAACTTTTTTCACTCTTATTTGTGAGATTTGAGGAAGGTGAAAAAGCATACAATTCTTGGTAGAAAAAGTGAGATGGCGAGTCTTGAAATTTTCTCTTTCACACGTTAAAGTAGGTAGATAAAATGAGATGATAAGCCTTAATAGTTAATAATTTGAAGAGTACTTTTTGAAAAAAATATAAATCATTAATAAATTTAATATTATTAACTAAATTAATCAACTTTTTAAATTCTGGTAGATTAGTTGAAGGGATAGAATAATGGCCGCCTAATCTTTACTTCTTTAGATTACTTAATTCAAAATAGGTTTATATATATATATATATATATATATATATATATATATATATATATATATA
>CM023960.1:27749341-27777614 GCA_013407115.1 Glycine latifolia | reverse complement strand
AGGACTTTTAACTAATTAATGGTAATTAAGAAAGATGGGACTCATAATCTCACTCTAATAGTAGTATGTCTTGGTAATATTTTTCAATTCAACGAGAGAGAGTGAGTTTATCTTATTAATTTGTAGCATTTATTGTTTGTTTATTATAAAAAAATTATAAAGTAATTAAATAATATTTTAATAAAAAAATAAATGTAAGACACTGTTTTTATATAATTCTCTTCAAGAATCTCTTACATTAATTTGTTTTTATCAAAATATTCTTAATTACTTTATAATTTTATAGTCAATAAACAATAAATGTTATAAATTAATAAGGTATATTTTCTGTGTCTTGCGTAGATTATAGATGTTTGGTGAATGTTAGAATGAGATTATAAGTATTACTAAACACGTAAATTATCTAACGTGAAATGGTTCTAACTTAATTAAAAGTCTTCGTTTTTTGCTAAAGGCTATATGCATGTATCTAATCATCTGAGATTCTCACGGTCATGCTTGGTATCGGTTAATAATGAAAAGTTTATAGATAAAGCCATGAGACTGAACAAAATAATAGTATAGTAGTAGCGAGCACAGTGAAGCACATCACAGAAAAGGTGGATAGCAGCTTCACGGCAATTGCAAGTATGTGTTTTAGTGGAGATTACACGCTTCCGTAGCTAAGTAGCTTATTGTTGGCTGTTTGCTATATATGAAACTCATAAAAGGAAATCACTCATTCACGTGTGTCAAAAGAGTGATAGCCAGCTTTGCCTGAGCTTTTTAGAATATATTCAGAAACAAATATCATCATAAACTTTAGAAAAAGATAAAAAGAAATATAAAATATTAGCATGAAAAATGTAACTGCACTTTCTAAATGTTTCAATTTAAGATTTTCTGGTTTGAAACATATACCTTAAAGAAAATTCACTTTTTGAGTTACATTACATCTAATTGGTTAAATAGCTAGCATGGACTATATTATTCATGATTTTGTTTGAAAGTGGCCTCGAAGAGGTCAATGATAAGCTGTCTAAATCGGTTTTTAAAGTATCATCTAACATGTTATGCATTTGGAATGGTATTATGAAGTGTTCTGCTTTTAGTACCTTCATTCATGGTACATTTTTCTAATCAGGGGATTGAGCAAGTTCTATTTGGGTAGTTTCTATTTGATTGAAAAGGTCGACTAGTGAGCTCATCATGATATCTTCAATACACAATTCTTCATTTGAACTTGAATTTGTACACTGGCCAATGAGATGAATATGAGGGGGCAACAAGTTGATAAACTACTAGTAGCATCAATCTCAACTTCATTTCATATAAAAATATGCACATACTCATCAAATTCATTTCAATTTTATTTTGTAATTGTTATTTCTCATGATTTATAACAAGTAACAAGTTGAAAAAAATGCAAGAGATACAACCAATTTTATTTTGTAATTGTTATTTCTCAATCGAACTTGAGCTTTTGAAAAGAACAAACTTGGCTTTATTGATTATCCTCCAGAGCATTAACAAGCGCATTTTAACAAAAAATGAAAATATCAGATAGCAAGACCTGTGAGTTGAAAAATTATATGGTAGAGATTTGGGCCATATAATTTCTACCAAATCTTCTACAATATCCATTATGTCTCGCGAAAGTTCTAAAGAAAATCATTACATATCTTTATTCAATGTTACATTCTACCAGAACCCTAAGGAATGGAATTGAAATTAGATCTTTGAACTAATTCCAATTACATCATACAAACGGACCACAAACATATAGCTTATGACAAATTTGACTGATTTAGCTCTAGAATAATAGGTACAGAATTGCTGTATAAAATAAATGAATAAATTGTACAACAAAAATTGTAAGCCTCTCCAATATCAAACAAGAAGATATTCAAACATTTGTAAGAAGCTACCAGTGAACTAGTGCTATATGGAGCCTTCCGTGAGTAAATCTTGCTAGTTATGGTTTTCATGCAATTTTCTTCAAAAGAAAACTTGATAGGAAAAAAAAAAGTATGAAAGCTTAGGTACTGCTTTAATACCTCTTGCTTAAATTTGCGGCATACAACTATCTCTATCTGCCTTCATTGTTCATTAACTGGGAAAACACTTGGCTAGTACTTACATCTGAAGAACAGTTATAATAATCCCTCTCTGTCCTTCTGTTGGTAGAAGGATTTCCAGGAATAACTGCATTTGTCACACTCACAGATTCCCTAGCACTGCTATTGGCATGTGGCTCACTTTCTTGGAGCTGAAGTGCATATTCCAAATTCCACAACACATCACCCATGGCTGGCCTGTCAACACCATATTCGGCCAAACATTTCTCTGCAGTTTCACAAAATTTCTTCAAGGAGCTTTGTTGGGTCTGCCCAACAAGATGAGGATCAACAATTTGCTCCAGCATGCCCTTTTGCAGCCATTCAAGTGCCCATTCTGCCAAATTCACCTGTTCTCTTGCAAGTTGTGGATCAACAGCAGGTCTTCCACAAAGAATCTCAAAAAGCACAACCCCAAATGAGTAAACATCTGACTTATCTGTAAGCTGCTGCCTCCGGTAATACTCGGGATCAAGATAACCAAAGCTACCTTTCACATTAGTACTCACATGTGTTTCATTGATGCATGGCCCTGACCTTGAAAGACCAAAGTCAGCAACCTTGGCCACATAGTTTTCATCAAGCAATATGTTGGTTGACTTAATGTCACGGTGGATGATTCCTTGAGCAAAACCGGTGTGAAGATAGTGAAGGCCTCTAGCCGCACCAATGCATATTTCAAGACGCTGCTTCCAAGAGAGAGGTGTTTGTAGTGATGAACCATACAAATGCTTCTTCAGTGGACCCTTTTCAATATACTCATAGACAAGTATCATTTCTGAATTCTCTTCACAGAAACCAACTAGTGAAACAAGGTGGCGATGGCGAATTTTGGAGAGAACTGTTATCTCAGTCTGGAACTCAGGAAGGCCTTGTCTGGACCCTGGCATGCCTCTCTTGACAGCAACCTTCACATTGTCTCTCAGCACTCCCTTGTAGACCATACCAAATCCACCAGACCCTATAATCAGACTTCTATCAAAGTTGTTTGTTGCTGATTGTATTTCAGCAAAAGGGATCTTCATGCCAAGAAGTCCATGAGAACTAGGCTCAGAGCTTCTACTAAGGGAGCTCCCTCCAAACATACTCAAAGGTGTCCATCCAACACTTTCCACTGTCCTCTGTTTCGGTTTCTTGTTCCAGCATTTGGTACCGAGTAGAAAAGCAGTTACAACTAAAAACAAGACAACAATTCCTCCAGCAATTGAACCCACCAACACCCACAGATTCTTCCTCCTATGCACAACATTAGTACCGACATCATTGACCATCTTCATTATCTCTGCACCATTCAATATGGCATTCATCCTAATGGAACTGCTCAGCTCAGAAGGACCAACACTCACTTGAACAAAACCTGTGTCATCTGAATTTGTAACAAAATCCACATAGACAGGTGATGCAAGTGTGTGAATTGTAAGGGCTGACAAATCAAGATCCTTGTATGCTATGTACCCATTGATGTACACATCAAAGTAGAGCAAGTTTAGAACAGGACTAACAATATCACAGAAATGCAACCTAACCAAGTGTGGAACACCACCAGGAGACACAGGGAAGTTCCAGGTTATGTTGAACCTTGAAGCCAAACTTGAGTTTTCCCTATTCATCTGTTGAGCTGTCATGTAAACATTTTCAGGTGCAATCTCTCTAGTTGCACCTCCCTTCTGGTAATTTGGTGTGTGAGTGCTCACCGCAGGCTTTGCTGCACCCTTAAACACCAGATAATCCTCATCAGGAATCCAAGTCCTCCAAAGGGTGTCATTGAAGGGAGTTATTTTCAAACCCCCAACATTGATCCTATGAACAGTTTCCAAAACCTGAGATGAAAGGCTTCTGTACTCCTCCACCCCAGAAGGACCAACCAACCTGGCTCCAAAATCTATCACAAAATCCACAGGGGCAGTAAACACCTCCAAGGCATTGACAAAGGCAAAACCTGAGTCACCAACAGGCCTAAACAAAATCACAAGCACGTTTGACTCAATCTTCAAAATAAACTCTTTGAGCAACACATCATTAGGTGGTTGGAAATTGCTCAACACCGAAACCCCGTTAACAAAGACATTAAATTTTGCTGATTTAAGATCAAAACTTTGAGCCTTGAAGGGGGAGAAATGAAAACGCACCAAGTGGGTGCCGTTTATCTTCATGTTGAACCTGTACCTCCCAGTGCTTCTGAAAAGTCTGGCTGTGTGGTATAAATTAGGCAAATTCTGAGGTGGCTTTTGGTATGTGAGTGAAATGGAATCACCTGAAGATAGAAAAGTGGAGCCTGAGTCAGTGGAATCTCCCATGAAGACACGGCTGAAGAGGGAAGCATTGCTGTGTGATCCACAACTAAGAAGAAAGTTATCTGTGGAAGAGAATGAAACTGAGAAAGGAATGAAAAGAAGGATAAAGGGTATCAGGTTTAGGGTGTTCATTGAAGAGAGAGAGGTTTGGTTCCTTGAAGAGTGTGATGTGAGTATCAGGCTTTGAGGAAAACTCATGCCATGAGTACTAGTTAGAGGATACAAAAGGGAAGTGTGAACAGAACTGCAACAAGAGGACAATAGAGACAGAGAGACAGTGACTTAAGTCCCAGTGAAGATTTGAGAAGAAAGATGTAATATAGTACATGAATTTGGTCGATCAAGTCAAAGGATTGCACCTACTTTCGCATTTGCTTTTGATGGTTATTTGTTTATAAACTCCAAAAATTTTTGAACGTTTCACACAAATCTGCATTAGTTTTCTCTCCGTTCAACTTCGTATAACGGTAGAAAGCAAGGATTAGATTTTAACGAATTAAAATGTTAGTCGCATGCAAATCTAAATCCGGAAACAGCTTTTTTAAAATGTACATGCTAATTAGTTGTTAATTAGTTTATTAGTTGGACAGATTTAAATTTATAATATTTTTTTATTTCTTTAATTATTAAGTTAATCTTATAATTTATAATATTATAATATAGGTTATTTCATCTTAATTTTTTTATCTTGAATTCGAATTTTAATACCTAATTACTTTAAATAGTAAAACAATTTTGTCGTTCATGATATCATGGGATTAGTTTGGTTAACATGTGAAGGATAAAATCACTTTGTATAAAAAAATTCTTACATAACATTAGGTGAAAAACTTTGGTGAGATAAACAAGTGACTATTGGATAAAAAAATTAATAAATATTTTTAGTAACTTAATAACATGGGGGAGATGTTTTTTATAAAAGAAAAACCGCATGCAAATATCATTTCTCTATAAGTTACATGCTAAAAAATCTAAGGAAAAAAAGACAAAAATATATGTAACGTTGTCTTAAATCGTTTTTCTAGCATGCATCTTAGACTTATATCGAACTGAATTTCTGATAAATAAATATTTAACATATTTATTAATATTATGTTTAACAAATAATAATTTAATGATTCAAATTTGTCAATTCTAAAAGTATTTATACCATGTATATAGTGTACTTTTAAAAATTATTTATAGATATCCTCTTAATTCATTATGAAATTTTGTACTAAAAAACTGCATATATATATATATATATATGTGTAAACATCTTGGAGTCACCCGCGAAAAGATTACATGTCACACTCACATATTTGACAAGTTTCCTCAGGAGAGGTAAGATTGTGCATGTACCTTTTCGATTCAAATCTCCAATTGGCAACCACATAAAGTTTACACGCGTCTCTAGAGCCTTATCTTATGATATGATATAGTAGGATACAATTAAATTCTTAATGTCTTCCAGTACAAAAAGGCATATGCATGGTGCATGCCAGCTTTACAAGCTAGTGCCCGATTAATTTACTCTTTGCACCGCTCTAATATGATGCTCAGCACTTAGTGGAATTTAAAATCTTGATGTCACGCATCACATGGCATGGGTCAATAGCACTAGATTTTTTCCTTGCACTTATATTAGTCTTTTTTAATAGCAATTGAGGTCACACATGGCATTTGATTAGTGCCTCAAAGCCCCCCCCTGTTTCAAAGCCTCTATCTCTAAGGTCTTTTTCAATATGTCGGCATAGAGGCAAATATGGTTTCTTGAAGCCATAGCTCAGCATTACACAAAATGACATCATTTACTAGTTGCAATTATTAAAAGAATTAAAAAGGAAACATAGGAGAAAGAGAGTGACCACTTGCATACAATGAAAGAGTTAACAAGGAGTAAAAGTTGAAAAATATTAACCCTTTTGATATATGGTGTATGGACCATTGTTTTGTATGCTTCACATTAATTGGTGCAGTGGTTTATGTCGCTTCTTATAAAATACCGTTGCGCATATTCTGCCACTACTTCAGCTTAGAGGCACTTGCTTAGTATTAAAAGGTCACATGTCACTTGTGTTATTCTTATGCTAACCTTTTCTCTGGATAAAATAACAGCTTAAATAATTTTCCCATAAAAATTTTAAAATAATAAACGGGAGTTTTTTAAAATTCTTTTCTGAAGTTTATGTCCTGACTCAACTGGAATTCTGAATTCTTTCCATGCTCTTTGACTACGTCCATGTGATTAACGTATCGATACTTTTCGGTTATTTTTTGTTTCTAAAGGCAGCCTTTAATTTTAAGTTTACGAAAGAGCTTGACATAGAGTTATAGACTTTATCAAGTTTAACCTGCTTGAAGTTTACTTAAAGATTACTGAATTACAAGAAGAAGCAAGAAAGTACAAGAAAAATAACTTATCATAGTCCATAAGCACCTCAAGCATATTGATACACCAGATTATCAATAAGGGAAGTGACACTTGGAGACAATGGTGGAGAATTAGAATAATAATTTTATTTAAAACTTTGAATTACTAACTAAAACTAAGTAAGGGTGTTTATGGATTATTGGAGACAAATTATTTAGATTTAGTTGACAACAACGTCTTGTTTTTTGTCACAACATTGCTTGATGTTTCCGAATTTCATTTGTTTTTTTAAATCGTTTAATTTGCTTAATTAAGGAACAAGTTAATGGGTTTTGCCACTTGTGAGTCGGTATTCTTTGTGGTGATGTGATAACGTAGGAAGTGTCATCAACACGGTACCCGGTATTCTCCTACTTGCTTTTGTTCATATAGCAATCAATCTTGTTGAAATTCTTGAATTGGGGAAGACTTTTTTCGTTTTGATTTGAAACTGTTGATTGATGCATCAAATGGCAATGTTAGAGGCCCAACAAGGGCGTGTGGGATGGGCACGATGGCAGTGGCCTTTGGATCGGGATTGCAATTGCAACTTTGGCCTTGTTATTCCCAGAAGGTTTACACACACACACAATTTCTTTTTATGTTACTGTTAATATTTTTCTCAAATATCCGTTTAGATACTTACAAATATTTTTTTCCCACTAGATTCACCTAGTAGTGAAGAGTTTGATGAAGTCTTAAATTCTAACTTTACTATCACCAATTTACATAAAAAAATGCTATTTTATTTTAAAATTATTTAAATGAAAATATTGATATAAGGTACAAAATATATATAGTTATTAATATAACATATCGGAAATATTATGAAAAATATATGTTCAGAGTAATTTTTAGTTTGATGTCTAACAGTATTTTAAAATATTAGTCTTTCACTTATCATATAGGAGAATGTTATAGGAAACTAAGATACATTGTTGAAAAAAGATTCCTCCCTCTTTGTTTCATTATAATTTATAATTATCGTCATTTTATACAAATAAAAAATTAATTAATAAATAAAAGAGAATTACAATTTAATCTTATTATCATTTATTTATTTTAATTTTTGTTGTCTATATCATTATGTTGGGAAAAACTCTTTCCCTCAAATAATCAAATACTGATACCAATGTTGGGTAAGCGTGTACCCTCAGAGTCAAATGCGGAAACATAATCAATCAAATCGTTAACGAGAAGAGAGACACAATCAATATGTTTTACGTGAGAAAACCTTCCTTGAATATGGAAAGGAAAAACTCACAGGACTCTAGTTCAGATCAAATATCCACTATAAATGAGAACGGTTACAATAAATCAAATACACCAAGGTAGTGGTACACTCAACCTCTCCAACAATGGTAATATTCAAACTCTCAAAGCGTTTCACTTGAGAACTCTCAAATATGCAAGCATGCAGACTTGCTCTAAAATGACACTCAAAAATGTCACTTGAGGCTCTTAAAATGCGGAGTCACCATCTACGCTCAATCTTTCTCGACGTCTGTGTCATTTCTATTCTCTCTATGTCTATATTGCTTCCACCCTTAATGAGGATATTTATAATCATAGAATAGGGTTTAGGGTTTTAGAAATCCTTAATAGGCTTGAGTCAGTATTGGAGGAGTAACCCGATCCAACACATTAATATTATTAGAAATATGAATGAAAAAAAAAATTATATTAAAAGGTTTAAATGATAATTATTTTTGAATATTTTTTCCTTCTTCTTATACGATAATGATCATGAATGTAGGAAGTATATATTTTTCCTTGCATATTGCATTACAAATGATTTTGGGGGTTGACATTCTAATAATATTATCTCTGCTGACTTTTGAGTTGAAGTAATTTCGGACTTGTGGATTATCATGGCATATGCAATTCATATTACTTCCTTAATCCATCATGGCAAGCAATAATAAATTAATAATGTATAAAAGATCTAATTGTCTAAATATTTTTAAGAATAAGCTATAAATTATTTCATTCATTAAAATTGTTTGAGCAATAATTAATAATTATAAATATATTTAAACGAATCAGAATCGTAAACGAAAACCATTTAGTATGCAATCCAAATTCAACAATTTCCATCCATATAGATGTACTGTATGCAGTAAAGGATTAGTACAGAAGCTTAAATCAACTGTACTTCCATTACCTAAATAACTAAAGAAGGGTTAACTGTGAATTTATAATGCCTTGGCCATTATGCGAATTGTTTGTGGCTTTAGCTGGCTTTGAATGCCTTCATATTTTTTCTTAAATACGTTATTAGAAACTTGATGCTACTTAAATGTTGTCACACATCATATGATTTATATACTACTGAATATTCTACAGGATAATTTTATTGTATATAGTAATTATATTTCACTCGAGTAGTTTTACCTTTAGAATTTATAAGGAGAGATTAAATTACTCTAAAGATAATTTTAAAAGTTATTTTTCATTTTCATTATTTATTTACTTTTAATCTGACAATTTTAATAAGTAAGGTATATTTAATCATTAAATTTATAGAAAATAAGAAAGAATAATACAAAGTAACCCTTTATTGGTAATTTCTTGTATTCAAATTGACTTACGATTTTAAAAAAATAAAGAAATGTAAAAAAAAATTGAGTCACGTCAAAAACCTGTCTTATTAAACATGTAAATGATGAATATACACTGTAATCTAATAAATAACAGTTATACCATATAGTATGACCTAGGAACTTTTGGACGAATTGCACGGATACATAATGTGACTGTTTTATAGAATAACAAAATTTTAAGTTGGTGTTTGATGAAAAACATGAGGTGGGTAAATATAATTTATGAACAAATCAAAATCATTTGTATCTTTCTGTAATTAACCTACGTGTCATCTTGCATTTTCCATATAGATATACGTGTGTGTACTGTGCAATGTCTTGTTGCTGCGCTAGCTAGCTTGTTGTGCGTTGTGGATTTGCATTGTTATGAAAACATGCATGCCTTATATGCGTCTATATACTAAAATTGTTGGAGGAAGAATTTTGTTGTTTATAATTATTTGATTCCATTCTAACAAAATTCGTTTTAATAATAAAAAAAATACCTGTTATTTTGATTAAAAAAATTGTTTTATTTTATCGTAAAAAAGTTCGGCATATACACATTGAAAAATTATTACCATAATACAAACTCATTAGTAACAGTAATTTTGTATGGTATGAAGGTACACTTATACACTGTTACGCACATTAAATAAAAACAGTACAGAATATTTTTGAGCATGACTTGTTTGGATTTTAATATGAAATCTGGTGGTAGCCACTTGAACGAAATGCAATTGTATAAAAAATTGTAGGAAAATGAGGGATAGCCTGGTAAACATATAGAGAAATATTGAGAGAGAAAACAGAAAAAATATAAATAGTAATATATATGATGTAAATAAGAAAGAAATCAGAAATAAAGAAATATAACAGGTATACATTAAGAAGATATCTGGGGTGACGAAGTAATCATCTATTATATCACTGATAATTCTAACTACAAGAGCAGCGTTGTTTTGGGCTCACGCATTAATCTATATATACACCTTGCAAATCACAGAAACATACAACAACTCAAGAACACACGATGAGGAGCCGCACATTCCTTGGGATAATTTTATTTTTGGTGTTTATTGGGTGGCTCACGGTTTGGATCTTGTTGCCTACAAAGGTTTACAAGAACACCTGGACCCCAAAACTCGAAATCAAGTTAAACTCTACATACTTTAGAGAGCAAGGTGCATGCTTCTCATTTCATTTTCATCTAAGTACATTAATTTGTACATATCCAAAAGACTAATTATAATAATTTCCATTAACTCCTCTCTCTTTTTCTTTTTATCTTTCCTCACTGTATCTTCATGAATGCTAATTATATAATTGCACTGTTGACCGTTAATTTTAGGGACAAATCTCTTGCTTTTCACATTCCCCGTTATGTTCATAGGGGCCATGAGCTGTATCAATCTTCATTTTCACCAAAAAAGAACAGAAAAACTACCTTCCAAAAGGTACATGCTTCTTCGATCTAACACTTTGGCTTTGGATCTTCTCATACAAGATATATAAATATATAAATGTAAGGATAAAATTGTATACAATATTCATCTTCCTGCACATAGCGTAAAGCTTCCAAATATTGGGGTACGTAATTTTATATATATGTGATTCTATTATATATTGAGAGAGAAAGAAAAGAATATGATCACCTTAATTGGATGTAGGACTTTCGTGTTTTCCTTTCTCTAACTGGTTTATATCCTATATATTATTGAAGAACAAGAGTAGATCCAAATTAATCCTTCCATATATACCCTCTGAACTCAGATCTTACTAATTAAATTCTTGTTTTCTCTCTTGATCGAATATGTATGTTTTGGTTTCAGGGGAGGAGTTGTAAAAAGATGGTTATGTTTCTTGAGATGTCTCCAATAGGAATTATCACAGCTATGGAGCTTATTTTTGCACTCATGTTTGTTGCACTCTTGATATGGTCCCTTTCAAATTACTTAAATACTAGCTTTCACTACCTCCATATGCACAAGGAGGGAGAGAAAGTGTATGTACTTCTTCTTATGATTGAAATCTTGAAAGAAAGAAAGAAGAAAAAAAAAACTTTAACCTAATGAAACAAGTATATGCATCTATTGGTCTTGGCAGGTGGCAAGAAAATTTCAGGAGTGTGTCTCTGTGAGTTGGGTACATAGGAAACATATGTTGGGCATTTCTATTCTTTCCCGTGACAAGAGGGTCTTCTATTCTCCCCCTTGTTGGACTCACATCTGAGTCAAGTATCAAGTACCATATCTGGCTTGGACATCTATCCAATGTTCTCTTTGCTGCCCATACCATAGGTTTCTTCATCTATTGGGGCGTCACACACCAAATGATAGAGGTACATACATATGCCAACCCTAGCTAATTAACAACCATTTAATTAAAAAAATGCTACGGCCACAGAACCATATGGATGTTTATGATAAGATGGTCAATCATCCATTTGGGGTCCCATATATATATGACGCTAGGAATTTGTTATCGCTTTGTGGACGTACTTGAAGAATAAGGTTGTCCCTCCTTTTTGATAATATCTAATTAGTATACTAGTATTTGCTAATTACCAGTTTCGAGCCGCTAACAATCTTAAACAATTTACCAGACACATTGACTGACTAAAGTTTAATGATACATAATTTAGATAAGCATAGAGAAAAAGCACTTTAATACACAGCAAAACAAAAATCATAGAGTAATTAGTAGTTGATAGAGTTGTCTCAACTTTTAATAATACTATTAACTAAGTCTAACACATCGATCATACTAATAAATAATTATATGTTGGTATAAAAACTTAATATATATACTCCTTTCATTCTTTGTTATCTGTTATTTAAGGTTGTTTTGTAAAAATTAAAAAATATAATAAATTTTCTTGATTTCAATAAAATAATTGTGGGATTTTTCATTTTCTTTTCATCATAAATATATGTGTAAATTAATTAAATATTAGAAAATAAGTAAGAGTATAATTGATAAATAAATAATTAATATTTTATTGAACTTTGTGAAAGATAGATAAATAAAAATAATGTTTTTAAAAATTCCGACAGTTAAAAAGAAACAGTGTGAGTATAATTATTAGTATAGATATACAATATTTATATTAATAATTAAATTTTTGTCAGATAAAGTTTATATTAACAAAGGCAATATTACTATATAACTAATGGTTAATATATGAATTTTAATTTTTAGTGACAATTTTGTTTTAGAAGCTTTTCCTGATAACTTATGAGAAAGATTAAAGTACTTTTTGTGTTTTAATTTATTTTAATAATCTTATTTAATCATCTTAAATTATATTGGACATATTTTTAAAGAAAAAATATTTCAGACATGTGATACATTGATTCTTTGTTTTGTTTTTAATTTCAAATTTCTAAAGATGGGATGGATTCATCAGTGATTTTAGTTCATATTGAATCATCTTTGGATTCAAAAAGTGATCACTACTTGTCTGAGACGTTACCATTCTTAGAAAATGACTTAACCAAGATAAGGTTACCTTAATGTGAACTTCCTTATTTTCTAGTGAAAACCGCTAATTTTCTTATTAGAAATTGAATTATAAACCCTAGACAGTCTGTAAAAGCATATTAGACCTAAATAGATAATGTCATAATGTATCAAAAATAGTCATCTCATCTATCTCTTTCCATATATAGGAAGATCTGTACCCACGCATGGAGATCTTAGACACACATTCAGTATAAAAAGGCACATGAATATAGACATAGCGTTAATCTTATAACTATATAAGCATTTTGATGATGTCCCAGACACTAGAGTGGAGCAAGACATATGTATCAAATGTAGCTGGGGTGATTGCGAGTTTAATTGCATTAGTCATGTGGGTGACCAGCTTTCCTCGGTTCAGGCGTAAAATGTTTTAGGTTTTCTTCTACACTCACCATCTCTATACTCTCTACATCTTATTTTATGCCATCCACGTCGGAGTTGAATGGATGTGCATGATTGCTCCGGGAATTTTCCTTTTCCTCATTGATAGACACCTCAGATTCTTTCAATCTCGTCAACGTGCTCCGTTGCTATCAGCTAGACTTTTACTATGTGGTGCAGTTGAGCTCAACTTCTCCAAGAATCTCAAAATAAATTCTTCTCCAGTTTTTCCCTCCTTTTCTGGTGTTTCTTATTGTTTATGTAATTATGTGCAATACGTTTGATGAGAGACCCTAACTTTTGTTCAGGTACACTAAATAATCTCATATCGATGGCCTTGTAGCCCGTTAACCTTAACTTGGGGGTTATTATTTTGATTCACTAAAATAGTCTTGCATCACCTAAGAATCGAGATTAATATAGTTTATATATATAACATTCTCCTTCCTTAATCCTCCAAATCATCTTTTAAGAATAAAATCTTGAGGCTCTGGCACATGTTGTTGGGCATAAAAATTTACAATCTCTACCTTAATAATTTAATTTTCATTAAATAAAAGGTATGTCAACAGAAGTAGACCCAGTGGCTAACTGTAATTGTGTGACATTTTATTTAGTCTATATATGAGAATAAATTTATTACCTAAACCAAGTTTTTGATGAGACAAATATCACTTTTTTTTTTCTAATTCCTAACTTCAGGTTTATAATATAACCCCACGAGCATGGTGTTTATAAATGTGCCCAAAATTTCCAAGCTGCAGTGGCACCCTTTTACGTCATTTCTAGTTGTAACATGGAGACAGATATTCTGAGTGTTGCCATTAAAACCGGGGGTAGCTGGTCAACCAAACTTTATCAGGAACTTTCTTCATCTGCTTTGGATCATTTCAATGTTTCTGTTGAAGGACCTTATGGACCAAGTACTTCACAATTTTTAAGGTCTGGTGCTCATAACAAACATGGAAAAGGAAAATGCTTGTTGATAATGATTATAGTTTTGGGTATTTAATATTTATATCGTACTGTCTTCTAATGAAATAATTTTCAATTGCAAGCTAATTAATTTAATTACTGTCATTAATTGTGTCTCTTAACAGGTATGAGCAGCTTGTGTTGGTGAGTGGTGGAAGTGGCATCACTCCCTTCATATATCCATAATCCGCGATCTCATATTTCAAAACCAACAACAAGAAGAATCCCGTGTTCCAAGAGTCCTACTTGTTTGTGCTTTCAAGAATTCTGCTGACCTAACCTTGTTAGATCTTATGCTTCCTCTTTTTGGCTCAACAACTGATAGAAGACTATCCAAAGAGTATGAAATTCTAGAAACATTTCATGAATTGAAGGTTCTAATGACAATGTCCAAAATCAAGTTTCTACTAAAAGAAATGACCAAAAGAATCATGGCTGGACTATTTAACAAGGGCAAGAATGGGGGAAGTCACAAGGAGCTTTGGAATACGTTGAAGATTGTAAGAGAGTTCTCTTAGCTTGAATATCACGCTTAGTGCAATTTCTTTCATAAATTTCATAATTTTTCTAGTTTTCGTAATTTTCGTATTGTCATAATTTAGTAATTTCTTATTCGTGTAATGAGTCTTAATGTGGACTTTAATATACTCAAACTATGTGTTTTTAGGTTTTATTAGAGGCTTAACTCTAGAAGTACTCAGACATTGCTATTTTTTAAGAATTTTTGATTGAATAATATTAAGCATTTGCTTGAATTGAGAGTTTAGCATCTTCTTGGTTCTTGACTAAACCCAAATTGATTCTTATCAAGAAAATTTTCCTTTGTGACGAATTTTTTTCAACTTATCATTCCAACACCGATCGTGGCGTTATTCATATCATCTTCTTTATCTTCCTCACCTTTTATCTGTAAATTCTACTATCTATCATTTGTATCTTAAAATTGACTTCTGGAAATGATCAAATCCAAACATTCATGTCTTGGTAGTCATCAACAACTCAATTCTCAAACTCATTTCTCCAATTACAAATCGAGGCCTATATTACAAGAGAAAAAGAAGAACCCTCAAGTGATTCTCTAAAACAGATCCAAACCAAATGGTTTAAGCCTACCCTCTCAGACTCTCCCATCTCACTTGTATTAGGCCCAAACAACTGGCTATGGCTTAGTGCTATAATCACATCGTCTTTTCTCATGTGCCTACTCCTTTTAGGGATTATCACTCGTTACTACATATACCCTATTGAAAATGAAAATAGCTCGGATGAAGTTTATCATTGGACCTTTAAGGTTTTGTGGTTCATGTTTCGTCTTTGAGCAGGCATATGCATATGTTCTAGTGCAGTTTTTCTTTGGTGGAAGAAACAAACACCTTGGAAAGTAAGCAAATCATGAATGTAGAAGTTCCACACCAACAAGGTCACCTGGGTCATGGATTTATGGCTCAGAGAGAACTAGAAAGCCTTCCCCACCAGTCTCTAGTGCAAGCAACAAATGTGCATTTTGGTGCAAGGCCTGATCTGAAGAGGAAGTTTTGGCAGGATTTTGTACATTGTTAAGTGATTATTTTTGGGTTTATAATATTAAGGGGGTGATGATACAATTTGTTAATGTTTCAGAAATTCTTTTTGAGTGCAAAGGCGAAGACATTGGTTTGTGGTCCCGGGAACATGAGACATGAAGTTGCCAGAATTTGTGCTTCTGGTTTAGCTGATAATCTTCACTTTGAATCCATCAGCTTTACCTGGTCATGTGTATCAATATGGCTGTTTATATGTTTTAAAATTTCCAATTCGTCTCTGTTGTTAATTAAATTGTGAATAATATTAATTAGCCAGTGGAAGCACTTGTGTGTGTGTGTGGTGTAATATATTGAGTGGAAGTCATGAAACAAATAAACTAGCAAAAATTATATATTGTATATTTTTTGTTCTATGTATGCACATATATAAGTATGTTCTCTTGCTAAAAAATGATGCAATTTTTTTTATTGGAGAGAAAATTTTCTAATTCGTTTTTTTACATTATATTATAACTTGATAATGATAAAAACGAAAATCCTAAAAGTATAAGGGAGAAGAAAGAGAGATAAAAGATTTTAAAAAAAGTAACAGGTATAATAAGTGAGGTCTTGAAATTATAGGTATATTTATATTTATTCATAATTTATTTCACATAGAAGACTATTCAATGGAGGGTTTTACAAGTAATTTGGTAGTGAATAATTCTAATTCTCTTATAACTAATATCATTTTAAAATCATACTATTTACTAATGAAAGTATTTTAAGAAAATTATGTTTCTAAGACACTGTATATAATTATATATAATTAAGAAAAGTTGAAATCACTTATTAAATTAGAATAAGTTGTCAGTTAATTCATTCACTTATTAGTATGTTAAGTGTGTGATATATTTAATTATCGGATTATGAACTTCAGTCGCAAATAAAGCTGTTATTTTTTAACATATATTATCAATTAATTATTGGTTTTACTTGTTCTTTATATCAATGAATGTTGAGCATGATGTTACTATGCGATGAAGCAAGAAATTAAGTCATGGACGTCCTTTTCTCCACGCTTAACATGCAATTACAACACCTTGAAGCCACTAATCTCTTCAGATGAGTTTTCTAATCTTTTGCCCAGAGAGGACTTTAAAGCCGCCTTGCATGTGTGCATGCGATACAATTAAGTTTTCTTGTAAAACAAAATCTCTTTGTTGTGGTAATTAATTCTATGAATATATGATCACATTAGTTAACCTCACATGGGAAAAAGGGAACATCCAAAAAATTGTACGTTATCTTCATTGATATGCGCATTGGGCGCAACCCGAGTCTATTCTGATGAACTTCGGAAAACTATTCGGGAAAAAGGATATGGATCTATCACAACTACACAAGTAACCTAAGAGAGAAAACACTGAAGCTGGGGACCGACGAGGTATGGTTCTCTTAAATTTTGTATTTTTTTTTCCAACAAACTTACTTATTGATTTATTTCAACAGCCAGTGAAACTTGTTCAACACTGTGCTAACGAATGTTTTCTTAAATGGAGAAGGTTCATTTGCTTGAAAGAAAAAGTAGTTGAGTTGGAGATGGCTCAGGTATATATTATGTTATTGCCATAAATATGCAAATTTTATAGTTTTCTTTATTTATTTGAAATATGAATTAGTAAAATAAAAGTTTATTATGAATGTGTATCTTTGTCTGCGAAAATTTATCTTTCATATTTTATTTTCCTATTTTTGCATTATTAATTTGTTTAATTTATGTTTTTTTGTTTTGTTTTGTTAAATAGGCTATGAATATGCTTAAAACTTCTTTGTAGTACAAGATTTTGACAAGTGTATTTACTTATAGTTAAAAAAAGTCAAGTCTTGAATTAATGTATGACATTCTGATGTTGCAGCTTCTGGACAAATTATTATTTTTGGTGCTTTTTATTATATTATGATGAATATATATTGTTATTCTTGTATTTATCACCAACTTATCTTCCTTCCTATAAATCACAAATAACACTTCAAAAATGTTTATACTAAAACTTATGCTTTGTAAACTGTTCTTATTCTTGTTGCCGAAAAATGAAATATTTTTAATAACTTTTCATATTAATAAATTTGAGAACAAGTATCGATATCTCATCGAGGTGGCTCTGAATTTGATGAATTGGTGTAAAAATAGAATAAAGTGATTCTAATTGAAATTATTTGGATTGCTTGATTGATCAAAAAAATGTTCTTGTAGATTATTTTATTTCATTCACTTTTTTTTTCACACGAAATGTAAAATAATATAAATTTATTTTCAAATAGCATTTTATCTGTTTAAAAACTTGATTTTGTTTTGTTATTAAATTATCTATTGTATTTTTCATTTATTTTGCTAACATGTTTGGGAGATAATTGTTGTAATGGTAAAAGCAACTGATTTTGAGGTTCAAACAAATTTTTTTAGGTTAATTAATGGTGGTCAGCAGTGTTTTTTTAATTTTCGAAATTTTATCGAATACACTGTTGATTTTTTCGAAATGAATTGGAGAGAATCAACTAAAATATTTTAACTATGGTTGGAGATTAATTTTGTTTATATCTGCCAATGAAAGAACTTACTTATTTTAGGAGAAATAAAAAAATTGAATGTGATAGGTAAAAAATAAAATATATTTTTATACTATAAACAAGAATAATTATTTTAATTTTTATAACATATATTATTATTTTATTATAATATGTAAACTTATATAAAGAAAAAGGGTAAAGAAAATTTAACAATTTTTAATTAAATATAATTCAATTAATATAAAAATATTTTCATATTTTTTTCTTTTTTGTATTAAACATTTTTTATACTTCTTTTAATCTTTCTAATCTGAAATATAGTTTTTGTAGCATTTATTTGATAAAACTATGATTCATTTGATATTTTATTTTTATTAATTGAATGTTCTGCATAGTACTACATTATTTAAAAAATGTTCTGTAAAAGATTAGATGATCATATGAGGTCCCATATTTGGCTAGGAATAAGGAATCTGTTATCTTTATGGTTGGACTTGAAGAATATGTTTGCCTCTCCTTGATAATATCTAATTTAGCACATACACTTGAGATAGATCTTCGCAAAAGTGACATTAATTTGCACGTCACAACGTACCTTTACCCAAGAATTTTTTTTGCCTTTCTAATAATTAAGTTTTCGCTAGAAAAATTTATACTCTGTGTTTTAACATAGCTAAAATAACTTATTTAGTTAGCTCAAAGTATAATTTATATATTTTTAACAAAAATATTTAGTTAGCTCAAAATTTATACTTTCTTTGTTCATTTCTTTTAATTTCAATTTGCTGAAGGTTGGAAGGATTGATGATCATTGGGTTTTTTTTTTTCCATTATTTTTGTGATAATCATCTTTGGATTAAAAAAGTGATCTCTGGCCTTAATTCTTATGAAAGTGCGATTCAATCCTAGTCTTTTTTTGTTTTTACAGGATCAATCCTAGTTTCTTGCAACCGTAAATTCGTCCAAGTCTATGGACAAGAAAAAGTAACAAGCTATAAGTCCATAGTTAAAAGTAAGAGCGATTCCTTAATTAATTTGTACCATATTATCTTCGTATAGATTACTGTGTATCATCTTAATAAAAGTCTTGTCTGAAACGTTATCATTCTTAGAAAATTAATTAACCAAGATAAGGTTACCTTAATGTGAACTTCCTTATTTTTCAGTGATAACCACTAATTTTATGACTAGAAAAGTAATTATATACCCTAAACAGTTCATAAAAGCATATTAGATCTAAATAGATATGTTTAAAGCAGGAATACGCGCGAGTTTGTTTGAATGGGACAGACCTAAACATTTCATCTCACAGCAATAATACGTGCCATCAATCAATATGCTTCAGAAATGAAAGACAGAAGAACAAGTGAAAAAAAACAAGAAGAAACTAGCTAGCTAAGCTATCTCAGTCTTAAGAACTGAGTTCCACCAGCAGCATCAATTAATTAATCTGTTCTTACACGAGAATATTTTTTAAGAGTTCAATCAATTAAAACCTTAAAATACATTTAAAATAACAAATCTCTTATTAAAATTTTCGGAAGGAAAGATTCATTGTCTGTGGTGATCTCATATATATAACTTGGACAGAATTGTTTCCATAGAGAATACGTCTGATACCAAAACCAAAAAAATCTCTAGATAATTTTTTTTACAGTATTTCAAAGTTATTAATTAATAATAACATCTTATAATAATGTCAAGTTATATATAACTCAATTAAACTCTACAAAATTGACTCATAGAAATAATTAAATTACATAAATATAATTTTAATAATTATTATATTATTTTTATAATTTAATATAAAAAATATAATTTTTATTAATTAAATTATTAAATTATATTTGTATATTATCAAAATTATTTATTTTATATGTGACTAATGAATGGGGAATCTCCAAGGTGCCAATAAGTAGTATATTGATATAATGATATATGACGATTCCTTCCAACTTTGGCCCCCCACGTGGGAACTCCCTTCTGTCGTATGTTAATGTAAAGACAATCTAGGCGTCTACGGTAACAAACGTGTGGCTTTAAATATGAGACAATTGACAATTGGATTGTAGAGAACGGCGAATATAAAATGAGTCTCTGATCACCATTTATTTTTAGCTAAATGGTAATTTTGATCCTTAAAATATATAACGTTAATAAATTTCTTAAAAAATAATATTTAAATTTTAGTTCTCGAAAGTAAAAAAAGTGTGATAAATGTATTCATTTATAACTTTCGTCTATTACCATTAATAAAAAAACTTACATGACATATTCAAGAACGTCTCAGTGTTTTACACATTCATGACGAAAATGACTATTTATCCAAAATATAATTTAATTTTTATGTTCTTCCCTTTTTTAATCATTGCAATGATAAAATTACAATAAACATTTAAAAATGTATGAAAGCAAGCATAAGCTAGAATAAAGTTAATAATAAACATAATATTGATTAATAAACATAATTTGTATGTTGCTATGAAATTTTTATTATGACAACATTAGGTAGTGACATAATCAAGTTGTTGATTCTCCTTTTTTTGTAAGAATTAACTTAATGATTGTGCATTTTAATTTGTGTAAGTCTCGAATAAAGTACTGTCACATTAAAATTTCAAAGCAAAAATATGAGACAGTATTTTACCCAAAATATGATACTTAAACAAATTAAAATGTATAGTCATTAAGCTAATCCTTACAAAAAAAATGAGATCCAACTTGATTTTGTCACTACCTAATGTTGTCATAATAAAAATTTTCAAAGCAACCGACATATTATGTTTACTAACCAATATTATGTTTATTTTAATGTATGTTTGTTTTTCTATTTTTTAATTGTTTATTGTAATGTTATGCTTGTAAATATTAAAAAATGGAAAAGATGGAGATTAAATTATATTTAGAATAGAGTGTTGACCAATTCGTCCCCGAATGTGTAAAACACTGATAAATTCGTCCTTGAATGTATAAAGCGCTAATAAATTCGTCTCTAAATGTATCGCGTGGACTCTTTCATTAACGGTCGAAAATTAAATGATGGATGAATTGTCGCATTTTTTTCACTTTCAGGGATAAAAATTTTAATTTTTGTCTTTCAAGAACGAATTTAACAGTGTTGTACATATTTAAAGACAAAAATGATTATTTATCCTTATTTCTTTGAAAATAGAGTCAAATATTCACTAAAAATCAGTTTCCTCATGTGTGAACGTGATGAAGCACCGAGCTAGTTTGCACTATTTTTTACGATATAACCACTCAAATAGTTTACACATGACCAATCATCGTAAATTTAAAAATTATTTTTCCACCCTATTTAAAATTATTTATATGCATGTGCATTGAACAAAGTTTTTCACAAAAGGGAATCATCTTAATTATTAACCACAAGAGGGAGGGAGAGAGAGAGAGAGAGGAAGTGAACATCATGAGTAGAGGTGCTCCTTTGACGGTGAAGTATTTGCAAATGGGGATATGGTGGTTCTCAGTGTTGATCTTTGTTGGGTATGTAATGGTTTGGATTGTGAGAACATCTTCTTTCCACATTGGTTTCCAAATATTTAAGCTAAGGCAGATTCAATATACTTCGGCAGACAAGGTTAGTCACTATAAATTAGAAATGGTAGAGCCTTAAGTTAACCATGCCTTTGACTTTGAAGTTACTTGCCTCTTCACTCAGTCTCACACACACAAAATGGCATTCACAAGCTCCTCTAGTTATTAGAACAGAAGATGACATCTAAAATGAATTTTTGGAGAGTAATTTATAATTTACTCGTAAATTTCCCATAATAGTCTTACAACTAAGACAGAGATAGGAAGGGAAATTAAAGTATAGAATGAGATAAGTAATGTAATAAAAAGAGAAAACAAATTGTTAGAAAGTGTCTTAAGAAATTGTATAGTGAGAATAATATTCTTCTTCTTATATTGTTTCCTTAAGAATAACCTTTTTTATTTTGCAGCAAATGAACCAAATGATACACTTATTTTATATTTATTTAGGGAAATAGAAGTTATAAGGTTGATTGAGTGGTTTAAAAGTTAAAGGGAAAAAAATGAAAGAGAGTTCGAATCATTCCACTAATATTTTAATATAAATTAATAATTAATATTGATTAATAAAAAAATATTTATTTAAGAATATTAGTCTATTATTGATGAATTTTTTGCATATTGTAACTATGAATTAGTTGTATTTGGGCTATTATCTTTTATAGTTGTATTTAAAATTATATAACCACCTGTATCGCTATACCTATGGTCATCCAATACTTAATTAGTCTCACAATCCTTCTAAACATTTTTTTTTAAATTGTTTCGTAGTATCAACTAACATTTTTCGTACAAAAAAAGTTATTTAAAATTATAATGAATGTTGCCAAAGGCAGCCAAAATGAATACTTTATTCAAAAAATTATTTAGTCACATTTTTTTTCTTATTTTACAATATCCTTTACAACGGTTACTGTCAATGGTCATTGATTCTCACGCAGGATCCAAATCCCAAATATATAATGAAACTACTGGAATTGAACCAGCTGGATGAGAAGAAATATATAGAGATTTATTTTTATTTATTCGTACAATGTAACTACATTACTAATTTATTTGCATCCTGCTTCCATGACAGGGACAACCATACTCATTTACACATTTCCAATTTTATCAATAGCCACTTTAGCCAGTCTATATTTTCACTTGGAGCAAAAACGTTCTAATCACAATACTGAAAGGTACACTACTTCATATCTTGTTTTTTCATCATTTTTTTTTAATTTCACTAATATTTTTAATGCCTGACCAACCAAAAGTATGCTGATTTCTTCTTCTTAGCAAGGTGGGATTCTTAGGATTTGCATCATGGAAAAGACCATTGCTTGCAAATGGTCCTCTTGGGATAATTACTATGACAGAGCTCTCTTTCATTATCATGTTTGTTTTACTATTAATTTGGTCCTTGTGCTTCTACATACATGGCATGTTTGCAAGCGTGGCACTAGATGCAGCTAATGAGAGAGAGCAAGTGTAAGAAAATAACTTATCAATCTTAACTTGACTTGAGTTTTTAAATCATGAAATGTTAATGCATTTTGAGTGAAAGAACGGTTCTTGTTGCACAGGTGGGAAGTCAAGCTGGAATATGCAGCCCTCGCTTTAGGCATTGTTGGGTATATTGGCTTAGCCTTATTGTTCTTTCCGGTCACGAGAGGGTCTTCAATTTTGCGGTTCATTGGCCTAACTTCAGAGGGAAGCATCAAGTATCATATCTGGCTAGGACACATTGCAATTACCCTCTTCACAGCCCATGGTCTAGGTTATATTATTTTCTGGGGAAAGACACATCAAATCTTAGAGGTAATAAATAATAAAACAAATTATACTAACAACCTTATGAGGTTTCTTGAAATTACACTTGACTTCCTACTTTTTCAACATTTATAGCAATCTCTTGTAAGAGTACACCTTTTAATGCATTGCTTAGATACGAGGAGGCGTCGTGTAATATATATGAAATGTCAATGTAATGTAATGTTTTTTGAATAATTGAGTTAGTATAAGTAATTAGGTATAATAAAGGAAGGGGTATCGGAAAAAAATTGACGGAACTATAGGAGCATTAGTATAGTTTACTCTAAATAACAATAATAAGTGGTCGCAATCAACTTGTTCAAAGTCAATGTCCTTTTGGTCATTTTTCAATCATAAACTACTAAGTCATCTTCAAGCTATGCCACTGACCAGACATCACAATCCACAAACTTTGATGCAGATATTCAAATGGAACAAAGTTGGTGTCTCAAATGTGGCTGGAGCTGTTTCTCTGCTAGCTGGATTAATCCTGTGGGCTGCTACCTTACCTTCCATAAGGCGAAAAGCTTTTGAGCTTTTCTTCTACATTCATTACCTTTACATTATCTTTGTAATCTTCTTTGTGTTTCATGTGGGATTTTCCAACTCTTGCATAGTGTTTCCAGGATTTTACCTATTCATGCTCGACCGGTACCTGAGATTCCTACAGTCTCAGCAGAATATTCGGTTGGTTTCTGCCCGTGTTTTGCCTTGTGAAACTGTTAAACTGAACTTCGCCAAGAACTTAGGTGAATGAAAGACTCTAAAAAGTTCTTTATGAACTGTGTATCTGACTCCATTTTAAGTTAACAATTCTTTTTGTATCATTTTGCTATAACAGAACTGTGCTATGTTCGTACAAGTACCATTTTCATAAATGTTCCTAGTATTTCCAAGTTGCAGTGGCACCCTTTTACAATCAGCTCTTGCAGTGATACTGATTCTGATACCTTAAGCATTGTCATCAAAAGTTCAGGAACATGGTCCAATACTTTGTACCAGAAGCTATCATCTTCATCTCCGGTATCCCACCTTGATGTCTCCATTGAAGGGCCCTATGGACCGGCTTCAACCTCTTACTCAAGGCACTGGAGACTAGAGGAACCTTTCCTCTTATGTTTTAATGAATTCCATTCTTTGGAAGATTTCAAAATCAAAACATAGTATTCAATATAAATAAATGTTTTTATGCTAGATTAAACTTCACAAGAACTTGATAAAAACTTTCATGCAGGCATGAATTACTAGTGCTGGTGAGCAGAGGAAGCGGCATTACTCCTTTCATTTCCATAATCCGTTCACTAATTTTTAAGGCCAACACCGAAGGCGGAAAAACTCCTAGAGTTCTTCTTGTATGTGCCTTCAAGAAGTCCATTGATCTCACCATGATAGACCTCATCCTCCCAGTTTCAGCCACCAGCACCGCCTTCGATATCTCACGCTTGCAGCTTCATATTGAAGCCTATGTAACCAGAGAGAAATAGTCAGACATGAATGACAAAAAGATTATCCAAACGTTATGGTTCAAGCCAAATGCATTAGATAAACCAGTTTCTACAGTTTTAGGACAAAACAATCGGCTCTATCTTAGCATGATCATCTCATCCTCCTTTATGATATTCCTTTTACTTATTGCCATCCTAACTAGATATTACATATATCCAATTGACCATCATACAGACCTTATATACCCTTATTTCTCAAGGTCCAGTCTGAGCATGTTATTCATATGCATATCTATAGCCTTTGTAGCAACATCTGCTTTCCTATGGAACAAGAAACAGAACAAGGAGTGGGGGAAGATTAGAAACATTTACTCATCAAATCCATCAACTTCTCCAGGTTCAGGATACTACAATGCTTACAGAGAATTAGGGAGTCTTCCCCTCCAATCCCTCGTCCAAACAGCTAAAGTACATTATGGAGAAAAACCTAACATAAAAAGTATGATTATTTGATTATTTTGTGCAAATTTTTCTACTTAGCTAGTTACATTTTCTCCTTCCTTGAATGGCATTTCCTGAAGTTTAGTTAAACCTATTTATATTTAATATTTCTCTGCTAAATTTCTGATCTATCAAGTAATTCTAATTGAAAGATATGCTACTCAACTTAAAGAGATCTTTACTTGTTAGCATAAGTTTCTGGCTACATTTTATAAACAATAAATACTGGTTTGGATGTTCAAGTAAAACCTTAAAACGGGAAAATTTTCTTTCTCTGGCAGAAATACTCTCTGGCTGTAATGGATCAAGCATTGGAGTTCTTGTTAGTGGCCCAAGAAAAATGAGACATGAAGCAGCATCAATATGTACTTCTTGTTCAACAGATAGCCTACATTTTGAGTTCCTTAGCTTCAGCTGGTAAGCTATAAATGCTGTTGTATTAGTTATGTTACAAGTGGCCTCTTAATCTAGGGGAGACAATCAGGATCTTCAGTTTCATTCAATCTTGAAATACAGTTAACAAAAGTGGCTATTCTGTTTGTAAATCTTGTGTAAAATGGATCACTTTGCTATGCATACTGTGATTGGGTTTTTATGTTGTAAGAAAAAAGATAATAGGTAAGAAAGAATTAGGTTAGGTGAAATTGTAACTTGATGGCGTAGGAATAGTATGAACTCAATGATCAATTATGTTATTCCTCCAGGTCATATTTTTCATAAAAAAATGACAATTTTCCTTATTTCTCTTGTGTCAACATTGTTGGTCTCTAAACATACTGTGTGTATAACTGAAAAAATGTAAATAATTATGATTTATAGGACAAATGTTTTATAGTGTGAATGTAAATTGACAGAAATGTAAAGCTTTATCCCATATCATGACATTGGGCTAAATTTATTTTTAATGTAAACCCAAGACAATTTCAAATTCTCTTTTATAAAATAAAAAACGTAAATCCAACACTATTAAGGGTATTTTATTGGGCATTTTCAATATGACGACATTAAGCGTCTGAGCTAGGTTAATTATACTGTGTTGTAGGGTGTGCTAGGCCCATGCTATAGTGCAACGCTTGGGCAACTCTTGAGAAACCCAGTAGAGTAGCAAGATACTGTGTTGGACCCTCCCCTTCAAAAAAGTAATTTAATGTCGTGTGGACCAATGGTACACTTGATCTTAGCCAAAAGGCCGACAAAGGTATAAGTTCTACAGGTTAGAAATTTCTATTTTATAACAATAGTTTGGCAATGACTGTGTCTTCTAACTGATATGGGAAATTTGATATTAATATAATCAATTGTGCATGTCATATACAAAGATTTCTTATATACCATGCAATTACCATTTAAAGTTATCAATTAATCAAATTAACGAGAACATTAGTTGATTAGAACTCAGATACATTTTCATGGACCGACTCAACCATGAGCTAAAGTTGTTATAAGAGAAACATGTTGATAGTTGGTTGTTTCCGATATTCAAGGAACAAAATATATGTTTTGTTTTACATTCAAAGTGAGTGGAAACAGTTATATGAGAGTTTGTTGTTGAATTTGGTCCATTTTTTAACCTTAATTCAAACTCATTATCAATATTAACGTTGTGGATGTGATCTTGTGCTGATTTTATGGTTCTCATGTTTATCTTCACGTTCATGAACTCCATGATGGGTAGAGTTCTATATATAAATGTAGATTCTGCATATTTTATGTTTGTAGATGAAAGGATATTCAGTAAAGTAAAAGTATACCCTGAGAAGATGAAGACAAACGCAAGAGTTTAACGATGAACATGAAAAGATATATTGCATGACCTTTTTTTTTTTTTTTTTGGTGGATTACATCAAGAACAAAAGACCCAAGAAGCCTCTAGGGAAACAAACTTGAGCCCTGTCAGCTGTTACAGAAGATAAAGTAAAATCTGGGACAAAATCAAACACATGGTAATCTTCCTACTTCATCAGAGCATTCCTAGCCAGGCCATCTGCCACTTGATTGCATGACCTGTTGATACTATTCTTATGTGCATATGTTGCTTTTTTTTATTTTTTGTGTTTTTTATTCCGGTAGAGGTATACATTTGTGAAACCAAGAAGTTGGTAGAAGTAAATTTTGTAGCTTCTGTATATGTTGCAATATTTAAAAAATTATAGCACATTCCTATGAGAATTACTTTATAAATGTGCAACATGGCACGGGGTTTAGAGTGAGAATTAGGGTCTATAATGTGCTGTTCCATGTAATACACAAAGCTGTACGGAAGCATTTGTACCGATGCAAGCACAAATTATACAGTGATATATGCAACAAATCACTCTTTATGAGCAAATGTTTTGTATGTTCAAATTACAATGACACAATTACATACCGTTATAGTTTCCACTTAAATCTAATAGTAGGAGTAACAAATGCTGCAGCAAGGGTTACCATTGTATAGAGGTGGTGGTAATTTGGATGCAGTTTAGTTGGATTTTACAAGTGTCAATGTACACTTTATATATAGCAGGGAAATGTGTCATGACCATAATTGATGGGTGAGCACTGAAATAACCAAGTAGTTTATAGTAATGCTCCCTACAATTCATGGCCTTTATATATAGCAGGGAAATGTGTCATGACCATAATTGATGGGTGAGCACTGAAATAACCAAGTA
>CM023960.1:27685480-27749331 GCA_013407115.1 Glycine latifolia | reverse complement strand
TTTTATAGTAATGCTCCCTACAATTCATGGCCTCCAGTAAAGAAATCGTAATACTCCTCCATCACTCACGACAAATTATTTTATAGTGCATTTGGATTAACTTTATGGTGAGAAATATTAATGTGGAATGAATTTCCCATTATCGCGTGTGAACCCATAGGGACGGACCAGTCAGTAAGTATTTTAAGAATGATTTTAGCGGAAGTACCTTTTTAATTTGTTGTAGGTGGAAGTAGAATTGATTCTTTTGGACATGCTTCATAGTGTGACCGTAATCGGATAAATATATCCCAGTTACAAGAAACTCCTTTTAACCAAATTCAATTTTGGATAATATGTGGAATGAATTTGCCATTACCGCGTGTGAAACCCATAGGGACGGACCAATCACTCAGTATTAACAATGATTTTAGCGAAAGTACCCTTTTAATTTGTCATGACGAAATCAGCAATAGAAACATAGGAATCGTTGCCAACACATCTGTGGCACAAAATATGTCTAAGATGAACAAAACAAAAAATACCACGATCATTGCTAACACATCTGTGGCACAAAATATATACTACTAGTAGACACTACCACCATATCAAGTTTCTTTACATAGTTGCGGGAGAAATCATTTTTTGGACAATTTTGGTGTCTCTATCAACTTGAAATTGACAGTAGAGTCATTCCACATTGTTCTGTAACTTGACAAGCCTGGAGTCTTGCAGTGTACTGCTGGGGAACCACCATGCAGAGCAGATAGAGAGTGCACTTCAGGCAACCACTCAGGTACCTCCTCCAACTCCAAATATGCACTCTCAGACTGAAAGGATGGACAAAATAGTTAGAAACCAATAGCGGGGAGGGATGTGTAAAGACGAGGAGAAACATGAGAAAGCAAACAAACCTTCAGTTTACTAACTGCAGACAGCTCAAAGGAAATTGCCATGTGAGCATCTGAATCTGATCATAAATCAATGAATAAGTAAAAACCAAGTACCAGCCAAAATGAACAACATTACCATTCTGGAAGTCCAACAGTTAGCAAAAACAATGATCAAAGTATAAAGTAGCCCACGTTAAAAGCCAAAATGAACATTACCATTCTCAAAGTCCAACAGTTAGTAAAAACGGATAATCAAAGTATAAAAAGTAGCCCAAGTTAAAAAGCCAAAATGAACAACATTACCATTCTCAAAGTCCAACAGTTAGTAAAAACAATAATCAAAGTATAGCCCACGTTAAAAGCCAAAATGACAACATTACCATTCTCAAAGACCAACAGTTAGCAAAAACAATAATCAAAGTATAAAGTAGCCCAAGTTAAAAGCCAAAATGAACAGCCTTAACATTCTCAAAGTCCAACTGTTAGCAAAAAATATAATCTAAGTAGCCTAAGTTAAAAGCCGAAAATGCACCACATAGAATAAACATAATAACAATTACCATCCTCAAGCCCAACAGTCTTAAAAAACTGATGCACATCTGCAGTTTCAAACTGTGATTTGATACATTTCTTATGATCGTGCAAGATTTGTTCTTCAGCAATTGCACTGGGAGGAAGAGATTCCCCTAATGGTTTCAGGGTTGTCTTATTTTTTATCTCAGGAACCTGTGGCTTCCCTGAATTTGAAATGTCAGAAAGTGCTTTCCTGCTACGAGTGAGTGATTTCTCAGAAGCTGGAATTCTTTTGTCACTTTCAAGATTCTTTGACTTGTGCAATTTCGGTGCCTGACTAACAGAGGGTTTGCCTGTGTTCAATGAACCATCAAGGCCTTTCTTTCCATCAAAATGGTTGATGAGGTTCCCTGCATTGGATAGATCTCCAAGTGGTTTTCTTCCCCCAGCCCTAACTTTCCTCTGTCCTGTTAAATCAGCCTTCTCAGAAACAGTTCCTCCTCCTGCACCAGCAATCCAGCATTAAGAATTATATCCTCGGCATGGTGGTACAGACAACCAGAGAAGCAATTATTGATGGAACATTTTTAAACCAAAAGAACCAGAACAATACCAATAACGTGGACATTGAGGTTTTGGTTTTGAAACAAGCGACCAGTTCGTGTTGCCATTTGTGTTAATGTTGTCAATGTTCAAACGAACGTCCTGCATATATTGTGAAAGGGTTAAACCATAAACTTTGTACATCTAGTCCTCTCTCTCATTTCAAAAGAAAAATCAATAAATCCCAGAATCATCACTTGGAACCAAATTCAAGATTTTAAATTTTCACTAGATCCTTCATGTCATCAAACTGGAGTAAGTAAAAAGGTAAATCTAAAACAAGCCCCAAAAACATAAAACCCTAATATTGAACATCAAATATTTCCTGTGATTCTTGGTTGCAAATGCTCAATTAAATGAACCAGACAAACACTATAATCATTCAAGATTTCAATTTTCCAAACCAAAACGAAACCCTAGATTCCAAAAACCACAAAACCCTCTCAGTTTTTCTTCTTCCAACCTGACTAAACAAAAAAAAATGAAGCAAAATCTCCCTTTACACGACAGAGAAGCAGATAAACCCAACACGTATGCAAGCAAATACAATAAAAAAATCTCGTAACACAAGAAAACGAAAACTTACAAGTAACGCTTTCTTTGATTTCTGGATTAACTCGCGTGTCTCTAACAATTTGATCTCGCTTTCTTTCTTTCTCTATTCGTTGATCACTATGAAAATTGGTTTTGGCACAAGCCGCGTCTTTATATGAACGCAATGGGTTTCAACGGTAACTATTAGTCTTTTACATTATTGTCCCTGGTAAAGAAATATAATTACGTTAATACCCACCCTATTTCTTACCGTTGCTTTGCCATCTCACGGCTTTTCGGTTCAGTTCAGGAGACAGGAGGCTTTTCGGTTCTCTGCTTGCATTAGTAAAAAACAATAATTCCCTTTATCTTTGTCCGTTAATTTTTTTTATTTAATATCTTATTTTACATATTTTTTTATATGTGTACATATGTATTTAATTTAGGGAAAAAAATCTTAGTCGATGAATAAATTTAAGTAACTACTCTTATATTAGATAATACCCACCCTATTTCTTACTATTGATGAATAAATTTAAGTAACTACTCTTATATTAGATAATACCCACCCTATTTCTTACTATTGTTTTGTCATCTCACTGCTTTTCGGTTCAGTGCAGGGACTTTGCGATTCAATTATTTGTTTTATTCTCTATTTGTATTAGAAAAAAATAATAACCTCCTCCATGTCAGTCAATTTTTTTTATTAACATCTTATTTTACATATTTTTTTATGCATTTATATATATATATATTTGATTTAGAGAAGATAATTATTAATTTGTGAATAAATTTAAATAACCTTCCTTATAGATATTGAATAATCATTCTTATATTAAACAATTTTTACACGCAACATAACTTTCTTTAAGTACCATCTTCTTTTATATGTTCATTTTTCTTCATCCATACAAATTATATATTAATTATAAAATAATGTTTAATATAAACCTAATTTTTAATTCAGACACATAAGTATAACAACATCTGTGTTTTATTAATTAAAAGAAAAATTTTATAAAACTATTGTAAGACCGATTCCATATAATAATTATAAGACTGCTAATATGAAACAAAATACTAATCAATATATAAGTAATATGAATAAAAAGATGAGAAAACATAGATTAAAATGATTTAGAGATGTTATGAGAAGGTCACTAAATTTTTTGGTAAGAACATAATTTGTTATAAAAAATAGACACGAAACTTATTTTGAAGAAAAGTAATTAAACATGGAATATAAATTGGCACACCGTATGTTGCTAATTAAACTTCTCCCAGGTAAGATTCAAAGAACAATTTTTATAAATTCAGAGAAGAAACTAACATTCAAAATTCAAAGCCCTTTCGGGAATAATTTTATATTAAATGATTCTAAACTTATACATTAAAAAACCTCACATGCAAAATCAAACCATTTACCCGAAAAAAGGAACAAAATCAAATGGAAGATTGCAACAAAATCAAATAATAATTTGTTTTTTTTTGGAAGGCAAATCAAATAATAATTTGGTAGTAAAAAAGAAAATAAATGGGAAAGAAGAAGAATAACTCTCTTAGCCTAAGATATTTTTGTAATTTACAAAAGTCTATTGAAACAAAAAAAAACCGCAAAAAATAGAACATAACTCGTTACCAGAAATCAGTGAACACAAAAACCCTCTTTCGTCGTCAGACGAAACCCGCACCGCATCCGTATTTGCTATTGAACCTCATCCATTCTTGTAACCGAGAAAAAAAAAAGATTGAGGAAAAGTGAACGAGAGGAAAGGAGAGCGAAGAGGACAGAGGAAGAGAAAGATGAGAGAAAAAAAGGGAAAAAAGAGAGAGAAGAACGGAGAGTGAACGAAGAAAGAGGGAGCGAGTAGAAGGAGGTGAGACAGTCGGAGCTGACCCAGGAGTTGGGCTTGGTGGTGCCGGTTTTGGAGGGTTCGTTGATGGAGAATTTGACGGAAGAGAGGAGAAGAACAAAATGTTTCAACAGGGAGAAAAGATGAAAATTTTGAAATTCAAAAAGCTGTAAAAAGAGAGGATTGACGATTGCTTTTTTTTCTTCAAGTGTTTCTACCTTTATTTTTAAAAATAAAAAAAGTAAAAAAGTAATGATAAAAAAAATTGAAGTGGCATCAGTTATATTTAACAAAGAAAATAACAACAATGTATAAAAAAATTGTCTTTATTAATAATTACAAAAAAATTATTCTAATTTTTATTTATTGGTCAATTAATAACTTTCTTTATTATTCTTTTAGTCAATTAATATTTTTTCTTAAAATTAGTCAATACATTATTTTATCTAATAAAAATGTTTTAAAATATATCATACACATAAGTATGTTTTTTCTTCAAGTACATAGGTACGTTACACACAACTTAATGTAAAACATTCTACAGAGGTGTTCGGGCTAGTGATATTTTTTGCATAAAAAAATAGAAGACACCTACAAGAAATAATAGAATAGTTAGATATAGGCGGCAAAGTTCTCTTTATTAGCAAAATATTTTTAAATAATAAATTATTTGTAATGTTAATTAAATATTATTTCAAAATTTTAATCCGTAAAAATCAAATTTATATATATCAAAATTTATAACAATTCAATACATTATTTAATTATAATAATTATCAAATCTAATAATCGAATTATTCATCCCATCAAACATGAAAATAAGTCAACGTGGTCAAATCATATACCTCTCAATCACATTTCAAATTATTGTGTTTGGATTGAGAATTTTAATTGAGAAAAGTAATTTATCAGGGAATTTAAAATTTTTAAATTTAAAATTCATTGTTTGGATATTTTTATATGAAAAATTTAAATTTTTGAATTTTTAAAAAAAAAATTTAAATAACTAAAAATGTGGAATTTAAATTCTAAAAGGTGAGAAATTGAAATTCTCTTCTTCTATAGAAGCTTTAACCGCATCACTTTCCGTCTCCATCACCAATGAGTACTCCGACCTCCGCTACTCTCATGATACTCACCTCAAGCGTCTCTTCGTGAATGAGGTTCAAAATTTTAAAAATGAAGAAATTCAATTTTTTTATCCAAACACAGAATTTTGAAAATGAAGAAATTTAATTTCTTTATCCAAACATAGAATTTTGAAAATAAAGGAATTTTAATTTCCCTAGATTTTAAATTCCCTGAAATTTTAAAATACTCCATCCAAACATACTGTTAATGAATAACACCCTCAACCCTGCCACCTCTCTTCTTCAAAAACTTGCCCTAACACCTCCTTTCTTGTGATGGTAGCACCTCCCACCCGTGATGGCACATCTCCCTCCAGCAATTTCCCCAACAGATTGAACCATCCTGTGACAAAAACACGTCTCTTTTGACATGGGGTGGGGGTTAGGTTTTGGTAAGGAAGGTCTACAAGTGTCAGAATACGTGTTTCAGAACATCTATTCCGAAATAGCTATTTCCAGAACACATGTTTCAGAATAGGTGTTTTGGAAAACCTATTCCATAATAGCTATTCCAGAAGCCAGCTAACTATTTTTTTGAAATGGTTGTTCTGGAAGCAACAAGTGCATTTTGGAACAAGCTTTCCAGAACGATTTTGCTTCTGGAAAAGGCGTTCCAGAAAATGATTTTTTAGAATGGTCATTCCAAAAGCAAAATAAATCGTTCCAAAAAACATGTCTACAATGTGAATGGAAAGCATTGAAACTTAGTTGGTATGAAAGAGGTGGAGGAGGAGAGGGACTTTTGCGCTGAAACCTTTGATGGCTGCGAGAAGAAGATTTAAGTTGGAGAAGAATAGAAGAATTGGAAAGCAAGGTGCACTGCGGGAAGAAGAGAAGTTATTGCAATTGAAAAAAAGAAGAAGGGGAAGAATCCCCCATTTGGATTAGTGTGAATAACAAAATTAAAGATAACAAAATCACATTTCTTTTATTTGATACAAATGATCCATTTGATTTGTAAAAAAATTTGATACTAAATAAAATAAATTTTTTATTGCACATTTGATTTAAAAAATACTAGGAAATATCACAAATTAAACAAATGAAAATAAAGACAAAATCTTTAATTTTTGTTATTAAAAAATCTTATGAAATAATTTTTTATCTCAAGATATATATATATATATATACACACACACAGGCGGACCCACGTTGAAGAGAAGGGGGACAAGTGCACACCCTTAAATTTTTTAGGTAAAATTACCAAAATACCCTTCTCTTTAAAAATTAACATATGGCCTAAACAGTGCATCCGTTTCGTTTGGACCGTTTCCCACTTTCCCTTACGACCTTACCTCTCTCCTCTCGTTCTCCAATCTCCATTTTAGTCTTTATCTTCTCTTGTTCCCCCATTCTCCGAGTCCGAGACTTTGACGCAGTCACGTAACTACTCATAGCCAATGGTGGCGAGACTCCGACGCAATCACGCAACTGCTCACGATCAATGGTGGCGAGACTCCATCTCAGTCCTCTGCCTCTGCTCAAGGTCACGGCCAGTGGTGTCCTCGGAAAGATGTCTAGAACTTTGGAAGAGACTTGAAATCATGGCTTCTGGAAGAGACTTTGTCATCACGCACGGACGGCTACGGCCTCCATCTCAGATAGGTTGATTTTTGAAATCTGATGTATATTGCGTTGCAGATTTTTGAAATCACGACTTTTGGTATGGTGATGTTAAAATATTTGCCTTTATTATTCAGGAGTTCATATTGGAGGCCTGCACAAGCAGCTGTGAAGCCCAATTTTCATCTCCCAGTTTTCAATAGTGAAAAGTATATGTATTTTTGTGGTTTAATTTTATTATGATTTTTTTTTTTGGGGGGGGGGGATGGTAACTTCTATTTTGTTTGGTTTCTATTTGAGGTGTTGTTGTTACACATGAGTTGTATCTTGTGTTGATGATTTTTTTTGCCTTAGAATATCTATTGGTTCATTAAGCTCATAATTGATTGATAATATTATGAATTACAGGTACAACAAGGAACAATACATGACCAACACATTGTTGACAAAACCGACCATTGACAACAAAAACCATTCACAAAGTCTATGAAAACAAGTGCAATAAACAATGTGCGTTATTATTCTTACCTGATTGGCTCACTGGCTATTGCACTCTTCTGTCTTCCTTGCCTTTCTATTAATCTGACCAATCTAATTTTATGTGAACTCTCTCAAGTTTTGAAACCTTTCATAATCTTGTGATTTCTATCTTTTCTTTCTTCCCATTCCTAGAAACCCCAATTTTTTTTATTTTACTACTTGAATTTGAAGTGACTTTCCTAACTTCTTTAGAGCTCTCTTTTTCCTTGTGTTTTCTGTTTTCTTTGTTTCTCCCCTGAAGTCTCTCTATCCCCTACTAATTTCATCTTCCTCCTATTTCTAGAGGCCTTTGAGTAATTTGTTTATTGCCAATTGTGATGATGTTAAATTTGTCTATTATGGCAGTGGCGGTAGCTAAAATTTCAGCTGTGAAAAGGTGTTGGAAGGCTGTAAGTGATCGAAGTCCCTTCCCTCGTGTTTTGTCTCCTCTTCTCGTAAGATGAGAGTATTTTATTTGGTCAGCGGATTATATTATTCCAATTAAAAAGTTTGGGTTTACATTAGTTCCTATGTGTTCTGTTTTGGATTAAGAGTTTTGAGTTTACAAATTCACACAATTTATTGAGTATATATCCTTCATTAGTTTCGATCCGCACTTTGTATATTTCAAATCATTCATTCTTAAAATAATATAATACAGTATCGGTAGATTGGTGGTATAATTAAAATATGTTAGATTTCAACTTAAAACCAATTGGCACTAAGTGAAGTTGCTCAACAGATATATAAGCTGCACCCTAAGAACTGAGGCAGGTGATATGAGACTTCCTAACACCCCCCCTCCACAGATGCCTGCCAAACAGGCGAGCCTACTAGAATAGGCAAGAACTAAGATGGGCTATAGGCTCTGATACCATGTTAGATTTCAACTTAAAACCAATTGGCACTAAGTGAAGTTGCCCAACAGATATATAAGCTGCACCCTAAGAACTGAGGCAGGTGATGTGGGACTTCCTAACAAAATAGTTTATTAGTAGGAGATAGGAATTTTCTTTAATTAATTTATTGTGATGTTTTTGCCTCACTCTTTCAAAAGAAAACAGAGAGAGGAAGCTATTGGAAGGAACGGGCTGGTGTCGGTAAGAAACATAAAGCGACGAGGGAGGAAACAAAGTTCGCCTGACCGCGGGATTTCATTGGTCCACGTCATGACTTCGTCCTCGCGGTCATGGGTTTCTTTCTTCGGTTGCTTTTTTTCTTGTATGTGTTGTGTGCCCATTTAGAAGCATTGCTTTATAAGTCATAACTGTCCTCTTAACTCAGTCTCTCTGCTGATCGCTTCCGAATAGATTCAATTTTTTTATTATTAAACCTCCAGTTAATTAAAAGAACAGATTCTAAATAATCTAAAATAAATACTACCCATCAATTTTAATTTTTAACATATTAATCAGTAATTAATAGTTTAAGATCCATTCGTTTTCATTCACACATTGTACAACATTTTTTTAACATATACACTTTCTTTCCTTCCCACGCGCCTCCCACACACTTGTCTTCGCTGACATGTTTCTTCTCCTTTGTCATTTGTCATTCTAACTTCTCTCCTGTTTCATCCATTACTCATTTCTTTTCTTTTTTTTATAGATTATTTCATGTATTTTCAAAAAAGAAGATGATTATGTTCAATTTAACAAGATTACTGCGTGGTAAAAAAAATATAAATATTTAATACCCATACATATTTAATATTTAAACTTAACAACACATGTTTAATAAAATTAGCTTATTAAATAACTTAATATGATAAACTAGCTGAAAAATTAAAGACTTACAAGCTAACTAATTTAATTAAGGAGTTATAATATTATTTTGATTGTTGAAGAGAAAAAAGAAAAAAAAATTGTAGGTTCAAATTCTCTTTATTATTATAAACTAATAATTAATATTTACTGATTAAAATTTTAAAAATATTTAATATTTTCATTCTTAGAAATCATAATTCTTGAAAATCATAATTCCTAATTCTTAAGGATGAATAAAACCATTTTAAATTTGTTGTTACAAGTATCTAAATGAGAAATGTGAAAATTTGAGTTCTGGAAAGTTCTTTCCCATAATTGATACTAATTTGACAATTTGTGGGAGATTTTAAATTAAATCCCATATTAAAATATGATTCTAATATTTTTGGGAAAATATTGATTTATAATATAGTATAAAATTATTTTAGGTTAAACATTCTTTACCTAGAAAATAAATAGAAATACCAACTATACTTTATTTAATAACTATCTTTCTAATATATTCTTTGTGATTGACTATAATTTATTAAAAATTAAAAAAATTGACAAGTATCACTTCTAAATCAGAAGCAAAAAAATTATTAAATAAAAATGTCAGCCACTAAAATTTATATTTTTGAATAAAATTCAACCAATTTAGAGAGTGTGTCAGAGATAAAAGCACGAAATGCTTTTGCTATAAAAAATTAATTAATTTATCTTTTACTTTATTAGAGGTACATTTTTAAATTGAGTTTAATTTATAGAAGCGGTCAACAACATATATGTTGATATAAACATTTAATAAGCTTTGATTATTTTATCATGTTATTTTATTTATTGACAATAAATTAAATTCCTATTAAAGTTTTAAGTTTACCAATATTGGGAATTACTATTATAGAATTGGGGTAATACAGTAAACTGTAATTATGTTGTTTTATTCATTGACAAATAAATAAAATTCCTAATAAGCTTTTAATTTACCAATATTTTAGGAATGACTAGTATAGAATTGGGGTAATTTAAGTAAAATTTATAAATAAAAGTAAATTACAAAAAAAATAATAATAATGAATGATCATCGTCCTTGATTGAAAATTTGTAGGAACTATTATTAAATAAAAGTGTTTTATTATTTATTTTTGAATGAGAAATTTTAGGAGTTATTCTCTCTCGTTAAGCCAGTTTTATCCTAATCCTATATATTGAACGTTTAATTTTATTTTTATTTTAAATATATTTCTTAATTTTAATTTCACATTTAATTTAATTTAACAACTATTCCAAAAACATATATTGGACATTTAAAAAATTGCTATAAATTTTTTATTCGTACACTTAATATTTTTAGACTTATTATCTAGTTCAATCTATCCTTTTTGTCTTTGTTCTAACTTACATTTCAACTTTTAATTATTTTTTTATAAATTATTAAAAATTAAATTATATTGCAATATAATTTGTTTATCTAAATCCAAAATTTAATTTATATGATAAAAACATTTACTATAATTTTAAATTATATAAAAATATACATTTATTTTGTGCATTGTATGTATAGACTAAAATATTAATTTTAGAAATACATTATTTATAAATAACGGTTGATACAAGTAGTAACAATTTATTTTTCTTAACCAAGAGAAATATCATATTCTAACGGAAACTAATTCATACTAATATCATGATAAAAAAATAAATTATTTAAATCAATATATATTATCTTTTTTTATATGAAATTTAAATTTAAAAATTAAATTTAATAAGATTATATATAGTAATATTAAATTTAATCTCATAAAAACTATATCTTTGATTTGATATTATATATATAAAGATTAACCCTTTAAAATTTTAATCAAGTAAATTGTAAGTCCAGTTATTTTTAAGTGAGAGTTTGAAAAAAAAAACATTTAATGTAAGAAAAATTACACAAGTTAGTTTTTTTTTCTTCTTAATAATTACACAATTTAGTGGAAAATATATTTCTTAAAACACTCTCATTTAAAAATAAGAATTCAAACTTTTAAAAAATAAATAAACAGGGGGGAAGAGAGGAGTTATTAGCATGTTTGATTTTATGTTAATGAAAAATAAATAATTATAACTTCACTCAAAAAGTGAGATTCATGAGGGGAAGAGAGGAGTTATTTTATTTTTAATACATTTCTGAAAAATATTATCGTAAGCAAGTTAATCAAGTCATTTATATCTTAATAAGAATGTCTAAATTTTATACTAATCCACTTGTTGTTTTATTTGATTTCAAGTTGTATTTACTCTCTTATTATGAATGAAAGGATATGATTATTTGGTTGTTAAAAAAATAAAACTTCACTTTTTAAGTAAAATTGACGTAATTATTTTTATAACAGCTTTTAAAATACATGCATACTTGAAGGCAAAAAGGTTATCTCAACAATCTTTTTGATGTGCAGAAATTGCAAGATCAAAATAAAAATCACACATACTTAATAAACTCGATTTTTTTACAAAACAAACACTGAAACACATGTTAGCCACCAAAATACAAAGTTAGAACTACATAATTAAACCTAATCCATCCTAAAAAAACTAAGCCACTAATGCAATATAAAAAGTGAAGATTCTTTCTATACTCTAAATGTCAGTTAATAATTATAAAAACTAATTATTAAAAATTCCAATACCTTCAAAATGGATACCAATATTTTTTATAAAAAAAATGGATACCAATAAAAATCCTACAAATTATAAACCTTTATATAAATTTTAATATATTAAAAAAAGAGTTAATAATTCTCATTAAAAAAACTAATTATTAAAAATACCTATACTTTTTGTAACTTTTAATATATTACAAAAGAGAAAAGACACTCTAAAAGTATAAAAATTTGTATATAATTATTCAATCATAATTCATATGTATATCAAGTATATTAACTTTTAAAATAATTTAACATTTAAAATAATTTAAATGATGATATAAAACTGATTATTTTAAACTCATGACAAAAATATTAAATAAAAATAAATTTATTACCTTAAAAATACAGAAGTATTTAATATTATATTTATAGTCAACGAGTCAAAAGTTAATAAAAAGACAGAATAATTCCACGGTGAAATTAATATATTAGAAAAATATTACCTTAAAAAGAAAATGAATATTTAATATTTATACTTAATGAGTCAAAGTTAATAAAAAGATAGAATAATTCCACCATGAAATTAATATATTAAAATATATTAAATAAAAAAATTATTACCTTAAAATATAAAATAAATATTTGATATTTATATTTATAATTAATGAGTCAAAAGTGAATAAAAAGACAGAATAATTTCACGATGAAATCGATACTGAAAAAATCTTGACAAGTAGTCATAATATTCGAAGGCGCGCGTGAGCGTTGGGTTGGGTTACCCGAGGAGGGTTGTCAATCAGGAGTTGAATTGGTATATTATTGAATACGAAACCACTTGTGTTTCGGCTCCTGTGGTCTTGATCATGGTCCGTTAGAGGGTTGAATTCTCGAATCTGAACAAATCTAACGGCAGAGATCTCAGGGTGTGCAAACGGAAACGCGAGAGGCATTCACATTATTTGAACCGTTCAAAAATAAAAGGAATAGAGAAAACTCCTTTACTCGCTTTCTTAATCGAATTTAAAATCCTCTCCCTTATATTCACCAGAATCACTCCAACATTTCAACCTCCACCCCGAAAGAAACCTCTCTTCTCTCTCTCATGCGTTTCTCAAAATACCAAAGCTATTAGTTTAGTTGCTTCCTTATTTTCTTCGCCAGAGATCGCAGGATGTCGTCGCCGAGGTTCCCAGGTGGTGGAGCCTCCGATTTCTACGGCGGAGCAGGAGGATTTCCCAGTCAATCCACGGCGGTTCAACCCACCATGAACAACCACTCCGCCACCACACCCCACCCTCTCTACCGATCCCAACCTTTAATTTTGCTTAACCCCTCGTCCCACATCGCCCAACACCAACCATCCAGTCTCATCGGGAAACGCACCCTCGCCGAATTCCAAACCCACAACCTCAACAGCAACAACAACAACAACAACAAAAACCTTAACCTTATTAACAACAACAACAACAATAACCCACTCCTTTCAAACTATCTACTTCGTTCTGTGAAGCCCAGAACTTTCCAACACACAGAATTATCCACCTTTCCGTCACATCGTCACGGCCTTCCCCTTCTCCACCACCTTCGCCCTAACGGCGTTAACGCACAACAACAACAAGCCGTTACGAATTCAATCCTCCCCAGCACAAATTATTTCCCTCCGGTTCGCAACAGACTAACCGCACCCCACGAACTGGAGAAGAACTCAATGGACCGCCGTCTCCAGGAGTTGGAAAAGCAGCTTCTAGAAGACAATGAAGACGAACAAGGCGACGCCGTTTCGGTCATTACCAACACCACCACCACTTCCGAATGGTCACACGCAATACAAAACCTAATCACTCCGCAGAAACCCGCGTCTTCGTCTCCCACTTCCTCTACGACGTCGTCTAACTCCTCCGTAGAGTCCACCAGTTCCAAACAGTCCCTAACGGAAGCCGCGATCGCAATTTCAGAAGGCAGGTTCGACACCGCGACGGAGATCCTAACCCGATTATCGCAGAATTCGGATCAACGCTTCGTCAATTGCATGGTTTTCGCGCTCAAATCGCGGATGAATCACGTCGAGTATCCACCACCGGTTGCGGAATTGTTCAGCATAGAACACGCTGAGTCAACTCAGTTGCTATTCGAACACTCGCTCTTCTTCAAGGTCGCGCGCATGGTCGCCAACATCGCAATCCTCGAATCCGCAATAACCGAGAACGGGAAGCTGTGCGTGGTGGATTTCGATATCGGCGACGGGAACCAATACGTGAGCCTTCTCAGCGAGCTTTCGGCGCGGCGGAAGGGAGCTCCGGCAGCCGTGAAGATCGTCGCGGTGGCGGAGAACGGCGCCGACGAGAGGCTGAACACCGTGGGCTTGTTTCTAGGGAGACACGCGGAGAAGCTAGGGATTGGTTTCGAATTCAAAGTGCTGATTCGGAGAATCGCCGAGTTGACTCGCGAGTCGCTGGACTGCGACGCGGACGACGCGCTGGCGGTGAACTTTGCGTACAAGCTTTATAGAATGCCTGACGAGAGCGTCTCCACGGAGAACCCGCGCGACGAGCTTCTGCGGCGCGTGAAGGCACTTGCGCCGCGCGTGGTGACGCTGGTGGAACAGGAAGCGAACGCCAACACGGCGCCCTTGGTGGCTCGCGTGTCCGAGTTGTGCGCTTATTACGGCGCGCTGTTTGACTCGCTCGAGTCGACGATGGCGCGAGAGAACTCGACGCGAGTTAGGATCGAGGAGGGACTGAGTCGGAAGGTGGGGAACTCGGTGGCGTGCGAAGGAAGGGACCGCGTGGAACGGTGCGAGGTGTTTGGGAAGTGGCGCGCGCGTATGAGCATGGCTGGGTTCAGGTTGAAGCCGCTGAGTCAGCGAGTCGCTGAGTCGATCAAAGCGCGACTCGGTGGCGCTGGGAACCGAGTCGCGGTAAAAGTAGAGAACGGTGGGATTTGCTTTGGCTGGATGGGAAGAACTCTCACCGTCGCATCTGCTTGGTGTTAATTAGTTAACTCAACTATTTACTTTTTATTTTCTATGGATATTGTATACACATTGTTATTATATTTTAATGTTACCTAGAGATTATGGAAAGGTAAAAAAACCATAGAGTTGGAAAATTGTATTAAAGTGTACCCCGCTCCTCCTTCCTTCTCCCAAACAAGCAATAGTAAAAAGTGTTTGGATTCCGAGAAAATTTATGTGACTTGATGCAGCATTTATGAATATGATGATTCATTTATGTACTTTTATAACCATTAACTTGGGTGTGTGAAAGATGTTGGTTGCAGTCTGGTAAAGAGAGCCTACTCGTATGCATTATAGGATACTTTCTGTCATCTAATTACTAAGCTGTCTTTGTTTTTTAAGATTACATGTTTAGTTTTTTATTCATTTATGTTGGATCGTAAATTTGTAAAGCATAAAAAGTGTATTTGAGTAAAGGTAAAAAAGAAATATATATATTTTTAAATGATTTTAAAAAAATATAATTTTGAATAAATATTCACATATATGAGATAATATTACTATTTATTTTTATTATTATGCTAAATAAATACAATTATGGCATTTTTTTGTCATCACAGGTGATAAAATGAGTTATCCGGCCTCCAATATGAGCTGATCCGATAGGGTTTGTGAATCTAATAACCCTAGTTGATATTTTAACACGATTTTAATTATTTAATAAAAATTCTAATATTTCAGTGAAAAATTAAAATTAAAATACACAATGAATGTATCTAATTTATTTTCTTTTTCTTCGGCAAAAAGTTAAAATTCTTATCGCTTTTCTCGGGTCGTGACTCGTGAGTTGGGCAATTTGCTGCTGCTCTGCTTCTTTTTTTTGAAACGGTGCAATTTGCTTCTTATATTTTCTATTTAGTTTTGTATGCATTATCTAGATGCTAGTAGAGCTATAATTCGGTGATGAATTTATTTTTTCATTAATTTAAAGTAGGCTCTTGTTATGATACGTATATATACGTATATATTCTTATGGTGGTTGCTTCGCCAAAAGTTAAATAAATAAATAACAAGAGAACCAAAAAAAAGGAAGACACTTACATTATAGATAGGTGGATGGTTCCCGTGCACACGTTGCAAGTAAAATTTGTTGCCTTATATTTCGCTCGTTACAACGTCAAGGGTTGCCGATTCTTGCAAATTGGGGAGATTCATGCAAATTGTCAAAGCGTGTGGTAGGTCTTATTTATACAGTGGTCATCCAAATATTTCGTATCGAGGTTGGTTTGATTTGTGTGTGTGTGTGTTTTTCTCTACTTGGTTTGATTTGTGTTTGAGATTTTAAAAAATGCGCTGATGAACTTTATTTAAATTAACTCAATTAGATTGTTAAAGTTTATTAATCAACCCGAGACAATTTATTTTAAACAAAATAGAACTAATTTAGTTTGGATTTTTACATGAATTAGATTATGTTTGAATTTCTACTATAAGTATCTCAAACATATTTTTGAAAATAAAATCAGTTTGCAGATCATGTTTGATTATCCAAAAAATATGTTTGAGAATAAAAATTTTGACAGAAAAATATAATTTTAGAAGATAAAAAAGACTTTAGATACTTTGCAAATTCAATTAACAAACTTAAATTTACAACTTTTAATACAAATAATGTACTTATACTTATAAATAATAATACTGAAGCATTATTAAAAAATACACTGATAAAAATTCAATTCAATTACAATAATTAGATTATTAAAGTTTAGTGATCAACCTGAGACAAATTATTTAGAGCATAGTCGAATTAATTAAGTTTGAGTTCTTACATTAATTGGGGTATTTTGTATTTCTACTAGAAGCGTTCCAAAAGTATATTTGAGAATAAAATTACTTGTGAGTCATGTTTGATTGCCTCCAAAATATATTTGAGAGTAATTTATTTATTTATTGAAAACTCAATCTTGAAAAAATAGGAGTTGATATATTTTTGCAAATTCAGTTAATAAATTTAAGTTTAACCCAAACTTAGCCTTAATATATGTTTTCCATATTTTAGGAACATGATTTATGCCTCATTCACACTTACACATTCCTACACTTACTAGCTTGAGCCTTGAAGTGTCCGTGCAAGTATTTTGCAGGTTCTACCACCGTCAAAGCTCCTCAGTCACTCGTTAGAGTTTTCTTTGCCAGTTTGCCTTCTGAAACGTCCATCATGTTGAGAGGTTTGTTACCTATATAAAACATGTGGCCAGAATAGTGACATTTGGTCGTAAATGTACAATGGTATCATTGGATTACACAGAGAAAAAAAAAAACGTTTCATTAGAACATGGACATTGGTAAGTCGTACTTATTAAGAGTAAAGTAGCAAAAATTAAACTAGATATGAGAAGGGAAACAAATACTTACAATAAAAGCTAACAAAACTGTGGCCACACGGAATACAAATATATACGATATTATTAACAAAACTTAAATGCATTACTATAGTCATGAAGACAAAATTGTCGGGTTTTGTGGGGGTGGTAAACATGATCCAATTTAGTTTTGAGGATTTATTATTAGATTTACCTTATTCTCTGAATGCAGGGTTGTTACTCTGATAAATTATTGAATTTTCATTTCTTGTTGACTATATATAATTAATAAATTAGTATGTAATTAATGAAAATCATCAACGAATATTTAATAATTTTGGTAGTCGACAACGAGAGTTTGAGTTAAAGAAAAAAAGATGAAAAAAGTGGTGGGTTTAATCCCCACTAACATTCAGTGATAAAAAAAAAATCTCTAATAAAAATGAAAAATAGAACTATATGACAGGAGAAAAAACCTGCAATCCCGAAGATGTTGGATTGGATGTTTGAATTGATAATCACCAACATGTTGCCCAAAAGCAAGAAAAGAAGTCCATGTTTTTCAACGCAAAAGTATGAACAATGAATAGTGCAATAAAGTCACAACCTTGTAAAGTTGAAGCATCGTTCACTGGGACTTTTAAAAGGCAAAAAAATCTTTGGAAAATTGTAGTTTTAGAATTATGATGATGACAAAGGAAGAATGAGTGATACCCTGCAGTTATAGCTACTAGTACTACTTACTAACACAGTCAGTCTAACTATTGATCATGTAAACTACTTTAGCATTAAAAGTCAAACCATAATTTTATTACGTATAAGACAACAACTCTGTCATATTTATCGGTTGGATTTGTATTTAGGAAATCTAAATTTTTGAGGAACCGTTGTTTGTAGAGTTATACAGTTAAAAACACTAAATTAACAAAGAAAGAAAGGAGATTTACTTGGAAGAAAAGGAGAGCCTCACAATTATGTTACAATTTGTAAGTGAAAGAAAAATTTGGACTCTAACAAAATTCCAAATTCTCAACCAAACTCAAAATTTATGATTCAACACTTAAACTAAAAAAATTAGAAATTCAATTCCTAATTATAATATGGAGTCGTGACTAAAGATGTCAAAAATGTCACTTTACTCTAAAATGGATCAATTTAGTGTATGGTGAAAAAAATTATTTAAGTGTCAAATAAAAGTTTTGATCACTTTCTGATTGCACAAAAAAATCAACTACAATTTTTTAAATTTAATTTATATATATATATATATATATATATGTAAGTAATTTACATACACACTTAGTCTATATATAATTATCTAATAAAAATTCATCCTATTGTCATGCTATATTAAATAATAGATGATGTGATGATAAGATAAATTCTTATTAAATATTTGTGCAATAAAATTTAACGACTAGGTTCAAGTCATGTTGATTACACACTCAACTCATGCTAATGCTATAAATGGTTGGGCTAAAAAGCTCAGATTTCATCCAAGTTTCTAAGATGAAACTCAAGTTAAGTGAAAACTTACATAAGTTTTTATGCGATAAGTCCATATTAAGACATGATTAAATTAATCTAAAAATGCTTTAATTTAATATAGATTTTTTTTACAATTTTATTGATGTCAAACTTGTATGTTTACTGTTAAACTTCCTGACAAGTGTACTAAATTGTTCAAGTAATATTAAAATGGTAAATCCGAGTGTCGAGTCTACAGAGATTTTGATTGTATTCATAGTTTGTATATGAACAACTTTTAAGCAATTAAAGGATTAACTTTTGGTATTTGCAAGTGATAATACATGTAAATATAAATTCAAGATAAAATAAGTTATGAAACAACTTATATGCAAGAGAGGAAACACAAACACTCAAAAATGTGAGTTGACAATTGATACAAAGTACAAAACATGTTAAGGCTCATGTAACAGAAACTACTTTTGATACAATATTAAAGATTTTTCACCATTTGACATTGTTTTACGTATTACCTTCATCTCCTAATCTATTCTAACCATGATTCTTCATATGAAAGAACCTAAATAACCTAAGTTCACTCTTAATCCTCAAGAGTTACATTAAATAATTTGCATTAAGAGTAAAGATGCATATTTTAGGCTAAACAATTTCATTATATCCCTAGATATGGATTATCTAGATGTTCTTTTCCAGCTCTTAGGATGAAAACATTTTCCAATACATAACACTACATGCACATGGATGATTAAACCACAAACATGACAATAAACTCATAAAAGAGACAATAATACAAAAATAACATTAAATACATAGTGAAAATCATTACATTAAAAGTGTTTGGTTGCTGAGCTCCCAATAATGAGTGATTTAGCCTCTTATTGTCATGAGAAGCTTACAAAAACAAAGGAAAACAAGAGAATATATATGAAAGGGAATGGAAGGAAATGGAAGAACAATGGTGTAAAGGAAGCTCCTATGGAGTGAATTATTCTATCATTTGTGCCCTAGGTTTTTTCTCTGCTTAATGAGCTAATAGAACAATGTTTCTCCTTCATTTTATCTTCAAACTGCAAGTCAATTGTGTTTTCCGATATTGGCCGCTTGCTTAGCACGTAAGTGCACGCTAAGCGCAACTCCAGAGTCTAGTTGAATAAGAGATCACGCGCTAAGTGTGTCTGTCGCATAAGCGAATATGTCGCGCTAAGCACGCTACTGCATATCCTTAATTCATCTTCCAAGTCTCTGACGTGTAATCCTACAAAAATTACAACAAACACACTATAAATCAACTAATTTTAGCATTTACAAGATAAAAGTTCAAAAAAAGCTAAATTCTTACGTTTTAATCACAAAAAAGTGTTAAAAGAGGAAACAAAAGATAATTACTATGTAATTTAAATATATAATTTACGTATGCATAACAATTATCACTTACAATATTTGTTTTTTGGTAGAACACAAAATCAATCAATTTAACCATTGAATTTAAAGTTCTTATAAAGTATATAAAATTTGTAAGATTTTGTTTAATTTTCATCGATTATTACATTATTCAATAACTTCTAATTTATAATTTCATCCTGAAACCCATCCTTTGATTGAAAATTCATTTCACACATAATATAGACAAAAAATTATAGTAATCCAAATTATTTAACACTTAGTTCATATACATTAAATATATATATATGAATAATTTGATCATCATGTTATTATTTATTTATTTTTATAAAATTTGACACAAATAATTAAATTAATATATAGTTATAATTTAATGATTAAATTGATAAAAATATATTTTATAAATAATTATTGATAATATAATAGTTGATATAAATCACAATGATATAATTTCATCTATCTCTTATTGATAATAGGCTTGATGTTTTTTTTGTCCCTTAAAGTTGGGTGTCTTTTGGTTTTTGTCCCTAGTTTTTTTTAATATCTCAATTTAAAACAAATTGTCTTACTCCATGAAAAAAATTCGTAGATTAATTTTTGAGTAACTAAAATGTATATTTTTTTTTATGGAAAGGACCTTAAAAAAGTATTTTTTGTTTATAGACTAAAAAAATAAAATTCTAAAAAAGTGATCCAAAATTAAGAACAAAAACTATATTTAAGCTTTAATAGCACTACAATTCTCCCATAGTGGGACATTTTTATGAATTCACAAATGTATTTTCAATGGATAAATATTGTTAGACACCTAAATACTATTCTACATCTAGTGAGAAGAAAAATAGAGGTATAATAGATGATATAATGTGATAAGAAAAAAAAATAAGAATTTTTAATTAAATGTTTAAAATATTAAGGTGTTGAAATATCATTCCTCTTTGAGAAATATATGCCATCGCAATCTTCATTCAACATTAAAAGAAGTTGTAAGGGTGATACAAAATTTTCTAATGATTTCATTTAGAAAAATTGCAACAATTGTGTTTAGATATAAATTAGACATATTAGATCTGAATATTACGTTATTGTGTGTGGAGAAATTGATCACTTTAATTTTTGTCATTTAACCAAGTTGAAGAGAACAATTTCTGATTGAGAAAAAGAAAAAAAGGAATATGAAATGAAAAACATAGGACAAAAGAAAACTTAGTTGTATATTCATTTTTTTTTATAGAATATGTCAATTTCTTTACTTTGGACCACGACTCTTTTTGCATATGATTGGTGGTTTGTTTCTTGAGAATAACTTCTCCTCTATTGTATATTAATTTAGAGAATGAAATAATTTCTCTCTCTCTCCAAATTTACAATGTAAGCAATATATATAGGTGGCAGGGGGAAAATCCGCAATTTTTTGTCCATACATCATGCATCATCTAGCTTCACGTCCAAGCCATTGCCCTGTATGTATGTATGTATGCAGCATATTCTTCCCTAAAAATAATTGGACATTCGATCTTTTGGTTACAGCTTTAATTTGGGAGTTCCATTCTATATAATTATCAAAATTTAATTGAGTTACTTTCCTCTCATAAACTCACCGAATCCCGATTTAAATCTTGCATGCATTGAAGTATTTGACCACATACCTTGCCCGTTTTTCTAACTTTCTTCTACCTTCTAGAGGATTTGTTCACTAGCTGAGCAGAAAATTTTGTAAATTTGATTACTATTTGCAATTGAAATTAACTACAAATGGTCCCAACCTATTTGGAATGCCAGGACAATTCATGTACAAATAAAAAAATGTATTATTAATAAATTAAAGCAAATAACCTAGATAACAAATTCATGATTATATAAGTTTGATTAATTAAATTGACTAGTTGAATACATAATTGACGGTCAAGTTGTTGTATCTACAATAATATAAAAGTTGAAATTTATAACTATAATAAAAAGAAATCGATAGATTTAGATGGTAGCAAAATTCATGGATTACATATATATACTTGGTTTTTAAATATAGAAGGATGTAATTCATTGATTAAAAAAACTTAAAGGGCAAAAGTTGCACACAATTCAAATTAAAAGCTATAATATGTAATTAAATATAAAGAATTCTTAATGAGATATCTTTTGGTGTATTGTCCTGATATCTGAGTGTAATTCAATATTTTCTTATTAATTTTCCAATAAAAAAATTTCAAGTCTTGTTTTATATTTAATTATAGCAGCTTCCCCGCCTCGATTTATAATAGAAAATTAAGTTATATGTATTGTGAATATAAAATATTTTTTATATAAATATTCCATAGGAATTTATCTTATTACCGCATCATATTAAAGATGCTTGTTTTGTTGATATCGTTTTAAATTTCAAGAAAAAGTTAGTGGGATTAAAGAAGATTTTTGCATATCCTTTGGTTGGCCCTTTACACCGATTAAGAGTCACACTTCATATAGTCTCATTTCACAATCAACCATCTTGGCAATTATACAATTGATTAAACTTATGGCTGTGATCAGAAAATGCTAAATATCCATTATCCTAAGCCACGTTTCAAGGAGGTTGTTTTGCCAAAAAAAAGAATAAGAATTTTGATGGTCAATAAAGGTAAAGTGCGACCCCACAGGGCCACAATCGATTTCGTCTCAAACAATTAATTTCAACTTAGGCTTGATGCTAGCTTCCATCACATGTATGGTCAGCCCAAATATAAAACCCCAGGAGGCCAGGACTATAAATATTGAGGAACAAACACAAACTCTTTTTAATAGACATTTTAGTATTAGTAATAGGAAGAAGATTGTGTTGGGAGAGATGAAATCTATTTTGTTAATTTTTATGTTTTGCAAGATCAGTCTCATAGTTTTATTATGAAGATTTTTGCTTTTAAAAATAAAATATAAAATTATTAAAAGATGTTAATATTAATTCCTATTTAACTATTCTTCTTAATTATTTAACAAAGTTTATAAGAATTTCACTTATTAGTCATAATGAATGCATTGAAAATAATATGTTAAAAATAAAATGTAAACAATTTTCGTATAAATATATTTATTAATTATTTAACTAGTCTTTTTAATGTAAGAAAGGGATAACTTGTTTGAAAAAGATGGAGATTGGCTCAATTTCTATAAGATTTAATTTAATATTCATTTATAGACTTACATATTTAATAAAAACCTTCAATCCAAAAACAATTAAATTGATAATATTCAATTAAATTGCAACTAGCTGTGTTGTTATTATTCTTTTCTTTTCATATGTAAATCTTGGTTACTAAATCCTTTTTACTTTTATTTAATAATGTATTTTTTTATTTATCAAAATGTCTTTTATATATCTGTAATATCCACATCTTATGAAAAACATAAAAATGTAAATGAGGATATTTAAAACGGCGAGAACTATAGTTGAAAAGTTTTACTTAATTTAGAACTAAGCTTTTACTTAGTGCGCATCTCCCTTTTCCATCCCTCACACAAGCATCCAGCCACATCACACACTTTAGTGGTGTTAATCTCTTTCCACCTGACTCACCTAAAAATTCCAAGCTTGCCACAAAATTTTGTTATAATTTGCCTTATGTAATTAAATCAAAGGAAGCCCACTTAATTGATGTTTGGACTTTGGACCAATTCCAAGTTGGGATCTATGAAAAGCAAAGCTTATTTTATTGCCACACTCCATTTTTTTTTCTGCATGGACTCACCAATTTATATGTTAATGAATGTACTTTTGCTGCTGGAAACATTAGGGAGTGACCACGAATGCAATTGAGCAATTAATGAGAATTCTGCTCTTCTATGTTATCCATTGCTGGGCCGTGAGAGAGGAAGTGGGCATCGTTTATTTATTTTTCCTTATTCGTGATTCAGTATGGAAGAGTGGAATTTGAGTATTTACATTCTTAATTATTTTTTGATCATGTAGCTCCTTAACCCATTCAATACCCATCCATTCGGTCTCTATTTACATTATTAGTATGCTCTAACCACTACTCATTTTATTTCTCTCTTCCTTCCTGAAATTGGGCCCAATGAGCCCGACATATGGTGGAGCCTGAAGCCAGTTTACATGTTTTTGAGGATATTGGCTTATTTGTTATGGTCTAAATCTTTTTTTTTTTTGGGTGAAGCTCTAAATCTTTCAACTTATTGAAGTGAATTTATGCTAAAGTCTCCATATCTACCAAAGATTTTCCTCTCCCTCGCATTAATCAATTTGATGTATTATTTTATTAAAATTATCAAAGTTCAACTCCTTCTTTGAATAACAGATATGAAGTGTGTTTGTGTGTGTGATTGTTAATTATTTTTAAAATTTTTATCATGGATATTTTTTTTAATCCAAATATTTGCTGTCAGAATTGTTTTCACATGTCCTCTCCAGCGAAAATTTTGCTCCAAATCCAATTTAATGGTAAGGTCATGACTAGCATGTTATATCGAATTCAGTTTGGAAATTCTATTCGTTTCCAAACTTAGCCTGTACCCAGTACCCACAGACTTTTCAATTTGGTGTGTAAAACAGTGAAAGACACCACAACATTCAATTATAAGGTTTGAATTCCTTTTAACTTGTTCCAGAGATTGAAGCATTTATTTGTTGCAAAGCGCTAACAATATTTTGTTGGTGGTTACTGTTGTATTTGTGGATTACCGTTGATATTAGTTTCCTTGTCAATGGGAGCAATTATTTGTGTCTTTCCTTGTCAACCGGAAGTGAAAGCATCGAACATGCATATTTGAATGGTTTAAATATGATTTTTTAAAGTGTAAAGTTAAATTCATCAATGTGAAAGTGAGTACACATTTTTCCCTATTCTCTTAACACACTCAGTCACCTATTAATATTCGAACCTGCTTCCAATTCTGACTTTGTCTTTTAACCCCTCCATTAAAGCTTTCTGGTCCAGGCCTAAGGCAGTAAGGCACAGACCTGAAACTGACTAAACTAGCAGAAAAATCACATTCATCCATACAAGACAAGTATTTGTAGTTTTGTACGAAAATAATAAATTTAAATCATACACTCGTATATAAATTGTTATGATTAAAAATTACAATTTAATAATGCTACTTAAAAAAAATACTTGACTTGGTCTTTTAATCATGACCTTATGTGGTTTGATCTTGTGAAAAAGTGTAGATAATAATTTAGCCTCCTAAGTCTGAGAATCTTGGAGTCCTACTGCAACACTCCAAGTCCAAGCAAGAATGGAGACACCTCTTCTAATCTCAGATGATGAGTACTACTTGGCAGTGAAGAGACCATTATTCTATGGAGATTAGCAGTGCCAGTGGGACTAACCTCACTCTTTCAATACCTTTGTTTACTCAACTGTCATGGCTACCATCAACTTTGCTTTTCTTGTGAGTACTCACTTCCTTGGATTTGATCATGTAGCCACCATTAGTATCTTTTTTCCAAGTCTCTCTATAACAGATGGACAGACTTAAGAGGCATAGAAATGCTCAAGATTTTGTGTTCTGACGAGTATGAAGTATGTTAATCTCACATTTAATTGAGTTTTAAAATCCAAGAGGATTTTGGAACTTAGAAATATATAACTTTTTTCATGTTTGGTGTTAAACTCTCTGCTCTTGCATCTCTATCTTCATCTTCTCATGTTTACTTTTACTTTGCAAAATAACATCTACAAATACAAAATATGCAGAACCCACATAGGGTATAAGGCTTCATATAAAAAAAATAGGGTAAAAGGAATGTAACACGAATTGCCTAGAGGTGAAATGTAAAAGAATATTTAGGGGATCAATGAATCAAGTATATGGGTTTAGCTTGAATCCATGATGGATTGCGGGTGATTTAGGGGTGTAGAGAAATTGAAGATTTATCACATTCAACCTGAACTACATTTTTTAGACTTTGTTTTGCCATTGGAGCAGTGGAATTACTGTTTCTCTGTTTCAGGCACTACAAGTACAGTGTTGTTGTTTCTTTTTAATTCAGTCATTCCTCCAAGACTCGAAGTTAACAGTGCTGTGCAAATGACGAGGTTGAAAACATGGGTGTTCTTGTGCGTTGAAGTACTGATACCTCCCACATTGTTTAGAAGAGATAGCAATAACTCTATATCTTATTAGAAAAACAGATTTTCAAGTTAACAAAACTAATATAATTCTCGGCCTATTGGCTAAGACTAGGTGTAGTATCTGTTCTTTTCAGTTTAATATTTAATGTGGGTCATTGGCCCACACGATATAAAATATGATTTTTTGATGGGGAGGGTCCAGCACAAGACAGTTAAACTTTTTAACTACACAAAAAATTCATTTGTTTTTGTTGAGATGAACTATTCAATTAAAAACTATTACAACTAATTTTCTAATTCGTAGAGATTCAACATCTGATATACTTAATGAAATCACTGAATGAAATGAAATGTTAGTCTTACACTAATTGTTGTTTTAGGTTATTTTAGATCAAGAATCTTCTTTTTTGTTATATTGTATATTAATTCTTTATTATTAATTTATTTATAAATTTTGTTCTTATATAATTAATAACTAAAATAATAATTATTTTAAGATAATTATTTTTTATTACATTATAATGATCTGGAGAGAATAAACAAAACGATCGAAATGAATCCATTTCATTCAGACTCTAATAAATAGCTAAGTATTTTAAGCAAGCTAACAAGAGTTTAATTTCTAACTACACTCGTGCAAAAGACTTTGTTTGGAGACTCAATATATTTCAGTCTCACGCCAATGAAATTAATGTTTGACTATTTGTTGGTAGATAATGCCTTTACACAAATTCCAAAAACTCTGCTTTCCTTGTTTAAAAGACACCCTGACACACCTCTTACCAGAAAAGATGTTTCTAAGACTCAATCCGACAAAGTAGCTGGTTCATACACAACAAATAATAATCTTTCTTAAGACTCAATAGTTTCATACAGACTTTCTATTTACAAAAGTTCAATAGGACATATATTGTCTAAAAGCTATCACATGTAAGTCATATTCTAGACTAACAATTGAGATGTTTGGTCTAATTTACTGAATGAACGGCTATCTCAATCCAATTCAAATTATTTACAAATAGATTGGGTTGAATTTTTTTTTATAAAAATTTGTCTAAAAATAACCCGTTCAAATTTGATTGGATTGAGTATGAATTTGTCCAAACTCAATCCAAATTGACTACTTAAACTCTTAAAGAGATTAAACTTGTAAATGATTTTTCTTCTTTTTCTCTTTATGTATATATCTATGATTTTATGTTTTTCAATGCCCGCAGCTAACTAAAATTCTTAATTAAGCTATGATTGTGATGTAACATGTGTCTGTGCTCCAATTTCTTATTTTAATTGAAATACGTTATTATTCAATGAATTAAAACTATTTCATTATAATTAATTTCTTATTAGAATTGATCAATCTGAGCTTGTTTAAATCAATACTATGATTAATTGGTGAACTTATGGAATACATTGGAAAACCGATGAAAGCTATATCAAAATTATATAAATTCTTCACGTATGGTAGTTGATATAAAAATGCGATGGTCATTTTCTTTGTTTAAGTTGTAAGGATATGTGGGATGTGAGTCGCTTCTAAAGGTGACCAGATTCACTTAATTATGACTTTGTTTGTTTCCTGTTTGATATTGTTGCCAATTCAGCATGGATTTTAGCCTCTTGCCACATTCATTTTACTCCTTTTCTTTTTGGTTTCAGCATGAATTTTTCTGGTTGGCAAATGATGCTAATGCTTGGATTGAATATGCAGTCAGGTAACGTTCACTAGAGACTGCAGTTAATAATAGGAAAAAACAAATAGATTGATAAGTTTCTTGTATCCTTGCCGTCAAGTTCTTAATCAGATGATAACACATGTGAATGTTTTTCTAAAATTCTGCAACTTGAAGGTAAGAATATAAGTAATTTGATTTAAGCTTTGTCCTTACTAATTGGGTTTAACTGCAGAATGAGTAGATGTAGCATTCTAAAATTAGGATAGAAGCTGGAAAGTTAACTAGAAGTTAGAAAAAAATTGAAAAACTAATTTAATAAATTATGAGTGTTTATTAAAATTAACTGTTAAAATAGATGAAAAGTGTAAGATGATAAAAAAAAATCATGATTTATTTAGAAATGATAACTAAGAAATTGAACAGATATATTGATGATAAAAATGAAAAAAAATATAAAAGTTAAATAATAAAAATTAGGATTTTAAAAAATATTAGAAACTATTAAAGTAAAGTAATACAATTTTTTTAGCTAATAAAAAAAATTAAAAATTAATTGAACGGCTTGCCAAATATGACCTTAGCCAATTCTACTGCACCCCTATACGTTGATAAGTAAGTTATTAGATAAAACGAAAAAGAGAGAGATATGGCGGTCAATGTTTATTTTCAATAATAATAATAAGGATTAATTAAATTTTTAGTCTCTTAATTTTTATATATCTTAATTTTTAGTCTCTTAAAATTTTCTATACAACTTTTAGTTATTCGTTAATTTTTTATTAGCAATTTTATTCTCTCTAATGCTTTTCTTATTTTTAGTCTCTTGTTTATTTTTATTGTTCAAAATTAGTTATTGTTTTGCTAATTTTTTTTCCTTGTTTATTTTATATTCAAGATTATTTTTGAATAATAAAAATAAATAAGGGACTAAAAATGAATAATTTTTTTAAATAAACTAAAAATAATGACGATAAATTAATTAAAGACTAAAAATTATCATAAATATTTTGAAGGGTCATAAATTATAATATAAAAAAATTAAAAGACTAAAACTAAATTATTTCTAATAATAAAAATAATAATTAATAGATAAAATATATTAAAATATTAGTCATATCGATTAAATAAATCTCAAACAATCTGAACTCAAATTACTTACAACACTCTTATATAAAGATAAACATTTATCTTTTCTTAAAATTATATAAACAATTTCTCTTGATATTAGTGAATTATTCATGAAATAAGAAGAAGAAAGAAAATGAAAATTTTTTATTGATGCAATTGATAGAGGAGATAGAGGAGAAGAAAGATAAAAAAAAACATAAATTACTTGCTTCAACAAAAGAATAAAACACTTACTTTTTCAAAAAAATTATTATATAATTTTTAAAGAAAGTGTTTTATATTCTTGATATGAAGAATTTGGACCAACGAAATCCTGAATATTCTGTTAAAGTTCATAGATTCTTAGACATAATTCTTAGTGACTAAATTATACAAGATTTGTTATACTGATATTTAATTTTTGGTATATTAGTAAATTGTGACGACAACACTTTCTTCTTCTTATTCTTGTATTCGTATCTAAAATTTGGAAGGAAGACAGAGATATTAATTGGATCGGAGTGTTTTAGTTATACAGAAATATGAAAGAAATTTCCAGTGTCCCCAATTCCTTTAAAACTGCTAAAGGGACTCCCAACTATATACTTCCGTGCATTGGAATCCTTTAATTTTCCCTTAAATCACATGCTGCTTATATAAGAACATAAACCTAGTTGCTATTGGACTAATGTTAATAATATTTTTATAAGTTAAAATGACAGTAGTAAGGAAAATTTGAGTACGAGTAGTATTAGTATATACACATAAGCATTGATGTAAATTGAATTTAGCTTGTGATATTTCTTTCTCTCGCCTTGCATGTAATGATTGAATATACATTTGTTTATATTTATATACTTAATTAATTATTAATTGTAGATATATGAATGCTATCTTTATCTAAGATGAGGTTGAGATTTACAATATATTATATGGGATGTAGACGAGATTTATAATAAATATCTTTATTTGAGATATGAAAGAGATTTTGAATATTTTCATTTATGATGAAAAAGACAGGAAAACATCATTATATGGATATGAGTTCATATATTCTTTGAAAAATTTGAGATTCATATAAGTTCCAGAAACCAATGAGTTAAATCTTATAATTCCAAAAATTATTAAGTCATGTATGTGATGTTAACTTGAATGCATTAAGGTGTTGATGATTATTTATTAGAATATTTTATTATCAAGAGTGTTACAGAATAAATCATGATTGTTCTAATTTGACTTTTATTGGAGTATATATATATATATATATATATATATATATATATATATATATATATTTTAATTCATTATGGATAACATTGTTGATTTTTTGGATTATCGCATTGACTAAGAATAACATTATTTGTGAACTTTTTTTTAGAACTTGTTTTATTTATTGAGATTACCATCTAATTAAAGTATTTGTCTTCATAATACAAGGAAAAAATCGTTGAAATTGAAGAGACTTGAAAATATAATTTTTTTTAATTACATTTATTTTAAATTGATTAATATTTCATAATAAGATGTCAATATTGCTACTTAATTGTGTTATATTTTAGTATTGATTTAGTATAGATATCCTTATTTGAGGATTATGTTATTTTTTTAAAGTAAAATCTCATTTATTTAACTTTATTTATTATACATAAGATATTTTTGAATTACTGTATTTTTTTTATTTTATAATTTTTTTAATATGTTTTATTACGAATTATTATAGAGAGTCAAACTAAAGTTATTAGTCCATGAGAACATGTCACTTTTTTTTTTTTGAAAATATGTAAATATATATTAACCAAAAATACATACAGGATACTCAGGGCAAACCCTGGCTAATCAAGAATATCTAAATCAACAGCACTTGCCAAAAGAAGCAAATGCGCACTTCCGGATCACAAAAAGCAACACATTTGCTAATACAAGTACTTTAAATGAGCAAATCTAAGAATGCGAAATTTAATCCTACCAATAAGTTTCAAAAGATTAAATCTATGATTATCAAACCAATTACAATTCCTATGATTCCACGTGCAATAAATTGTAGTGGCCAGCGCTAGACAACGGATCTTTCCTTGAATGCCGGAAGTTGCCCGATGGTTCACCAAGCTGTTAAGAGTGCCATGAAGGGAGATATTTCTTTTGGGAAAACTAGCCCAATCCCGAATCTCTGCCCAAACCTTCAGGATGACCCTGCACTTAAAGAATAAATGGTCATTAGTCTCATGCTCATGATTACAAAAACAACACACAGACCCCTTATTGAGAAATGGAGCACGGTCCAAAGTGAGGCACTTTTTGCTTGCTGCAAGCCATAAGCAAAAAGATTCTCTGGGAGAAATACTGCTATTCCAGACCACTTTGGCCCAAAACCGGTTAGAAGAGGAAACCCGAAAGTAGTCATAAGCTTTGTTGGGATCAAATTTACCATTCATCAACCAAGAATCCAGCACCATCCTGGCCCGGTCCACGCTCCCCTCCTTTAAAACCAAGGTATCCCGGATATGGAATAACCTTTTAACAAGGGCTGAATCAGTATTGGAGCAAGAATACAGCCAGGCCAAGGTCCCCTTAAGGTAGAAATGATGAATCCAACGCACCCACATGGACTCCTTACTGGCCGAGATATCCCATAAAATTCTGGAAAGAATGGCACAATTCCAATCTCTTAAACTGTGGAGGCCGAGACCCTCCTCCTTCTTAGGGGTGCAAACCACCTTCCAAGCTATGAGCGGCTTATTCCTACCAGTCTCCGCTTTACCCCAAAGAAAATTCCTGCAGAAAGCATCAATCCGGTCCACAACAGCCCCGGGCAACGGAAAAAAGGCCCAACCAAAAGTTCACCAACCACGCCCCTAATCAGCTCCAAGCGGCCAACATAGGACAAGGATTTTCTATGCCAGTTCTGGATAGGCCCCCCTATCCGGCTAAGAAGAGGAGAATAGTGGCAGACGTTGAGTCTGGACGCCATTAAGGGAATACCAAGATACCTTATAGGAAAATTGCCTGGTTGAAACCCGGTCATCAGGAACAGCTCGGACAAAGTAACATTATCCACCCCGGAAGCAAAAAGAGCCAACTTCTCATGGCTAATGGTCAGCCCGGAAACATTGCAGAAATTGCAAAGCTTGTTGAAAATAGTAGCAATTGAGGGATAGTCACCCCTGGAGAAGAGAACAATATCATCAGCAAAGGCCAAGTGGGTGATATTAAGCGCTGCACAGCTCGGATGGAAATTGAAGAGCATGTTCTCCCTAAGCCCATTCAAGTCCTTGGAAAGGTATTCCATACAGATAACGAAAAGATAAGGGGACAGCGGATCACCTTGTCTCAAACCCCTCTTCCCCTCAAAGTGCCCATAAATGAGACCATTAATAGAGACACTGAAGGAAGTGGTAGAAACACACTCCATGATCCACCTATTAAACTCTGTAGGAAATCCCAAAGTATCCAGCATCCACTTGAGGAAATTCCAAGAAATAGAGTCATAGGCTTTATGCAAGTCCACATTCAGCATGCATCTAGGGGAATTCCTCTTCCTAGTATATTTCCTGATAATTTCCTGGACCAAGAACACGTTTTCAGCCATACTCCTCGACTTCACAAAGGCAGCTTGAGCTGGGTCAATAACAGAAGACAGAACGGGTACCAGCCTGTTGGCAATCACTTTGGCAATAATCTTGTAGATTATATTACAACAAGAGATGGGTCTAAATTGGTTAACCCTATTAGCCATGTCAGTCTTGGGGATAAGCGCAATGATAGCATGATTCACTTGCTTGAGAAGCCTTCCAGAATAAAAAAAATCCTTAACTGCAGCAACAATATCATTACCAATGATAGGCCAAGCCTGCTTAAAAAACAGAGCATTGTACCCGTCGGGGCCAGGAGATTTGTTACTGTCCATATGAGCTACTATGTTCCAAACTTCATCATGGGAGACTTGCTTAAGGAGCTCGGGGAAGCAATCAGACGGGACCCTAGCACCATTGGAGCCAACAGCCAGCGATGGAAGACTATTGGGGGACTGCGATCCGAGAAGGGAAGAAAAGAATCTAACAAATTCATTTCCAATAGCTGCTTGAGAAGTAGTACTGGTTCCATCATCTTGGCAAATGGTTGGAATGAATCTAGCGTTCCTCTCTTTATTAATAAGAGAGTAGAAGAATTTGGTGCTTCTATCAGCTGCCACCAAATATCTGTTCTTAGTCAACTGAGCCAACATACGAGATTCTGCTAGCCGCAGCTCATGAATGCTGGCTCTATCTGAAGCAACTTTAACAATGAGGGCCTGGTTGTGAGGAGTATCTTGGAGCTGGAGGAGAGCCTTGAAGTAGTCCTGCTCAGCCTTATCAATTCGATCAGACAAACCACTGAACTCAGTCTTATAAATGTTCTTCAGAACTGGCTTCAGCAATTTTAGCTTTTTGCAAACCTGGAACATCTTGTAGCCCCGGACCTCAGTCGTCCAAATAGAAGCCACTGTTGGTAAGAATTCACGGCTATCAGCTATAGCATTATTAAACCGGAAAACAGTATTTCCCCTCCTCAAATTAGCATCCAGGTTCACTACCAAGGCCGCATGGTCAGAAATGGAAAGAAAATCTGAGACAGTGACATACGAAAACCTGAAGGAATCCAGCCAAAACGAGTTGCACAAAACTCTGTCAATCCGGGCCCAGGTGAAAGCATTACCACAAGTCCTCAAATGATGGAGCCCCAAATCAGAGCAGCAGTTAGTGAAATCAGCCATCTCATAATTAGTAACAGCAGAACCATTCCTCCTATCATCTGGGCTGAGCACAATATTGAAATCACCAAGAATGATCCAGGGGCCATGCACATGACAAGCAAATTGCTGCAAGGAATTCCATAGAAGCCTACGGTCAGTGATAGAGTGCAGCCCATACACAAAGGTCGCCCAACCTTGAGAACCAGTAACTTTGCACAAAAATTTACAGTGAATAGCTTGGGATGAAACCTCCGGAATATCCACATTAACCCTATCCTTCCTCCACATGAAGAGAATCCTGCCAGCTCTATGTTGGAGAAAGTTATGATCAAAACTCCAACCAGAGAACTTCTTATTCATCAAGGATTGCAGGAAAGAAGCATCAAGCTTAGTTTCCAAAAGCCCTACAACATCAATCTCCTTGGAGCGCAAAAAATTATGCACCGTACGGTGCTTAAGGGGCATATTAAAGCCCCTAATATTCCAGGATGAGATAATCATGGGTATTTGCGGGAAGTTCCCTCCCCGGCAAATGTATGATGTGGATTAACCTTCCCCCCTTTGTCAGCCTTTTGTGACTTATCCTGTAGCTTACTGCTGTCTGAAAACTGAATCCCCTTTTTCCTATTCCTTGTTTTCCTCTTAATGAAGCCCATCTCCTCATCCGGTATATCCTGGTTGAGGCCTTGCAGCTTGTCAACAATAATGGCTTTATGCTTGTTAGAGTTCACACAAGCTGTCTCCAATATCTGTTTATCCTTCCCATCCTTACTAACAGTTGCAATAAGATGCTCATGTACAGCCCCTTCAGCCTCTTCATGTTGGGTTTGTGATTGGACGGTTACATCCTGAACTTGATTAGTCTCTTGTCACTTTAGATCATGTAATTGAATACAATGAAACTCAATGTAAATACACTGGTTGCTCTTAATGTTAATTTCCTTATGCTAAAATTGATTTTGGAATTGCGTAGCCTCTCAGTGTTGGAGTCTCCAATAATCTAGGAACGCGGCATCCTAGATCAGCCAAGTATTCTTTCTTAGTGACAATGTTTCATTCTCTCTTCTTTGGGATGGTGCTGATGATTACTGTTTTCTTAAGTAAAGACAATCTTGCTATTATCTTAACAATTAGCAAGGATATGCAATTAGCTGTGGCTAGCATATCTTCTTGGTCTAACGATGATTATAACTAGCGCTGCACAAGTGATGTCAGGTATCAATTCGTTTTTGGCTTCTTCAAAACTACTTACTACTTTATTTTGTTGAAAAAAAAAGAGATATATTCAAAGGGTAAGATGTTTAAAAATTATACTATATATGATAATAAAAGATAGTTAAGTGATTCAGAAAATCGAGACTCTTAATCTCTTAGTTATATATTCTAATTTGTAATATAAGAGTAATTATTATAAATCAATTTCAATGGAATTTTGCAATTGACAACAGAATTTTATAATTATTCTACAATTTTTTTTCTATTTGTTAGAAATGATTTTTTTAACGGTATTTATAATAACTCACTCATTCTACTTAATCAATTGAAATATATGCTTTGACTAAATGCAATGTGTATGTATGTTTATTTGTATTAAATTGTGTATTTTATTTTAAATCAATACAAGTCTCACACCTTTATTTCTTTTCTATTAAATAATTTTAATTTAAATATTTTCTTTGTATTTCATTTTGGCATTTCCTTTATTTCTTTTCCGATAACTAAAATGATAAATAATCAAATTTATCTTTCAAAATGTGAGACACTTATAAATTAGTCTAGATAAAAAATTTAAATTTAATTTTTTAATGTTATTTTTAATGTGAACAAAAAATTAGTCTTATAGATAATTTAATGACAAATTAATTTATAAGTTTTATAACTTAATGTGAAATTAATTTTTAAATATTATAATTTAATAATAAAATAATTTCACAAATTTAATAATAAAATTAATTTATCACACATTATATATATTTAAAAACTAAATTTGTATTTTTATTTTTAAGAATAAATTTATCACTATATCACTCTAACAAAAACGAATTTTACTATTTACTCCAGCTGAAAACACACTTTGTGATGGAGCACATTACACAAGCTCACTTTACAACCCCCACGACTTTCAATTCCATTATTGGTAATACAAGTGACGTGGTCGATCTCACACCGTTCATCTTACCAAACCATACCTTTTTTTTCCCCCACTATTCCAAGGCTTTTACTTCGCCACGCATATCACTTCCACTTGAATGTACTTCATTATTGGACCAATTTGTTTAAACCAAAAATAAAAAAAAATTATATAAACACTTTTAAGAAATAGATAAATTTTATTTTGAAAAAATTAAAAATTTAATATTTAAATAAAAATAATTTAGATTTTAGACAAATACAATAGAAAACTAAAGAATTATTTATTTTATTTTAAAAACTATTTCTTTTAAAATAAACTTAAACAACCTGATCCATTATTTTTAGAGTATACAACTTTGTTTATGTAAAAAGTAGTTAACTGTAAGAAATTTTAATAAAAAATTAAATACTGTATTTTAATATAAAATTTGTCATTTTAAATATTTATAATCAATATCAATATATTATTATGTTCATTTTATATAAGATGATATGAAAAAATATATTAAGAATTTATGTCGATAGTTGTAGAACGTAATATTTAAATTACTATGTGTTTTGTCTGACATGCAAGGTGTCATCTTCATTAGAGTATCTTCAATGGTAGATCTCAAATTGAAATATCAGATAATATTTTAGTAGACTTTATAGTATTAAGTAAGATTTAAGATCTTTCAAAATCTTTTTCATTTTATTTTTTAGTGGTAGATCTCATTCTAAGAATTTAAGGAGAGAGAAAAAGGAAAAAAATTATTTTTTTTTAAACAATCTGTAGATCTTAAGGATTTTTTTATAAGAACTCATTTTTTATGTTAGAAATCTTTCTATCTCCTTTAATAGAAGATCTAATAAAAATCAGATTGAACTCAATATTCTTACTCAAGATCTTATACTAAAATTACTCTTATAACCTTGTTTGTTTTCTTCTTTCCTTCTGACAGATCCAAAAAAAGTGTTTAGAAAAGCTTTAAAGAACATTAAATACCACGTCAATTGGTTAAAAATTATAAAAAAAAATAGGTAATAGTTTCACTGCAATCATGGATTTCACATCAAGAGACGCTAAACTGAATATACACTTAAAAACAACTGATTAATAAGTAATTTAAAATATTTATAATAAAATTAAAATAATTTTAAATAAAAATTATACTGGTAGTAGTATTCAATATATTAAAAAGTAAAACCTTTCGTGATTATATAAAGAAAGAAAGACTCGTGTGATTGAGTATCTGTTTAAATAATTTTAATTAAAAATATTCTCATTAATTAATTTTCTTTGTTAATGACATTATTAGTTTATAATTTTTTTATAAATTTTAATTAGATGAAAATGACAATAATGCTCCCGTATTGAAAAATGCAACAGGAAAAGAAAAGATTAAATTAAATAGACACCACAACAAAAATGACGTGATTGTTCATTGATGAATTTGGTGTAAAACATACAATAATTAAATGATCCGACTCCGGGGGTAGGCCTAGACATTGAGGGCGGATTTGGTAGGGTGGAAAGAACAGAAAAAAATATTTAAATTAAATTTTTTTTTTATTGAAGTGTGAAATTTACCCTAATTTGTTTTAAAAATCTTTCTTTTCTCTCAAACTCACCCTTTAGACTTGAGAGATGATCTTTAATGCATTTATATTCATACCTTGTACTAATATTTAATGAAATTACACTGCACTATCCGGGGGTTGGATTCAACTAACACCTTCAAAAACAAAAAAATTCAACTACCAGTCTAACACAAAAGAGTATGTTAAAAAGAAAACAATGTTTGAAAGTGTGTTGGTAGATCATGTAAGTTTTCTTTATCTTTTTATTATGTTCTAATTTAGAGACTCTTTTTGTGTCAAACAGAAATATTATTCCTTCCCCTTAGAATTTATAATTTATCATTGAAAAAAAAATAAAGATCGACTCTTGGAATAAAGTAATTTTTTTCAGATAAAAAAATTACTAATGACTGTACAAGAATTTAACCAACTACTAGTAGGAAATTCTGAAAAAAAAACCTTGATAATCTCAACTTTTACCGAAAGTTACTCCTAGGACAATGCGATATTTTGCTGAAAGACGGAAAAATGAACTACTAGAACTTGCTTAAATTTAGTACTTTCAAATGCAGTGGGACATTAATTTTCTCATTCTTAGCCATATATAGGGCACAGACACAGTATCACAATCTCTCATATTTTCATTTGAAAAACTCAAACAATGCCTAGTTAAGTTAAAAACAAATCATTCTCATGATTATTAGCATATCATATTAAAATACGCGTGCATTTTTCGTACGTTGTATTCTGAAATAAGAAAAAGAAAAATTGCACTGGTGTGGTGGTGGATGCATCCTTACCTAAATTGTGCATACAGTTGCAGGATATATATAAAGTCTGTGAGTGAGAGTGATTCAGTGTTTTGTGTAGGGTACGTGTATGTAACCAACGATTTCTTTTGTGCTGAGTTTGACGGTGAATCAGAGGCAGGCGTACGTACACGTGTAGTAGGGTGATTGAGAGATGGACGCTCCCCTGCTGCTGGTGAACGGCGAGGGGGCGGCGCTGGTGGCGGAGAACGGCGACTACGTGGCGGTGAGGGAGCTGAAGGAGGTGAAGAAGGTGTTTTGGATTGAGACAAAGAGAGTGTGGGAGATTGCGATGCCCATTGTTTTCAACATATGGTGTCAGTTCGGTGTCAACTCCGTCACCAGCATGTTCGTTGGACATCTCGGCGACATTCAGCTCTCTGCTATCTCCCTCATTAACTCCGTCATTGGCACTTTTGCCTTTGGTTTCATGGTTAGTGCCTTTGTATTGTTTTTTAGATGTTGTTCTGATTAGAATTTAAGTTTTATTTTGATAATTACATAATAAGTGTTTACATTAAAGGCCAGCTTAGGATCTCAAGATGAAAATTCAGTTCTGGTCTGAGAACAGCATGAAATTTTTCCATATAAGTTTCTTCCTTTATTTTAATTGGTTCTAGCTAAATACAGAAGGTAGTTCCTTTGTTCTCACCGTCTCTAATTGAATTTTCCTTCATCTTACTAGTTTTTTTGAATTTTAATGATTTTAATTTTCTTAAAATCGTAATTCATAAGCAAGATCAAGAGGATCTGTTGATTGAATAATATGCTTGAATTGTTGTGAACTTCCTAGTACGTACCTGAATTCAATTTCTACGGATAAAAAGAAAAAAATCATAAGCAAGAACAAAGCCTTGTGCTGTGTATTTCTCAGAGGATATTGCAGGAAAACTTGCTTAGAGAATAGTAACTAACTGGTTTCACTAGTATAAAGTGAAGGGAGTACACTTTAAAGATATACTATATGTAACTATTAATTAAAAAATGGCCAATTAAGATTTGAATTAATTTTATAATTTGTTATACATGTATTTGATTTCATTACCATTTCAAAACGTATATATGTATGTAGTTTGTCAGTGTATTTGCATGTCTTCATTTTAAAGAAGACAAATTCAAAAGGGAAGTTGTAGAAATTGTACTTGTTAGTCGACTGTTGTTTTTTTAAAGAAAGAAAATCTAACGATACTCTATAAAACCTGTAGCTTGGGATGGGGAGTGCAACTGAGACACTCTGTGGACAAGCTTTCGGAGCTGGGCAGGTTAATATGCTTGGTGTTTATATGCAACGCTCATGGGTGATATTATCCGTGACCAGTATCTTGCTCTTGCCAATATACATTTTTGCTGCTCCAATTTTGAAGCTTCTTGGTCAACAGGAAGATATAGCTGATCTTGCAGGGACTTTCTCCATTTTAGTAATTCCACAATTTCTTTCACTTCCCTTCAATTTTCCAACGCAAAAGTTCCTTCAAGCTCAGAGCAAGGTTAAGGTTATTGCATGGATTGGGTTGGTGGCTTTAATTCTGCACATTGGGATGCTCTGGCTCTTAATTTATGTGTTAGATTTTGGCTTAGCTGGTGCAGCTTTGGCATTTGATATCACAAGTTGGGGGATCACAGTGGCTCAACTTGTTTATGTTGTGATCTGGTGTAAGGATGGATGGAATGGATTGTCATGGTTGGCTTTTAAGGATATTTGGGCCTTTGTTAGGCTCTCTCTTGCATCAGCTGTAATGCTTTGCCTTGAAGTTTGGTATATGATGAGCGTTATAGTTCTTGCTGGCCACCTTGATAATGCCGTGATTGCTGTTGATTCTCTCTCTATATGGTAAGATCATACTTTCATCCCACACACTAGCAAAAAAAAGCCACCCAGTCCCTGCCAATTAGAGTGCCGTAGATATACATGGAAGGATATGGTTTAAATGAAACAAGAAATCTTAAATAAATTCTCTTCGGTAATTCTTTGTAACTAAGTTTGAGATTGTCAAGGGAACATGTCAAGTAGGTAAACTAAACTAAAACTATGTACCCCATTGTCCAGAGATTCCTTGTTATGCGAAGATAAGGGGGAGAAATATTTTACGCAGCCTTACCTTTGCATATGCAAAGAGACTGTTTTCAGATTCGAACTCATGACCAACAAGTCACCAACAAGTCATCAAGAAGAAAAAAAATATATCATGTAATCAATATCAAGTTAAATAACTAGTGAGTTAATTTGTTTCCAGATGTCTCAGATTTGCCAATGTCATTTTCCTAAAACTATTTTGTGATAGAGGGAATAGACTCATTTACAGTATCTCTTTAGTGATTTTGTTGGATGCATTGCATATACTTTGTTCATTTAACCTCTTAACTCATTCCTCCATGGCTCCATCTGATTAGCAGTCCGTAGTTTTACATTTGTATTTAATTTTTTCGAGTAATGGATGTATGGTAACCTTTTTGCTAATACATTCAATTATGTTTTATAGCATGAATATCAATGGGTGGGAAGCCATGCTCTTTATTGGAGTAAATGCAGCTGTCAGGTATGCAACCGAAATTACTGTCTTGCTGTTGTTTATCCCATTGTCTGTCTAATCTGGTAAACATGTTGACAATTTCACGTTGTTAGTATTGGTTGCTTGCAATGCAGGTTTTTCTCTTAGCCACTTAACGTTTGCATTTTTTTCTTATTCTCAGTGTCAGAGTTTCCAATGAACTTGGGCTTGGACATCCCAGAGCTGCCAAGTACTCTGTCTATGTGATTGTCTTTCAGTCACTTTTCTTGGGAATCTTTTTCATGGCTATTATTTTGGCCACTAGAGATTATTATGCCATTATTTTTACAAACAGTGAGGTTTTGCATAAGGCCGTAGCGAAACTAGGATACCTCCTTGCTGTGACAATGGTTCTAAACAGTGTTCAACCAGTGGTTTCAGGTATGAATTTATTACCATTTCCCTTGTCTACTTTATGAAGGATAACAGATCATCCCTGTTATTCATCCTATTGACAATTTTGAAATCATTCTTACAGGTGTTGCTATTGGAGGTGGGTGGCAAGCCCTGGTGGCATACATCAACATAGGTTGTTATTACTTATTTGGGCTTCCACTGGGGTTCCTTCTTGGCTATAAAGCAAATTTGGGGGTTGAGGTAATATACCTCTTCTATTTGTATTTCCATTAAAGTCTCCTTTGATAAAATTCATTAGTTTAGTGAAATCTGTTGAGCTTTCTCTATTTAGATCTGCAAAAATTGGAGAAGGAAAATAACAAAATTGCTTGTTGCAGTACTATTGTTTGCTGTTGAGTGAAAAATGTATATGTCTATGCTGATGTTACCAGCTTAAATTTCTGCTTTTGATAATTGACTTTATCCAAGACTCATTAACTGTTTTATGGATAATAAATGGAATTGCTACAAGAAAGGACAGAGAGAGAGGGGAAAAAAACATAACTCTCCCTAATGATTCTGAATTTTTTCCCCATTTAGGGACTTTGGGGTGGTATGATATGTGGAATTGTTCTCCAGACCTTGCTGCTCTTGTTGATACTTTACAAAACCAATTGGAAGAAAGAGGTAGGTTCTCATTCTCTCTGAAACTTTTTGTAGGCATTTTATTTCTAGTACTACAGAAAAGTGATACTTTGCATTCACAATAACTTTTCGCAATATTAGAGGGGGCAACTATTTAAATTTTTAGTGCAGCTGATACTAATTTTATTGCAAGCAAGAAAACCAAAAGCTAATTGGCAATGCTTTACATTTTATATTGATTAGTTTAGAAATACAAAGCTCCATAGTTACCTATTCTTTCTTATCTTTAATCTTTCCCGTGTTTTATAATTTGCTTGAATGAATTCAGATATTGTAGTTGCTTTTAGTCATTTTTAACTCTTCTCAATTGTAGGTGGAACAAACAACTGAACGCATGCGAATATGGGGTGGACAAGACATTGGAGTTGATAAGATAGTGGCTTCTACATAATCTTGTATATCTTCCACCTCCACTCGAGTCAAATTCTCAGTCTTTTTTTCATGTGTTCCCAGTCTGTCCATTTTACATATTATGTTGCTATCTTCCAATTAGGTACAGAACATAGTTTAGCTGTGGTGTCTGATGAGATGGTGAAGTTAAAAAAACTTGGTTATTTTTCCAATTTAGTTTTCATTTTTTAGTTATTGAACATCTCAGTGAAAAATGAAAAACATCAATATTTTCTTTTACTTTGGCCTAGAGATGAGTTGATATATCTCTATGCAGGACTAGATTAGGTAATAAAAATTATTTATAGCATAAAATAGTGTCATTCTGCTATGCCAACTGTTTTGAATCTGATAAAAATAGTGTAACTTATTATTATATATGCTTAATTTTGACAAATATGAGAAGTTAAAATTGTTTAATCTATTTCTAAAATAAAGGGTCAATAAAACTTATTTTTTTAACTAACCACAACTATCCCAAGATTCAAACTGACATTCGGTGGCAGGTCAATAACCTTTAGAATACATAATGTATTTTTGGGATATATACACATCAAATTTAAAATTTTATGTTTAGAACTTCTATACTGATTTAATGAGAAAACACACTTTTCATAAGCTTCTAAAGAACAAAACTACCTTTGATTTAATGGAGGGTCGATGTTCCCAACACAAATGGGAGAGCTACTCCCAAAACATCCTGAAGAATACCAAGGAGGGATCAGAAACCAGATGCAGGAATACTACACAATTCCTTCTTGAGATACATGTGAGAAATGCAGCTCGTCCTCCGCTTGTCAATACACTGAATCAAGCTCCAATATGAATGCATTGGGGCACATCCGAATCACATGATAGCTACTATCAAGTCACATTTCACCCAATAAACGTCCATAGACTCGAAAAAATGAAAAATCACTTCTTGCCAAGCCTAAATATTAAAATTGCTGCTGCCAATGCAGACAGCAGAAAGACAAAGGCATGGACCAGGGAACTTGCTCAAAGGCTATCAAGCAAGCATCACTAATAATATCAATCCAACTTTGCAGGTTCTGAGCAAAAGGTTCCTATAACGCGGTTCCATTGCCAACAACAAAATACTATGAAGGTCCCATGCACCTGCAAGTCTGCAATAATCAAATATTCTGCGACAGTCTTGGTAGTTACATCATCTGGTTAAGATTGTTGGACTAAGACAACTGAAGCAAGCCAATAGCCCTTCTTGACATATAAGGTCCTAGATCGAGACAATGGTTGTGCAAACCTCAGAACAATTTGCCTTGGCTTTATGCCTCCTACATACCAAAGAAGAAGAAAAAAATGAACATAACTACTACTGAAGTGCATGTTCCACGATATGGATTGAGGATTTGCATGTTATTCACATCAGAAGCTAAATAATTATTGATGTCTTACAATAGCTAAAACTCGAAATCTATTTCAGATAAAAATTGAAAAACAGTTGGCTTTGTTCTAACCATTAGGAAAGTCAAGCATTGGTTTCCCAGGATTTGTAAATCATGAGACATGACTTGGTTTCTTTCAGCAGAAGAAAACTTTCAATTAAAGTTTCTTCTTCCTAGCTTGCTTTGAGATTTTGATATCTAAAATGACTTCACGGAGAAGGATAAATGAGTTGAAAGATCAAGTAATCCTATTGTGTAGATGAGCAGGAGGTGACAACAGACTAGCTGTCTCGCTCCCATCTCTCACAGTCTCAATTACACAAAGCAAGTAAAGGAGAGAATCTGCATTCTGCAGAAGAGAATTATGAGTTCAAACACGCTGATTGAACCATTCAGGACAATCACCACTAACCGGTTTGTTGAAAGATTCATGGAGTAAATGAAACTGTTTTGTGTGTTCTTCATGGATCATAGTTGCGGTAAATTATCACTTTTTCCATGACTGGGACAATGTGCCCCTCCAGTGGCCAAGTAAGCATTAGACAACGACAAAAATATTTTTTAATAAATTACCCGTACTGATTAGAAGGGTTTTGATTTAATTTTGTTAAACTTTAACATGTGCAATTTTAACTTCAGCACACGTCCCTTTGTGCGAGCCACAAACATTTCCAGTATTTCCTTACCAATGTAAACCCTGAAACATAATCACAGGTATATCTGAAAAAAAAGAACTTGAGAACAATGCATAGGTCACATTTCAGTAATAGGTTGTCATATATGTTAAGGTTGTCATATCCTCAGTATATCTAGGACTTCTTGTACCATTTTTTTCTCTTGGTCGCACATGAAGAGTTCTGTTTTCTCCTCCAAGAATCTTGATTGCTTGTAGGCTTGCATGCTCTGCTGCTCATCACTCTGATTGGTTTAGTTGCTGTGAAATTCGTGTTTATTCAAATTCACTCTGAGTGCTGATGGCAAACATGAATCAACTTCTTTCGGTAACATCTTATTTTTACGCACATGAAGGGTTTATGGGAAGAGTTAAACCATTTTAGATCCATATACAAGTTGTCTAGTACTTACAATCTTGTCCATTTGAATAAAGAATTAACTAATACAATATAACTTTAGAACATTGTAATTGTAAATAATTTATTAAGTATTTAAAAATGATCGGCAGAAACTTCTCGCTAAAAGCTTCTAGTGAACAAAACTACAAAAGCATATGTTCCATGACTTCTCAAGAGGATTCAGAATTCTCATTATATCAACCAAAAAATAAATAGATATCGATGTCTTATCTAACTAATACTGGAAATTCATTTCAGTGAGTTATTATATCTGATAAAAATTGAAAAACTGTTGATTTTTTCAATCAAATAAAAGGTAACAATTAGTAAAATCAGAAACTGGAAAGCGTTGATTTCGTTCGTATATCAGGCACATATCTTGGTCCCCTTTTGCAAAAGCAAAACTAAAGTTAAGGTCAAGTTACTTCCTCCTCATTTTGCTTTCAGACACTGAGATCTATAAAGACTGCAAGGAGAAAGATAGGTGAGATGAAAGATCAAATTTATGTTAGTCTCACTACATATTTTGTAAAAATGGGTGGCTGAGCGAGGACCATAACATACTCTAGAACGTGGAGGTTCTACAGATAACAGAAGAAAAAGTGAAGGATCAAATATGTCAGTGTCTTTACTTCTACCAAGGTCCACATCAAGTTTTGCAACAAGTCACAGATTCCAGTAGTGAACACAAAGTAAACTATTTTTTTTCGATTTTCACTAAAGAATAGCAAATGTTTGTTCGTACAACCTCACAACTCATTCTTCCATCTATTAGTAGTCCGTAGTTTTACATTTGTATTTATTTAATTATTCAGTAATGGATTTCTTGTAACCTTTTGCTAATACACTCAATGATGTTTTATGGCATGAATGTCAATGGGTGGGAAGGTGGGAAGGCATGGTCTTCATTGGAGTAAATGCAGCTATCAGGATCGGTAATGGTATGCAACTAAAAGTAATGTCTTGCTGTTGTTTGATTAATGAATTCCAGGGTACCTAGGGGACTTGTTCAAAGGATATCAAGGAAGCATCCATACTAAAATCAATCCAACTTCGCAGGTTCAGAGCAAAATGCTTTGATAACATAGCTCCACTGCCAACAGCATACTATGAAGGTCCCATGCACCTGTAAATCAGTTTAAAATTAAATAAATACGTTGGTTCTTTTCAATCAAATAATATGCAAGGATTAGCAGGGTCAAAAGCATTGATTTTGTAGCCTGGTAAATCAGGCACATTTCTTGGTCTCTTTCTGAAGAACCAAAGCTTCAACTAGCCCAATTTGATTTATCCTTCCTGATTTGCTTTGAGGTACCTAAAAATACCGCAAGGTAAATATAAGTGAGATGAAAGATAAACTATTCATAATGCATTGATGAGTGAGACCATTGACTTTGGAGATGCTACCGTTGATAGAAGAGAAAGTGAAGGATCAAGTATGGTCATTTCTTTGTTTCTGTCTTCAAACAAAGGTCCACATCGAGCCGTATACTGAGTGAGAGTGAACTGCTTATACTATAAAACTCGAAGGTGTATATTTTTTCAAACCACGGAGCCGTGTAGTGAATACAAAGCGAATTATTCTTTCGCCTTTTACTAAAGAATACCGTGTTTTCGCTACATTAAGCGGCATACGCCTATTTTTGGAAGAGTTTTCCTTTGGGAAAGCTCAGCAATTAGTTTAAATAAATTTCACATGCTGCATTGTTAACTTGATCTGTCTTACTAGAGTCCCGGTAACCCTTTCTTTTATATCCTTTTTTTGATAGGTATGCAGTTGTATTTACGGGAGTGAGTCTAATAAGACACAACACTGTCATTTTGTTCCGAAATGATAACTAGTGTAAAATTAGATTCATTCTTTGGTAAAGTCATGTTCTGCTTATTGAATACGATCATAAAATAAAAATATGATTTCTCACGTACATTATAATTGTATTTTGATGTTCTGGGTATAATAATTTGAGTAAAGTAGACATCCCTAGACAGACGTGAGTATTTCCTTTTCTCTTATGCTGAAATATATAATTTAATAAATCTAATTCAACATCTTTAAAATTAAATACTCTTCTTTTTTTAAATGAAAAATACAATTTTTTTCTATAAAATATTTTTCTTCCCTCTTATGTAAAATAATACAATAAATTACAATTTTTTCTCAAAAAGTTGAGTATTAAATTGTCCCTTAAAATATAAAGTTTAGTTCAATGTTAAGTTAAATGAACTACACTATATATTTTATCATAATTTTTTTTACGTGTATATTTAATCATTGTTATCATCTATAAAATTATCAAATCATTTAAAAGAAGTTACAAAGTTTGAAGAATTTCAAAATATATGCTGATAAGTGTTCCCTAATTTATAGTTTTAGTTGTGATCTTAGGTTTTGATAGACATAATTAATATTCTTAAGGGAGTTGGATAAAATACTTGTTATAAAAATGTTTATAATTGTCTATGAATAAAATAAATAAATTAATAATTTATGGATGTGCATAAGTAGAATCACTAGTTTTTATCACGGTTCCGTGGGCTTAGGGTAATAGGCCCAGCCCAAACCTGTTCTGTAATTTTCGGATTTTCCTCAAACAGCTTCCGACGCCGTATCGTTTCGTTGGGTGAGAATTAAGAAGGAAGAACTCCTTCCCTTCTTCTTTCCCTCTCTGCTCGCCACCCACTGTCACTCTCCATTCCCCTTCGCCGGTAAGTTCCCCCTTGTTTTCCCATCTCAATTTTGTTAGCAAAAACCAAAACCCTTATTTCCATTTATTTTCTCGTACAAATTACAAATTATTTAAACCAAAACCCCCCCCTCCAGCAGAGTGTGAGTAGTTTGGGAGAATTCATGTGGCCCCTCGAGAAAGTTCTAGAGAATAATCGCATTGAGTTTAGATTTCGGTAGTTGATTATGGATTCGAGCGACAGTGGTCGCGGTTACTCGAAGCGCGAGAGGGACGACGAGGATTGGGAGTGTAGCGATAAGCGGAAGGATAGGTCTAGGAAGTTCGGTGCCATTGGCGGGGACGAGGGCGAGGGTTCCGACGGAAGCGCGAGAAGGAAGCGTTCTAGCAGAACCACCACCGATGGCGACGATTACGATTCACGCTCCAAGCAAGGGGCCAAGAAGAGGCAGGAGGAGAGCACCCTGGAGAAGTTGAGCAGTTGGTATGAGGACGGGGAATTGGATGATAAGTCCGCGAGGAAGCGCGGCGGTGACGGTGAGTTTCATGATAGTGTGGTGAGCAAAGAGGTCGGTAAGGGTGAGGGCGGCGGCGGCGGTGGTGGTAGGGAGAAGGGTGGGCATGAGGGTAAAAGTTCGAGGAGGAAGTGGGATGAGGTTGATGTTGGTAGTGTGAGGAAGGTGCAAGATGAGAAGGCGGATTTGAGGAGTGGGAAGCATGACAGTTCTAGGGATAGGGAGAGGGGTGGATCTACTCGGAGTGAGCATGGGGAGAGTAAAGCCTCTGGTGGTGGTGATAGGGTTGTGAAGTCTACTAGTAAGGAGGATAGAAGAGGGGATTCTGAGAGAGGGAAGAGTAAGGGGAAGTCGGGTTCGGGGGATGTTGGTCGTGAGGAGAGGGTTGAGAAGCCCAGGCACCATAGGGCGACTGCTGGTTATGATGTGGCTGAAACCTGGGATAGGTCATTGAATGCAGAGGAGGATGGACACGTTCGGGTTAGGGATAAGAGTACTAGGGAAAGTGGGAACTCAAACAGGTCGAGGACGCCGGAGAAGAGTGGAAAACGCCATCAAGATTTGGAGAACTCTGAGGTCGATTATGAAAGAAGTGGTAGCTTTAAAAGGAAGGAGCATGAAGGTGATGGCTATAAGGATGATAGATCCAAAGGGAAAGATGATACTTGGAATGACAGGAGGAAGGATCGGGAAAGTTCTAAAGAAAGTTGGAAGAGGAGGCAGCCGAGCAACACTGACAAAGATTCAAAAAATGAGGAGAGTGCTTTTGACGACAACAGAGATTGGGAGTTGCCTAGACATGGTTATGAGAGGATGGATAATGAAAGGCCTCATGGACGGTTTGGTGGTAGAAAAGATGTGAGCAGGGGGGAAGCTGTTAAAACATCCACTAAGTTTGGGATTTCGAATGATAACTATGATGTGATAGAGATCCAGACCAAGTTTTATGACTATGGGAAATCAGAATCTATGTCCAACCATACCAAGAGAACTGAAACTCATCAGCAGTACAATGCTAAATCAGGTGCTAATGATGAAGAATGGGCATACCATCAAGACGAAAGAGGAAGGAAGAGTGATTTATCTGGTTCTGGGACAACTGGTGAAGATCTGAAGGAGAGATATGCTGATGATGACTATGATTTTTATGGGGGAAGAGGAAGAGGTCAGAAAGGTGGTGTATCTGCCCGTGGTACTGGTGGCCAAAGTTCTAGTACTGGTGGCTCACAGTCTCAATATGGAAATCCAGAGTCTGGATCCTTTAACAGAGCTGGTCCACAAGGAATAAAAGGGAACAGGGTTGGTAGAGGAGGAAGGATTAGGCCTACTGGGAGAGACAATCAGCAAGTTGGAATACCACTGCCAATGATGGGATCACCCTATGGACCTCTTGGGATGCCTCCGCCAGGGCCAATGCAGCCTCTTTCACATGGTATGTCACCTGCTCCTGGTCCACCGATTTCCCCTGGAGTCTTCATGTCACCATTTACTCCTGGTGTTTGGCCTGGAGCTCGAGGTGTCGATATGAATATTATAGGTGTACCACCTGCAGTGTCTCCTGTACCCCCAGGTCCTTCAGGTCCACGATTTAATGCTGCTAATATAGGGAACCCACCAAATCCTGTAATGTATTATAACCAATCAGGCCCTGGAAGGATAATGCCCCCAAGCATTTCGACTCCTGGTTTTAATCCTACAGGATCAATTGGTCGAGGAGCCCCACCTGATAAAACTCTAGGGGGATGGGCTCCTCCTAAAAGTAGTGGAACTCTTGGTAAAGCTCCTTCCAGAGGTGAACAGAATGATTATTCTCAAAACTTTGTTGACACTGGTCTGCGGCCACAGAATTTCATTAGGGAGCTTGAGCTCACAAATGTTGTGGAGGACTATCCTAAGCTTAGAGAGCTTATACAGAAAAAGGATGAGATTGTGGAAAAATCTGCATCTGCTCCTATGTATTATAAGTGTGATTTGAAAGAGTTTGAACTATCTCCAGAGTTCTTTGGAACAAAGTTTGATGTCATTCTTGTAGATCCCCCATGGGAGGAGTATGTGCACCGTGCTCCTGGTGTTGCTGATCACATGGAGTACTGGACATTTGAAGAAATAATGAATCTCAAGATTGAGGTAAGCAGTAAGCTATTCTGTTTGTGCAACTCATTATTATGTTATGCTTGTTTCATTCTAAGCATTTCCATCCTACTTAGGTTTCAAATGCAAATGTTAGCCTTTATGATTATTAGTAAACAGGTTGGGCTAATTACTAATTATTTCCACTGTCTTGAAAACTTGACCAGTTCGACCGGGAACCAGTCACGTGTCCGGTCGAATGCTTCCTAAAAACTGGTGCGTCCTTAAACTGGCTCAAAACTGTTGAACCGGTCGAAAACCGGTAAAACCCGGTGGATTAATCGATTTCGCTTAAAACTTTTTTTTTTTAAGTTTACTTTTTATTATTATTAATTTATGCACATTATGTTATTTTTTGTTCAATATTACTAGGATATTATATTAAAATATTAAAAAAATATTTTATTAAAACTGGTTTGACCTCGGTTGAACCATTGACCCTTGAACCAGTGCCTTTACCAGTTCGATGATTAGTCCAGTTCTGAGAACATTATTTCTAGTACTCTATGCTGTAAAAAGGATAAGATTAAAATTGGTAAAGTGATGAGAGGATGTTGGTATTGAATCTTTTGCTAACCTAATAAATTGCATTTTTGTAGTGGTTCTCATCATATAAAGATCTATCCCCATCAGAGTTATTTTGAAAGTTAGTGGTATATATTCGTTTGCATTGTATATTAATATATAATGCTGCCTTGTTTTTGGCTTCCTTCTATAAGTGCATAGTATTGTTATCTTTTGATTAGACATCTCATTTATTTTGCTCCATTTGTAAGGCTATAGCAGATACGCCTTCTTTCATCTTCCTTTGGGTGGGTGATGGTGTAGGCCTTGAACAAGGTCGTCAATGTCTAAAAAAGGTACACTATCTGAATATGGAAAATCCTTACAGAATTAGCTTTAATTGTTGGCTAGGGTTCTTATTATATTCTATTTATGCCTTATATTGCTTAATCTCTTCTTTATCTGTGGTGGGGCTGGGTTTCTACAGTGGGGCTTTCGTAGGTGTGAAGATATATGTTGGGTCAAGACAAACAAAAGTAATGCAACTCCAGGACTGCGGCATGATTCACATACTTTATTTCAACATTCAAAGGTCAGTTAAAATTTGCTCATCTACATGCACAAGTTCAGTTCAACATTTGAGCTTATTACCTATAGTTATTTGATACTAGATAAATATAGTAGTCTTTCTTTACTGTTTTGTTTTGTTATGGTGAAGGAACACTGCTTGATGGGAATCAAAGGAACAGTTCGTCGAAGTACTGATGGACATATAATTCATGCCAATATTGACACGGATGTCATTATCGCTGAAGAACCTCTTTATGGTTAGTATTATTATTCATCAATTGTGCCCTATAAAATAAACAATCTTAATATCTGCATGCTTGAAATTACTCTCTCTCTCTCTCCCTGGGTTATATTTTCTGTTTTAGAAATTTTTCTTATCCATTTCAGTTTATGAATCCAACTTTACTGAGCAGTCTGAGCTACAAAATGGGGGTTGATTTGAATAAATTTTCCATTTTCTTATTATTTCTGATCCAGTTCTATCAGAGATCCAGTTTGGAAAAAATAATGTTTCCTCCTAACTTATCCAATAATTCATCTATTGTTGAAATTGGGAATTTGTTTGGTACTGTGGCATTGTTTTGGGCTCTATAATCAATGTAGAATCTCAATCCTTTTTTTTTTTTCTTTCTGACCAGTATTACTGGGCTAGAGTAGTGATTGATGCTTGGTTTAATAATTTTAGCATTCAATGCTACATTCATAATGTGGGTACCTGTAGGATCGCACATTAGTAATTCAGGCTCCCTCTTTCAATATAATGGCACGATCATGTTTTCTCTTTGGTGGTCAGCCCTCGGGGTTCTCGGAAAAACTCTTAAAAAATAGTTGTAAAACCTCTTGTAGTTTTGGCTGCACAATATGGCCTTTGTCCTGTATTTTTGTCATTAGATTATCTCCTTCATCTTGTAGTATGTTATACTTGTAGATAGTTTTTAAAGATGCTACAGAGCAACATATGGAAGGATCTCCCTTAAGAATGACATTTTGACCTGCCACCTGAATCTTCATGGTTAGCTCTCTAAATTTCACCCTTGTCTCCCCCAATCCACCCTTTAAACCAACCTAGCCCAAAGACCACATCTGTTGCTCTTCCTCCTAAAGGCTGAATAGAAAGAAATCTTGCACAACCTGCATGCCCTGTATCTGTATTATAATATGTAAACACTTGATCTTATGTTTATCCCCTACCTCCTCCCAATATTCTAGAGTATTGGATGCATCACATGTTGCAATGGATAAGCGCCACCACTTGCTCATCTTTCAAATGACCTCCATAATTTAAAGCTTCTCTTGGATGTCATCCCCATCATGCTGTGAAGGAATAAATGTTGGGATTTATCCTCAACCCCATTCTTGCCATCTTGGAGCTCCACCCTGTGGAACTAAATTGAGAAGTTATACTTCAACTGGAAAACGAAAATATTGAAAAAGCTTTTTAAGAAGATAAAATGATTGGTTTATTGAAGCTGCTTTAATAATTTCCGTGTTTTTGTTGAAGAATAAAATGGGTGTCTCTTCAAATTCTTGCTCGTATTTTGCAGGTTCAACACAAAAGCCCGAAGATATGTACAGGATTATTGAGCACTTTGCCCTTGGAAGGAGGAGACTAGAATTATTTGGTGAAGACCACAATATCCGAGCCGGTTGGCTGACTGTTGGTAAAGAATTGTCATCTTCAAATTTTAATAAAGAGGTATGAAATTTGAAATGCTAGTATACCTACATCACATTTAAAGTTGATTCTTTGTATCTACCTTGTTTAATTTATGTTAATATATTCCGTGTTTTTTTCTTTCTTTAGAAGTTGAGTAAATTTGGCAGCATGTTCTTTGTTCATTAAGCATAAGCTCATACTTTAAACATTCTTCTAGCCTCTTGTCACAAAACACTCTTGGTCTGACAATAGAAGTTTTTGAAGCCTGTCTTTGTTGGATGATGTGCTTTTATCTTGACTTTATTTCCTTCAGCGTTTAAGATTAGATTCTATCTTTGTTGAATATACAATCTGTTGGCTCCAACAGAGTTTGTACCCAATATTATCTCCGTTATTTGATGTTGATTGTCTGTGTTCACCTGACTGATTTACCACATTGATTGGATTTGGATAAACTCAGGCATATGTGAAAAGTTTTGCTGACAAAGATGGGAAAGTTTGGCAAGGAGGTGGGGGAAGAAATCCTCCTCCAGAGGCACCTCATCTGGTGGTGACTACTCCTGATATAGAGGCTCTTAGGCCAAAGTCTCCAATGAAGAACCAACAACTGCAGCAGCAGAATTCAGTATCCATTTCGTTGACGTCAGCTAGTGCATCAAACAGAAGGCCTGCTGGGAATTCGCCGCAGAACCCAACTGCACTAGGCGTCAACCAAGACACTTCTAGCTCAAACCCTTCTACTCCAGCACCTTGGGGTTCACCTCTGGAGGGCTTCAAGGGACGTGAAGGCTCTGTATTGCCTTCAGATGATAAAGTAATGGATATGTACGGGTTGCATGGACCAGCATCAGCAAACTATCTAGATTTTGAATCATACAGACAAATGAATTTGTTGTAGCATAACTCTTTAAGGATAATGTTCCATGATTACGTATCGTGTATTTTTTTTTTCCCGCCAATATAAATGGGAAGGAAATTATTCATATTTTGTCTGTGTTCATTTTTTTAGTAGCATTGGTGATTGTGTAACCCGGGGAATAAAAGAAAGCGTCGGATTACTGTAAAATTAGCCATATTTCATGTATTATTTTGTCGAATGCTTAGAATATAATTTCACGTCACAAGCTTCCCGTGGCAATGGTGGAGCATAATGGTAAGGTTCGCCCTTAACCAAACAGATGAAGTAGTAAACCGTTGTTTAGTCCTAAGTATTAGAAGTATTAGATTTGGCATCAAGTTGTTAGATTCGTTTTTATTTCTTATTGTAGTTTTAGTTTAAGGTTTTAGAGGGTTATAAATGATATATAGATTGAACCAATAAGTTGTTCGAGTAGAGTTTCTGAATTTCAAAACACAACCGCCATTAAGGAGTCGGATTTATTACCAAAAGTATAGCTCAAACAAAATATTGCTAACGCGTACATTGCGGTTCTGATATCCAATGATCAATAACGACAAATATAACTACAACAAATTTGGAAACACACTACTCGTTAATGGTTTTGTTCTTTACATTTTACATAATTCTAATGACTACCTGGTAACAAAATTGCCTGACCCTTCTCATCTCTTGTGCCAATAGTACTTTTAACTCCCTATGCCTATGAATCCAGAGGTTACGTCTCACTTTCTGGCTTCTGAGGTGGAGGCACTGTAGTAGCTGTTTCCTCAGCTGTTGACATCAAGATTAAGCCAATCATATCAAAGTAAGGTGAAGAACAAAGGGTGGTAAGAGGGAGAAAAAAAAAAGGGCCATGTGTGCCACAAAAAGACTAACCAGGAGGCTGGATTTGAGGCTCATTCTCGCCTTCCTTGGGAGGTGTTTGCCCCTGCTGTTGTGCTGCAGATGCCTTTAGCTGCTCCTCTGTAATCTTAAGATACTCCTCAGAGCTGTATGCTTTAGTAGGATCTAGCGTGCCATCTGCATTATCAGAGATATAATGGTATTTGGCATCTAACATGTATATTGGCAATTTGACACTGCCATAAAAGCAAGCATGAGATAGGAATGTCACCACTATAGGCAGAAATAGTTGTCATTTATTAACCATGCAGGTGATATGGCCACACCAATGAAGTTAATAACCACAATGTACTTGACATAACACTTCTTCAGATGCAGCACACAAAACTCTTCCTCGTGTTTATGCTATTATCATTTATGTCAGTTTTATTTTCTGGTTCCTATCAACGTCTAAGGATGCATAAGACGCTACTTCAATAAGGTATACCAAACCATACATTGTAAAGGATAAATAACCTATCCAGATTTAATACTTCTAAATTGCATGGCAAATAAAATTTAAAACAAAAAAGTGATGCTAGATTACTCACTGGGGTCAGCAGTGGATGATGAAGTTGGTGTGGTATTGCTTACGTTGGAATTGTATGTGTTTTGGGTAGGACTGACATTGTCATCAAGGCCAATCTCCCGCTCAAGTGTACTCTTAAATTCCCTTGAAACATCCTAAAGAGGGAAAATGGCAAGCAACAACGTTAAAGCATCCTTGTAGTGGAATTGGCATAAAATATTTACTCGAAAGTATTTAGCACCCAACCTGAAGCTCTCTAATGGTGGGTTGAAATGCACGCAATGTTTTTCCCAGATTTCGAGCAACCTGTATTCAGTGACTCAATCAAAGCCAATGGGGTTAAGTAAAGAAAAAAGATTAACATCATTGCCAGCAACAACAACAAAAGTTTTGCAAAACATTATAAATAATGTATCCAATAAGGCTCAGAGTGCCTCTCTAGTGAATGACTGGATTCCAACTGTTTGAAGTTAATCTCATTCAATAATAATGACTAAGAATGTAGACAAATTTTGTAACCTGAGTGGCAGGAAACTTATATAGCTTCCCTGCAAAATTCTATCGAGCAAAGCTAGTAAGTGAAGCAAACTATTATTTTTTATGGTTTCATTGTAAACTCTACAGTTCTTTGTAACTATATAGAGGGAACCTTATCCAATCCCACAAATTCAAAACCTCTATTGTAGACATTCCCAGTAAGCTTAGCCTAAAGAATTAAGGAATCTCAAGACAATGGGAAAAATTATCACCTGAATAGTATTTTCATGCGTTTCTCAATTATTCTACCTAGTAAACCCCCTTCAACTGATGTTTAATAGTATTGTCATACATTTCTCAGTTATTCTACTTATGTAAACCCCCTTCAACAGATGTGTAACTTTCGACATTTTTATTCAAGAAACAAGGACACAACTGATGGCTGACAGAGAACCTGATTATTATCAACTTTGTGCTCAATCTAATTAATAGGAATGGTGTAATGGCCAATTTTAACTGTTAGATTACATAATATTCTCTTATTTATTATTAGATAGCAATTAGGGATTTATTCCTTATTACTCTCATTATTAGATTGATCTTATGTAATCAATACTAATCTTATTTGCTCATTATAAATAAAGTCTTTGTGTGGTAATCCAAGACACACAGTTTCTATACAAATTATATATTAACCTCCAATTACAAAACATGGAACAACAGGATTCTTCATGTCCACTGTATGCTATTACACGCATTCACTTTGGTGAACTACAGTCAATGATAATAAACTATGTACCCCATTGTCCAGAGGCTATTGGTTATGCGAAAGTAAGGGGGAGGGATATTGCACATACTCTTACCCTCGCATATGCAAAGAGGTTGTTTCGGATTCGAACTCATGACCAACAAATCATTAAGACACAATTTTACCGTTGTGACAGGGCTCACCCTCAACTATAGTCAATGATAATATAAAATAAAAAAAAACTTTTGGCTATCTGCATTGTAGAACATGTGTTATAACTAACAAAGATTGAGCTTAAATACATCTATCTCCCATCAGTTCAACCAAATGATGTTTAAGATGAATAAAAAACTAGATCAGGTTTTTAATCCTGCATCCCCTTTCTCTATTGTTCAATGGTAAGAAAAAGAGAGTCTGATGTAGTTTGATTCCAATATAAACATTGAAAAACATTAACTTTAAAGCAGATTGGATGAAAGTTAAAGGGGACTATTTCCATTAGCATCTAGCTTTTATTTCACTTCTTGGAGGATTTTCTCTTGTACTCAAGAATTAACATAATAATATGTAGTATTTAATAAGACAATTTCCAAATTAACAGGAGTGTTAATTCTTGATCCCTTAAACTTACGTAGGAAACTCTTTTGTAAACCACGGAATTGGTAAAAATCAATGAACAAGTCTGAATATATGTCAATATATTATTTCTCTAGCACAAAAATGCAACTTTGATATAAGAATAAGTAATGAGAAAAATAATGGATCTTTCTGTCCAAGTTGATGGAGAGTATTGATATAAGCCAAAGAAAAACAACTTTCAAAAGTTTCACCAACGGCTAATGTTTTGTCGGTTTCAAGTTTATTAGACACTCTAGGATTGGTAAACTTTCTAGTGTCTATTTCATGCAAAGTAATGAATCTGAAGTGTATCCTTTTCTTTCCTCTGCAAGGTAGAGGGGATATGTTTGTATGGGTGTTGGAGATAATATAACCACTCTAGGACCTCCACACTAAATGTTAGGAAGACTGGTTCCTTCACAACGCACCAAAGACTTAATCACAAAGTGATCAAAGCTTCAATGTTTGCCTCCCCCAATTTCATCCCATTGTTAAAAACCGTTCTTCAACCTTCACTCAACAGCTCAAGCATTTAGAACCACTAATTCCATAACAATGGGAAATACTAAACATTAAAACAGGATGATAGAAATTCATTTGAAATTATTTAACTAATCACTTAATCAGACTACAAAACACAACAAACAAGAATAGCATAAGCAAAAACATTTAAAATTCTTTGAAAAAAAGAATGACATAGAGCAAGAGGTGCATAGATACACATCAATCAAACTCACCTCAGCAAGACCTTTAGGGCCAAAAACCAACAAAGCAACGACCCCAATTACCAAAGCCTCAGGAGCTCCAACCCCAAAGAGGGAAGCATAAACCACTTTACCCTTACACCCTCCCTTTCTATCTGCAAATGACTAGAATGAGCTCAACAAACATGAAAAAAAGTCAAAATCCCCACGAGACATTGATTGTTTTGTTACCTATGTGAAGAAGAGGTTTTGGTTTAGCTGAGATACCCAGATGCTTTAAACCACTCCAAGGTGAGAAAAGGCCTCGATCCAGTGGAGAGAACATTGAAGAGAGATGAAAAGCTTGGAACTTTGTATGTGATACTGCACAATTCCCCAGCTTCGGACATGACATTGACGAAGAAGCCATCGCCAAGGATCGTGTCATTTCTAAGACACTGTTTTTTCTTTTTTGAAGAATTTGATGAATGTTGAACGAAGAATGTGTCTGCCTAGGCCCGCACAAAAAATCCTATCTCCAATTCAATGGTCAAATCAAACGTGAAAAGTATTCCTGTTATCAATTGGAGATTTTCTTTCTATTTTTCCCAAAATCTTGTCTTTGAAAATTATTTTGCTGCAAGGTTTCGAAAAATATTCGCTTAGTACAAGTAATCTGTTTTCATATTATTTAAAAATTTTATGAATTACTTCCTCCTTCTAACTACTATTTCATTAATTCATGTCTTTTAATAAAAATATTTAATTTAATTGATTATATTAAATTTATCAATTAATTATAATATTATTTTAAAATTATCATTTTTATCTCTTTATTCACTTAATTATTTTTTTTAAATCGTTTGAGAGAGAATAATTAAATAAAATATATAAGAAAAAAATTAATATATATAAAAATTAAAAAAAATCTTAAATAAATGGATAAATAAATTTTTAAAAAGGATCTTATGATTTGAGACAAATGGAATAAAATTAAAACTCTTCATCCTGTTATCAACTGTGGAGATTTTCTTCTTAATTTTTCTTTGAGAAAATTATCTTCTTTTTTACATAAGGATTAAGTGCATGTTGGATTAAAGTTTATAAATATAAATTTGAGTTAAACTTGTAAATAGAGTTTGCAAGAATAATTCAAGTTTTACTTTTATAAAATTTAGTTTTAAAGCAAAATTTTATATGGAAACTTATTTTTTAAGATAACCAAATATGTTATGAAATTGAGTTTAATATTCAAAAGTATGTTTTGAACCCAAAAAAATACTTTTTAACAGCATTGCTTCAAGGATGTAATGGGTTTTTAAATTATAAATTTACATGTTACTTATAAAAAATTTATAAATTTACATTTTTATTCTTAAAATAAAATAAGAATAATATTTATTTTTATTTCTCATTTAATTACACATCTTTCTTAATATAATTCTCTGATTTAATAGTTTTTATATAAAATTAAATCATTACCTTTTTATCTTTAATTAATTATTTAATAAAAGAAAAAAATATTTCTTTCTTTATGCTGAAAGCAAGATATAGTCACGATGGAAAGTCATAACACTTTATTTCTTTAATTAATCTCATCAATACTTACATTTATCACTGATGTATTTTTTACGCGTATCATCAATGTTTATATTTTCTTATTAGAACAATATCTTATGACTAAATTAGTTTTAAAATTTTAAATTAAAATTTCTAAAAGCCTCTATACATCCTATTTTTTTATTTTTTTAAATTTATTTGCCATCATAATTTAATTTTTATATAAAAATTAAATTATGATGGTAAATTTAAATAAATTTGGATAATTATATATATTTTACTGTTTTTTATATATATTTATAAGAAAAAAAAATATTATGCACCAACAATGTAAAAAAAATATAATTATCCAATAATAGTCTATCATGTATGATAAATTATGTTAACTTTTAAATAATTATTTTAAAATAATTTAAATAATAATTTGTTATTGGATAATTTATATAAATAGGTAGTACATAAATATTAAATTCTATTTATAAATATTTGTAGAATGTATGAAATAGATATTTACTAAATAGTAGAAAGTCTTTTTATTCAATGCTACTCCCATATAAGTTTGGTAAAGTTTGAGAATTACATATATTCAAAGTTTTATGCGATGTACACATTTCAACTCATAACAGTAACTTATGCTATTTTTAAAATTCCTTTTTAACTTATTTTAATAAGTTGCAAAATCAAGTTTACATCAACAACAAAAAAATCACATGATGAGAACATATATTCAATAGATACTAAATAAAATAGTCCTTAGTTTACTTTATGTGAAATTTCAATATATTAGTTGGATTGATAAATTTTAATTTTTAAAATAATATTTTGAAAATATACATTGAATATCTTTTATCTTTTATGAGTGTGAACTGTGAATTGATAAACAAAGTAAGAGTAAGTCAAATAAAATATTAAAACAAAATTATATTTACACATTAATTTTGATTATTGTTTTGAAAATCGAACTGGATCAAATGATTCAATCCAAAATTAGTCACTTATTTTATTCAACGTTTCCTAAAATTGGTATATCCTTAACCTGACTCAAAACTAATTGTTGAATAGGTTGAAAATCCATAAAAATTAATGAGTTAATCGATTTAACTGATTTCATTTAAAACTATTTTTTTCTTTAAAAAAATTTTCAAAACAACATCGTTTTAGTTAAAGAAGTATATATAACTTATGATATTTTTGGGTAAAATTTACTTATTATTATTATTAATTCATGCATATTATGTTATTTTTTGTTCAATATTACTAAAATATTAATTAAAATATTAAAAAAATATTTTATTAAAACCAATTTAACCTCGGTTTGACCCCGGTTGAATCAATGTATTCACCCGTTTAATAACCGATCCGATTATGATAACATTTGATTTTAATAAATATGGTCTCATTATCTCATTCAAGAATAGAACTAGGATTGTTTTAAGTATATTTATAAATTAGTTAGAAGACAAAACTTAAAAATGTATCATTGTGTCCTTAGCTAAAAGCACGACATTTACAACTTGATGTTAATTTATCTTTATGCGTGTCTATAGGTTGAGAAAGAAAGAGCAAGAGTCAACTAAAAGATTAAAATGAATTATATTTACATCACGATTTTGACAAGCAAGGCATGATCTTATTCAACAATTGGTTAAAATAGGGAAGGGGGTTGGTTTGTATGGGAAGAGGATAGATGTAGTTTACAAACTGATATTGGTTCACTAGACTCTTGGGTATTGTAAGGGTTGGATACTCCTTGTATGGTAAGAGGATAAATGTACCTTTTATTCTCTTTCTTAATGTATATGACTTTTGCTGATTAAAAAAATAATTTATTTCAATACGACCAAAATAAAATATCTTTTAATTAGATTGTGACATTCACATGTTGTTCCAATAAATGAGATTTGGGAAAACAATGAAACATCTAAAACACTTGGATAAATGCCTTTAGTAAAGTTTAGAACAAGTAATTGAGCAATTGAACCAACCAATAAACAAAACCAATAATGTTGCTGCACAACGCTAGAAATATAAAAAGCAAAGCCAAACAGAGAATTGATGTCTATATGACTATATCTATCTTGCATTACAATCAAATTCCCATAAAATGTTAGCATTATTTTTTTCTTCCGCCCTTGGAACTAATGAAAGGATAAATTTATTTCTCATCAAACTTGCTCGTAACTAATATTTTTATTTCCAAGACAAACACGCCGGATAATTTATGATATTTTTTAAAAACGTAAGCAAACAATGCTCCAAAGCCCCCAGATGATAATATTTTGAATTTTCTTTTAATAATTTTAACTAAATAGTCTCTTTTTTATTTATTTATTTATGATTTCAACAAGCAGTTGTTGGCCTTGTGGGCGAGCCTGTCTTCCCGACCTCATCTATTCAGCAGATTGGGCTGGCAGTATGGCTTTAAAAGCCCATCGCTTGTAATTTGTCCACCGTTACAAATCAAAGGTGATAATGACCTCCTCCCCCTTTTCTCTCTTCTCCCCTCTTCCCAAAAAAGGATCAGTTAAATTTTATTAAAAATTATAAATGATATTTGTTATATATTAAGTGAAATTAATAATTTTTTATACATTTTAAATAATAAATCAAAAATATATTTGAAAGAGGTGTAGTTAGTCTTTACCAAAAAAAAAAACAAAGGTGTTCATCGTATAAATAAATAAATATGCTATAGAAAGTATCCAAGACCATTGGGTAATAATATCCAGAGACTGCACCAAAAAAGCATTATCTTTTTCATTTATTCTTATTCAATATAATAAAATATTTAGAGTAAATTACACTCGCACTCCTATATTTTGCTTAAATTTCACCTCATACCTCTCCATTTTTACACCCTACAAAAAACCCTTTAATTATTTAGCTTACATTACACCTAGCCTCCTCCTTCCTAAACACCGTTTAATAATCTAACAAAAATTAGGCATATATTGTTCACATGACTTTTAATGAAAATTTATATCTAAAATGCTCTCATCTTCTTCCTTTCAACATGAAAATATTTTAACATTCTTGCTTCTTTTATGTTTTGTGTGTAATTGGACGTAAATTCAACTTTTTATTGAACATGAATTCACTTTGTTGGTACGCAGTGTTAACAACCTTCTTCTCATCTTTTGTTTTACTAATATACATATGAACTGACTTTTGATTTTCAACAAACATTTTCAACACATCATAATCAATCTTAAGGGAGAAAATTTTACCACTAGCAGTAGAACAAAATCATAAAATAAAAGGGTGACAAGTCTAAATCATTAGCATTGTTGTTCACATAGTCATGTATTCTATGTATTCCAGTTCATTCATTGTGTTTCTATGGTCCCAGACATCAACATTATTTTAATCAACAATAATAAACAAATGATTTTTAGTTCATCCATTGTGTTTCATGTGATCCCAAACATCAACACTATTTTAATCAACAATAATAAACAAATGATTTTAAAAATCATAAGTGGGTCCTAAACTGGTCCTCCATTGAAACCTCATTCAGAAATAGGTAACAATAAACAATCAAAATTAAATAAATAATCTCAAAAAGTAATATATATCCAAGGTCCAGTGGTCACTTACAGGCATAACCCCAACGTGAACAAAAATCGTGGAACAGAAAGAGAAACAGAGCGTTCGTGAACGTCGAAGAGGAAGACAAATGAAGGCGCTCATGAACGTCGCGAACTAGAAGAGGAACAATGGAGAATTCGCGAACTGGAACAGGAACGGTGAAGAACTCGCGAACGGTGAAAATGAATGGAACGTGAACGTCGTGAGTGAAAGATGAACTTGCACCTCTGGACGCTGAAGAAGAACTCCCCAACAAGAGGAAGATGAATAGTGCTCACGAATGGTGAGGCGGAATGAAATGTGAATCATAAATTCTGAAACTAATTGGGAATGGATAATTTGGATTTTATAATTAAAATATAAGGACAATTTTGTTTGCTCACATATTTCAGTTGGCGTTATGTAACGGTGTTAATAGATGAGAGTAAAAGTAATGTGAAAAAATGGAGGGTGAAATTTGATCAAAACACATGGAGTGCGAGTGTAATTTATTCTTTTATTATTAAATAAAAAAATTACTATTATCATCAATTTACTTAATTTTTATTTTTTTATTTAAATTTGAAGACATCCGTACGTTTAAAAAAAAAAAAAAAACTTACACTAGTAACATAATCCATTAATTTTTAAGCATGCATGCACTTAGTTTTATTATGGTTGATTATAGATAATAGGTACAACAGGGAGGGACAACCCTAAGAAACAGGGAGAGGGGGAATGGCCCCAGTGCCCAGTTACAACAATCTATTGGGGAATATTGTACATAACATATGGAGACCAATAGACAAACTATATATAGGTATATAAAATATAGTGCTATTATATATACAGCTAAGCAAATTTGATAGTAGCAATCTATATAATAATCCCTGTACATATAAACTTGTCAAATCTTGATAGACCAATCCTTAGCCAGCTGCAGGATGTGACTACAAACATCTGTGAGAGGTGTATTCATTATTCAACTGCATAATTAGTGGAACCACACTCAAATCACATTATTCACATGATGTTAGTCTCTCTCTCACACACACACACACACACACATATATATATATATATATATATATATATATATATATATATATATATATATA
>CM023960.1:27664891-27685470 GCA_013407115.1 Glycine latifolia | reverse complement strand
ACAATTTTTAGAGGTATTAATGGTGCAGGTTGATTTGATTTTTAGATTAAAAAAAAATCATCCAAATCAAATATAAAATAAAAATATCATTTGGTTTTAAGATAATATTAAATTTAAACCAAACTAAAATAGTTTTTTTTATGATTTAGTTCGGTTCAATAATAATTTCTTATATTTTAATATATTATCATAATTTAAAATCTATCCACTACACTTACATAATTATTATGCTATATTATTTTAAAAATGAATTTATTTATTTTATTAAATTTTGTTTAACATATTTTAATTGAAAGTTATTATTTTTACTTCTATTTAGCATTAATATAAAATATTATGACCAACTCTTTATGTAACAAAATAATATTTTGTGTATCACTTGATATTTAACATTATTTTTAACACTATTAGTACATCTTTTTTTAACACATGAAAATAAAATATGCATATTTATTATAAAACAAAGAAAAATGAATAGGTTGTTTAATACTTATTACTAATTACCATAATAAAAAAAATGATGTAATTATAATATGTGATTTGTTCGGTTTGATTCGATTTTTATAACAAAATCCGAAAATTGAATCAAATTGAAAAAATTATGCAGGTCTTTATTTTTTATTTTGGCGGTTTTAGGTTTGTTTGAATAGATTTGATGATTTAAAAATGGTTTGGTTCGATTTTGAACACCTATCAAACCCTACCCTAATTAAAGCTCCACCTTATTTTATATATATATATATATATTGAATGTAAATTTATTTTTTACTTAACTGCAATTTTGATTAACTTATTTTGCTCCAATTTTGGTACTTTCATTTTAAAACAAAAACATTTGAAAAATCCTTGGTTTTAGTCCCCATATTTGAAAATAAATACATTTGATCCTTAATTAAAACATTCATAATTTTGATCCTCATATTTTAAAAATAGCAATTTTGTTACAATCTTCAATTTTATTTAAGTTTTATTTCATTTTATTTCTTACATTATAATTAATTAAATTATTTTTTGATGATACCTTCAATGAATATGTTAGGTCTAGAATTCAATTAAATCAAAATAAAAGAAATAAAATATAGACAAATTTGAGAATTTGACTAAAGTTAAAAAATTTGTAAAACATGAGAACCAAACATTTCTATTTTAAAATAAGGGACTAAAATCATGAATTTTAAAAAATAAAAGGATTAAATATATCTATTTTAAATTTTTAAAAAAACTAAAAGTACATATTGAAAACAATAAGATAACTAAAATTATATAATCCTTTATTTTTATCTATATAGGAGTACGTTCGCTGCTCGCTAGTGTTTGCTTGAAATTATAAATTCAAACTATTGGATTTGGATCTAATATATATTAGTTATGTTGAAAAGTTAGATGAAAATAAAGGTCGCTTGCTCATGTAAGCCCGTTTAATTATGCAAGTATGTATGAGTCCATTTTATAGTATAAAAGGAGCAATATTGATTAAAGAAGCAAAAATATTCAATTCTCCATGGGCTAGAATCAAATATTTCTTTGACATATTAAAAATCTGTAGATTGGACATTGGAGCACGTGGTGTGCTGGTTTAGCTTTTGAATATTGATCCGAAAGACCTTAACCCTACAAGCCATCATATGTATGAGGAGCATCTCGTAAAAGTAGAGGGTAGTTTCCACCTCCTAATGGACCCACCACATCAATGAAGTAGCTTATAGTGAATAAAAGGTAGTTTTTCCTCTTCATCTTTTTCTTTCCTTCATTTGTCATCCTTTTATTATTTAAAAAGTAAAACTATAAAGTGAAACATATAAATTGATATTTTATTATGTAATCCATTTTTAAGTAAAAAAAAAAAAAAAAGAAAAGAAAAAGAGAGACTTGAAGAGGTAAGAAAGTTATCACTAGTAGGGATGGAACAAAAAAATATCTAAAAAGTAAGATTTAAATATATTTTCTTTATCTTTGTAGATAGTTTCTTTCTATTAAGAAATTGTACTTATCCATACATGCATTTTTTTGGGTAGAGATCCATACATACATTGTGGTTTTAATTCCTTGTCAAGGTTAATGAATTCTTTTGCAAATAGATATTTTAAGGACTCAATTAAACTTTTAAATATAAGAATTAAAATTAAAATTGAGAAAAAAATGCATTCAAAAGAAAAAATTAGTAATAACAAAAAAGAGAGGAATGACATGCCTCCTCAATTAAAAATAAATATTAAAACTTAACTTGAGAAGAGTAAACTGTCCAAATTATTATAAGGAATGTTTTTAAGCAATACCTTATATAGCCAATGTAAAATTTTAAGATACTACTCACACACACTTAAAAGGTTAGGAATCTAGACATATGAAATGTGTAAAATTTGTAATTAGCTAGTAGTTTAATATTAGGAGTAAACAGACTTTGATCCTATAATATAATGGCATTTGATATTATTAGTTATGAAATTAATTTTATTCTACCATCTCTCTTTTAATTAGCATGAATGTATCACTTAAAATATACATATTACTTATACATTTACACATATAATAGACTTTTAAATACCTTCTATTCTGTTTAATTTCCTATGATAACTTCGGGTTATCATATGCATGACTATATATGATGGTAAGTTCAATTATGGTCCATAACCTTTTGACATTGGAGATAGATTACGTTAAAAAGTGGGGTTAGGTTAATAAAAGTTGCCTGTAATAAATATTGTTTGAGATATAGACACAAAAGGCAAATAAAATAGGTGTTGCGATATGAAAATGAGAGGGGAAGATGATAAAGATGAAGTGAAACTAAACTAACCATTCGTGCAAGTTCAAAATTAAATAAAGGGATATGATATGCTTTAAGGGTGTGTCACTATCTCACGCTCACACACACACTTACACGAGGGCTAGGTATGAAAACCCATTCTTATTTGTCACCAAAATACAAGTGGACCTCCACACCTGCACTGTCAACTTCTTTCGATAAAATAAAGCTAAAAGGAGCCTTTCTGTCATTTTAATGACGATATTTTTTTATGTATTTTTTCATTGAAGGGTCAAATAAGATTTTTTTATTTTATAGTAGAGTTAAAACTTTGTTGATATCACAAAATTATAAGCCAAAATTGATGTTAAGTGTGAGTATTTAGATGACTAAGAAAACGAATTAGTTTATCTATATTTTTAATAGATAAAATTTTGAAGAGAAAAAAAATTGCACTGGTTTTTTAGATACCAATGATACCATATGGCCCAAGCAGTGACAAAGCTAAATCATCACCGTGTGCAACTAGGTGTTGTAGCCATCGATTCCTTGAAAGTTGTGGTTTCATTTAGACTTACGTGGATACCAAAGCTTATGCAAATCTAGTTTGTTTCATGCATGCTTGTGCACGAGAATAGCGTGCTCCATCACATTGGGCATGCAGAATATGATATAATATGTTTCCTAACGAGATTAATTTGAGGCTATGGAAGTGTGTTGTGGTCTTGTGGGTTGCCCTCCCAATCAATTAATTAAGTTTCAGCATTTTGCTGCAGTAGGTACTGACCAAATTTTCTTCCATAATCCATCTTAAGAATCACTCGTTGAGCCAGTGTCTGTGTTAAATCTTTCTCTTTCCCTTAGTCATTGATACCCGGTGTTGCTAACAAAAACTAACACATCACAAACCATAAGGATGTTGCTGGTATAATACTACTTTTACGTGTAACATTGGTAGTACCCTTATGGCCTTATATATATATATATAATCTTTTTTTTCTAATAAGATAAAAATCAATAACAATTAACATTTATTGATAAAAAAATAAAATAAAAATCACCATTAATATGTTGTCAAATGAGAATATCTTCGGACTAAGTATTGCTATTTGGAGAGCCAAATTCCGTACAAGAGCAATCACACTTTCTAAAAAAGAGTAACAATAAGCAACTTATTAATATTTCTCATTTTTCTTATATCTTTCTCTTTTTATTATATCATAAATTCTATTATATTAATTATTTTTCTCTTTTTTATTTTCTCTAAATATTGGATAACGTTGGATGTCTATCAAAAATTTTAATTGTATGAATGTTGCTTTTATTGTTGGTTCATTCCAACTTAAAGAATTTTAGGTGTATGAATATATTTACGTACATTCATGTTATTCATTTTTTAAATTTCATTATAAAACTTCAATTTGTTTTAGTTTTATTTTTAAAATTTTAAATATAACTTAAATTTATATAGTTTATCAAAATCTATAGAATACTTATAAAGTAAGATTAAACATACTTTACCAACATTTTAATTTAAAATCTTCAAAAATATTTTTAAAAATAATAATAATTCTGAAACTTACTTTAATGATTAACCCCGCCCAACCATGAATGCTCTATAATATCTTTGCTATCATACAATACAATTCTTCACACAAAAAAGTGTTTTATCTCTCTTTTCTACATAATGGCAAATGACATTATGAGTTAGGCTAGGATTTTGTCTATTAATGTTATAACTATGAAACTCTATCTAGGAAGTTTAGGAAAGAATTCCAAATCAAATCTCTTTTTATAAGGTAAACATTCCTAATAAATCTATAGTCTACTTGTGACATACTTGACCATAAAAGTTAATACTATAATTTAAAAAAAGAAACTTTAGGATGACTTATCTCCAAATGTGATTTTACCAATTAAGAATGTGAATCATTAATTTTATTTTTGTTTAAGTTATGGGTATGTTTGAGAATAAACAATTTAATTCAAATTGAGAATATGAACAATAGGTAGATGGTTCTTAAAAACAACGACAACAATACGTAGATTAATTGAAGATTTTTTTTTTCTATTCGAAAAAACTGGAACTAAACTTAAATCAAAGAACATTAAACACTTACTCTTCATAATATCTCGTTGGCATGTCAATCATTATTTATCTACCTTTTTTCGATCCGTTTATTTTATCCACCTTTAAGTTTCAATATCTTCATCGTTAAGAAAGTTGCTGTAACAGTATAACTTGTCAATCGTACAGAAAGTTTTGGTACGATTTAAAACTTCTTTTTATCTATTACCAAAAAAAAGCTTATTTTTTGTCTTCTTTTATAAAAAGGTATATTATAATGTAAAATGGCTTAATTTACATGCATTGTCAATGTGTGTGTGTATATTCAATACTACCTCTGTCTTGTATTATTTAGACTCTCTTTTTTAATTTTGTTTGTCAGTTATCTTTTACATTAATTATTTTTTTATCCAAATATCTTAATTACTTTACAATAATATTAAAAAATAAATGTATTATTTCTCTTAATTGAATAAGAAAATTAACACACATTAATTAATTATGTGATAAAATAATTAAGTGAAAAGAAAGAGATTATGAGTATCAATATTATTAAGGACTTCCAATATTAACAAAATAATATAAATTGTTAATATATTTAATATTATAAGTATATTAATTAACTTTCTTAAATGACATTAATCAGTTAAAAAATCTTATATTTAATTACAAAATACTAACATTTTGTTCTATGATTACATTATATCAAAGATGATAAGATAAAAAAGCTAAAATCTTATTAGATATTTTTGTAAAAGGCATAAATAAATAAATTAAACTTAATATAACAATAAATAAATAAAAATAACTTATAAAACAGTAATTTTATTTTAAAATAAAAAATATCTAAACAGAGTGTTGATAACATATTATCATATAAAATAAATTTATTACATGTTATAATAATTCCTTTAAAACCATACCTAAATATCTAATTAGTTGAAAATAAAGTTTAAATAAATGTTAGAAGCATCGAAATTAACAACATAATTTTTAATGGTATCAACTAATAAAAAATTAGTATTATGTTATATATAATATTTTATTATGAATTTAATATTTATGTAATAGTATAAAATAGTTTTATATTAATATTTAATTATAAATTATCATTGAAATTATTTTATAAATTTTATAAATTTATTATATATAATAAATTATAATTATATAATTTTTTTTATATTAAATCGGTCTATAATTCTTTTTCTCTTTTATGATTAGAGTAGTAAAATTTTATATATATATTTATCACTTCTTTATTTCTCATTTTCTCAGACCAACGACTCAAAAACCACATCGCCGGAACTTCCATTTCCGGTGACCGGAAAACCACCTCACCATCGCCACAATGGGAACCGTTAACAATACCATCGACACTGTGAATGCTGCAGCCTCCGCCATCGTCAACGCTGAATCCAGAATTCAATCCACCACCACCACCATCCCGGTCCTTCTCTCTCTCTTACTATTTCTGTCACACGTGCGTGTTATTACAGTCGTGTGTATTATTGCTGTGCACGTTGCTAATTGCTTTGGTTTCGTGTTTCAAAGTTCTGTTTAGTTCGGTTACCGAGAAATGGCGTGCAATTTGAGATCTTGGGCTTTGTGTTCTCTCTTATTTTTCACTTTCCATAGTGATGGATCATGGATGAATTGAAGGTCTTCGCTGACTTAGTGGTGGCGTCGAAATTGCTATTCACCTTTTTCTTTTTAAATTTTTGTTAGTATTCTTTTTTTGTGGCTCTCAAAAAGTAGGAAATTAATGTGTGGACGTTGGGTGTGCCTTTTTTGCTATCTAAATCTAATTATGAATCATGGTTACTTTGATTTCACTTGTATGATGGTATTATCTCACATAATTGTAGCTCATTTCAGTTCAATTAGTACTTAGTATTGTTATGACTTGTGCCCTGCTTGAAGGTGATTTAACACTGTGACCTTTGATTTGCAGCTTGGTAGTGTAATGTTTCCATGAGCTTTCTTGCCTTGCCTTTGCTGATGATTTTGAATTTAATTCTGAAGATCTTGTCATCACAATGACTTAGTTCTAAGGCACGTTAAAAGACCCTGGTCAATAGTTATGGCTGTGGTTTCTTGTTAGTTCTCTGAAAATTAAGTTTGGCAAACTAATAGAGATAGTTGAATTGGCTTTGTGTTTAAAGTTGGCAGTCATTAGCTGATAAGGGGATTTTTTTATTTTTTTATTTCATTCAAGGCTTCAAGCCATGTTTTCTTTTGGTGATATTTATTCCTTTTTACTTCTAACATCTGCTGATGTTGTTACTGATATACTGTCAAAGGTTGGTGTTCACATTTGGGTTTGGGATGCTTATTGATCCTTTGGTTACTGATGTATATGCAATGCCTGGTACTATTTATTAGTCAATATCTTTGATACTTTGACAGGCATAGCGAAATGAACATCTTTCTACGGCTTTCCTTACAATGGTTTAGTGGCATACACTTAGGTACTTTAGCAATTTCTAGAAGGTGACAATTCCTCCAGTGTATGTTGATTTGCTATCATAAAAATAGATGTTCTTTTTGTTGTTTCCTTGTCACAGCAATGTCTTCTCTTTTGGCAAAAGTACTTTTATTTTCTGAAACATTACACTGGACTTTTTTTTAAAGTAACTTTTTCTCTAAATCTCTTCCTCAAATTTCTATCTAATTGGAATCTTGTTGCTCAGAGTCTATATTTAAAGAAAAGACCTGTCATGAGAGGATAATTTAACTTGGAACAAAAACAAGATTTTAAATTCGATGTTTAATGAAAAAAAATCAACATTTAACACCAAAAGAATGTATTTTACCCTGTTGAAAAAATAAGATTACATTGTTATAATTGAAAAATGAATTTGTTTTTTTAATGTGGTTTCAACTTTTGATGTGGATATGTTTGTTCATTAACTGCAGAAAAAACGCTGGAGAAGTTGCTGGAGCTTATATTGGTGTTTTGGACCTCATAAAAACAGCAAGAGAGTTGGCAATGCTGTCCTTGTTCCTGAACCTGTTGAACCAATAGGCCCAGTTGGATCTCTTCCTGCTACTGCTGCACCAAATCCTTCGACTGCCATTGTAATGCCATTTATTGTCCCTCCCTCTTCACCTGCATCGTTTCTCCAATCTGATCCTCCATCTGCTACTCAATCATCGGTTGGATTATTCTCCCTCAGTTCTCTCACTGTTAATGCTTCTGGTGGACCTGCATCCATTTTTTCCATAGGCCCTTATGCCTATGAGACTCAGTTAGTCTCGCCACCTGTATTTTCTACCTTCACAACTGAACCATCTACTGCTCCCTTAACTCCACCACCTGAATCTGTGCAGCTGACAACACCATCATCCCCTGAGGTGCCATTTGCTCAATTGCTGGCATCTTCTTTAGACCGGGATTGTTAAAATATTTGTACAAATCAGAGGTTCGCTTTATCCAGTTATGAGTTTCAGCCTTATCAACAATATCCCGTGAGTCCTGGCACCCAACTCATATCACCCGGATCAATCATTTGTACTTCTGGCAGTTCTACTCCTTTCCCTGATAGACATCCAGTTCTTGAATTCTTAAAAGGGGAAGCACTAAAGCTCTTGGGCTTTGAAAACTTCTTGACACATAAATGGAATTCAAGACTTGGATCTGGGTCTTTGACACCAGATAGTGCAGGGCAAGGTTCAAGACTAGGCTCAGGATCTTTGACACCTGATGCTGTTAAGCTAGCTTCACAATTAGGCTTTGGGTTTTTGACACCTGATGGTCTGTGTCAGGACTCAAGGTTGGGTTCGGGATCTTGCACACCTGATGGTGTAGCACCAACTGCTAGAAATGGCATTAATGTTGGAAAACAGATTTCTGAGTTAACATCCATTGTGAATTCAGAGAATGAGTGTCAACCCAATGCAGCATTAGATGATCACAGAGTTTCATTTGAATTAACTGGGGAAGATGTTGCACGATGTCTAGCAAATAAATCAGGGTCTTCATTGCCTGGAAACGTGTCAGGGTCTTCTCAGGGTACACTGGTTGGAGACCCTGTTGACAGAGAAAAGATACAAAAGAACTCCAATAGTTGTTGTGATTTGTGTTCAAGGAAAACTTCCAATGCTGCAAATGATAAGCCTTGCAATTCTCCTGGAGGAGAGGAGCAGTGCTGTCGAAAGCATCACTCTTTTAATTCTTCCAAAGAATTTAACTTCGACAACAGAGAAGGTGTTGTTTCTGATACTCCTGCAAATAGCTCCAATTGGTGGACTAATAAGAAGATAGTTGGAAAGGAAGGTAGGTTGAGCAACAGTTGGACATTCCCAATGCTACAGTCAGAAATCATTTAAAGATTTAGTTCATTGCAATAAGACTTAACCTGTATGGTTCGGAACAGAAGGCTTTCCATTGCAGAATCATTAGCAATACTAAATGCATATCTTAAGACACTGCTCTTAGTGCAGTTCATTTGACTCGAGGAAATGGCAGTAAATGAATAGGTGAGTGAGAGACATAGGTGAGACAGCCGTTGTAATAGTCCCTTAGGATCCAAAGTAGAATACAAGAGGGGAAAAGTCGGTATGGACAAGTAGAATGGATCCTAAATTCTGATAGAGCATTACCATAGTTGCAAGTATACAGAGATAAGGAGTTACAGCTAATCTGATTTGTGGATTATTGTGAGTCTGTGACATTTAATGTGCAATAATGAGAAGAAGAAAAAAACTCCTTTTGCCCTTTGGTTATTGAAAGCTTGCATTTTTAATGGAGGCTTAGTTGTAGGGGTGGTTAGAGGTTTGTGTCGATCAGATAACTCGATCAGATAATTTTTTTTGTTGTATAATTCTATAATTGTTATTTTACATAATGCCTTAAGAACATTGATTAATATTTTCCTTGTTTTTATATATATTTGATTGTTTTATTTAAAAGACTTGATCACCTGATCCTATCAAACATGAAATCAAAAGATGAACAATTTAAACTAACTTAAATCAATTAATATTGATCTGTTTAGATTTAAATATCCGTTAAACTTGACCTGATACACCCATGTCCACCCCTTCCTAGTTGCATGCTCTGCAATAGTTTCATGTTCAGTTGGTGTTTTGGGTGGGTTCTCTGCATACAGCTGTTTCTACATGTTTACTCTTTACTCAAATATTTGTACCATTAATTATTGCTGGGATGGAGAGGTTCAGCTAATACAATCTGCACCCAAAAAGGAGAGAGGGGAAAATGAAGAAGAAAAATAAAAGTCTGGTACCCATCTGCCACTAACTAGAGCATGTCCTCTATGGACCAATATGCTGCTGGAAAGGCTGCAAACTTTAAATTGATTTCTCTTTTCAACCCCAAGAAAAGGAAGCTGAAAAGGTGTTTTAATGTGATGGCACGAGGGAGGGGACCCCTTGTAGTGCCATGTACTAGATGCTGGGCTTGTCTTTGTTGCTTCTTCTTGTGTTGTTTTCTCTTCCTCGGTCCACAAATACTTCCCTACAGGAAAAGTGTATCGCTTTCGTTGCCAAAATGAGATGTGGTTGCCTGTGTCGTTTTCTACAACCTACACAATTTAACTTCTCTATTGACTTTATGTCTCTATCCTCTTCAATGGCTGTGAATAAACCTTATTTATGGTGAGCTTAAGTAGCATGCATTTCAACTTTCAAGCAGCAATAACCACTGTGAAACCACTAGTGGGAGTATGCAGTAAGCTGTACATAAAAAAATAAGAACTTTTTCCAGACAAATCAACATTAATGAATAAAACAAAATGCATTTTTTTAAAGGAAAAAAACAAAAATGCATTAAGGATTAAACAATAAATATATTAATTTTAAAAGTATCAAATTAACAACAACAAAATCTATATAAAAAACTAAAATAAAAACAGAAATTATTAAACACGGTCAATTCTTTCACTTTGCTTTTAGAAAGATTATTATACCACACCTTGTACATATCATAAATTCCAATATAGTATTGAAATGAGTGAAACATTTTTTTTAAAGGAAATTAAGCATTCAAAGGAAATCTGTGTTGCCATTGCCAAATCTTTGCAGGTAGAGTAGAACACCAATGTTGTTTAATGATGCAAAGGTGGTGACACTTTGACCATTAACTTGACAGACCATGATGAATTTAGAAAGTAATGAGAAGGACAATTTCGGTTGGTGTTCAAAGTGATGGTGCAACTTTTGGGTAATTACAAGTGTTTCAGAGGCTCTTAGACTAGAAATATTGTGGAATTTGGTTGGTAAATTGACCGAAATTTGTAGCAGCAAGAGTCTTTACCGTCTACAACAATAATATAAAATTGAACCTAATAATATATAATAAAAAAAAACTAATTTAATTATTTCAGGTGGATTTTTAGATACATCTAACCAGTGAGCATCCATAAGCATGATACTTGCTCTGGATTACGTTTGACACTCAATCTATCCAAGATTCTTCAACCTTAATCTGCAAAGTCTACCCAAATTGCTAAGTGTTAATTGAATTTGAAGTCAATACTATAGCCTAAGAATAAGGCTACTACAATACACCTAGTTATAACATAACCTACTTCGAACTTAAGTAAACTAAGTGTGCGTTTGGATATTTTGCTGAATCGATTCCAACTTTAAAATTTGTGTTGGATAATTAAAAAAAAAAATGGAAGCAATAAAGAGTTGCTTCACTATAAACGTGAAAAAATAATCGATTTGAAATAAATGCACCGCGTATCCAAACATGCGCCAAATAATATTCTACTTTAAAATGAACTAATATTACTTCTCAAAGACCTTGCCCATGTGTCATGTAATCTAACCCATTAAGCATCTTATAAATACATCTAACATCAACAATGTTAAACAAAATTTTATTATATATCACCACTATACTAAGATTACCTCATTAGAATATACAATCCCTCTCTACATAGTTAAACTGCACTAAAAGGAGGCACCATTGTATGTACAACTTAAACACAGGTTCACAGAAGCTTTACCTCATTCAAAATCAGATCCAAACTTGGTTAAAATCAACCTTGAAGTCAGACAGACCAACAATACTCTTATTTGATGTTGATGCATTGAGTTTTATTGTATTTAAACCATCAATGAAATGACAGAGGAAAAAAAGGTTCAAATTAAAAGTGATTACAATTCCGCCCAATTCAAAGCCTGACACACATATACATGGGAAACAAAAATGTTTTTTATTTTATTTTTATAATAGCCTCAATGATATTGAACCAAAAACCTGATGCATATTATCTAAGTACCCAACTATTAAATATTTAAACGAGTACTTTTAAATATAAGCAAAATACTAAAAAATATAATTGTAAATTATTTAAAAATTAAGTAATTAAAATATAAAATTATACTACTCACTCATACTCACAATAAAATATAAATAAATGATCCCATTTTGTCCTATGGTCAAGTTTAAATTTAAATGTAAATAAATGGTCTGAACAAAATTCCAAATAAGATAAAAATAAAGTTAAATTTATCTTAACTCATTTCTTGCTCAAACCCTACTTTGATCTCATCCTGTGACTGTGAATCTCAGTCTCACAGGCTACACGACACGGTGCATTAAAGTGCTTAGTTGACTATTGCACTATGCAGTGAGACCAGAATTGCCAATGACAAATAGCAATTTTGAACTTTGGCACCTTCTTCTACTTATAGTACTCACACACTCACATCAGAGAAGACAAAGAAAGGAGAAGGAAGTGAAAGCCACCGAGTTAAGGAGCCAAAACTAAAATTGAGGTTCGTTTTGCGTGGCCTCTGGTGAATGGTGATTGAGGTAAGCTCCAATCCAATTTTCTGGTTTCATACATTTTGCCTATACAATTACAATATGATGTTTCTTGCTAGCTCATGTTATCTATTGATATATTCAATGCATTGATAAATTAAATTATCTTTTGTGGGAGATTTTGTTCTAGTGGTTCTCTTTATTTTAATTTCTCTAATCATTTTGATGCACCCACCACTCACCACTACCACACCCTTTCGCACTTCATGAATCATGGATCTACCAATAGACGCTGTGGCCGCGTCTCCACCATTTTATCTCAAACAGTTCATTTTAATTTATTTATCTTTGGAATTTTTTCACTAAATCTCTTCCCGTCATCTTAAATGAAATTACTGTACTAACCCAATGTGACATGACTTATCTCTTAAGCATGTAATTAAATGTTTGATTTCAAGTTTATGCACATAAAAAATATTTATTGAGAGATATTAAGGTATTGGACAGTACCCGTGAGAATTAGCTATTATTGACTCTTGGTCCAGGTATCTTGAGTTCAATAAGAAAAATGAAATTCACTATCCCTCTAAGTTTTTTTTGAAAAAAAAGTATTTAATTCTTTAATTATTTTTTTAAAAATATAAGGATTATTGAAGTAAGTTTATTTCTTCCCATAAATTTTTCTTTCTTTCATATATATGACTTCAAATCCTAGTCAATATGCTTAAATGATTCGATTGTCTGCTAAGAAAGTCTAACTCACTTAATTGAACTCTAAACTTAATATATTCATTAAAAATATTATCAAGAAATGTTTTAATTAATTAAAATGTAAGAAATACAAAAAATAAATATAAACAAAATGGAAGATTGAATCAAAATTATAAATTTTTAAAATAAAAAGATCAAAAGTTTTTATTTTAGAATAAGGGATCAAAATTATGAATTTGACAAAATAAAAGATCAAAAATGTATTTAAATCTATAAAAAAAAAACTCTTAAAAATATTAGTACATTTAATAATAATAAAAATATTGTTAGGATCAAACTCAAATCGGACAGGGCACGCCCTACACAGGTTATCCCTTCCCCACCCGGATCTTATTTCTTCAAATTAAGCTGTCTCTATTTTTATTGAGATAAAAAATTAATAATATTTCATCCTTAATATAAATATGTAAAATTAATTTTATAATTTAATTATTATTAGGGAAGATGTTAATATATGTACCTCAAACTTAATTTATATATTTCTGTCAATATTTATTTATAAATTATTTAAATTATTTTTAAGTCACACACAATTAACTTTAAAGTAATTATTTTGTGATGAATACTTTAAGGTATTTTGGGGGTTCAACATTGTATCCTTTTTTATATATATAATTGACTCTAAATTTAACCCATTTATAAATTAGTTTACATTTTATAGATTAGTTTATATATTTAATGTTTGAAATTAGTATTATTTAATTATATGTACCTTGACAATAATTTTTACCTTTATTTTATTTTGTTTTATTTTTCTCTTTATTTCTTCTTTTTATTACATCAAATCATCTATTACATTTTATATTTTCTCTCTCTTTTTTTACTTCATACACATTAAAAAATAGGAATATATCTATCATTATTCTATTACTTTCGCCTAGTTTTTTTAAAAATTAAATATATTTCTTACTCTTTAAATATAGTTAAATTTGGTTTTACTCTTCTGTTTTTTTTTTTAATTTCTTAATGGTGGTATTGACATACATCTAATCCTATCACATCAACAATTATATTATGAAGTAGCAAGAGCCATGCATCAATAAATAGTTTTGAGTTTTAAAAATAAAAAATGAAATTTATGATGACTAAAATAAAAAAACAAAAAAAAACTAACCATATATATTAAAACCATACTTTACACTTTAGAGAATTACTTAATCAGCTACACCAACCATTCCCTCTTCGTAGTGCTTGAAGTTTAGATTTTACATGGTTTCATGAATTACGTAGGAACACCAACTGAGGCCACCACCCCCGTTTTCTTTTGATAAAAAAGAAGAAGAACCCTAACAAGAGACAAGTTCATACCATCATCAACCCAAATAGATGGGGGAGGGGGAATCCATGCGATCACGAAATAAGCAGATGCATGCATCCAACAACGAAGAAAAACACGGGCAAGAAAAGAAACCATAGAGACTGACTGCTAAGAGGCTAAAATCTGTTTGAATCATGCAATCATGTAGTAGTTAGTTTCGGTTGCAATTTGTTAAAATAAATAAATAAATAAAAATATAAAATGACTTTATATGATACATTATAGCATGATACTTGTACCTCAACTCTAATTTAGGTGCTGTAATTTCTTGGATATTTCAAAAAACACATGTCCTATTTCACCTAGTAGAACATTGTTTAGAGCGTATTTGGATTGTAAATACCAACCTTTGTTTGTGCATAATCTCTGTTTTGAGGAAACATCTTCATCCTTGCTTCTAGGTTGGAGTTGCCTCATATATTTTGTGCTGCAAAATTACCGAATATCCAAACACGCGCTTAATTTTGTTTATAATAAACATATTTTAAAGATTTTTAAAATGACAGTTATATTCCAAAAACATAAACAATCAATGGATTGCAAATAATTATGAAACATAATGGATTGCAAATAACATTAAGCCCTTAGAAGTATGCCTTACATACATCTACCGACCTAATGTTTTCTCAAGTAGAAAGTAGAATTTCCATTATTTATCGAATGATGGTTAATACAGGCCCAATTGAAAATGTCATCTTCTAGTGGACACTAGACAGTGACTATCCATCAAGTTTCTGCTTTGTTAACTCCAAGCATCCAATATTTGGTGAAGGACAGATCAGAAAACAGATGAAACCTACTCTGCTTCGCTGCTGATTAATGTAAAACAGATAGTTGAAATCTGTCGCCATGATGTGAAAACGACATGTTGTATGGTCTATAGAGTTAGATTTAAACGCATATATTCTACCTTTTCTCACTGTGCACATGAAAACTTTCCAAGCAATTTTAGTCATCAATCTTCTGCGGTGTCTATCTCTTCTAAGTTTGTAAAGAAGACTCTAATTAAACATTAAACCCAAACCCATCATGGAGCACACTTTAAATCCCGGCCATTTGTCTCTAAACAAAATGTCCATTAATTAAACAAAACATGTTTAATCCAACCAGACAAGTTTCTTTTGTCTGTGCAAAGCAAAGTAATAAAAGTTTAGCTTCGGCCCATCTATTCACTACTAATATATACTATTTCTAGAGTAATTATTGAAGCTGAAGATTATTAAAATATCAATCATTGTAGTTTGAAGACCGACAAGAGAAAACAAAAGAATATTTTATTGATTCTTAGAATTGTGCTTTGTGGAAGGTAGCAGCTATAGTGATGATGGTCTTTCAAGTTTTAACTCTCTTGTGATTTACCCTCCATGGTGGTGCATGTAATATAATAGTAGAATAGAATATAGGGTAACATTTTCAGCATGTGGATATGATAGAGTATGAGTTGACGTTTGCGTGCGTGTGCCTTGAAAGACTGAAGATTCTTCAATTTTGTTTCAACCCGACGACTCACCAAGATATATATTCCTCAACGTAATCTAATATTCCAATCTAATAGCTACCAAGCTATTCTGTCATAAGAAAAAGAAACACACAAAAGTGAAACAAGCTGTCAGTCGATGCTTCGTAGTCCTAGTTAGGCCTCACTTAGTGTCAGTTCATGAAAACTTTTGCTTTTATAGGCAAGGTTTTTCTTACTCAACTTGTTTTATCTGAAACCTTACAAATCACGTTTCTTACTCAACTTTGACCTTGATTTTGTGCTATTGGTAAGGTGACACGATTCTTTATGTCTTTGTAAACGTGCTCCACTTGCTTAATTGCTATTCTTTAAAGGTTGAATTTTCGCATTTCAGGATTTTTGCTCAGGGAGGTGGAAGTTTTAGTCTTTGGTTGGAACTAGTTATTGGCTTTGTTATAGTTACAATAATGGCACTGGCTTCTGTTCCAAAAGTGGTGTTTGGTTTAATTGCATTTGCAATCCTCTGGGTGCTAGCAGTTTTCCCAGCTGTGCCTTTTCTACCCATTGGGAGAACTGCAGGGTCCCTCCTTTGCGCATTGCTTATGGTCATATTCCAAGTTGTTACTCCAGATAATGCTTATGACACAATTGATCTTCCAATTCTTGGTCTTCTTTTTGGGACAATGGTTGTGAGTACGTATCTTGAAAGAGCAGACATGTTTAAATATATAGGGAAGTTGCTGGCTTGGAAAAGTAGAGGTGCAAAGGACTTGCTTTGTAGGATTTGTGTTATCTCTGCTATCTCAAGTGCTTTTTTCACAAATGACACCTCTTGTGTTTTTTAACTGAATTTATATTGAAGATTGCAAGGCAGCATAACCTCCCTCCAACACCCTTCTTACCTTCCCTTGCTTCAAGTGCTAATATTGGATCCTCAGCAACTCCAATTGGCAACCCCCAAAACCTGGTTATAGCTGTTCAGAGTAAGATATCTTTTGGGAATTTTCTGATTGGTATTCTTCCTGCTATGGTGGCAGGAGTTGTAGCAAATGCTATAATTCTCCTAATAATGTTTTGGAAGTTATTATCTGTTCATAAGGATGAAGAAGATGCAGGTGTAGAAGATGTGGTAGAGGAGGAGTATGATTCGCATCGGTTTTCTCCAGCCACAATTTCTCATTATTCATCCTTGAATTCTCAAAATGGAATTCCCATCTGATGCTATTAGTGTTCAGAACTCTCCTCAGGTTCAGATTCTAAGAAACCGGTCAATTGCAAATGCAAGGGAAAGTAATGGGATTTCTAGCAACACTGCAAGAATCTCAAGTGTATCAAGGGATGGAACAAATGCTGTGGCATCTCTGACAAAGGAGGAAACTAGCCCTTCAAATTCGTCAGCAGCAGTAGATACACTTATTCCACCTTCAGAAAGAAAAAACAATTTTATCATAAAATGGAAAAGGGTACTGTGGAAATCTTGTGTTTACATCATCACAATTGGAATGTTGGTTTCTTTACTTCGAGGCTTAAATATGTCATGGACTGCAATTACTGCTGCACTTGCTCTCATAGTTCTTGATTTCAAAGATGCTACACCATGTTTAGAGAAGGTCTAAATATTCTCTTTCTATCTGTCTTCTCCTTGAAATACTAATTATACTTCTGCTGCACCTTCAATATTTTACAACATCTCGGAATAGTTTTTTCTTCTCTTGCCACAGGTTTCATATTCACTTGTGATATTCCTTTGTGGAATGTTTATCACAGTGGATGGCCTCAATAAAACTGGAATTCCTAGTGCCCTGTGGGACATAATGGAGCCCTATTCTCATGTTGATCGTGCTAGTGGATCTATTCTACTGAAAATAATTCACCATTTGTTTTCTGTTTGAAGGAGATTGGTCTTTCAATGTCATGTGGATTTATTAACATTAATTCTAAAATCTGCACTCTCCATATTCGCTGAGAGTTGAATCTTAAAAAGTTCTTGATTGCACACTGCAAAGCAATGCACGAAATAGTAGAATAGTATTTGACTAAAATGACATATAGTAATGCACACGTCTCTATTGTGATATAACAAACAAGAAATAGTTCAGGTTTTTTACCTTAAGAAAAAACAAAGATAATGAAAGATATGTTCCACAAATTTCACATAATTGTTTGCTCCTCTAAAGTGAGCAACATAATTAGCTTTCTTAGAATGGTACAATAGTGATCTTGTGAACAATTGTACAGAAGGAAATATTGGTACATGACTTGTTGAGGAATAGAGGTGAGAAAATCAGTTTAGGTGGTTCAGACCTTTGTAAAAAAGATCACGAGAGGCACTGGTAAGGAGAGTAGACTGCAATCTGCTTAGTCTTTAACCCTTTGAAAAGGGTTAGAGAGAGACAAAGAAGGTCATGGAAGAAATTATCAAAAGGATTTCATAATGAATAATATATCTGAGAATTTGATTTTTAACCAAACTTAATAATATTATTAATTGATGTAATTGGCCTCTCCCAGTAGGATAAGACTATTATTGTTGTTGTAACTAGTAGTCTTATGGACAACCCTGATTGTCATTTTCTTGAAAGTGAGCTTTTAGAATTGTTGTTGAATTTTTATAAAGGTTGTCTATGTAGTGGTAGCATGATGTTCAGAACACATTTCCTTAAGTTGTCACTTACTGTGCATATTCATTCTATTGTCATTGAATAATAGGAATTATATTGTAAATGCATACAACATAATAAGATACACATTAAATTTTTCTAAATTGACCATTTTGAAATTTACATCTTTGAAAAATGAATAAATATCTCTATAGAAGATGTGTAAGTTAAATCTGAATGATTCTTAATGAAATTTAACCAAATTATATTATTCCCCGTAATCAAGAAATTGTAATTATCTTTAAAAGTGGCAATTTCCTGAAACCAAATCATGTTGGATAATTATGGAATTTAGTTTTCTATTTTGATGGATATCTATTACTTTATTTGATGGGATTTTAATTGTTTGTATTAAGAGACTTCTTTTTTTTTCTCTTTCTTTTCTGACTTATCATAAGAGACCAAGTATTTTTGTTATGTATCAATTTGTCTTCAAATCACAGTACACTTCCACCGACTATGTTTGTGAGATACTTGGTCAAACACAAATAGACAATAGTAGAGATTTTACTTTCGTTTGTTTCCTGTCATTTTCTTCTTGGCTTGATATTATCATAAGATCAAGATACATCTGCTCTATTGTATCCATCATTAAGAAAGATTTGGATCTTATGATACATAACTGTTGAGTGTTGACTAAAATTATCTTGCATGTTATCTAGTTCTCTTGCTTGGAGGAAGGGTAGCAGCCTCAGCTGCAGCAATTTCCAAAGCAGATGAGAAGAAGGCGTGGCTGATATTGGCTTGGGCCAGCACCATATCAGGGAATCTCTCACTGTCGGGATCAGCTGCTAACTTGATAGTGTGTGAACAGGCTATCCGTGCTCCAAACCTACCATACACACTAACCTTCTGGAGTCACCTGAAATTTGGCCTTCCTTCCACAATCATAGTCACTGCTATTGGTTTGACATTCTTAAGATCATATGGCATTTTACTGAAAAGGGGTCTTGTTGAAAATATTTGAACGAGATGAAATAATGAAAAACCAGGGTTCATATTAATATGTTTCCACTTATGGATACATTATTAAGAAAATGGATGTTGACGTTCTTTGTTACTGATAGTTTATGTAAAATAAAATATGCAGCTAGTTGCCAAGTGATGCTTTGAAATTCAGTAAAACGGAAAAGGAAAAGCAAAATCAAGTGTTAACGAATTGAATTTTACTTGTTACTTTATTTATTATTTTCCCCATTTTTTTTGTTTCTTCTGATATTTTTCTCAGAAACTTAAGCTAAGCAAAATTGTTCAAATTGTAGATGGTTCTTCTGATTTATAGTAACTTAAATACATTCTTCGGATATTTGTGACACTTCTGTCGAATTGGAATGTTTATGTTTAGCATTTCTATAGGTTTGGTTAGAATACCTGCAAATTGAGCAAAACTCCAACGGACAAAAGATGCAGATACCAACTTGAACTTAATCACCATGCGACTATCTAAATTATATTTAAACTATTATTACGCAGTTGCAAGACCAAAAAGGAAAATCCTTGCAAACAGGCTACCCTTTAAAAACATTGTCCCATCGCAATCGATCACAATGGATCACATTCACTTAAAATCCAAGCTGGGGCAGCTGTGATCCCTAAAAATTGACTGGAAAAAAGCAGCATACAGTAAAACATGTAACATCACCATCATGATTCAGTAATTTCCAGGTTCATTACATCATCACCTTAATCTGGTATGCATTTAAATTAAAAATAATCCCATTAAAATCCAAGCCTGTCTAAACTACCCGCCTAAGGAAACAAAAGTTAATCCCATTAAAATCCAAGCCTGTCTAAACTACCCGCCTAAGGAAACAAAAGT
>CM023960.1:27606265-27664881 GCA_013407115.1 Glycine latifolia | reverse complement strand
AGTCCATGATTCATGTATAGTAAACCACAATAAGCTGACATTTAGCTTTCCACTTAATTCATTAAATCATAGTCATCCAATTTGTCATTGTACTGAAGCACCTTTCTCTTTATTTTGGATGAATCCACCCATGTAACGAAGTCTTCCATGTTTCTAGTTACAAGGAAAGCCGGGTCTGTAACTGTCTCTGGACCAACTCGTATATGCCCTTGCTCAATGTACGTGACAGCTTCTTTCAAGTGCTCAGCAAATTTTAGTCGCACCAAAACAGTTGAGAGCCTACGCCTGCACGTTGGAGAAAATCATTAATTTTAGGAACAAACATGGCAGTATAATGCAAAGACTTGTACTAAGAATTTATTTATTTTACAATTGTACTAAGAAAATTTAGTATCATTAGAAGAAAGTTATAATCAACCCAGTAACTTTCCTAGATTATCATGTAACTGATCATATATCTGTGGTCATTAAGTTAAAATTATTTATTAAACTACATTTGAAATTAGATCATTTGTTTTCTCTTTCTCTTGATATATATTTTCATTTGGACACTCTAATGAGCAGAGCAGAGCACAAACAAATAAAATTAATTACTCAATTTTCATTTAAAACAATAATCACAGCAAAATGTTATTTTTACCTACAGAACGATGACACAGTTAATCGTTCGCATAGTGTGATGCTTTGCCTGGTTGGAATCACACCCATGTTGTAGCTGTCATCCAAAAACAACAAAAATATGTGTAAGAAAATAATAGTTCATACCAAGAAGAAATAAAAACTGGTCCCTGGATCAATACAATCTTTCTATTTGAGACTGTAAGGCTAACTTACACACTCAAAATGGAGTTATATCCATTCAAATATTTTATACCAACTTGAAAGTTACACAGAAAACCTATGGTCATCAAGCAAAAACCAAAAGCACCAGAGGGCCATTACAATTAGTACACCAACTTTTATTATATTTTGATGAAAACTGATATACTGTGTTCAGTATTCTATTTTACTAATTTTTCAATTGATGGTCTTTCATATTTTGTTTGGTCATGTATATTTACTACTTATAACTTTAATGGTTAACAAAATCCATCCAACAACTTGTATATAAAATTGCTACTTTGTTTATAATTGAATTCAGGTAAACCAATCCCACACCAGCTACACCAATCCAGTTCAAATTCAAGTGAAATAGCTGAAGCAAAAAAAGGTTTGAGGAGTCTCAGAACAATATTGAAATATAAATTGTTTCAAAGGCATAATGAAAAATGTAAATATGAAATATAATTTCTCAAGGCATATATTCAAACTTTGAACTCCAATAAAACTATACGTCTGAATGGGTTCAATAATATGGTTATAAGTTCACATGATATGGGAGTGAACAAAAATGAACTTACAGTTTCTCCAAAAGCTTATCAGTCATATCAATCCGGAAAGGATCCTTTGGGTCCATCTGTTTCAATATGTTTACTAACTTCTGAACCATATGGCATAAACCTGAATATCTATTCACATTTCCACCATCCCATACGCAAAAAAATAAAACGTATCAGCTAAAAGCTAAAATCTAAAACAGAGGAAATTGTATAGCATGAGAAAATATAAATAGTACTTTTTGTAATCGTCCCGTCCAGTAACATGGTAGCGTTGCATAATGAGGTTCTCTCTGTGACCCCCTTCCCTCTTCCATTCCAAAAAATTAACCTTCTTCAAAAGCTTCTTTTCATGAAACTTTAGCTTCCTCATTGTTCTTCACTGTCATCAGAAAGAATACACACAACACAACTAAATAATCGGTTTAATAAAGGTAGAAGAAGAACTGTTCAGTTCATCTATCAGCTAAGCTTTAGAAAGAAAAAAAAAAAAAGCAAATTGAACAATACCATAAATTGCTCTATCAAGTTCAAAACTTTTGACATGCAATCAATGTGATCCCTTCTTACAGTCCAGCTAAGTTCACAAAAGAAGGACTCAACTAAACAAAGTTTATTATGCCAATAATAATCATACTTGTATTGTATCTGTGCATCATATAAAACTGAATGAAAGAATATGCGATTCAGCGAAGCAAGGAGACACTGAAAAACGGTAAAAGAAAGAAAAATACCAGTAAATTGCTTTCCTTCGTAGCGGCGCCGACAAGAGAGAGATGAGTGCAAAGAACGGCGTAAGAGAGGAAGGGATTTAGACGATTTTATGTTTCGTAATTAAATATGGTTTTTTTAACATGTTAAAAGACCATTGTACCCTAATAATAAATAAATAAACCCTACCTCTACATTCATTCCCACCGCCCCAACGACGACGGAGACGCTCCACGACTAGAAAGCCGCCACCTCCAGATTGTCTTCAGATCTGCGAATCCGCGGTGGCGACGACGGAGACGACAACGCCGTCCGTCGAGAATCACCAGGATCCGCGATTGGTTGCAAAATAAAATTGAATTTTTATTTTTTTATGAATTGATGATTGATAGGCTATGATTTTGCACCACTCAAGAATGAATTTTTTTTATGACTTGATTTTGTACAATATGGAAGTTTCCATTGTTTGTATTTTTGTGCGATTGATTGAGGTGGTTTCATGTTTTTTTCAGTTGAGGTATTGAAGTTTGGTTGTTTGAGCAGATATTTTATTTATTTATTATTAGAGCATCTTTAATAAGAAGTGTTTACAGAATTTCTTCAAATAAATGAACTGTTTCCATGCCAGAATGGTTTTATAAAAAAGAAACATATTTTATATAAGCATTATGTTCTTAACAATAAAAAATTATTATCTGACATTAATCATTAATCTAAGAAAAGAGAAAAAAAAAATAACGGGAAGAAGAACAAGGCAAAGATTAACAAACCACGCGAGAGAGGTCGGCGGGTGTAGGTGGTGGTTGTGTGAGAGAGGTTTGCGGGTCACGGTGGTGGTTATGCGACGGAGGCCCGTGACGGTGGTTGAGCGAGGAAGGGACTGTGACGATGCTAGTTGACTAGTTGCTCGTGGAGAAGAAAAGCCAAAGGAAAGAGAGAAGGAAGCTCCCGCGCATGAAGAAGAAAAGCCAAAGGGAATGAAGAAAGAAGGTTTTGGTACGCTAATGGCTAGAGAAGAAAAAAAACAATGGAAAGATGAGAAAAACTTAAATAAATAAAAGCTGATAAAGATGAGAAAAGTTTGTGGTTCTATGAGATTGAAATCAACTGTCATAAAATTTGGGATAAAACTTTAAACAACAAATAAAAACTTTAGCCGTTATTTTATGTAATTTTAATATATTTAATTTATATTTATTATTTTTTTCAATTATTCATATTTCTTATTTATATTTATAAAAACTAAAAAAAATATTAAGTTTTAATTTAAAAAATATAAATGTATGAATTTTTTGGAATTTTTTGCTATTTTTTACTATTTAATTGTAAAAAAAATTTGTATAATGTTTTTATGAGTGATATGAATATATGAGAATCACCAAAATATTTCAATGATCACAAAAAAGTGATGAAAAAATTAAAGCAAGCATTTTGCATCGGAGGTGCTCAAAGCCTCGCTCTCTTTTTCATAAGGTTTTCCTGTAAGTAAAGTGGATAGCTCTGTCTCGGCTAAGCAAATGTTTTCTGCAGCACAATAATTGTTCACTGCAATCCCAAATTTTCCTCTCTCGACCCAGACATGGTCTTTAGCTCTCATTTGTCAGACCATTTTTTTCCTTCCTTAAAACACTTAATTTGTAGTTTCCGGCTAGGGTTCTCCTGGGGGTGAATTTTCCAATTTCTGGCGAAAGGTTCTCAAGATGGGGGACGAAGTTGTCATCTTGCTTTTCTATTTATTTTATTTGTTTAAAAAAGTTTAATTAAATAACCTTGATTGCCCTTCCCAAATCTCAACCATCCAACTCTATAAAGTAAGATCCAACGGGTATTAAGAAAGACAAAATTTATATTTCCAATTAAAAAAGATATGTGCACGGGCATAGAATTCTTTTATTCAAGTGTAAACTTGAGGATTGGAAATTGAAATTATTTGTAAAATATTCAATTGTCTCCGTTGGTGTGATTTATTTAAATCCTTGCATTGTAATTAATCTAACTTAGGTTAGTATTAGTTTACTTTTGTATGAAGACGAGTAAAGTTTTAAATTTGGGGAAGTTTACTTTTGTATGAGGATTAGTAAAATTTTAAATTTGGGGAGGTTTCAAAAACTTATTAACTTTTTGGTAACTGCATTAATTTGTCTAAACAGTAATTAAAATGGTACATTCAAGTGTTGAGTCTATAGTGATTTTAACTATATTTGAAATTTGTATATTTATAATTTTAAGTAAATAATGAAATTCAATATTTGTTAAATAATGATGTGGAATTATAAAATTCAATATAAATAAATATAATTAAGCATAACACATTAAATAGATAGAACATAAACACTTGGAGTGATAATTTTTTGTTGATGTAGAGTTTCGTGATGTATTAGGTGTTCGGTCTACCAAAACTAGTGTTGATGCAATGTTAGAGATTTTTCATTATCTAACATTATTTCAATTATTACCTTCATATGCTAATCTACCCTAATCATGATTTCGTATGTGAAAGAGCCTAATTTCACTCATAATTCCTTAAGAGCTACATCAAATAATTTACTTTAAGAATAAAGATGCATAATTAAGGTTAAATAATATCATTTTATCCCTAAACATAAATTACCTATATGTTCTTTTTCAAGTTCTTAGGGAGCAAATATTTATAATGCATAAACCCTATAACATACTTGTGCATATGTGATCAAACCATAAATAAGGCAATAAACTCATAAAAGAAGCAATAATATGTGAAATAACATTAAATAAATAGTAAGCATAATTACATCAAGAATGTTTGATTACTGAACTCCCAACAATTGGTGGTTTAGTTTCTTATTGTCATGAGAGACTTACAAATACAAAAAGAAAACAAGAGGAATGGAAAAAAATGAAAGAAAATGGAGAAAAGGGTCCCCAAACGAGTGAATTTTCTCTCTATTTGGTGCCTTTGTTTATGTTCTATTTGAACATCCTATTGACATAGTGCTTCCCCTCTTCCTATCTTCAAAACGTTACACTGTCATATTTTTCGACAATGACTACGCGCTAAGTTTATATGTGCGCGCTAAGCGTTAAAAGAGAAAAAATTAGATAATTATTATGTAATTTAAATATACAAATTACGTGTGCATGACAATTATCAATTAGTAGAGAAATGTAAAGAGGAAGGTGAAAACATGATTTAGGAGTGAAAGCATAGAATACAATACACAGGGAGAAGATTAGCTTAGATGGTTTTAGGCATAAAGAAGTGGAGAAAGAAGAAGAAAAAAAAAATCTCTATTGTGCATGTAGCTTTGTAAAATGGAGAAAGAAGAAGCTGGTTTCCCCTTCCCCATTTTTTTTGTTTTGAAAGAAAAAAGAAACAACAATTCATGGTGCATAGAATAGTAGATTTTTTTAAAAACTGACCCTAATCTCTTTAGTCTATTTTGCCCCCAAAAGTGGACAAGTGTCAAATTTTCAGTTGGTCTAATTTTGTAAAATCAATAGCTTATTCTCTAAAAAGATTTATTAGCAAAATTTGTAATATATAATTGACATTATCCTCATTTAGATTTTTATATCAGAAAGTGTATTATCAATAATTATTACATTTATGAATTAGAAATAAGAGTATTGAATATGAGAACATCATTTTCTAAAAATATTTACCGAAATATATTCGATTCAAAATATACTTAATTGTTGTTGTAGTGTGCAAATTTGTACTATTATCAGAAATATAATTAATATTTTATAAAGAGATAAATATTATAAATACAATGAATTAATTATGAGATACTTACCATATTTGCCTATAAAATTAAAATTTTATATTAAAATAAACATAATTAATTATTTAGTATTTATATTCTCTAAACATGAAAAAATAATTAAAATAATAAAGAAAAAATACAATTCAACCAAATTCTAATTTTTAGGCTATTTAAATTATTGTTTGCTATTATTTATTGTTGGGTAAAAAAAACCTCACATATATTTGTTGTTACTTTTATTTTCTTTTTATTATAATAAAATAATTAATTATAAACTTATAGGAGGTATACACATTTTTATTATATTCATACACCGATAAAATAGCAAGTGATTAAAGTTCAAATCCGGACTTTTGTCTGACTTTTGTATGCAGAGGAAATTACTTGGTTGAAAGTGAATAATCATGTTTGAGTGTCATTATATTTTCCAAGGAAATTAGTTTCAATGAACGAACAGGAACATTCTATTCTTTGTAGTAATGATAATAATAATAATAATAATAATATAAAAAAAAGCAAACACACACGTGGATGAAACACCTTTTCGTGGTATGTTATTGTAATAAAAAATTGAAATAATGATTAACAAATGAGTTTATTTTTTAATGCAATGTTAGGGTAGAAATTCTTACATTATTAACCACTTAAACATGATCTCATTTATAAATTTTAAAATAATTATTCTAAAAATTAATAAATTTATCATACATCATAAATTTATAATTGAATGATAGTAAAAAAATATTTTTATTAATATTTTCTAAATAAAATTTTAACAAATACTAATACTAATTACATTTCTATGAATAAAAGAAATACTAATTACATTTCTGGTAGTATTACAGTTATTTTTGTAAGACTATATTTTTAAGAGAAAATTTTATTAATATTTAATATTCAAGTTTATTACATTTCTATGGATAAAATAAAATTCTATTAATGTACTCCCAAATTGACATGAAAGTGGTGGTGGGGTGGAAAATTTTTAATTTTTTTAGTTTCTTAAAAATAAACAAATTTTATGAAATAAAAAATAATATATAGTTCATGTTAAAATAAGGTAATTCAGTAAAAAATTAACCTTTTAGAGTTAAATTTTTTAATCGGTATAATTTTTTCATATAATTTTTTAACTTTTTTAACATTTTTTTCTTCTCAACTAAATAAGTAAAGAATTTTTTTATTTATTTTTCTTTTATTATTTTTGTCCACTTCAACAACAGTTTTTACTACACTATTATCTTTTCCGTTATTCTTTCCCCATTTCTATATCTTATAATTTTATCCTTTCTATTCCTCTTCCTTTCATTTTTCTTTTATTTTACTTATTTAAATAGAGCATCAAGTTAAAAGTATAACACTTGGCAGTTGGGCTGCTCAAATATAAAATTATTTCGAAGTTTCGAATACGCATGTATTGCAGTCTTTTTTGGTGCGTACTAAAGTATTTTCAATAGATAATCAAACGTTATCTTTTAAGTCAAAAGATTATTAAAGTGAATTTTATCTTTTAATATTTTTTATATACATAATGATGATTTAAATACTGATCAATATATCTAGGAGGCTTAATTATATATCATTTGTAATTTTTACTAACATATGGGTTAAGTCTTACGTTTTAAGATTATTCTAAAAAACGTATCACTATCACCCTTCTCTTTTAAGCCGAAACTTTTTAATTTTATATATACTGGTGGCAACTCAAATCATAAAAGCATAAATTTTTTATTTATTTAAAATATTAGCAGCGTGCCAACTATCCCCTATTTACCTGGATACCCGTTGTTTGAACGTGTAAGGTGTAGTGCCACATTCATTATTAACTTTTTTTCTGGCTAAAGACTACATTCCATAATTTGATTCCTCTAAAAGACAATTAACCAACCAAATTCATTGTATTTTATTTTCATCAGACCCACCCAAAATAAGTTATCATAAAATAATTAGTATCATTTTTTTTAAATAATTAAGAATACAACTCTTTTCATATATTTGTAGATTTTCACATTAGTCTTTTATCATCATCGAGATTAAAGTTTCATTCTTTCATTTTTTTTTTATATAAATTTGATCCTCTATTATTTTTTATTATTTTAATCTTTCAGTTAATTTGATATTCAATATTAAATGTTTAGCAATGTAGTAGAATATCACGTTAGTTTATATGTTAAAATTGCAAAATCAAATTATAAAAAAATTCCAATAATTTTTTACATCTAAAATGTGTTCTGGGCAAGTCACAGGTGGCATGTTGCGGATGGCTAGTAAAACCCACCTAAAATATTATTACATAAGTTTGAATCATAAACAATTTCATCTAATTATTTAATTATTTTTTAGACAAATCTTTTCGTTATAAAAAAAAGATAAATCTTTTTAAGAAAGGTTGTTGCCAAACAAAGCAAGTAAAGTTAGATATGAATTTGATTTTTTAACATTAATTTCTATATTCTTGTAAAAAAGAACGTTAATTTCTATATTCTTGTAAAAAAGAACGTTAATTTCAATATTTGGTAGGCAATTCTCATTGACATTATATTGGATCTTTAAGTATTTGTATAATTGTATCAATCCATGTTGACATTCAATTTTCATTGATTATAAGATAAACTAAAATTACAATTAAACTTGTATTATTAGTCTCTGTCAACGCTGTACTTGTCTTTTTCTCAGATGATATGTTTCAAAAAGGAACAAACTAAAATTGTTAAACCTAACCACTAGTACTTTTTTAAAAGGCCGTCTGTAATAATTTGGACGGGTTAAAACGTGGTAAGTGGGAATTAGTATTATAACAATTACTACTAATTACTTTTAATTATTGTATGAAGAATCTAAGTAATCATCAGTTGTGAACACTGATTGAGACGGAGACCCTTCTTTCACTCTCTCTCTCTCTCTCTCTCTCCTTCTCTACGCGATCTCTTTCACTTACTTTTAATTGCGAATATTTTCACCACAAATCACTTCAAAATCCTTCTCTGTTTGTCGCATTTTGAGTCTCTGTGGGTCTTTTGGGGCTCTCTTATGCCGAGCTCCGCACGCTTCAGGGAATTTCCTCTCTCAGATTCCAGCTGAAAATTGCGCAGTGAGTTCACTTCAAATTCAGAGATGATTAATTGAAGTAAGTCTCCGCCTTTTTCGTCATTTCAGGGTACCCTTTTGCTGATTTCACTCGATGATCAAACAAGTTAGTTGATTTAGCTGTTTCCTTTACTCAATCATGTGCCTGTGGATCTTTCTTTTCAGGTGCATGTTTTTAACAATGGATTGGTAGTGCATCTTCGGATCCTGGAAATTTTGGTAGAATTAGAGGAAGGGAATTTGTAAGTTTGATTCTTTGTTCTTATTTTTTTTCTGGGTATGTGGGGGAATCTGGGTATGGAGACACACAAAAAAGTTATCATCATGGGTAGGTTAGTTTTGATTGAGAGCTGGATGCCAGTAGTTTTGACTATCTTGGTACAAATTTTGATGGTCAAAATTATTCCATTTAATTTCATCCCTGATCCCCCTTTCTTTTGGTTAGACTCTTGAGTTAGGATATATGAATTTTGCTTTAAAGTTGGAAAATAAGGAAATTTAATGATGAAAAGCATTGAATGATCCTGCCTCTAAAGTTATTCAAGCTTTGGGAGTTTTATGATAGTTTTATGATATACATCTACATGCAAGACATGTATAAGTAACGACTAATGATGTCATGTTGTATTAATTTATTTATTTCCAATAGTTTGGGGTTGGTGTTTTAACTACATGGCTTATATTCTTCATTGAGATTTGAGTTTGGAAACTGGGGACCAAGTATTAGCTGATGTAAGGTAGTTGTTTAATCTTTAATGCTTAGTTTATACTTTGTCATGTCAGATCAGATGTGTGGGCGTGCCATAATTTATTGACTAATATTCGTTACTAGTTAGAAGCTGTTGTATAAACTAAGAATCATGAATTGTTAGCTTCTATCAATTTGAACTGTCTTGTGGAGACTTAATGATTGAGAATTGATATGTATGCATGTATTGAAGAATTTGGATACAATATATACAATTATTATGACTTAAAAAGTATATTCATATTTTACTGATTGAAAGTACATGTTTTTCTCTGCTGCAGGTTTTTTGCAATAATAGTTCAATAACTGATTCCTGTCTCTAATTCTGAAGTTATTAGTTTTAAAGGTTTAATGGCTGTGTCATGGCTTTTGTAACTCCATCTACTGATGTGAAATGATAGATTTTTGAACTCTTACTGGGATCCTTTTAAGAAACTTGCTTGCCACATCTCACTTTATAAAATACAAATATGCTTACATGGTGGGGAAAATCATCATCAAAAGAAACCAAGAAGAAAGCAAATAAGGAAAGTTTCTTTGACAAACTGCACCGAAAACTTAGAATTTCATCTGAAGGTAAAGCAAGCATTAGATCTGGAGGATCCCGTAGACATTGCAATGACACAATTTCAGAGAAGGGGGATCATTCTCCATGTGGATCAAGATCGCCTTCACCTTCCAAAGTGGCAAGGTGTCAAAGTTTTATTGATAGGCCTCATGCTCAGCCACTTCCACTTCCTGGTCTGCACCCTTCAAGTGTAGGCCGAGTAGATTCCGAAATTAGCATATCATCAAAATCAAGATTGGAAAAAGTCTCCAAGCCATCATCGTTTCTTCCGCTTCCAACACCTGGATGCATACGTTGTAGGCCAAACCCTGCAGATTTGGATGGAGATATGGTCACTGTTTCAGTCTTTAGTGATTGCTCTGCTGACAGTGATGAGCCGGCGGACTCCCACAGTCGTAGTCCTCTAGCAATTGACTGTGAGACTGGGACTAGAACTGCTGCTGGCAGTCCTTCCAGGTAGCTTCCTCAAACTATAATGTGCTTCCAGATTGTGATTGAATATATTAGAAATATATATATTTTCTCCTTTACTCAAAAGTTGCCTTCTTTCTGAAGCTCGATGCCCAAGGATCAACCTCCTGCTGTTTCCCAACTGAATTCAACAGGAGTAAAGAAACCAGGAAATATTCTAAGTAATCATATGTCTTCTACTTCACCAAAACGTAGGCCTTTACGCAACCATGTTCCGAATCTTCAGGTTCCTCCTCATGGTGCCTTCTATAGTGCTCCTGATAGTTCCTTGTCAAGTCCATCAAGAAGTCCATTGAGAGCATTTGGCACAGATCAGGTGTTGAATTCTTCTTTTTTGGCTGGAAAGACATATCCAGAGATCAATTTTGTTGGGTCTGGGCATTGCTCTAGTCCAGGTTCAGGTCACAATTCTGGGCATAATTCAATGGGAGGGGACATGTCAGGACCGTTACTATGGCAACCAAGCAGGGGTAGCCCTGAGTATTCTCCAGTACCTAGTCCCAGAATGACTAGCCCTGGTCCAAGCTCTAGAATTCAGAGTGGAGCAGTCACACCTATTCATCCCAAAGCCGGGGGAACACCCACAGAATCACAGACTCATCGTTTGCCTCTTCCTCCTTTGTCAGTTTCAAATTCCTCACCGTTCTCTCATTCAAATTCTGCAGCAACATCTCCATCTATGCCAAGAAGTCCAGCTAGAGCAGATAATCCAAGCTCTGGCCCACGTTGGAAGAAAGGGAAGCTGCTTGGCAGCGGCTCATTTGGACATGTCTATCTTGGCTTCAATAGGTACGTATTTTAGTTAAAATGTTCTTAATCTCACATTTATTCCTTTTTTTAATCTATCATTTCTATTATGAATCTTAATAAGAATTGCTTTGTTTAAAATGTTTGTCTCTTTTAGTGAAAGTGGCGAAATGTGTGCAGTGAAGGAGGTTACCCTGTTTTCAGATGATCCCAAGTCTATGGAAAGTGCTAAGCAATTTATGCAGGTAAATTGACTCCTTACTAATCTAGTGAATTTCATGCAGGTAAATAATTCATTTTCTTTAGGTGCAATTTATACTTTTCTGGTTCTGATTTAAATTTGACATTACTTTGAAATCTAACTACAAAATTACTGGCAGGAAATTCATTTATTAAGCCGTTTACAGCATCCAAATATTGTCCAGTATTATGGTTCTGAAACAGTAAGTTCTCTCCTTCACTTCCTGTTTACAAAACCATACTGACAGTACATGTTAGCATTCAGATTCTGATGCTTTCCCTCCTGTGAGTGATGATGAGTTATTGTGAGTTTTGTTCTAGAGTCTAGACTGTCATTTCTAGTGTATATGCATTATATTCTAGATTTCTAGTTACAGAATATTTGTTTCTGGTGGTTTATCTGATAACATAGAAGTGGGAATTTCTCAACGGTATTTGTTATTGTGGTTCCTTATAGAGGCTTCTGAATCACCCCTTGAACAGGTCGATAACAAGCTTTACATACACCTTGAGTATGTATCTGGAGGCTCCATACATAAACTTCTTCGAGAATATGGGCAATTTGGTGAACTAGTTATTCGTAGCTATACTCAACAAATTTTGTCAGGGCTTGCTTATTTGCATGCTAAAAATACTCTCCATAGGTAAACTAAATCATCTATTCATGATTTCAATGTTTAAAACTTTAAGTTGTTGCTAAGTTCTGATGTAGTGATGTCTATCTTTGAAATTGCATTTATTTGTGAAGGGATATCAAAGGAGCAAATATACTGGTAGATCCAACTGGTCGGGTCAAGTTGGCAGACTTTGGCATGGCAAAACATGTAAGCTTAGAGATAATAACTATCCTGTATTCACTATATCTGTATTTAGGCTAAATGAGTTAGATATGAACATTGGATTGGGATGCCTAGTGAAATTATGCATCTGTTGGACTCCAGAAATAAACACATTGATTTCTGAATAAATTATAGAAATAACCTAGTTTTAAGGCTAGATTTGAGTACAAACACTGGGTTTCCCCCTAACACAACGTTTCTGTTAGGATCTAATTGCATGATATGATGAGACTTGGGTTCCACATTAGAAGTATGGGATTTTAGTGTGGGGTTTATAAGGCCTTGAGCTTTCCAACTCAACAGCTAGGTTTTTTGATATAATTCTCCCAAGGTTCTTATCAATTGGTATTAGAGCTTTAAAATGTTATAAGGTACAAAGATGGAACTTGTCCCCCCCCCCTTCTACCCCCAAATATGCAGAGAAAACATAGGAACGAATAACAGGAGCAGAAAAAAAAGTCAAATTAATATTGAAGTAGGATGTTGAATAAACCAGAATACAGAACCTAAAGAAATAAATTTCCCAATAAGACTAGAACCTTCTCTGAATCTCCTTTGTGGACTACCGACCTCATGTCAGGGGGTGATGGTCTGATTTCCATGTAGACCAAATTCCATATTGTAAAGAACTTTCAAGTCCCTGCTTATACTAGTTAACACATGAAACTCTAACTTCAGAGACAGACACCATCAACAAAGGCATTGGATTCTTCTGTTTCTATTGAAGTTATTTTGAGATTGCATCTGGTTTATTGATTTTCTAATTCTAAATGATTTAATTAATCCAAAGGTTGCATAATTTGTCCTGTTTGCCGTACTTATACCTTACATAAACTATACCTTACATAATTTGCAGATAACAGGGCAATCGTGCCCATTGTCATTCAAGGGAACCCCTTACTGGATGGCTCCTGAGGTTCTAATATTTTCCTTAAACCTTTTTTTCTTTTATATTTTGATTGCGTCTTAGATCTGTGACTCAGTATCATTGCTTTCTGATGATTCAGGTTATAAAAAACTCTAATGGATGCAACCTTGCGGTGGATATATGGAGTCTTGGATGCACAGTTTTGGAAATGGCTACAACCAAACCTCCTTGGTTTCAGTATGAAGGGGTTAGTAACTTATGTCAATATATCCGAGCTTACATTAATTTCTTTTATCCTTTTCTTTGATATGTATTTGAAGTATTTATAATGTAAAAAGTGCTGATGGTAATTTTTATTATAAACATGACACCCTTGTATTTTATTTCTTCTTATGGGTTGATATATTTGCATGCTATCATAACAGGTTGCTGCCATGTTCAAGATTGGTAATAGCAAGGAACTCCCAACCATCCCTGATCATCTCTCTAATGAAGGAAAAGATTTTGTTAGGAAATGTCTTCAGCGTAACCCACGTGATCGCCCTTCAGCCAGTGAATTGTTGGACCACCCCTTTGTAAAAAATGCTGCACCTTTGGAAAGACCTATTCTGGCTCCTGAAGCATTGGAACCTGTTGCTGGGATTACACAGGGAGCAAAAGCTCTGGTATGTAAAATATTTTCTAACATAAATTGTTTAAAACTCAATTTTATTTTGTAGCATGTCCACATTAGCATTGGAGGGTAGCTTGTTTGTCTTTCATTGCATGTATGCCGCTTAAGTATCAAATTATCCCACTGCCTCATTTGTCTAAAACATGATAGAACAAAATAGGAAGCATCTGCTCTGCCTCATGAAACTGTGATGTGAATTTTTTGTCTTCATGCTTTCATGTTCCTTGTGACTGATTCAAATGTTTTTGGTGTGTATATTGTATAGGTTATTCATGCTCTTGGCAATACACACATATAATTTTTTATTTTTTATTCCAAGTCCGGCATATTGTGTATTTTCAGGATCTATATCCTCACTCCCTTATCCATGTATGTGATAGGACGGGATCATAATATGGAAAAGAAATAGAATGTTTATTGACAGAATCCTGTCTCTAGATACTCTTGGTGTTTGAGAGACCTGGGCTGAGTGGGCTATCCCTCTCAATTTCATTCCCAAAACCAAAGATCCTGCTCCCATTCTCCCCTTTTCTCCTAGTTATACTCTCTTCACCTTTCATTTATGGATCTAACCCACTGATTGACAGTCCAGCTATCAGACTAGCTAACTCCAGTTGTCTATTCATGACAGTTATTAACTGTTATTTCTGTTACTAACTGATTCAAGCCTCACTGAGGTTTCTAACAGTATGTTGCCATGGAAATTAGTCTTGCATGAGCAGAAGGGAAAGGCAGGCACAGTAGCTAGAGACATAATATGAGTTAAGAGATAGTCGAACAACAGTTGGAACAGAATAAAGGTTCTAGGATTTACAAAGTGAATTCCCTTTCTGTCAGATCAGGCTAGAATTTTATGTTAAAGACTTAGAGTACATGGATGGAGTTCAGTTAAAGGACTGTTGTAATATTAAGAATTGTGGTAATGAGTTTTTTTAACAGTAACATAAATTTTGTTTAGCATCTACATCTCTATATTTTTTTTTTTTTTGATCGGCATCTACATCTCTATATGAATGCAGGCTCTACAGTGTATCTGGTTTAAGTCTTTTCATGAACTAACTTTCAAATGTAATATCTTATCTAAATTTTGTTACATCAATGGAACTATTTATAGTTGCTTCTCATTTTATTTCTCCTTCTGTATCCTCTTGTTATTATAATAATATCATGCATCTTTGATCAATTTTCAGGCCATGGGACAAGGAAAGAATCTTTCTAGCTTGGATTCAGATAGACTTTCTGTTCATTCTTCTAGATTTTTGAAAACTAATCCTCATGAAAGGTCTACTATCTCTCTCACACTCACTCACTCACACACTCACACACACACACACACAGAAACATGCATGCAAGACTGCTGACTTAGTCAATGGTAATCTGACATTTTGTTATTAATCTCCAGTGAAATCCATATTCCAAGGAATATATCTTGCCCTGTTTCTCCCATTGGAAGCCCACTTTTGAGGTCAAGATCACCACAGCACAGGAATGGGAAAATGTCTCCTTCTCCTATATCTAGTCCTCGGACTGCTTCTGGGGCATCTACACCTCTTGCTGGTGGCAGTGGTGCCATTCCATTTGGTAATCACTCTAAACAGTCAATTTACTTTCAAGAGGGTTTTGGAAACATTCCCAAGTCCTCAAATGGTGTCTACATGAATGGCCATTCTCATCACGACTCGAATGTTGACATTTTTCGAGGAATGCAAATGGGGTCTCACATTTCACCAGAACTGGTTTCCAGTGAAAATGATGTTTTGGTTAAGCAGTTTGCAAGGCATCCTCATGCAGAGCCATATGATTTTCAGTCGGTCTTGGCAGATCGTGTTGGCCGGCAGCTGCTGGGGGAACATGTTAAGATTAACCCATCCATTGATCTCAGTCCCTACTCGTCTTTGCTTAGCTGGCCAAACGGTTTATGGCATCAAGATTTTTCCTAAAGTTTCTTATAATACCTTTGGTTAGCAGATCTGTTCATTGTTCTATTTGCAAGAATATAACTATACAATAAGGAGCCAAAGCACAAGAGAATCAATGTAAATAAATTTGCATCCGAGAATAGGCTACATGGGGCACAAAAGTGCATTTTGCATGGCTTCAGCTCGGGCTTATGGAATTCATTCGTGCCACAGCATTAAACATTTTGACAATTTGTCTATATCAAGCAATCAACTCACTCAAATGCTGACTTGTTCGAAGAGGAACTTCTGTTGTATGTAACATATTTAAAGCATCAACGCATGAGAGGTTTATCTCCTGCACTTAAGATACTAGAAATGACAGTTCATGCAATGACAAATGCATCTTCTGGAATTGGAACACCATATAGATGCCAGAGAAAGGGTTAAATTGATACAAAACTTAACTTGCAGACTCTTTTTTTGGGAGGTTAGACATTTCTGACAGTAGATGGGAAACTGTATTGTGATCATGCATTTATGGATGGGGAAGTCAAGGTTTTGTAGAGAGTCCATGCATGATGCATGTTATGTTTAATTGTGGGCGATGAAGTATTATTGCCATTGTATAGTCTACTACTTGATCTGTTCTGTACATTATTATTCAACAGTAAAATGGAAGAAATCTGATCTTATGATCCTCATCGGATTATACAGGGCTTTGAAACAAATCTGGTTGGATGAGAAAAATTGGATGCTTTGAAAGCACCACTGAATATATATTACTGGCCATCACTATCCCCTTCTGATTACATTCTTAACATTATAGTTGAAGTACTACAAATGTAATGCTCACTCACTGAATGCCCAATCTTTTTAAATGAATGTTAAATTGATACTATAAACGTAATGCCCACTTTTTTTTTTCGTCATTCCCCCAAATGGAGTAATGGAAACATTTTCCATTCAACTCCCCAAATGTTACTGTTTCTTCATCATTTTCTCTTTTCAATTGTACTATACCTTTATCTTCCATTCATATTGTGATCATTTTTTCGTTCTCAACATCCAATCATTCTCATCCATGATGAGTTGCAATTATATGATGTAGAAACGACGACGATTTTAGAATTTGCACCTTTTTTTAGTTTTTTTCTTCTATTTGACATTTACATTCTGATTATTTTTCTTCGTGTATGCATGATGTTGTATATGTTTTTCTTTGTTCAATTTGAGATTGGTCAAACTAGCTAATAAATTGTAAGATTTTTGGGAAGAGATTTGTGGAAAATGATGCATGTTTATTCCGTCAATTCCTTCAAATCTTGTTCGGGTTAAATGTCTCGGTATGAATGAAATCTCGGTATGAATGTATTTGTAGAGATAATTCTTTGATTTTGATTTTTCTTTTTTTGTAATTGAATCTAAGGATTTTTTTTTATTTCTCTTTTTTTGTCATTGTGATTTAATTTATTTTGTTTTTTTTTTGTCCTCACTCATTGAAACATGTGAAGGGTTAAATGTAGGTTTTTTATTTTGGTTTCTTTGAGAATCTGAGAAGAGAATTTGAGCCTACACTTGAGAAAAGGAAATAAGTTTCATTATTAGTTGATGAGCCTAGGTTATGTGTTCTTAAATTCTTTTAACCTTTCTGTCCAATTTAGAAATATTTTTTTGCTTAATTTTGTTATCAGTTTATGGCTATTATAATTTGTTGCTTATAAGTTTGCATACAATGTATATTTCTTTTATGTTTTAGATAAGATACGAAAAGATTCATGTTTTATGGTCCTTAGAAGTTTTTTTTAAAATACTTGAAAAATTATTTTTTCCCCTTTTATATGTGAAGATGATAAAATCTTGAAATTTTATAAAGTGTTTTGCAAGATTCAATGAAATTGTTTATGCTAACTCATGTACCTCTCTTTATTGTTCATGTTTTTTTTAAAGACATTACAATAGATAATATTTTTGGAATGTACATATTTTAAAATTGAAAGGATTCTTAACTTTTTTTTAACTTTTATTTTTATTAAACTCCTTATGTTACTCATTTTCTTCAGAGTTTTCAATAACTATTTTTAATTATTTTTCTCCCCTTTCTTTTCTTCATTTTTTTTGTGAATTGTTTTTGTTTCCATTTGAAAAAAATTAAAAAGAATAACTAAGATAAGCTAATTTTAAAAACCTACAAATTAGTTAACTAAAACTGCCCATTTTTAAATTTTAAAACCTACCAATTTATTAATTGAAATTGCTTATTTTTTAAATTTTAAAAATCTGCCAAATGAAAACTTATATCTTTTTGTTGTCAATTATTTAACAAATCAATATTTTAATTAAAATTGTCCATTTTTAAATTTGAAAAATATACTAATTTGTTAATTGTAACTATCCATTTTTAAAATTTTAACATATACTTTCTTCAAATTAATAACAATATTCAAAGAGATTTAAAAAAAATTTCTTTTAAATTTTGTTTTATCTTTGTGCATGTAGGGAAAGGAAACCATGAAAATATATAATTTTTTAATATTCCAGGATTGTAAAAAAATGTGTGGTGTTGTATTGGCAAAAGACTCTTAATCTAAAGAGAGAAATTAAAAGATATAAGACAAATTAAAATCTCTTATATTTATAGACTTTTTCAACTATCTTCTTCTTTTTCTATTGTTTTATTTTTATTTACATACTTTATTGTTTCTTCTTAAGTGTTTTTATAGGTAAAGAATAAAAAATCTAATGATTTTTCTCTTATCTCATTCTCATGCTATAAGTTTTTTAAATTATTTTTTTATTATCTTTGTATCTTTAGGGAACAAAAGTTATGATAGTATATAATTTTCTAATATTCCAGTAGGTAAAAAGATGTATGGTGTTGTGTTGACAAAGAGAAAAATGAGAAGAAATGGGATAAACAAAGTAAAAAACATCTTACATTTTATAGATTTTTTAACTATTTTCTTCTTTATTATTTTTGTTTACTTTATTGTTTCTTCTTAAGTATTTTTACCCGTAAAGAAGAAAAAATCTAATAATTTTTCCATTATCTCATTCATATTATAAGTTTTTAATTGTTTCTTATTATCTTTGTGTCTAGGGAATAAAAGTCATGGGAATATTAAATTTTCTAATATTCAATGATGGTGACAATATGTATGGTGCTGTGTTGTTGACAAAATTTTTTATATGAAAAGAGAATAGAGAAGAAATGGAGTAGGTAAAGTAAAGAAACCTCTTACATTTTATAAACTGTGTTAACTTTATTTAATTTTCAATTAATTTTTCCTTTTATGAATTTTCTTTTATTTTTTATCGCTCTGATTTTCATTCTCATTTTTGTGTGTAGTTGAAAGATTTGAAGTTTGCATGTCATGAATCTATAGAAAATAAAAAAGAAAAAAGAAACATAATTGTGAAGAACATGATGATATATTGTTCTCTCTTTTTGTCTTTGATCATGTGAGTATTTAGACATACATTTGTATTGAAATTGATTTTTGGATTTGTTTAAATAATTTTTTTTGCTGAATTTTATGTTAAGATCATCAACATTAAATTATGAAGAAGTGACTTAATCGATAGTTGATAATATTAAGAAATAGTTTTATTGAATTTTTGTAAGGCATTTAAGATGACTTTTCCTCTTAAGTGGAGTTTATAAAAATTTTATGCAAGCCATTGAAACATGAATGTTACCTTACAAAAAAATAAAACATGAATTTTAATATTTTTAAGCTAATGTGTTCCTATAATGACTTCAATATAATACTATCCTTATTTTTTCTTCTTCTAAAAAAGTAAATAAAAAAGATTAGTTAATTATTTTCATTGTCCTAAAAATTTCTTATTTATCAAATGCAAGCAGAAAAATAAACATCATTGTATATTTCTATAATTTGTTAATTTTGGATATAAATGTTTAAAAAATGATAACAAATTCAAAAACACTATCAAAGAAAACATGACTTGAATGAGTTTTTTTGTTTTGTTTTGCAATTACTATTAGAATAAAGGTTCGTATAATATTTACTTTCTACATATATTTTTTTATATTTACTTTATATATTTATCAATTTCTCTTATTCTTCTCTTGATAACATATCTTACTTTAAAATACATAAAAAAATCCTTACAATTGAAGTGTATACACCCTATGAGCAAAGATAATTAACTATCAAAATAAGAAAAATAAATTCAACAAGTGACATAATAATGTTACCATTTCAATATTTCATAAATACATTTATTAAATAGAATGATATTCAAGTATGTATCACAAATGATTTGATTAATTGCATATAAATAGACCAATATTTACAAACATAATATATTAATATCATGTTATTATAACAAACAAATAGACATAAGTAAAATTATATGTACATTACAAAACATATTAAACTAAAATTAATATACACATCAAATTTACATATAATAAGAAATATTATTTCAATATATAAATTTTATTACAATAAATTATGATAGTGCAATAGAAATGACTATCGTGTCTGTGTTTTTGCCAGTGTATATAATGACTTCGAACAAGATGGGTACTTAATTTTTACATATAATAAGAAATATTATTTCAATATATAAATTTTATTACAATAAATTATGATAGTGCAATAGAAATGACTATCGTGTCTGTGTTTTTGCTAGTGTATATAATGACTTCGAACAAGATGGGTACTTAATTTTGACTGACAAACAAAATAAAATAGTTTTATTATTTTTTTTTCCAAATTTGAAATAAAAAATTGGTTAATTTGAATTTAGTCATTAATTGATAATCGAAGTGAATATTAATGCTTAAAAGAGATCCTCTAAAAACGAAGGGTGAATAACATGATTCAACTTCCCAGTCAAAAGTGGTTGAAAGAAAAGTAACTGAAAGTAAAATGTACCAAGAAGTTTACAAACATGGTACGAAGTGCAGTGTGTGTGAGCAAGGGAGGAAACATAAGTGAAGGATAAAAGTATTAAATAAATTTATTTCCTCCCTTACGAGCCATGAAAGTGGAGAAATATAAGTGAAGGATTTACTTTTTTTTTGTTTAATTTTAAAAATTAAAACATAAAAGTATTAAATAAATTTATGTTAAGAAAAATAATATAGTAAATTTTTAATTTTTAATTTTTAAGTTAAATTTAATTTACTAATTAGTGTAAAAGGGTTTATATATATATATTATTTTCACTCACTCTTCTACATGACCTTTAAAACAAAGAAAGACCATTCTCATTTAAAACAAGTTCCCAAGAAATTAAAGTCGTCCATCAATTAAGGTGAAGAGTAGTTTAAGAAATACTACTGTACTGGTTTTATTTTTTAAATGAATTGAAAAAAATAAAGTTAACTACAGTAATTTGTAGGACAGAAAAATCATATTAAAGAATTGTAGAGTGCAAAAAACGGTTTGATGATTCCATAAAAGGAGACTTGAGAAGAAAGAAACGACGGTCGGGGCAGTTGTGTCATGTCAAGTGCGTGTGTGTGAGTGAGACATTTTTGAATTTCCTTAGAATGTTTTCGTCTTAGGGTTTGCACTTCTCCAAAGTCAACTCTGTTTCTGTTTCTGAGATTCATTCATTCGGTGCTCGAATTAACGATACTAATGTTTATGTTAAGCTTCCCTTTCCATAAAGAAAACGAATCACCTCCTTCTTTCTTCACCACTTTCAACATTCATTATTATTATTATTATTATTATTATTATTATTATTATTATCTTTTTCCATAATAATTACATACTGTATTATTTTAATTTTGTCTTCCTTGTTTGTAACAATTTTTGGGATGCGTAATTCTTTTCTTCTTTCTGTTTTGCCAAACAGTGAGAGTTAATAATGGGACGTAAGAGGAAGAATCGATCTAACAGTGCCACAGGTATACACATTTTATCTATCTACTTGCTTTAGACTCAACCACAGTACTAGTAGCTTCAGTTAGTTGCTTGAAGCATGAGTTAGCTGTACTTATACATGTTTCAGATTCAGATGCGTATTTGTTACACGTGATTAAATACTCTGTATTCACTTATCACTTCGTATTCACCAATTAACTTGGTTTTAGCTCTTGTTAAGATCTATTTATGGAGTTCTCCAAGTCTTTCCCTAGGAACTTGAAAAATACTCTTGTTTGCCCCTCCTAGACCTCTATAATTGTTCCAACTTTAACTCTTTTAAGTATATTTTCTTACTTGAGTTGAAGCATTATGGAAATTGTATTGATATTTTGATTTTGATTCTGATAATTTTTTTATTTATTGTTATGGTATATCCTGCCATTCCCATAGTTTTAGAAATTTTGTTGTGGCCCTGTCCTGTACGGCTGTACCAATACCAGTACCTATACCTGTGTTACTTTAATATTTCCATTATGAGTGTGTGTACTCTACTGGTATAAATTCAGACTTCAGAACTTATGTTAGTTAACCTTGACTCTACCCTAGTACATTAACGTGACCATTTGTGCTTCTCTGTATCAACAGCTGGTAGCATCTCTGAAGCCGTGCCAAGTGAGGCAATTGAACCTTCAAGCAGTGGTAGTTGTGACAAAACCTCCTTCCTTTAATGTACCTGTTTCAAAATCCTTTTTGGCTAATAAATTCTCTAATGTTGATTTCTTCTAACTTGTAATCCTTAACTGTAATACTAAATTTGTGCTAGTGTGCCTTGATTCTATGACATAAATGAGAGTCACATGATCAATTTTTTTGGGAACAATGATGGCATGATGGGGGCAAAACTAGAAAATTTTAGGCATGCTTGCTCACATTGAGTATAAGATTTTCATAGAGGAGATAGATTTCATCTACTTGAAAGGACTTCTTTGAAATTTTTTGCATAGTATTCAAGGAAAAAAAAATGTTTGCGTGTGTGGTTGCAGCCCCACCCTTCTATGTAGTTCCATCCCGGTGCACTGAGCTTTGATCCTAACAGATGCTGCAAACTGCTAAAACCCCACAGTTCTAGGCTCTAGCCAAATCCTAGTGATTTGATCATGTATTATTCAATTAGCTATCAGGGGCTCTGAAAATAGGGTACCTGTGCCATTGGATACTTCCAGCAGTCAAGAATTAAAGAAGGCTGTGGACAAAAAATCCCTGTCTATGCTGAACAAGCTATATTACTTTTGTACTCGTCGACCAAAGGCACATGAGGAATTGAGGTACAAACCTTAGGTATCTTAGTATTTTGATGTTGTATTTGTTGTCTTACTGATGTTGAAAATCATATATTCAAATCCCAGTGTCTTGGTTAGCATGTTTGGCATTTACTTAAACCGCAAGGATGGCTATACCATGAAACCAAAAGGGTGGGTCAATAATATGGTCTGTATCAAAAATGCAGAAGGCTTAATTTAAGCTGCTAGTTATTTGTGATATAACTCTGAAAAAGTATATATAATGTTCAGGTGATTTTAGCTGCTGGAAAGATAATGATGGAAGAGGAGAAGGCAACAAATGGGGCTGTCACTCGTCATATGTTTAGCCCACAATTTGTGGTGAGTAGTTAAGTATAATGTTTATAAACAAAAGAGCTGTTGAAGGACAAGGACCCATGCTATCGACATTTATGGTAGTGCTATTGTTTTTCTATATATGTTTAGTCAGCATAACACTCTCATGTCAGTCAGTGATGTTTCTGTGTAGAATAAGGTAATATGCGACTTAAATCAATCTAATGAAGATAGCTACAAGCCTTGGTGTATTGAGGATGTATCTCTATTCATCTTGCCGAGTAAACTGGGTTATGATATTAATCAGTGCAAATTGGTAAGTATGGTGCCACCTTATATGCCTTTTGTTTTTGAATGAAAATTATTATGGTTTGTAAACAACCTCTGGGTTTGGTGGTATGCAATGTCTTTCAGATAAATAATTTGTCCTTTTTTCAGATTTTTGCACCAACTTTGTTTGAGGAGCATTGGTCTTGTTATGCATTTGAGCCCAAGGACAAAATTTTGTATGTGTTAGATTCGATGCATGATAAATTCTCAACTAGCAAGAAGAACTTGGATGATGCAATGGTAGTATTGAACATTCCTTTTCCCTCGGGAAATATTTACAATAGTTTTGTCAAATTTTTATCCCTAACTTTACTGTCTGATCCAACCAATCAATGGTTTTTTTATGCAAAGAAACGTCGTTTTGAGGAGCTGCTGGTATTGATGAATCCTGGTTTGACCAAAGAGAATGCATCAATAACACTTCTTCACGTTGATGTTCCTAGGCAGCAAAACATGTGAGTAACGTGTGTAGCTCTAATGTTCATTTATGTAGAAAACTCAATTCATTATTGGTGCTAATAATATATTGTTTCTCATTGATGCTTTATATGTTTGATAAGTCATGATTGTGGCATCTATGTGCTGAAATACATGGAAATTTGGGATGGGTCAATAAAATGGCAAGACAAAACCATGCCTGATTATCAACGCGTGAGTATTGATTTGTCTTTTACTAAGCTAACATGTGGAAGTGGGACTTACTTATAAAAAAATTGCAGAAAGAAATCTTGAAGTTTCGGCAAAACCTTATATGTGGATGGGTTCAACATCCTAAAAATGAGGTTAGAGAAGAGCTTTTGAAGGCAGCAGGACTATGGGGGAAATTATGCTGACTGACATTGACTATCAAGTTAACACGTCTACTAAGAGATTTCGGTTATACATAGTTATTTTAAAAAAAATGAAATACAGTTTTAATTCTTCATCTAGGGCACCCAAACTTAATATGAAAACGTAACACCTAGTTCACACTTTACTTGTATCTTGGGCATCCAAACTTTAATGCCCTGTGTACTCCAACACTGGAATATATTAGTTTCTATAAAGTTGTAACACATTTTTCTCAGCTTGTTTAAAAACTACAAAAATTATGTACCTCATTACCTGGAGGTTCCACGTTATACGTAGGTAAAAGGGAAAGATATTGTATGCAAGCCATAATTCCTGCATTGTTTCTTATAATACAAACAAATCAGAAAATAATATTACTCCTGTGTTTCCTTAAATGATCAAAATTAAGAGAGCTCAAATGCAACATAGACACAAATAATGGGAGAAAACTAGTGACTAACAACTTTACTAAAAACAAAGTCCTAAAAAAAATAGTGAAAATAAAGTTGACAATGTGATCCATGTCATCTCCATTTCTTACATCAAGATGTTCAATGGAAGACCAGAGGACTTAAAGTCTGATGCAAATTTCTTGACAGACTCCATCGAACTGAGATCTAACTCCATGGCATCAACTTTGGCGGAGGGAATCTCCTTAAGTATTGTTTCATCTTTAGTGGCAAACATATTTTTCACTCCCATAATCACATGGACACCACGCAAAGAAAGAACTCGTGTAGTCTCGGCACCAATACCACTGGATGCTCCTGTTACCATAATGTCCGGATACCACATTTAAACAATGGAACATTCTAAGAATTGCTTATCATGCCAGTTGGAATTCAACGAAGCATGCATATGCAGAGATGCACAAGTTATGCCCCACCAAAGACTCCGGCTTTTGTTGCTGCATTAACAGAGTGCAATCATCTTGGGCTAAATTATAGAGTCAAATACAAAAGGCATTAGTTCAATGTGGTTTTGTATCTTCATTTCTAGTTCATTGAACTAGAAATGAAACATTTTTCAATTTGTTCAGTCCATCATTGAACTGGATAGAAGAAATTTTGCATCAAAGCATACGAATAAATAGTGATTTTTCTTAGCCAACTATTAGGACAGAACAGCATCAGCAAGATCAGAAGAAAAAGTTATCAGGAAAAAATGATTTTTTTTCTAAGGAAAAGATACCTATCTGGAAATTATATAAGAAAAAGAAGAAAAATAGAAAGAAGGGAGGGACCTGTGACAATGGCAGTGAGACCTGTTCCATCAATTCCTTCGGTGACTTGCTCTGCAGTGGATGATGATGAAAACCCAGAAGCCCCTTTTCTGCTGAATGGCCACATCTTCTGCACGCACTATCTCTCTATCTTTCTCATTCTCACACAAGTCAGCGTTGCACCACCACCTGAAACTGAGATACAAGTGACCAACCAAAGTGGATTTTGTTAATCAATCAGAAAAGTAAACAACAAGTCAACAACTAAAGAGGAAAAGTTATATACGTCTTATAACAAAAATTCCTGACACATCAGCTAATAGCATGTTCTTGAGAACATAGGACATATGATGTCCCAAAAGAAAGAGGAGAATCTGTCTCAGCTCCTTACTTTAGCTACCCAATAAGCCAACCGACGTGGATATAGATAATACTGCATGTATTATTACATTTATGTCTTATCCAATGACAAACAAGAAAATATTCGTTAATTTTTAAAATAATTGTATATATTAAAGCCATATGAAGAATGTGTTTTAATTCATTATTGTATTAAAAAATCATGTATTAATTATATATGCCTAATAAACACTATGAAAACTATGATATAAGTTAGTTTGATTTTTTTATAATTATAAATGTTTTAATTTATTGTTTTAAAAATTGTTTAAAGCTAATTTTTAAAGTTAAAGTGAGATGAATTTTTATTATTTTTTATATTTTCTATTAAAAAGACGTGAATATTTTTTTAAATATGAATTTAAAAGAAGTTATTATAAAAATCAATAAACTTATTATAGATAATAATTTTTAATTAGATTACAATTGATGCGTTTTAATTATTTTTTGTTAAAAATCAAAATATACTTTTAATATTACTTTTTTGTTTCTTGTTAGTTCTTTTTCTCTTTGTCTCTTTCTCCTTTTTTTCCTTCTTTTCTTTTTTTTTTATCTTATTTTTTTTTAACATCCTCGTATCTATAATTAAATTTATTTATCACCAACCACAATTAATTTGGACTAAAGATGTTGATGTTAAAAAAAAATCAAAATACACTTTTAATATTTTTTTGAAGAAATTGAAGAAAAAGTTACAATCTATGATTAGATTTGAAAATTTAATGATAATAATAATTTGATCTAAAATATAAAAAAATTATATCAATAAATCAGCAATAACATACTCTTATATTATAAATAAGAATATGCAATTTGAAGAATTAAGTCAGAAGATTATAAATAAGCTAAAATAAATTTGTTAAAATTATTATAACAATAATTAAAAGTTACTAACATAATAAAAACATAATTTCTTTCCAGTAATTCAGATATTAATGTAATTTAAGATAAAATTTTCATTCTATAAATTAAGTATACTTTCATAAAAGATATTTATCACCGTTTGTTATATCTTTTTTATATTTTCTATGTTTGCTTTTATAAATAAAAAAGTGTTCATCCTCATGTATTATAATGTGTTATAATAAATTTGTATATAGATATTAATGTATAATATTTTTAAAAATTTGTTCATGTAAAAAAAGTCTTCAATTAAGTTTTTTATTTATTTTTTGAGATGTCTTCAATTAAGTTATGAAAGAATTTGTTGTCATTCAAATGAAGAAAAATGTTTCCATGAATTTCAAATGACAAGAATTAGTTATGTACAGCAAGTTAATTATAGCTAAAGATTCATTCGCAGATATAAAATTGAAAACAAATTTTCTAACTCCCAAACATTTATATAAAAAAAAAAGGGCACAAAATCACACATACCCTCTGTAAAAACTATTATGGGCGATAAAAAGTCTTCCTGAATATTTAACCCAAAGACGGTAAAGTATATGGTGAGAGAAAAACAGTAAGGAAGTTAGATGATTTCCCCATACAAGAAGCTGAGCAAAAATGTGTAACAATTTTATTAGAAACTGGCTCCAGTGTTGGAGCACACACTTAAGGGCATTAAAGTTTGAGTGACCAAGACTATGTGACCAAATTTGAACCCGGGACTTGAGAGTGACAATTGAATCAAAGAAAGCAACATTTGGTCCTGCCACTTCCACACCAGAAATGTTGGATTGGTGAAAAACAGTGAGGAACGTGAGCTTATTTACAGAGAAACAAGAAAGTGGTGCAAGCAATGAGCCTTAATAACAGGCTCCACCAATTGTTACCATAACAGAAAGTCCTGCTCTGTGATTTGATGCAAAAATGTCACAAGAGCTGAAAGAGGAAAATAGACACCCACGGATGAATCTTTATTTGTCGGAGAATGTGTGTGAACAAAAGAGACATTGATTGGTGAGGAGTTTCCCACGATGGCTAAAATAATAGTGTAGAAAGTAACATTCTTAACAAAGAGATTGAAACTCCATGTCTGCGACTCAAATTGGTATAAATTCTGTGCAAAGTAAAAGGTTGGAGTAAAGTAGGACCATTAAATTATAGAGTAAGCCTGAAACTTATGTCTATGCAATTTAGGAATCAAAATCTCGCTATAAATATATTACAGCAAGTTATATAGTTGATGCTGTTCATTTATAAGTTTCTCCATTGACAGATAACACTTAGGTTTTTTACTTGGTCAAATTCATGCTGAAATCCCATAGTTTCTTGGCCAAATCAGCGTCAGTCCCCTGTGCGGTTGTATTTGCCACATTACTGTCTGAAAAATACTTGCCACTGATTCCCTTCACTTGTGGGTGCAATGCTACATAGCATGTTGTTGCTGCTCCCTGCATTAAAGTTGAACAAGGTGTCAGGAGAATCCCATATTAAACACGAGGAATGTTTGAATCCTATTCTAGGTTAAAAAGAGTACCTTGTACCCTTATGGACACTATATCTAGGTGAGTTATCAATTATTTACTGGTTAATTACTTCATTTCATAACAAATGGTTTTAATCGTATCAAATATAATTAACAACATATAAATGTTTGACAACTCAAATGAGTATTGATATTCATAATTAAATTGGTAATGCCCTAAATAACAACATAGTGTCCCTGACAGTTATAAATAATAGGTCATACTGATTCAACGTACCTGCTGGACATTTTTAAGCACCAGTCTCCCAATCACATTAATTAGACCTGCTCAAATCATACAGAAATATATACATAAAACTCAGCTACTGTCATTATCTGCATTAAAAAAATAAACAAATTTCATAGACAGGAATTGATGTAGCAATTTAGTGTTATAAAACTAAAAGGCCTTTTGCGAGTGATCATGGGGAGTGCTTCACAAGATTGTTCAAGATGTTCTTCAGCATATCTGTATTCAATATTCAGAAAAGCTAACTGATAGAGTACTTGATCATGGACCTGATGTAAGCAGCAAGATTGAACATAGGCCTATACTTGTAAGCAGAAAAAGCCTAGCAGAGTGTGGTTATACTTATAGGGGCAAGGGGAGTAGTAGAGTGATAAGAACCCTGGGAGAATGCACCATAAAAACTAGTTGTTGTAATGGCAAAGCTCAAGGCCTTATAAACCCATATCAGAACCTTGTACTTCCAATGTGAAACTCAAGTAGCCAAGCCCATACCTTGCAGTTGGATCCTAACATCCTGTCACACTCCACAACAACCCGAATGTCTAAATACCAATTGATAAGTACCTTAGAAGAACCACACCAAAAATGTAAGCTGTTGTAATTTAAGAGCTCAAGGCCTTGGAAACTCCACACTGCAATCCTACACTTCCAATGTGGGAATCAAGTCCGAATAGTGCGAGAAGAAGGTTTGATATTTTGGTAGCTTTTAGACAGAGAAAGTCATTCCCTGAGGAGCTGAGGCTCTGGTGTCCTTCGTAAGAGCTTAAGCCCTTTCATTCAAATAAAAATCTTACACCAATTCTCACCCCTAGTGTTTCATCATCAACCTTTTCGTATTAGGTGTTAAACTGCTGTTTTTTGAAAAATATTCTTGTACCAAATTTAGGATAAAACACCATAAAGCAATGCAGACAAATGCAAGCTTATTGCATTTTCAAAGACTACTAAAATGAAACAAATAAAAAAGATAATGCAGAATACATCATTTAGTATACCAAAACCCATGATCTACACAATTCCTAGACCTGAACGTGAATTCACATGAATAGAACAACGTGGTACTTACCATTCACTGCACTGTTATGCCGGAAAAGATTGGTGGTAATTGTTCCTGGATGAAGAGAATTTGCAGAAATATCCACCCCATCTTCCTGATCAAGATGCAATACATAATATTATACATAAAAGACAGCAAATGTGGCAAAAACAAAGCACCGTCTTTACTCATCAAACAAAGAAAAAGAAAGACACTGAAAAGCAGAATGAAAAACAAAGTAACATGATTATATGATTGTGTTTGCCATAAGGAATTCAAAGTTCAAACTTTGTCACAAACCTAAATTGAGTGGCTAAAATTTCCAAAGAAATTGTGACTAACAAATATTGGACATCAACAATCACCTACTTTTTCTAAAACAAGTCAGCAATCCAAAGATATGGTCAGATTTAACTAATAGATAATTTCAATAATGAGCAATTTTTTATACATAACCAACAAGATAAAGGGATTAGAAAGAGTGTAGTGTGAAGAAGAAAAATACTGTTAAAAAAGTAATTCTAAATTAAATCCTAGATAACCTGATAGCTTCTGATAAAATAGTTTAATTCCTTAGAGCACAATGAACATAGTGAATCAGAAAGAAGAAACAAATTTGGCTCAAGTGTGAATCTGCTAACCTATAAAGTGAGAAAGCAAAAGATAACTCAAAAATACAATAGAATTGTTCACATTTGAACAAAGGTGGAAATAGGAATTAATTACATTTAACAAAGGTCATGCCACAATCTGATTATGTTCAATTAGAAATATAAGTTTCTTAATCACCTGACAAAAGCCAAAGAGACAATGAACGAACACATAAAACTAAGGATCAGTCTCTTATTAATCAGCCAAAAGCTAACATAAATCAGGGATAATAATGGTAATTTTTTATGTCCTTCAATGGCCAGCTAAAATGTTGCACTAAAAAACTAAAACTATGTACCTCATTGTCAAGAGGCTCCTTATTATGCAAAGGTAGCTAAAATGTTGCACTATGGTGCAAAAAGAAAGTACTATTAATTAACTATTTAACCAGATAATATGTAAATTACACCACTGTAAAGGAGAAGCCAGCACACCTTGAGACGCCTTGTAAGTTCATTTGCATGTAAAATGTTGGCAAGCTTTGACTGCCCATATGCACGCCAATTGTTGTAACTGAAATCAAGGAAGCAAACGTAATTATACATAACACTACTCCAATCGATAAATACTACAGGAACAGGAATCGTGCTTTCGTGCTTAATTTTTCAAGAAAACTAAAGTGAGTGAACCGTTTTAGCTGTAAACAAGCAAACATAATCAAATATACACCGCTTCTTCTTTCAGTAAGTACTACAAAAATCATGTCTCCGTTCTTAACTCTACTAAATGCAACTAAGATGTACATAAGTATAGGTCTACAATTATATCCATGAGCACTAAATCCTATCAACAGATTCTTTGCATCAGATCTGGCATATTCTCCAATACTCACAGAAAATCCGAGCAATAAAAAAAAAAATCATAGCATAATCATAAACTTAACATTGAATAATAATTTTTATAATAAAACAAATACTAGAGCTGATTGCCTGAGATAATAAAATTGAAGTCTCCAGCACGAGCCTTCCTTTCCTCTCTCAATAAGTTCCTCTTCCATTAAAAGTTACAAAGATAAAAAAAGACTGCCAGAATATCTTGTCATAATTTGAATTTAGGTTGCATATTACCTTGATTCATCATTAATTTTGTCAAAACGGATTCCTTCAGAATATGCAAATCGGTGAGCCTCAGAGGAAACATTAACAATTCTTCCTTCTTTCTTTGATTCACGTGAAGTTTTTTTAATAGTGTCCAACAAAAGATTTGTCAAGAGAAAATGACCTTCAAAATTATATTAAATAAAAACATCAGGATTAAGATCACTACCACATCTTCTCAGTCTGTGCAGTTAAAGAAACAATATGACCCAATTATATTGTTTGAGACAATCGTAAGTGTAGTACTACACATACACATTAAACATACCTATGTGATTTGTGGCAAACTGTAGTTCAATTTTGTCTTTAGAGAGACTGAAAGGGCAAGCCATAATTCCTGCATTGTTTCTTATAATAACAAACAAACCAGAAAACAATATTACTCCTGTGTTTCCTTGAAGATTGGGATTAATAGAGCTCAATTGGAACATAGACACGCATAATGAGAGGGAACTGGTAACTAACAACTTTACTAAAAACAAAGTGATAAAATAAATAGTGAAAATAAAGTTGATAATGTGATCCATGTCATCTCCTTTTCTTACATCAAGATGTTCAATGGAAGACCAGAGGACTTAAACTCTGATGCAAATTTCCTGACAGACTCCATCGAACTGAGATCTAACTCCATGGCATCAACTTTAGCGGAGGGAATGTCCTTGAGTATTGTTTCTTTGACATCTTTAGCAGCAAGCATATTTCTCACACCCATAATCACATGGACACCACGCAAAGCAAGAACACGCGTAGTCTCAGTGCCAATACCACTGGACGCCCCTGTTACCATATTGTCCACAAACCTCATTTAAACAATGAAACATTTCAAGAATTATTTATCGCCAGTAGCAAGAATTCAACGAAGCATGCATATGCAGAGATGCACAAGTTATGCCCCACCAAAGACCCCAGTTTTTGTTGCTGCGTTAACTTAGTTCTAGGGATGCAATTTTCTTGGGCTAAATCATATAGAGTCCACTGCAAAAGGCATTAATTCAATGCCGGTTTTGGATCTTCATCGACAAAGCTTGTAAATCACTCCACAAGCCAACATCCGATGCAAATTTACACGATCTACTTCCCAATAGTTCTATACAAGCTATAAAAGAACGGTGTGCGACCACAATTTCAGCCGCAACATCAAGGTTTTTGGGATTTCTGTGACCATGATCATGGCTGAACCAACATAATATCAAGGATCGCTACGAAATCTCAACTGTGTATGTCTGCAATTTAAAACATTGGTTCTATCTATGCAACATATAGCAAAAAAAACATGTATTCAACAGTAAGGCACGCTCAAAAACTCATTAACATGATGGAAAAACACTATAGGTGGAAAAAAAAAACTACCGTATAGCTTGGTTGGCTACAGCAGAAGCCAATCGAACTAGAAATTATTTTTTTTCCTTTTCAATTTGTTCAGTCAATCATTGAACTGGATACAAGAAAATTTGCATCAAAATCAAAACATATGGTTTTTTTTAGCCAACGATTAGAACAAAAAAGCATCAGCAATATCAGATGAAAAAGTTGTAAGAAAAAAATGATTTTTTTATAAGGGAAAGATACCCATCTGGGAATTATTAACCTGTGACAATGGCAGTGAGACCAGTTCCATCAATTCCTTCAGTGACTTGCTCTGCAGTGGATGATGATGAAAACCCAGAAGCCCCTTTTCTGCTGAATGGCCACATCTTCTGCAAACACTATCTCTCTTTCTTTCTCATTCTCACACACACACAAATGACAAATCTATCACACAAATAGAAAAAGGTCTGCGTTACACCACACGATAACCTGAAATACAAGTACGTGGATATAAATAATAGTAGTTGCATGTATTCCATTTATTGGTTATCGAATCACAAACAACAGAAATTTTGTCATTTTTTTTTATTAATTATACTATTATATTAAGGATGTTTTCAAGTTAATTGAGAGTATAAAAAAATTTAATTATGTTCATTAAACGTTATGAAACAAATAAATCTAAGTCAGTTTGTTGAGTAGTATATTTAAGTTATTTTAAGCTTCTTGATATTTAAGTTTCAATCTTATAGATAAAAATAATTTATGAAAAAAATTATATAAGTTTTTATAATCGTTTAAATTAGACTGTGTTTTTTAAAAAATTTATAACCTTAAACATTTTCAATTTCTTGTTTTGAAATCTATATAAAGTTAAAAGTGAGATAAAAACTGTACTAAGTTTTTATATCTTTTTCTCCAAAATAATGAAATGTAATTTTTTTTAAGTGTAAAGTTTTTTATAACGAAGCATTTAACATTATTTATAGATAACTGAGTTTTTAAAATATATTATTGTCATCAAGACTTTGATTCTTGGTTATGTGTACAAGAAATATTTTGCTTGAGAGAGATAACTTTAGTAGTTATTATAAATTGAATAAATTTGTCATATACGTAGTATAAAAAAGTGTAATTAGGTGACAATCACTATATTTTAATTAAATTCTTTTTTTAAAAAAAACACAGTAAACTTTTAATATTTTTTTTGTAGAAAAAATACGTACAATTATTTGATTTGAAAATTTAATAATAATTATTATTATCATATTATTTAATCTAAAATGTATACAAAAATCTCAATAAATTGCATTGTATTATATTTTTGAGTAAAGTAAGGTACTCCTCGACCAAAAGTCAATAAAAATAACTTAAAAAAGATTAATTTTTTAAGTATTAAGATTCATTTAAGAGACTGATTTCTCTTAATTGTATTATAGATAAACATATACAATTTGAAGAGTTAAATCATAAGATAGTGTTATTCAAAAATATTTTTTATTAAAATTATTATAACTATAATTAAAAAGTACTAAAATCATAATAACATAATTTCTTTCCGGTATTTCAAATATTAATGTGATTTAAGATAAACTGTTCATATGAATTAAGTGTAATTTTCTCTTCGTACTTTAATAAAAAAAATATTTATTTCTATTTATTATATTCTATTTATATGTTTTAGGTTAGATAAAATAGAACATTCAATGAATATGTAAGTTAGAAAGGAGTAAATAGGAAAAAAAGTATATTAAAATTATTATAATGAATTTTAAAAGTATAATTTTATTCTAATAATTTGAATATTAATGTGATTTCTAGTAAATTGTTCATTAACATAAAAGTATATTCTTGTATTTCATTTCATAAGTGTAAAATATTTAATTAATAATTTATGAAAGAATATGATGCCATCCAAATAATGTGGGAAAAAAACGGTGGCCATTAATTAGATTTCAAACATTGTCAAGAAATTACACCTATGTAATTAATTCACTTATAAAAGCTATGTTTTTAACACAATTTCAAATGTCAAGAATTACAGGTACATAATTAATTGGATATGAAAATGTCAAGAATTGGGACCGTAATTAATTGGATTTTAAATGTGAATAATTACAACCATGTAATTAATTCAAACTTTATAAATGAAAAAAAAGTTATTAAGAAGAGAGAGGCCTTACATCAATAACATATATTGTGTTAAAAAAATTCAAATTGCAGTAAAAAAAATCAATTTTAAATATTAAGAATCACATATATTGTAAGGCAAATTACAACTAAAGCTTCGGTGGCATTGTTACTTTTTAAACTCTTTTATCCATCATGGAAGCCAGGACCCATTCATGTTGTGGACATAAGACCCATTTGATAAGTATGCAGTCTTCCATGCCTCATAAACATCACATGATTACGTTACGTGCCTACCATATCATAGCAATAAGACATCCAAATAGTCCCCCTCACATAGCATCGTCATGAACAAGTGCATCATTTAACTAACGATAAAACTTAGATAGAATTCCTTAGACACTGTGTTGCTCTCTAATTAGAATCAGAAATTCACTTAGATAATCCGCATACAAAGAGTTTGCATTAAAGGATTATGCATATTATCGAAGTGAAACTTTAATTTTGGTTGAAAAATAATACAATAAATTAAGCTCCTTTTGAATCTTGACCCAGACGGCTAATAGGGCCACAACTTATTTGGGTCTGAACATATTTTGGATTTTAGGTACGATTAGCTCTATGGATAAGATTTGTTTCAGAACCAATACATGGGGGACAAAAAAGAAAGAGTCTGTGTTAATAGTTTTAAAGACCACTGTCACACAGGAGAGGGTATATATCCACACAACAAAATACATTTACTATGAAAATATCATACACTAACCAACAGTAAATTATGGATCAAGACCTTATAAATCAAAAGAAAACTACATGATACTATATCAAAACTTAACAACCCTCCTTGTCCTTGATCAGTCTTTGTGACCAGCGTAATACAACCTAAAAACTTTTGGAAGATAAACAGGCAACAGAAATCCAAATAAATTGAAGCACCAGAAGGCCATGTTAGCTACAGCAAGTACTCTCCCAACAAAGATCCTCCTATCAGACCCACCGTGTTCTTCATTTACCTTGTTGATCTCACTCCTAAGCCAATCCACAATGGTGAAAATCCTCCTTGAGTTGTAAAAGACAGGCACAAAAGCTCTCATTGGAGTTGAGAACATGCCAGAGAATGCCACCCCTTCCATGAAGACTTGGCTAGACAAGAGAAAAACATGGGGTGCAGCTGCTTTGATCCCTTCCTTGTCACCCTCAAATATTCCCTCCAAGATATAAGCTATTGGGGCATAAAGTCCAATGATGGCCCCTATAAACACATAGAGGGCAAGGAGCTTGTTTTTTGGGTTGAATACTAAGGGTTCCTCCTTTGATGGGTGAAGAGATGGGAAAGCCATCTTAGATAAGAAGTACATGTAGATTATGGAGAAGAGCACAAAAGCAAAGTCTTCAGGGGCAACCATGCCACTGGCAGATAAGACAACCACCACAGCCAAGCAGTTGAGATGGCGGAAAGAGATGAAAGTTGGTTTGTGAGGCGTGGTGGTGGTGGTTTTGTGCAGATTCTTGAGTGAATGTTGTTCTTGCTGCTCTTTGTGATCAACTTCTTGTTCTTGTGGGAGGCTAATGTCACTGCCAGTTGGACCAACACCACCTGACATTTTGTGCAGCTACTATACTAAGAAAATGTGTGAATGGGAGGAAGAAGTGAAGAAGAACTAGTTTGATGGGACAATTTGCTTTATGTTTAACTATCTGAGCTGAACGGGGAATCTAGAAATCACAAGAGAAGATGATTAAAGTGATGACATTGGAATAAACTAAAAATGTTGTAAAATTTGAAAATTGATCAAAAGATGGTTGGAGGAATTTGGGAGAGGAAACTATGGGAGTGAAGGGAAGCAAAAGCAGGATAATAGACAAGATTGGATATGCGGTGGAAATGGTGGAGAAATGGCAGGTTTAAGGTAAGGTTGATGGCTACGTGGCATACTTATGCTTCTTGTTATGACGCGTGTGCTTAATTAACAGTGGGTGTTAATATTGTAAGTCTTGGTGGCTGGTTCCAGGCCCTGAGATTCGGTGGAAGTGGTCAAGTCTCGACCATTTGATGCCTATACGGGTTTAGATTCAGGGACGCCTCCAAACCAAGTTTTTAACGTTTGCTGTAACTGTAAGGATCGCTTATCCCCAAAACAAAACAATTTTTGTGCCTATGAAAGAGAGGTTTGAGAATTCGATAAGAGTAATTTGAGTAATAATACATAAATTATTTTTTATTTTTTATCCTTTTCTTTTTATTATATCATAAATATTTTTTTATTTTTTTTTATTTTTCTCTCTAAATATTAAATAACACATTAGATTAGATGTCTATTAAACATTTTTCTTCACACAATTATCAATGTAGAAAGTATATTACCTTCGTCTCTATTTATAACTCTATTTATAAATAGAAGTTTTTGATTAATTAGTTATTTAATGCATATTAAAAAAATAATTAATTTAAATAATAGTACTAAATTTATAATATTTTTCAAATTTACTTTCAACATTAATAGTCTTCTTTAATCTTCATAGAAGAGAATTAGATAATTCAAAGTATCATTCAATTTGAATTAAAATAAATAAAGGTGTTTTAATAAATAAATAAAAAAATAAAACACTTGAAATGAAATCTTATATAACAAGACAACAATTTTTTTTAAAATGTCTTATGAACAGGAACATAAACCTTTAAAAACGACTATACCCTTGATTAAGATGAGTTTTATAATCTTGTGGAGAAATCAAAATCCTACTTACGTTAGTTAAATAAATGTAGAGAAAATTTCTTAAAAAAATAAAAATATTTTTATAAAAGATGAGAAGAGAGTAACTTTCGAAAAAATTAACTAAAATAGGGAAAGTTATATATTTGAATTTTCCTCCCTTTTCATCCTGAAGTTGAACTAATCAATATGGTATCCTAAAATAAATTTTCACTTTTTTAAAAAAACTAAACTAATACTCCCGAACGACATAATTTGGTAGATATAAATTTTGATTACTGTCCACATCCCTTATTAGGCATTACAGGTTTTTTGACTGGTAGAATTTATAACAAACTTAACTAAATTTAAAACAAAATAAAACAAGTTATTTTTTATATATTTTTATCTTATTTTAATAAATTTTATAATATTTTTCTAATCAGTTGAAACTCCTAAACAAGTTTATGTGACTATTAAATCCGCCAAGACCTTGACACGCAAAATACAGAAGCAATAGGAGAAAGAAAGTGGTAGGACACAACATTGTGGAACTCTGCATTATATCATCAATAGAATTATTGAGAAATTTAGACAATTATTATGCCAAAAAGGAAATAGAAAAGGGGGGAGAACAGGGTCGTAAGTTGTAACCATCAAAAACAAGAAATTGCCATTTTATAATAACTAGACAAAGTTATTACACAAAAATTTTGGTAAAAATGCCACAAGAAAAAAATAAACTTAATGCACAATCCCCTATGCCATCATTTGAAGGAAAAGGACGGAATATAAAAAGACTTTCCGGCAAAACCTACCTCCAATTTTCTGACAGAAGACCATCGATAAAACTGGAACCTCTGCTAATAAAATCAATTGGCGAGAAGTCAAACTATGCATATCTGTCATAATTAAATAACCCAATTTCTTCTTTGATTCTTCTTACTAGGTTGTTGCTTTTTGTTTGGGAATGTACTTTATCTTCATTCCCTTCTCAGGATTAGGTTTCTGTTTGGATTTAGCAACTCCAGAGGTTGCAGGCAATCGGTTCTCTGAATTTGCAATAATGCTACATCTGTCCGCATTAGAAGATTGACAATCAGGCGTAACAACCAACTTCACATGGTTTGATGAGATAGCTTCTTTCCATCCTGCATGACAATTGTTTTAATTAGTTAGATCAATGAAATTAAAACCACGCCAAGCATTAATATCACAGGGAGAACAGTAAAATAGAACAAACACGGAAATGTATAATAAAATGGCAAAGCTTACTTTGTGCAAGAAAGGCTTTTGCAGCATGGCTGGATAGACGTAAGCTTTCTGAATCTACTTTAGCCCCAGTGTGGGAAAAATTGTCCCCAAAACCAATATCACTACCATCTATACTACACAACCTTAAACTACCTTGACCTGACAAATTTAGGTCATATTTTCCATTACTTGCATCAGCTTCTGTACCACCATTTAGAAGTGGCAATAGATCTTTAGTTCCATGCTGGCTAACCGGCCTCCAAAGTTTAAATGTTAACCGACCGTTACTTCCCTGAGAGGAATCATGTTTCACTGGCTTCTCCTGAGCAATATTCTGCTTGGCTAGATTATCTACCAAGCTGTCCTGCTGGGGTGCCACCAAATTCCCTTCTGAATGGCTGCAATTACCCAGACTAACTGATACAGATCCTATCAAAACTTCATGATTCTTACATTTGTCTGGTTCTTTCTGCAATTTGGCCTTTAAAACGACCCCATTAGTTTCTGGTTTAGGTTTTCGGCTCCAAAGCTTACTATCATTAACTATAGGAGCTGCCCTTTGATCACGGTTGGTTCCATGTTTTTGAACGACTCCAAGCTTTGACATTTGAGAATTCTGGCCTGCATGTGAACCATTGGCTTTGGCCCATTGAGATTTTGGCAGCCCTTGCCATCTAGCAACCATTATGTGCCGGTGATTATGTCCTCGTGATGTCTGTCGTTCTATATACTGATCAGTGTCAAAATCATATCCCGACAGTGTATCCCCTTCTATAACTTCATCATTGTCTAGGCAGTGAGAAGTTACATGTGGTGGAGGAGAATGATCCACAAATATATCTGGATGATGTGCTTCAAAGTCACATGTACCAGAAGATGCTTCAGCTGGCGAAACATCTTCTCCTGTGCTGCTTATGTTCTCTTTAATTTCTGTGTCATCTTCGAGTCGTTCCCTTGCCTTGTGTTCTTGCTGTCTAAGCTTTTTCTGGCGTTTCCTCTCTAAAATCTCATATTTTCTATAAATAGAGCAAAAAATTAAATAAAGAACCCACACATTATGACTAGTTTATAAAAGAGTACATCTTGACCAACATATCTAGTACCTTGTTGGATTTTCTATATAAAAAACTTAAAAGATACCCAAATAATTAAAAATAATGTGGCTTAATTTATTTGTTTTAGGATATTAGAAGTTAGAGATGCCATTAGAAAAGTCAGACAAAACAAAAGAAAGAGAAATAGAAGGCAGTACATAAGCATCATATGTCAATGTAAGTCTATTCTAGTCTCTAGAAATATTCATAAAGACAGCAAGCTAGACAGTGGGTAAACAAAGTGAAAACTGTTGCATTATGATCTTCTGTCTGTGCAGTTGGACTATTTTGCTAAAACTATGCATGAGTTATGCTGCATGATCATAACACCCCTATGTTTCTTAGAAACTGATCCCAGTTAATAAATTTAGAATTTGTTTCTCTCATGACCACAAGAGCCTATGAAACCAAGTTAGGGTCTTTTGCTTGTGGTTTTTCAGCTGCATTGATTCAATGACTATATAAATTTCCTCAATTCAGCTATTAAAAGAATTAAAGATTTGACTATACTTTTGTATATATGAAACTCAACCCAACAACCCTTGAAATATTTGCCATTCGTCAAGAACCTAAAAATTCAAATGAAAATCAAGAATCACTCAAGGCAGACGCAGACCGACAAGACCAAATCTATTATCAATAAAGGCACTAGAAAAAAGGGAAAGATTGGGAAAAGGTACCACAAAAGGATAGGTTGAAGGACAAACTAGTCATAGCACTAAATATACCTTTTCTGAGCAGCTTCCTCCTCCTCCACCAGCAGCTTCTGGCATCTCAATGCTTCAGCATCCTTGTCAGCAAGCCAGGCCTTCACCTATATGAAAGGAAATTCATATTTCATCATTACTATAACTAAGAACTAATAAAGAAAACCACAATTTTAGGGTTAGTGACTAAGAACTAAATGTGCATATGTGTATGTACATGCATTTGAGATTGAATCAGGTAACTAAGAACTAAATGTACATATGTGTATGTACATCTAAGGCTTTTGTTATAATGACCAACACTCCTTAAAACTTGAGCTATTTGGCGAAGAAGGCTTCTTGCATGGCTTTATATCACTAACATCATACAAGATTATGACATTCAATGAATTGAACAACAAATAAACCTAACTTATAAACAACCCACATGAAAAGGGAGGAAGAAGAGAAGTCTATAGGTAAACAGAACAGATTGTTCCTTCCAAAAATAACATTACAGATTTTTCATTATTAGGTTAGGTAAAAAGCTTACCAGTTTCTGCTCTAGCAAGAAACTTGTGCAAGCAACTAGGTTTTTTGGTTCAAGACCAATCTTTCCAGCGTCTCCATCAAAAACATATCTTTGCATTGACACTGCTGATCCAACCAAAAATGTTTTTTCACTAGAATCATCTAGGATACTGAATAACTCTTGGGAAGATTTAGGAAAACTAGAAGGCCTGGATTGAACAATATTCTGCAAAAGATTTAGATGGATTGTGTTACCAGAGGAGAGGAATGTATCGGCAAAAAAATAACCAGAATGAATAATTGATAAGCAAGACCACACAATGTTCCTTACCAAAAGGGCAGAACCAGCCCTCAGATAATATTGTGGAAGAGAAGAAAATCCTTGTTTCCTAAAAGTTGTCAAAGCTTCTAAAATTGAAGACCCTGGAACTTCCTGGAAAGCATTTTAAATGGAGAAGAAACAAGAAAAAGAAAGATACTTCGATTAATTGAGAGAAAAGTGGAAAACAATAAGAGCTGAAAAGAAGACAACCAAACGAGACTATTGTTTCATTGCATTTGTAGCTCTGTTTCTTATCCGTCTAGCATAGAAAACATAGTGTCATCTACAATAAGAATCAACTCTCAATTTAAAAAACACATAATTAATAATATTTCCAGACAAGAAGGATAAAAAAGAGATTTTAAAAATCATATTCACTTTTGAAAAGGCACCTGCAACCTTCGTCAAATGCAGGTAAGTTTCCTAATCCAATATGGCAAAAAAAAGAACTTCAATAGTCACAAATACAGCACATGGAACTATAGCTTAAACAGAAGAGCACATTTATGAAAGGATTTCATATCTACAAAATCTTATAATATGGCAAACTAACAAAAGCGTATCTTAATTGAAGTGAGAGTGTGAAATGGAATGTAGAGGCTCATGTACTAAACTGCCCCCACTTTCATTTCTACCAATCAGAGTTTAACATATTGACATATCACCAGCACTCGAGTAAGGCAAATCACATTAACATAACTTCATATAGAAATAAACTAGTCACACATAAGGAGCAAACGAGATATTACCTCCAGCATTACATTCTTGAAGGATGCAACTTCCTTGGCCTCTTCTACGGAGAGCTACACATATTATTGAATATTGGCACACATTAAAACAATATATATATATTTTGAATATAACTGAAAATTCACAACAATGAAAGGTTACCTTATCCCAATATGCCCCTAAAAGATCCCTATTTTTATCAGAATCCTACAATGTGTAAGAAGCATAAGGCAAAAAATGAGGAAGATTTGGAAAAGAAAAAACCAGAAAATACTCTTGAGGGGAAAAAGCATGAACCAAGAGCATCAATGTGGTAGATAATCACTTCTACTTAAAAGATATAAAGATAACCTTATCAAGCTTTTTCAATCGATGCTGTACGCGTAAATGTCTTCGATAGTTAATGGGAGAGCAAAATTCTTGAGAACACTTGTTGCACTTCTGTAACTGAACCTTCACAGGAGAGATCAAAGGCAACCCTGGAAGTTCTGTCAAACAAATGCAAGTTTTTATCAGAATGTTGGATTTAGAATCAGTAGCACCAGAAACAAGATCAAAAGCTATGGATGGTACATTTTACATAAATTCAGCTAGCCTAGAATAGATCAGCACAAAGGCAATACCACTCTAACGACTTTAAATTTTTGTTTCCATTTTCCTCTTTCTATTGATTTTTATTTTACTGTTGAAGGCAGGGTGGGCAGGCTGTATAATCTCATGTGGCTAACATATAACCACAGGCTGCATATTATCTCTAAAATAATTGCTAATACCTTGCTGATCTAAAGCATTAAGTAATTGAATCCACTGTACTGGGCTGTCACCGGCCCTAGGAAAGGAAAGCAAAGGTTCTTTTCCAATTGCTTGTCTGATTATTGTATCTAAAGAAACATTCCCATCATCTGTTTTCCTGAAATCGGTTGTGCCAGAGGCCGGGAGTTTTGCAACTGGCATCTATCCAGACAACAACTTACAAGAAACTTTGCAAGATTTGACTGCAGACAGTATAAAATAAAACATGTAAACAGGGGAATAAATTTAAAATCACAGGGACATGAAAAGGAAGATGGAAATTATATATATTCAACAAATTGAATTTCAAAGGAACGAGTAAAATTGTAAACACATTGCATATTGCTTGACCAATGCCAAACTAATTAAAAAAATATATCACAAGCTTCTCACACTAAATCGGTTAGAAAAATAAAACATCGAAACTCAACAAGAGCACAATAGATCCATGTAGAAACTACACTACGGTTTATATTCTCACATTCTCCATTGATAATCACATAACCTTATGAATTTAATTACGATTCACTAAACCGAACACAATAATCCATCGCAGTAAACACGATCTGTCATAAACATAATCAGCCTCCTATGTTCAACCTTCTTTTTCATCCTCAACTAGACAAACACTGAGAGCTGAATTTATTTTTCGAAAAAACTATAACATAACGAATTCTAAGTACATGATCTAAAGATCAAGTGTGAGAAAGTTCAGCGGAGTGACAACAGATCACGTACCAGGGAGGAAGGACGAGGGAGAGACCGCTTGGAAGCCGAAGAGATTCCCTTATGAGGATCCAAAGATAAACCGCAAGCGGCTGCGAAGGGATTGGGAGTGTTTGGATGGAAGGAAAATAGTCGAGAAAACGCTAGAAAATAGCGTATGGGAGAGAACTCTGTGTCGTTCTTGCAGGGGCGAAAAGAGTTTCTAGGAAACAACAACTTCAAAAACATAAGAAGGAAATTTGTTAATAAGAAAAAAAGAAAGAAAAAAAAAATATATATATATATATATATTAAATACTTAATTATCAATTTGATTCAAAAGATTATTTTAAAAATTTTAATTTGATTTTCAAAATTTTAAAAGTACACCAATTTGTAATTTTCGTCCAATTCAGCACGGTTAGCATTGCGAATTCCAGCTGCTTTTGTTTATAAATAGCCACATTTTTCAGCCTCCCCTATATTAATTATTATATCTTAAAAAATAAAAAAACTTGGGACCCTTCTCCACTCACATTCCCGGAAGCGACAGTTCACAATCGTCGCTGAGGACCCACTCCATCGACAATGGGAAAGCTCGGAGAAGACCACCACCCTCTAACCTCCACCGTCGCCACCGAGGATTAGCAACGGAATACGACGGTACCGTCGAACTCAGATTCTTGTCGTCTTGCTTTTCTCGATCGCGGTTATCCTCTACGCACTCTTGATGGTTACAGAGAGCGCACTTCACGGAAGATCTCGCAGATCCCAACAATGGGTGTATGTAGGGCATGCTGGGGAGGTTCTTCTAGGCGTCGGATTTGAGGGTATAAAGTTGGACCTGCAAATGGTTTGTGTAGATCGACGAAGTAGGTAATGTTGAGGAACTTGTAGTCTTTGGAGGCGAAGTGGTGGCCGAAGCCGTAGACGCAGGCGGCGAAGACGGAGGATTTGGGGCGGTGGAAGCAAAGAATGAATGTGAATGAAGGAGAGTCCCAAGCTTTTTATTTTTAAAAATAAACTGAAAGTTAAAAATCGTCATTATTCATTATCAAAACAACAGATGAAAATCACAATCCTAATGTTTCTCTTAGACGAAAAAGATCAAATTGACATAATTTTAAAAAATTTAAGGATTATATTAAGTCTTTTAAAAATTTAAGAATAAAATTAAATCTTTTAAATTAATTTAAGGTTGGATACCAAACATGTACGTTTTAAACAAGAAATCAAATGTGAAAACAAAAATATATGAAATTTAGCTCCTCTAAAATCAAAAGGTATATTGTAAACAAAGTTATTTGAAAATCAACTGTTGAAAAACAAATACATATATAGCAAAATCTAAAGTTAATTACAATATTAATAGTTGATTTTCTAATTAATGGTTATTAGCACACTTTATATTCTTCAATTTAAAGATGTCAAATTTAAATATATGATAAAAAGAATTAGTAAGATTAAAAATAAATCAAGAAAAAAGTTGCATAAATTATATTTATAAATGCAATTTTTATATCCTATTAATTACTTGGAAAATAAACAAACACATTTCTGGTGTTTACAGAGGAAATGGATTTCAATTAAAAGAATCTCATTTCGTAAGAGAGTGGTGAAATCAAATAATATGTTTCATTCAACTAGTTTACATATTAATCCTTAGATTTTGGAGAACTTTAAATATTAAAAGTTCATAAAAATAAATAAGGTTTTTTATTTACATGATCATTCCTCATTTTAGAAAGCTCTCAATCAAGGGAAAGGTTTAATTAGAAATTTCCTTTTCCTCTTTACCCCCTTCTCCATCCGAACTTGCTATCAGACATGACTCTTCTAAAGTCAAGCTTCTAAAATGAGTATGTAAGGGTGTATTGTGATCTTAAAAAGCATTATAATTTTAACTTACTAAAATTCAAGTGTAAATACACCCTTGCTCCTCATTTTAGAAAGCTCTCAATCAAGGGAAAGGTTTAAATAGAAATTTCCTTTTCCCTCTTTACCCCCTTCTCCATCCGAACTTGCTATCAGAATGACTCTTCTAAAGTTAAGCTTCTAAAATGAGTATGTAAGGGTGTATTGTGATCTTTTAAAAAACATTATAATTTTAACTTGCTAAAATTCAAGTGCAAATACACCCTGACTTGCTCATTCTAGATTTTTCTTTTTTTACAGGACAAGTATGATTTACACCAGTGTAATATGTGCAAGTGTACTGGACATTGAAGGTTCACTGAATCACTGTTGCTGCCACTCCAGAATTGCATTATGTAGAGCATAGTTAGGTACCAAATCTGTGTGATCTAGTTTGAGGTTTGTCATGGGGGAAGTGTCGTGGCCACTATTCAACCATCCTCTTATTGCCTCTTCTTCATACGTAAAGCCATCTGCAGCTATGTATGGGTCTTCCATTACTTCCTGCAAAACCAAAAGGCAAACGTTATGATTATCACAAACAGGAACCAAGAAAGTAACCTCAAGGAAAACTAATGTTTTAATTGTGATTGCAATAATTAGCATATGTTATAACAACTTCTAACTTAACAGGAGGTGGCTGAGAAAAGAATAACCCCTTAATTGCTTATATAAAATAATAGTGTTACAGCTACACAACAAAAACGAGCAAGAATTCTGATACAATTCAAATAGATTCGAGGGTGATTATTGGATAAGATAAAGTTGTAATGACCACTCATCCATCCTACAGTTAATAAGAAGCTAACTCATTAGTCAAAAGTTTAGACAGGACAAAAAAACTGGTTATCTGGCATTTTCCATACAATAAAGACCAGTTTTTTAATATAAAAAATGAATTTGGAAAAATTAATGATCTTCACCTGGACAATGGGGCAGACAAAATGGGAAGGAACACGACGAAGCTTCTTAAAAATAAAATGTGGTGATGTGTCAATGCAAGTAGCTTTGAATGGTTCAAGAACACTCCAAATTTCTGACACAAGGTCTGGCCGGTTCAAGCACGTCTTTTCACAACACCTCAATGCTAAATATGCCAGTTGTTCAGTTTGAAAAAGCGGCCATTCACCAGCTGAAAAGTCTAAGATTGCTTTAAGGTTTTCCTTCTCCAATGCACATTTCATATCTTTAACTAGCCCCAAAAGGGGTCTTCCAGTTAGAAATTGTAACAATATGACTCCAAAAGAATATACATCCGATTCTGGTGTAAGCTTGCCAGTGTCAAAATACTCTGGATCCACATAAGCCAAACATTCATTTGGGTAATTACATATTGTGCTTGTGTCAGCTGAATCCAAACTTTGCTGGACTAAACTAGGAATGCCCAAGTCACTGAGTTTGGCAACAAAGTTGGCATCAAGGAGAACCTTACTAGGTTTCAAATTCCCATGGATAATACAAGGCTCACTGGAGTGAAGGAAGATTAGAGCAGAGCATATGTCAGTAGCAATGGATATTCGAATTTGCCATGGAAGTGGATTCTTTTCTTTGTGGGCAAGATGACTTTCGAGGCTGCCATTGTTTATGTACTCATACACAAGTGACCTTGACTCTGCACAGCTTCCCACTAGTGTTAACAGGTTTGGATGTCTTACCCTACTCAAGACCTCTACCTGAAATTCAACCAATAATATAGCCAAAGAAAAATAAAAATTTGAGAGTTCCTCACGGACAAAGAACCTACGACAGAATCACAGTCAAGATTTTTTGGATCAACCATTCAATATAATTTACTCTCATAGATACTTGAAGATCAGAAGCTTGGAATTTTAGTGTCTATATATATATATATATATATATATATATATATATATTAATAACAGGAACCAATTGGACCAAACTGTAAAGCGAAAAGAAAATAGAACTCCAGACTCTGGAGACTTATAGCTGCTTAATAAATAAAGTATAATTGCACCAAACTATAATTCCTTTTTCTAAAAATTACATCAAATTATCCAAACATCTTCAGAATGAATCAGGCAGAATAAGTTATGAAGTGTTCCTGTTGTGTTATATACCGCAAGTCTTTGGAAATGGTAAAGATGATAAGTATTAATCAAGTAAAAACCAGAACTATTTCTGAAACCTTTCGGGGGGTTAATGAGCAATTTTTATAGCCTAGTTTTCAGAGTACCAAGTAGACAGTAGACACTATCAACATCAATATCAACAATACCTTTAACCCAAGTTAATTGGGGTCGGTGGTAAATAAACCCAATGATAACTCGAAAATAAGACAAAAGAAAAAGAAAAAAAAGCTAAAATAAAAGAAGGGTGAAAGGAAGAAGGGATAAAAGAATATAAGAGTACCTGATGTTGGAACTCTAATACACTCTGACGACCATAAGAGGGTAACATTTTTATGGCAACATGCATGTTGCGAAGCAGTCCCTTGTAAACACTTCCATACCTTCCCTCTCCAATCTTCCAAGATGGATCGAAATCATTAGTTGCCTCATTGATCTCCACAAAAGAAAATGCAGGGAATTCTACCCGATAAGAGGAAGTATCTGCTTCCCCAAATTTTCTCAGCACTTTTACTTCCCTAACTGCATTTGCATGCTCTATTCTAAGCCTATCTCTCTGTTCCCTGAAACTTATCAAGAGGTCCACGGCTGATATGATCTTCTCCTCCAACTCTGTTGCCGTACACTGGGACTCAGAAATTTGGTTCATAAGTGCTGAATTTTTGTCTTGGACCATTTGCAATTCTTCAAGTATTTCATCTCGCTGATTCTTCATTTTCTGTACTTCTTGCTTTTCCCTTGCCAACTGTTCTTCAACTTCTTTTCTTCTTCGTATCTCCTTAGCACACCGGCTTTCAAATGTTTCATCCTAAGTTGAAGCAAGTTTTAGAAGAAAGATACTATAATTTTTTTTTTATGTTAGTAGAGAAAAAATTTGTCATCAACTTCCATATTACTATTTTCTACTTTCCATCTCTTTAATGCCACTTCATATCCTTTTGGTATCGTGCTCCTGGCATCTATGATGATTTTTTTCCAGTCGACAATTTATTTTTCTTGCTTGTTCCTTTTCTTCTTTTTCCTCCAGGAAAAAAAATCATGAATAATGCTAAATTTACAAATTAGTTTAAAACAGAAAGAAGATATCAGATTATGGATTGAAATGAATAGGATTTTATAGACTGAGAACAATATCCAAAACCCCTCTGATACACTCTCTTATCTTATGCACAAGTAGAGCTGGCAAAATGGACCCGACCGGGCCTAGTTGGACAGCATAAATGTTGGCCCAAATAGAAACGAACCTATTTGGACTGACCCGATAGACCCACTGGGCCAGACTGGACTCAAGAAAAATAGGCTCGAATTCCACCGGGCCTATTGTGGCCCGATATTTTTTTTTATCCTTTTTCTTTTGAATTTGTGTACATTTAGACAAAAATAAATAAAAGGGGTCAGTATGGACAGGCTTAATTGACCACAGGGCTTGGCTGGACTTCAAAAAAGAGGCCCATATAGAATATGGGCTGACCCAGTCCAGGCCATTTTTCTTGCTTGACCCAATGGACTAGGCTGGGCCGGACCGCCCATTTTGTCACCCCTGTTCACAAGCAATCATAACTTTCAAGTGAAGACTCATGAACAAAAATTCTCCTCCAGTCCTACCATAAAAGAGTAGTAGCACACCAGAAAATGTTAAGTATGAAACAGATACTTTACACCAAGGGTGAAGGAGAACAATCACCTCTCACCTCATGAAACATCAAATCTGCCAACTTTGACCTGTCCATGACATTATTAAACGGCCATTTTGAATGTAAGGAATGGTGAGAACCGACACTTTTGATCTCTTTCATATCATCAAAATCTGCAGAAACCTGTCACAAGTTATTCCCCTGACAGTCCTAATAGAAAATGATAAATGACCTGGGCTGACAAATACCTATGTCATTTTAAAATTGACAACAAACAAAGGAAAAAAATAAAAAGAAACAACTAGCAAGAATACCGAAATATTTCAATGCATCATCAGGAATTGATTCTGATTTGATCTTTTCTGATTGCTTGATATCTGTATTTTGATTGAGTACCAGCAGTGCAGGGCCAGTCCCTATGTCAGAAGTATGCTTACTATATTCCCTAATTCAATTTGCACATTTCATAAAAGTGGAAGACACATTATCAGCTGAATGAGTTGTTACCAACATTACAGAATATGGTAAAAAAATCTAGGTAAAAGATCAAAACTTGTTATAAAGTCATTTAAATGATCAAATACTTACTAAAGTTAAATTCTTCTAAAATTCAATCTACAGATGGGCATTAATGGATCAATTGATCAAAAGCTATCCCCCAACCCCATATGGAAATTCTCTCATTAGGTTTTTATCATTTTACCACCAAGTGTGATGGTCGTCAGACCTTTAAGTGATTTTTCAAATTTGGCCATTTATGGAATGCTCAATGATCATGATTCACCCCTCATATTTCTCAGATAATACTAGCTTAAGTAGATGGGAAAGAGTTAGGAACAATGGCGGATGCACAAATTTTTCTCAGTGGGGGCAAGAAATAATTTTAATTTGGTTAAAAAAAGCTTAAATATGTTTTTAGTCCCTAATAAATTAATGAATCTTGTTTAGGGTCTCTAATAAAAAAAATTGTATTAAATCCCTAATAAAACTAAAATTTTGTTTAGGAATAATGTCATTGCACTGCAAATGTCATTTTCGCTTGCATTTTTACCTATTACATATGACGTTACCCTTGCAAATGAACCACGTATTACAGGATAGCAATGCTTGTTCACGTCCAAAAATAGCTTTCTCCGACTCTTGCTTAGCCAGTTTGCTGCAATTGCAACCACTATAGTTCAGTAATGATATAAAAGATGCATATTAACACAGCTCTAAGACAGACTTGAAAGAAAACTCAGGAAGTAATTTTTCATTTAACCAGAAAGGAATAGCCAATTTATTTGGATATCCAACTCTGCTTCATTTTCTTACATAGTAATTATAAACTTTGTTGAACATTAAGCTAGTTCAGTTCTCTTATCAATATCCTCAAGGCAAGTGGTACTTTCTAGGCGGAATTTTACTCAGTACCAGTGACCCAACATGAACAACAATGTAATATGGTGGGGATTAAGGTAGAACCTTTTGCAAAAATTGAAAACATCAAGAGTGCAGCATAGCTGTCCAATATCTAAGCATATCTGAAATGGAAAACCCCTATAAAAAAACTATATACAGAATGGTAGAAGACCTCCATAAACACAATGTCACAATCCTATCCCAAAGAAAGTTGAGGAGCCATCACCATGAAGACAGAGATCATCTAGTCCAATTATGTTCTATTTTCTTTAAGCAGCTCCAGTTTTAAAGCAAAAGTTTCCAATATAGTCAAGAGGATAAGGAAAAAGGAAATTAGTGAGAGCATTAAAATCTACGGAGTACCAATACTTTCATTTGCTATCCGTATTTAATATCAATACTCTTGGATACTTCACCAATACATATCTATGAAGTATACAAACCATTGAAAAAAGTTATGAAAATCTAATATGGCTACATGTTAGACATAGAAGCATGTTTAATAAGAAAACATAGAAGCATTGTCCATTAAATTAATGAACCAAAAAATGGAAATTGTCCTTTCTATGGATGATCTCAAGAAAGGAATAAGGTTGATACTATTCCTATTTGTAGACAACAGGAAGCGATTTATGATAACAATGATTTATAATTTTTATTCTGTGTAATGTTCAAGAAGTATGTTCTTAATTTGAATTTGGAAAATTGCAATTGCATACTTATATTTTGTGAATTTTTATACAAATCTGTATATGTATATTACACGACCTATATGTTTTTAGAATAATAATATCGCCATATCAGATATGTATCATATCTGATCACATATTGCATCTGTGCATCATAGATTAAAATTAAAGCTACTGAGGTTTGGAATTGATACCCCAAGTTATATCCGTCTGCTGCTGCTCCCATTACAAGCCATCTAATATTGTGTTGAGCAATAGCTTTTGTGATTCCTTTCTCAATATCATCCATCTCAATCAACAATTTGTAGGCTCGTACCTATGAACATATGCCAAAATGTAAACAAAATCTGGATTTCTTCAAGAAATAGCTATTAACAATACAAGCATCTTTCATAATTATTACCTTGAACTGTTTAAATTTAATTAAAATCCAAAGTTCACAATATGCTTTGGAGAAGGTAGTCACTATTTTATTGTGCTACCTAGTTGTCCTTAAAATAAAGGGAAAAGTTTAATTTGTCTCCTTCAACGTATCATGCATACTTTGGTTCTCAATCTTTCAAAAATGCAACACAAACCCTATAAATTGTTATATTTTTTAAGGACCAAAGTGCAGTTGAACCCAAGTTAGAGAAGGTAAATTGAATTATTATGTTCATGTTTGATGCAAAATTATGGAGTACTAAACCACAAACTTTAAAAGTTTAAGGATCACATTGCACATTTAAGTTTACAGAGGACTAAAATGCACATGTAAATGGGATTTTCTTTTTACTAAAATAAATAGAGTTACACTACATATTTAGTGTCAATATTTTGTCAACAGAAATGAAGAAATAAGAAAAAGATAATACCCCTGCTGGGAGCAGAGTGAGAATGTATTGGTTTAGAAGTTCGTGCACTGTTTGATTTCCATGCTCCTGGAATGCCTTGATTGGATGGTCTTTTGCTTCATACCCAGAGAGATTTCTGTCTGCTGCACATGATTAAAAAAAATGTTTGTAGTTTGTTAAATACTACCAAATTATCAGATAAGACCTACGCTACCCAGGATGAATATAGCCAGAACAAGCTCAGTACTTACTAGAACAGTTATATGCCAGAAATAAGAGCCAGAACCAAAATAGAGCTACGCTCCAATACAACATTAATATACAAATGACAAAAACAAGTATCTAAGATTCAATGCCTCCTCAATCCTTAACCATTACTCTCTAATTTTGGGAGATTGTTACCAATGGGCCACGAGCACACCACATAAGCGCACTGACACCACACTTTAACCCAGCTTAAGTTTATGGTTTTTCTCTTCACTTATATGGTGTTCAACTTTTCCATTACTATCCAATGTGGGACTTCACCTCATACACAACACATGTCTTTTGTAGACATTTTCGTCAAACACAAAGTCAGTTCTAGGGGAGCAAATGAGTTGAGTTCAACATCAACATCAACAGCACCTTTAACCTAAGCTAATTGGGTCGGTGGTAGATGAACCCAATGATACATATGAGAAGGTTGAAAAAAACAAGTTGAAAAGGAAGGGGAAGGGAAAGGGGAAATAAAAGAAAAGAAAAGAAATTAAGATAAATGAAAAGAAGGGGGAAAGAAAGAGGGGGGAGATGAAGAGGAAAATAACTTAAAATGGGTCATTTGGAACATAGAGATAACAACGGGTTTAACATTCCACCAAGTTATAGTTTTTCTCTATTCCGTCCTAAGACACACCGTCCGCCAATCTATATTTCACTACATTAAGTCTGGTTTAACTACCTTTCCCAGGTAAGTTTCGGTCTATTTCTACCTTTCTTTGTATCGAGCTCTTGGTAACAAACTTTTGTTCTTACAGGAGCATCTAGGGACCGTCTCATTACATGCTCAAACCACCTCAATCTATGTTTCCTTATCTTTTCACTCACCGGTAATACTGCTACCTTTCGTCGAATATCTTCATTTTTTATCTGTGAGTTGAGTTATTTGTGATTTATTCAAAACTTGTTCGATTTTAGTCATCTAAACGAGTCATTCTAGTTTTATAAGCTTAATATTAAAGGCTCGTGATTCGTGAATATCTTATGAAAGCATGTGAATGAGTGTATGTGACAGACAATCACAAAAAAGATTTAGATAAGAAACATGGTATTGATGATGATCATCACCATCATCATCATCATCATAATAATAATAATAGTGTACATATTTTTATCACTTAGTAAATTGTTATTTATATAAAAAAATGTAATTTTATTTAGAGAATTATAATTACTTGCATTTCACAGATCTTTAACTGTCATCCTATTCTTTACTTCTTCATCCAGCATTAAAATGTCTACGATTTAATAAGCTTAAAAATTATTCTAGATGAAGTCCAATAAAGAAAAAAAAAACAGTTAAGTTATAAAAACGTTAAACAAGAGATCAAACTTAATATTTTTAAACAAACCAAGCCCAAGCCTTAAATTTGGCTAATTGAATCAATGAAGCAAGCTTAAGCTTCATCTTTTCATTTGCAAGTCAAACCTAAGCTTCAAGTCATCAGCTTGACTCACATCAAGTGCTCAATAGACTCGATTACACTATTATCCATGTTCTTTGAAACCTTGAGACACTTATCACAAGTCAAACCAATCAGCGAATTACCTAAACAGATTCACCATCTATAACTTCATCATTCATTTCATCAATTACTAGCCGTAAATGCAAAACGACACAATCCAACAGTTCAATTCAGCATTATCGATCTTCCTTTCTTCTTCAACAAGATTCTCGAGAACATTTTTAAAGTGATAAAAAAAAAAAAGATACCAATCAATAGATTAGAAACACATGATCCAATCCAACCCAAAAACTAGATCCCAAATTAGCAAACATTCAAATCGAACAACCAAAAATTAGAGTAATAATTAACCAATCCACCAACAAATTTTCTACTCAAACTTTTGTCAAACGTTTTGATAATCAGAAAACAACCACAATATCCATAAAAATAACAATAAAATGTTATACGTTGAAAAAGGAAAAAACGTTAATGAAGAGAAACTCACAGAAGGAATTGAGAGAGTGAGGTTGAGGTTGAGGTTGGTGAATATGAAGAAGGCAGATTTCTTTGCCGGAGAAATTCTTAACCGTCCAATGCAACAGTTGCTGCGTCTTCTCGGCGTTCTTTCCGACCGCCACATACACCGTGTCTGTGTCGGCGTCCTCCACGATGCTACCCATCGGATCCGAACAAAACGAATTGCGGTGAGAATAGGCGTTCGGTGGAATCGTTCCGTGTTGCGGAGACTCAGCGAGTCGTGAATCCGAGGCAGAAGACGGTAGTTAAACAGAAGACAGAAGAGTCAACAGGGATTGGAAGAAGGAAGTTACTTTATCTGTGAGGGAGTGAAGAGTATGTGTGGGAAGTGAAGGAGAAGCAATTGATTTTTATTTTTATGGAACCAAACGCTTTGAAAAAATTGTTTTCTTCTGTGAGTGGGTCCCCTGGGATAATAAGCGTTGGTGAACCATTGGACAAGGGTTAATTACCTTTCATCAAAAACTTTAAAAAAAATTATATATATTATTTGAAAGGGTAATCATATGGTATGAAATATCAACAAAGATTGTTGGGTAAGGAAGAAACTCAAATAGTATCTAGCTATATTTATTATTTGCTTATCTTCTTTGATTATATTTGTATCTTGTTTATTTTTGTTTGATACTCAGTACGGATACAGCATGAGTATTGCAAAAAAAAAATAACATTATGTGCTAAAATAAATAAAAACTTACAACAATCAATGCAAATTGTAATAAAGCAGGTAATCAAGCCCAATGAGAAGACAGATTATCCCCCAAATAAATTGTTGGCGCGTATAAATTATGAAGAAGGTTCGAATAAGAGTTCCTTACAAGGGGTGCACGTCTCTTTCGTCTTGCAACAAATTAATATATAACTATATAATAATATAAACGTCAAAGAGAGAAACAACTAAGAAAAAAAAACAAAGCAGGAAATGCGAAAATTTAAACTATATTGTTTTTATGTTTAGGAAGCCGCTAACAGCCAAATGATGTTCTGTTTCAATTTTTTATTCTTTTATATCCAACAAGTGTTTTTATAATTAAGACATCAGCACACTTTTACAGGGATGTCATACTTTGTTTTTTTTTTTTTAAGAAAATAGTAAAATAGGGAAATACCCTCAATACTACTAAGCAAGTTCACATGTGGCGCACTTTTATAGCGAATACATGCAGACTCTGAGAAAGAAGAAATATCCAGAAAAGGAACAGAAACTACTAAGCGTCACATCAACATACTACAAATTTGTTGTCATGTTTCCATGTGAAGCTCTGCTATGATATTCTTCTTGTAAATTATTCGTATGTGAATATTACAATTTTTAAGTAGTATAACAAAAAAAAGTATCAACCATATTTTTCGTTTTTGAGAAAAAGGATACAATTCTAACAAAGATAATTTTATTAAGTATAACTAATAAACCTTATAACTAGTCCTCTAACTTATGATTTACGTGGAAATAACCAGAATACCATTGGATGGAAAAAAAATGTAACTTGACACTTTTGTTAATTATCTCAATTTTTATAAAATATTATAATACATGTATTTGATATCGATAAGCAAAACATCAATATCAATATGATAACATAAATGGCCCTAATTAAAAACTCATGATGTCCTTTTGAATCTTATATGTCTACAAAATTCTCTCAATTTTTATAAATCACTATAATAAAAATTTATTAAAATCCAAATCACTTGATCATAAAAACAAAAATAAAAAATCATTATATTCTTACATGATCTTTTAAAAATTTAAAGATTATTTTATTACATAATGCTCTTTTAAAATTTCAATCCAATATATCATGGGATTTGCTAACGTGTTCAGAGTTTTTTTTATTTGGAGTGTATTAATAACCTACACCAAATTATTTAGGAAAAAAAAACAAATATTTATTTATTTTTAATTTATTTATTTTGAGGGTAATACAATAACTAGTATTTAATTAAACTAAAAAATAACATTCACGTTTCTCTCTCTTCTAAGTATCTCACTTTTCAAGTTTCAACCCATCTTCTTTTTCTTGCTATGTTTTTATCTTCTCTCCCCCATGATGGTCGCACCTGTACATGCCACCATGCATCAACAGCTATTCCAACCCAATGACTAATATCTACGTAAAATGAAAGAAAAAGAATAATTTTACATATAAGATCCCAATGATAATGAAACATTTTCAAAGAAAATCCATACGATCTGTCTGCGTTGGCCGTTTTGCCGTCATGTCACGACGGAGCACGTGGACGTGTTGGAGCAGGAGTGAAATATCAATTCTCATATCCGCATCGCGTTGTGTCTCACGGAGGCCGTTCTAGACCCAGATCAAGGCAATGAAGGAAATTGGTAAAGATGGTGCTGATCCAAAGTCTCTTCGGTGCCGGCTGCGCTTGGAGTCGTGACATTGGGAAAGATGATTTTAGAGGAGAGAAAATGCATTAATGGTGAGATATGAGAGAGAAACATGATTTTATTTTTTTTAATTAAAGTAAATACATAATTATTGTATTACCCTTTAAACAAATAAATTAAAAATAAGAAAACAATGATTTTTTTTCCTAAATAATTTGGTGTAAGTTGTTAATGCTTTCCAATGGAAAAATGAAGTGTGAGCGTATTAGTAAATCCCATATATTCCTTATTTTTTTAGAAAAAAAAATATTTGTATAAATTACATATTACAATTTTAAAAAATAATATTATAACTTGCTTTTATTTTTTTTTACTGAAAAATTATAACTTGCTAAATAATCCTTTTAAAAGAATCAAAATACTTATTTTGAATATGACCGCACCGAGGAGGCACTTGGGAGGAAACTCCGACTATTTGATGAATATTGGTTGCTGGAAATGAGTAAATTGTATTGGTGTATGACAAATATACGTTCATTTAAGTTTAATTATTTAATCTTTTCAAAAAAAAGTTTAATTATTCAATTAATAAACTTAATTTTTCACCTCATGTTTTTTTTAACAAAATTTTTCAACTCATGTTAAACTTATTTAATTTATAAACTAAATTTATTAATGATCACCAAAAAGAAAACAAATTTATTAATTAAATTAACTAATTTTTACATGAAATATATACCAGTGAGAAGAATTACAAATTCATTATCACCAGCTTAATTGATTAAATAGTATGTATAAGTTATTATAAAAAAAATTATCTGAGTTTGATTTTTACTTATTAAAAAAAACAAAAAAACACCCGCGTATATGAGAGGAAAAACACCCACAAAGGCAAGTTTGTGTTGTGCTGCCTATTAGTTCCAACTTCCAACTACACAATGAAGATCAGCCTTGCCACAAAACTTGAAACCTCCTCCTTTTTACCAACCTTTCCCTCTGTTGACTGGTAGTTTTGAAACTCTCTTCTTTTTCCACATCTTCTAACTTTTTTCTGCTTCTCTCTTCATGAAGATCCCCAACAAGCACCCACTATTATATGCGGCTTTGTTACGCATCAGGGGCGTTTTTATTTTTTAATTACCGTTTGGGGGTAGTTTTTAAATTAATTACTAAAAAGGGGTAAGTCGTAACATCTGTTACGACTTCTTTTATTTTTTTTAATTTTTAATCTGAAGTCGTAAAATTTTTTACGACTTCAGTATAATTTTTTTTGTAATTTACATGTAATATTTTTTCTACAAGAGTCGGAAATATATGTACGACTTCGAAATCGTAAATATATTTACGACTTGGAAGTCGTAAATATATTTACGACTTCTCAAATTTTATTTTATTTTATTTTTTTAATTTTTACTGTTTTTATTTTTTAATATTAATTTACTGTTGGAAGTCGTAAACTTATTTACGACTTCCACAGTTTTGCTTTTTTTTTAATTAAGTTTTTTTTCCTTAAGTTTTTTATTACTTTCTTTTTTTAGTTTTTTTTACGTTAATTTAATTA
>CM023960.1:27515297-27604484 GCA_013407115.1 Glycine latifolia | reverse complement strand
CAGTAGAAATTTTATATTAATGATCAGACCAACTGGAATATTTTACTGTAAAAAAATCAAACTATATCTATGATGTCAAGTCCATCTTTCATAAGTTCTTCAATAAGCAGTCATTTTGCATCACAAAAATAATGTTTGCCCTACTATCCCTTTAAAAATGTGAATAAGAACAAAGAAATACCTTTAGAGCTTGCAAAGCAGCTAATGCTTGTCCCTGAACTTGATCAACAGCTACAGGAACCAAAACCTTTCCAGGAAGCACCTGTACAGCTGAAGAAACTGCTGATGGAGCAGGAATACCAGGAGCAGAGTAAAAAGCTCCAAAATTTGGCGTTTCAGATCTACATATATCAACCTCATTATTATCGTTTTTAACCTGCTCGTCTATAAATGTATCGGTTGACGAGACAAATGATTTTGTAAACAGGTCATTTTCTGGAAAGCTCTGCTCTGCCAAGGATGACTGGTCTAAGATCTGCGGCATATTCTTCAGGTCAAGATTTTCTTTGGTTGAAACTGATTGAGCACTCTCTTCCAAATCTTCAGGAATAACCTCAGGATCTGAAGTTGTTGTATTTGACTGATTACTGACAGCAATGTTGACAAGTACACTTTCATTATGGGCTACAATACTAGAACTTCTATTGCCACTTGAGTCAGTAATTTCATCCTGCTGCTCACTTATAATATGTAGGGGTTCAGCATCAAAGTTAGACACTTTACTTGGTTCAACAAAGGATGGGTTCTCCTTAAGTTCAGCAATAGAGTTCTGTGAATCTACAGCAGTGCTGCTATCAAAAGAATCAACTGGATTTTCAGATTCAGAACCATTAAGCACCATTGCACTCTCACGAGGAACTGCTTCCTCATCAGCAGCTGATCCAATCTTTAATTCTTCTTGAACAGATATGTGCTTCGTGGCATGATTATCAATGTCCTTGTTATGAATATCATATATCAACTGAGATCCTACATTGAAATCATCAATGATTTTATGGGACTCGGGAATCTTATCAGACCCAGGAGATGAACAATCCCTGGATACATCTATCTGACCTTCTGCATTACCATTTCCTTGCTTAACCTCGTTGCCAGCATTTATATGTTCTATTTCATCAGAAGACAAAAGCACTTCCTGATGTGTAGTCAGGGGCTTCATTTGTCCTGCACAAAGTCAAATACGATCCAACAGAGAAGGTACAATGTTAAGCATGTGTAAGCTTAATTGGCTCACCCAAACACACAAATTCCCTCACGAGAAGACTTGATGGTTAGTGCACGAAAGACAGAAGCAGAAGCAAAAAACACACTTACTGGCACTGTTTCGTCTGCTGACAAACAAGGCAGCAAAAGCAAGCCCTGAAAGAAGAAGAATTCCAGCCACTCCCACTCCCACAGCTCCTGAAAACAAGCTACTTCAAAAGTGTCAACTGCAAGTTTCAAGTAGTGAGAAATTACTAATACCAACAAAATGTAAATATTTGATTTTTTTTTCAGTAACTCTCCAATTGTATGTCGAAATGGCAACCTCACAAATCAACACAAACATGTGATCCAAGAACTCAGGTGCCTTCTAGTACAAGGCAAACAAATGATTCAAAAACCAATCCCACTAAGAGCAACAACGCAACCAAACATTTCACATGCAGCCAAGCGCTTCAAATTTCCAAAATTTTCAATGATTACCACACTCAATAATAACTTGTTAATCAAGCAAAAATAAAAATGGAACACTTTAATTTTACAATTAGTAGCGTTAACTTAGAACCGTTGACCTTGATCCAAAAGAGACAATAATAGAAAGAACTCGAAATTAAAGAACCACCCTCAGTCTCACCTCCATTATATGATTTGTTCTTCTTAACCGCTGAATTGGGCGATCCGTCCGACCCGACCCGAATGGGAACAGAACCCGATCCGTCTCCATTATTAGCAACACAGAAAAGGCGAACCCGACGAGGATCGAAGTGGGGAAAACGTGAGTGTAGAAAGATTGGGAATTTGGTGGAATTGGAGGCACTGAAAGCTAATCGAATTTGGGGAGAGTTCAGAGCAGTGATCGACGCCATCCAAAGATGATGGATGTTGATGTCTTTGTTTAATTCTGTGTTGTGCCAAAGCCAAACAAACATAAAGATGAAGAACCAAAGTGGGAAGTGATATTCATAAACACAGAGTGAAACTAGGTCGGGATTTATTATACCAATCTTATGACCGCTTTACTAATTGAATCTAGTTTTTAGTTTAATACAAAATTATACATTTAATTGTTCCAGTACTTCAGTATCTCTTTCTATCATCTTTGTTATATTTTATGTTTCTTTATTTCTCTCTCTTAATTATACAAATTGTACATTTTATTTTACAAATACAAATAATATTTCTTAAGGTTTTGAGTAAATATTTCAAAAGTTTAATTTCGTAAAAGGCAAAACTGTTAACCAATATAAATATAATTTTTAAAACAATTATTATAAAAATTAATCTTTATCACAAATATCTTCGTTCCAATGGCAAAAAATAATTTATCGTAATATCATAATTATGAAATTTGATTCAATTATTGGTCCGATCAAGATATTTAAAGATGATATTTATTCACTTACATAATTACATCATAATTTTTTACCTTTTATTTATCTTATTTATTTTCCTCCCTTGCTTTTTTTCTTACATCAAATGTCACAATTTTTATTTATTTTTCCTCTATTTAGTAAATACACACTAAATAAGTAGATAAAATAGTATTATTTTTCATATTTATTACCTTCCATTTCTTATTTGAAGAAGTGGGGTGTTATTAGGGTAAACATTAATCATTGCATACAAATATCATATATCTTAAACCGTCATAACATCAGTAAAATTTATTGTTGGATATTCATGCAAAGATATATAAGAAATACTTTCAATATAATAGATCTTCATATGAAATTCAAAGTCAACTTCATTAAATTTTAAGATTAAGATTTATGGATTCTCACTTATATGATTGATTATTCAATTTACATGATTCATTTCATCAAATTTGTAAACAATTTAGTACAATTCAAGTTAACTAGTTCTATTTAAAAAAAAAAATAGTGACCTAACAATTTGCACTAAATTGACTAAAACATGCTTTAAAATAATTAGAATATATAGATGTTGTTTAGAAATTCATTGAGAATGAAAAAATCATATTTGAAATATGAAAATTATAACTATTAACTTTTGAAAATCACATTCGAAATATGAAGTCAAACACGCTACAAAACTCACACAAAGTTAATCATTCGGTGACTTATCTCATTGTATCCTAGTCCTCACATCCTTAGTCTCACCCTTTTAACTTTGTTGGAGAAGTAAAAGAAACACAATGAGAAGGAATAATAAAAGAAAAACCATCATACAAGTAAAAAGGGGTGAAAGATGGGCTAGTAAAGAGAAGAGGAAAAAGTGTTACATTGTATCTAAAAGTTCAATTGCTTTTTTGAAGAAAAAAAATATTGGCACACTGCCCTGGCTTACACAAAAATGAAACTATCTTAAAATATTTTGGAAATTTATCATTCCCGTTGAATGTTTGTTCCATTTTAATGGTTAATCAAACACACTTATAAAACTAAAAAAATAAATAAATAAACTCCCTCTTCTGATTAAACCCATCTGCATGGGATTTTATTGGGAAATCTTACCACCATACTAGTGCACTAACACAGCACTTTCATGACACAGGTGTATAGGATAATTGATATAACCTATCAAACTTTTGTATTAGTTAATAATTTACATTCTGTAAATTATAAAGTTAATCAATCTAACTGTTGAATCATTTGAAATTATTTTTCTGATAATGTATATTAAATTTCACATCATTTAATTGTTAGTTAGCATGTTATTTAACAATAAACATTTACTTATATTTTAAATTGTTATTATACATCATAATAAAATAGTATTAATTAGTTTTCGATTGGCATAAAATTTATGACCTATATTGCCATCTTGCAACTCTGGTGGAAAGAGATGCACATACTTTGATTCTTCTAAACGTTACTGTTCCATTAAATGAATATTGAGGATGTATTATGGTGATGGCATAAATCTTTTCTATGGGAATTGTTTAATTGATTATTCGTGCATATTTGACATGGAATTGAACCTCACTACAATTGGGAGAGAAAAAGATATTAATTGTTTTTCTTACAAAAATTATAAAGCTGATTTTGTTTTCTTTCTTTCACCTTTTCCATGGTATGCTAGTCTTAATCAACTTAAGAGGCTGATATCTACACTTTTCGAATATAACACTAAATCATTTTCAGCATATGAGTGATACGGCTAAGTCCTTTCCATAAAGTTATGTCCTACGAACTCGAACCTCTGTCCACCTGTCACAATGCAATTGTGCACCCAACCCCATGCGTGTAACACTGGGATTGGTTTTAAAAGCTTAAAGCTTTTAAACCATCTTCATAATAGAGCAACTATGGGTTCATCTTCAAATCAATCATGTACAAACCATAATTCATGAAAAGGTGGAACTATATGGTTACTAGATTGTCTCGGTCAGTAATGTAATTGTTGCACGTGTTATTTTTGTTTAAATTACATGTATTTTTTTTCAGTCAGGCAGGATCAATATGAAATATATCCAATCAATTCTATTATGATTTCCAAAGTTTACCCAGGCCAACCATTTGAGACTCAAAATCATGATCATCTCAGGGAGACATGATCGATTGAATAATTTTGTGGTCAATCCTACTATATCATGTGTATCGAGCATTGTTGCTTCAGCGTATCCCTCATGTATATTTCCATTCTATAGCTTAATTTCTAATTAGTTTCTACTAGATATAAGCGCATTTACCAAGTCTAACATGTTTATAAGATAATCAAATAAGCTAGAGTGAGATAAAGTTAATTAGCAAATACCTCTCTTATTTTAGTTAAATTAGCTTACAAACTACTCAAACAAATTATCAACAGAGGAAATAACTGTTAAATTCAGTCTTTATCTCTTTATTCTTAAAGAACAAAAGATGCTACTTGAGTACTAGTCAATGTGGCTTTTACTAGTACTAGGAATTTGAAACGAACTTTCTTCAGGTTCCTTAGTGCGGCCAACTGTGCTAACATCTTATGCCTACAATGATTTGAACAATCAACCGTACAGAAGACAACAGGAAAAGGTTTCAAAGTTAGCTACATTTTTATATCAGAAAGCACACCATTATGATTTATGACAGAACTAAGATGTTTCCCCTCGAATTTTGTGCGTTGAGAAAACTAAAATCTTTTCACATTCATCAACAAGTCAACAACATGACAAGAAGAAAACAACAAAAGATAATGAAAACAAAAGATGTGGAGCATAACAATCGGGAACCTCTGCTTCTGTTCATTAGCGATAAGGCATAGACTATTCCAGAAAATTGTTGTCTTTTACAATGAAATATTATAATTTTCTTAGTGGATGGCAAATTTAACTTTTCATTTATCATTCATTACTCGTGTGACAGTTAAGCCAACGTACAGAAGAGTGTTACTTTTGAGGCAACATAAATGAGACAACACCAAAGACGGAGCTGTTTGGTGTTATTTAAGAAATGTTTAGATACAAGACTAAAAAACTTTTTGACAACTTTTGAGAGTTTTACTGAAAAAAAAAAATTTCTAATAGAATAGTTCTCAAGAGTACTTATATCTTGTATTCAAATAAGTCCTCAACCATTAAACAACTTTTGAGAGCTCTACTGAAAAAAAAAATATTTTTAATAAAATAGTTCTCAAGAGTACTTATATCTTGTATCCAAATAGGTCCTCAACCATTAGGCCAAACCATGGCTTCACTGAAAGCACGTGACAGGGCATTTGCTCATTGAGCAATCACATGTTTTTGGGACAAAAATAATTTCCCCTTCATCCAAGATATGAACCGAACAGTTATAAATTTGAATGTCAACATGAATTTATTTTAAAAGCTGACCACATTATGTGTCACCAAAGAATCCTCGCTTTTCCTCATGATGAGTCAGGAACTTACTTTTGTTGAGCGATACCAAAGATTCAAACTCCTTTTATCTGATCTCAACTTCTCAAGTTTCTTACAATTTGAGCAGATCACCAAACCTATTTTCTTACCCTATTGTCCTAAACACCACAAGAACCTATATAATTAGAGTACAGACTCAACCTATATACAGCCACTTCTCACTCCCCCGAGCTCTCGCATGAGCTTCCAAGATTGGAAGTTATGTCATGCACCAAAACCCTGATTATGTTGCTTCCTGATGATCTTGAAACATCCATGCACTCCTGTAGGTCTGCATCACAGGCTATCAAAACCCATTCGTGATCATCATCCAGGTACTTGATATCAAATGTACCCACCTCTAGTTTCAATCTTTTGGCAACTTCTTCTTTCAGTTCAACAATGCCACAGGTCAACGAGACCCGAAATCTTATGATATCTTCTCTGTATGTTGCCTTGATTGTCACTGTCTTCATTTCTTTCATAGCTGCAAAAGGTGTCACTGCTTTATTAGGAGTACCCATGCTTTGCTTAGGAGACAAATCTGGACCTGGAAGATTAGTCCCACAAGCTTCTGGAACCATATCCTCCAAAATGGCCTCAGCTACTGAAGGACACAAATTTCTTAAGTCTTTAGAACTGCCAGCATCCTCTATTAGCATCCCTCCAAATGGCTCTTGAAGTTCTGCTGTCACAAAGTCGGGCATAGGGTAAGCAGCTGGCCGGTTTGGCGTATTAGTAGTTGGCTGCAGTGTTAACTCTGGTGATCTCTTTAGCCCAGCACATTGATCATTATTGGAAGTAATGAATATATCCTTCACAGGTGAACTTTCATTTGGGAGACTGTCATGGCATGAACCATCAGAGGTAAGATTTGTGCTATCCTCACTTGAGCTACTCCCAGTTCTAGCCCTCTTCGGTTCTTTCCCAACCTCTCGAGTATACCTACCTTTATTGTTAATTACTTTCTCAAGATGTGGTGTCCTGCCTCCTAGCACTTGATCTTCTTCCATTACAGACTGACTGTTTGTTTCTAATGCTTTGGAGCCATTCAATTCATTCTCTTTCATCTGAGGCTCTGATGGCTTAATGCTTAATGAGGCTGGCTGGCTGAACTTGTTTGGAGTAGAAGGCTCAGGAAAGGAACCAACAGCAATGGGAAGTGGACTTTTGCTCAGAGCATTCAAACCAAATGCTCCTTCAGCGCCTTGGACAGATTCAATAACACGCTTGAGCTTCGACAGGGAACGGTTAACCTTGTTGATCTTTCTAGATGGCCAACGGGATATCCCATGCTGCCTACAGATGCGCTTCATTGTGGTAGGGCAAACTGTACAGCAAAAATATATCTAAGAACAGTATGTTTGAGACACAACTTACTTTCCTTTTTCTCTCTAGACAAAAGAGCTGCTGCTACTACTTGGGGGAAAGAAAAACATTTTTGCTTTTTTTTGCATATTTTAGTTGCATAGTACATTTTTTAATAATTAAAAATCTCCAGATACCAGCAGATTCATAGAGATAAAATTTATTGTGGTAGAGAAAACATTTGTTTTCCTGGAAAAAAATATTATTCTTAGGAAAATATTTGTTTCCAAATAGCAGCATATTCATAAAGATAACAAACAAAACTATTGCTTATAAATATATTTTAGAGTATGAACATACCACCAAGGCTCTTTGCAGCATCTTTTAGACTCCCAGCAAAATAATGTTGCAAGACTTCAAGACTAATTGATTTCTCAGTTTTTCCACGTTTCCTCTCTAAGGGTTTCTTTATGTTTTTAGTCTCTAAGGAGGGCATGTGATCAATGTTTCCGGCTGCATTTTTACCAAGACTCCCTCCATCATTGATGTCATTACAGTACATCAATATTTGTTGTTCTGATGAATCCTGTGGCACTTCCTCCCCCATGTTTGGTGAGGTATCAGGTCTAGGTGGTGATTTAATAGATGGGGCAATTGGAATAGATTCAAGCCTCGTATGAACTCTTTCGATTGTTGCTTCAATAATTTCAATTGAACCATCCTCAAGTTCTACACCAGAAGCAATCTTAAGACTCTGGAAATGCCGTTTCATTATTGCCAATATGGATCCCAACAAAGTCTTTTGTTCATGAAAGTCTGTTATTCTAGGAGGCAGAAAAAACTCTAATACATAATCATCATTTCCTGTATGAGAGCTTCGTAAACATATTGCGAAACAGCTTGTTAACCCAAACATGAGAGCATAATGAACTAAGGGGTAATCAGTTTTGCAGAATTGGGTAATGTTTGAACAGAAGCACATGCCGTGGGACAAAAAAGCCCTCCCAGCAACCCCTTGACCTTGTTGTAAGTGATGCTCAACACAGGCCTCACGAAAACCCCATAAATGAGCATCTATAATATAAAATGCTATGTCAGTTGTAGACATGCAAACTTTCCCCATGCAGCTACCATCAAAACTAGAACAACTTTTCTTTACACCACCACCTTGGGCCAAAACACTTCGATGCTTACAGGGAATCCATGTCTGGGCCAGAGGTAAATTATGAGTTTCACATACCACTGTCAATATCTCCAAGATCTCTGATAATGCATTCTGACGACCTTCATTACAAATCTGGTTTAAAAGCATTACCAAATTATATCTGTGAGAATAGAGGGTAAGATAAAGAACAACAGCAATATAACCTAGATATAACAGATAGGGATGTGTCATGTATGATGGTTAAAATCACCTGAGTGTATGGATGATCCAAAATTTCCGAACTTCTCAAATTTACTGTCTGCAAGGAAACTGACAGCAGGTGATTGATGAATCTAAATATGTTTGTAATCATATAAAATTTCTAACAATCTAGTACTATAGTTAAATAATCCCATGGGAATCACCCTTGTGAAATTCAATCTTGATATACTATAATTTGTAACATCACGTGATATTTGCCAAACATGAGGAAACTATAATACATGGGTATAATTAGCAAAGTTAAAAGAAACCCAACCTCAAGGGCTTTGCAGATTTTATCAACCTCGGGAGCATAGTTAATCTTCTGTGAAGTCATTATCAACTCCAATACACCAATACATGACTGTATTGAAGGTTCAAACACAGGCAAAGCCAACGTTCCGCGAACATTGTAATGTTGAGCATGATCTCGACGTGGATACTCTTTACTAGAATAATACAAAACATTGGGAGTCCATTCTGGTAATTTCTGCTGAAAAACCCGACCAGGGAGTCCCAAACTTCCATCATTCTCTCCATCCACAGAAAACATGTACATCAGAGAGACCGTTCTATACTGATGGAGCCCATTACTACGTGGATCAAGAACAAAGGGTTGACCAGAAGTTGTAAGCACATACCGATTACCATTCTTCACAGGTGCCCAAACTTGAGCCAGAACATTCAATTCAGTCAACTCTTTGAAGTAACGAAGTGCTTGTGTCATCCTTTCCTTGATTACACAATAACCATCAAAATTTTCCACTGGTGGAATAGGAACAAGTGGTGGCAAAAGTTTTTTTTTGTCATCATTCTCCACTGGCTTTTCAGCTATGGAATTTGAATCACCTAAAAACAGTAGCTTTTAGTTTGAAGAAATGCAGCTCCCAGTAGAAACAACAGAACACATAATTAGCACCAGATATGGTACTGGAGTAGACTTTGAACACTTCACAGTTATGGTAATAACACATTTGAGCTCAACATCACAATATATCTACAATCTCCAAACCTTATAAATACTCCAAGAATCATATGAAAAAAAATGTAGCATACAAAGGCAAAGGTCAAATCCCAAGGAAGCAATTACAGACAAAACTCTGGCCTGTAAACATTAGCTTCCTTGAATAATACAGAAAGGAGTACAAACATGTGAAACCATGAAGCTTCACCTGTTGAGTTTAGAAGATACAGATAAAAGAAATCCAACTCCAATCCCATAAACTCCATCCATATATCACCTATGCCTTATACTCAAGTTCCTCAACAATCACATAGATCTTCAAGCACAGTAATTGGCTATTAAAATTTCATTTTTTAAGTAAAATGTTTTTTTTTCTTTCAATTGTCATAAACTTCAAACTAAAAATAGGCAAAAGAAAACTCTTGACATGAAAAGAACATACAACACAGAAACTAATCCCACACCGTATTACATTTGTAAATCAACAAAACCAAATTCAGCAGCATCTATTCAAATTACATTCAAAAGGGTATCACCAAGTCCAAAAGAAGAATGAAAATTCCAAAACCGAAGTCAAAAGAAAACCAAACTGAAAACATACAAGAGAAGATCTTGTGGCAATCAGAGAAGGCAGAAGCTGGAAGCTTGGGGTCTTCTCCATCAGAGAAAGCCCAAAGAGGAGAGTAAGGTTGGTCAGAGGAAGTGGAGAACAAAAAAGGTGACATGGGATTGGAGCCAAAGGCCATGTGATCCAAAGGCCATGAAGTTTCTAAGTCCAGATCGAAGTCCATGGTGCAGCCACCACCACCTTCCTCTGCTGGCTTTGACCTCGGAACATAGTCTTGGTTTTCTTCCTCAGATTCTGACATTTTCTTCTCACAAATGCTAAAGATTTTATGGTGAAAATTGGAACTTCGTGAAGAGAAGTTTGAGGAGGAAAGCGTAGAATAGATGATGATGATGGGTAAAACTCTGAAGAAGAATGCATAGCATAGATAGAGTTTGTGATTCCATGTAAAAAAATTTACAACTCCCTTCCACTCGCAAGTTGCGACAAATGTCAATAAATTATTCAATAAAATAAACTTGAAAGGAAGAAAAAAAAAATCTTGTTGTGGCACTAACTACCAAAAGATGGGCACTTACACCTGTCTCTATCTTTTCCCTTTTTGTTCATTTGTTAGATTTTCAAAGTTAAAATAAACATCAACAAAACATCACTATAAATATCACCTTTAACCTAAATTTATTAAGATTGATAATAGATAAATTTAATGATAAATAAAAAAAATGTTAAAAAAGTAGAAAAGAAAGGAAAAAGGAAAAATAGATAAAAAAAAGGGAAAAAAAGGAGGAAAGAGTTAAGAAGAAAAATATTAAAAAGAGAATATCTAAAACATAAAAATAATAGCGAGTTTAACCTGCCACCGAATTTATAACTTTTTTTTATTCCATTATAAGATACATTGTCTATCAATCTATATCTCACTTCATTAAGTCTTGTTTAACTACCTCTTCCTCTCTTTGTGTCGAGCTCTTGGTAACAAACTTTTATTCTTATCGGAGCATCCAAGGGATTGTTCATTATGTATTCAAACTACCTCAATCTATGTTTCCTCATCTTTTAACTCACCGGTACTATTGCTACATTTAATCAAATATCTTTATTTCTTATCTTATCCATTTTCGTATAACCATGCATCCACCTTAACATCCTCATTGCTGCTACCCCTATTTTATGTTCATGTTGCCTATGTGTTGACCAACATTCAGTTTCATATAATATTGTAGGTCTTACCGTTGTTCAATAGAATTTTCCTTTTAGTCTAAGGAGAATTTCACACTCTGTCATTTCATTCACCCCGCTCTGATTCTATGATTTACATCTTCATCAATCTCTCTACCTTTTTGCAAAGTTGATCACAGGTATCTAAAAACGTCTTTCTTGAATATCTATTGACCAAGTAGATGCACGAGGTTTTGATAATCATCTCTTACTAGCAAAAACTCATACTTTATATACTCAGTCTTACTATGACTTAACGTAAATCATTTAGACTCTAAAGTATTTCTCTACAATTTTAGTTTTCTATTAACATTGTCTTTGGTCTCATTAGTAAATACGATATTATCTGCAAAAAACATACAACGTGATACTTTCTCTTGAATATCTTTTGTTAGTTCATTCATCGCTAAGGTAAAGAAATAAAAACTAAGAGTCAAACCTTAGTGTACACCTTGATAGAAACAAAACTTAATGTTTCATTACAAGCTTTCACATATATGATAATCTCATCATACATATCCTTAATTATATTTACATTTTAATGATACTTTTTTCTTTACAATTTTTTTAATATGTTTCTTTGTTCATTTATCTAAATTATAACTTGCAGTAGTGAAAGTCTATTAGTCACTCCATTATATCTAAGATTTTGAGACAGGAATTAAAAAATATAAATAATATTTTAAATTTCATAAAAATATCATCAAATTTTCTAATAACCTTTCATATTGATTAGACTAGATTTCATCTATATTTTTTTATCTCCTTACTTCATAATAAATGATTAAGGATATAATAAAAAAATATTTGTATAGTTACTATCAAAATGAAAAATAACTTTTTTTTACTAAAAGTCAAATAAAAGGGACGATTCTTTGTCATCCCTACTTAAAGGAACTAAAAACATGGACAAAAAAAATTGTAGAAATTATGAATAATCAAACTTATGTTTATAAAACATACTCTTAACTATTATTTTATAATCAATTATTATTATCCTGGTTGATATTCAGATGAATCATTGACTAACGAGTTGTATCTAAAAACATCATTAAGACCAAGATGAAATAAATTGAATGATTAAACCAAATCAAGAGAACTCGATCCCTATTAACTTTAAGTTAATATCCTATCGTGGGTTATCTAATGGAATAATCTTGGCATGCATGATGAGAAAACACAGTATGTGATATAATGAGGCATTGACTGTGTGTTAGAAAATAATTGCTAATGAGAAAGAACAACAAGAGAGGATGCCAAATTACATGAAAAACCCAAATTAGGAACAACCATGGACAAATGAGCTGTGAATCTACTATACATCGAAAATGATAAAGGACAGAGCAATAGAAAAATGTGCGTTTACAAAAGCATCTCATAGTGCAAAACACTCAAAACACACTATATTTAAGTATACAAATAATGGTAACTCATGAATAGGAAACGACCCGATGTTTCTTCATCAAACAACTCACTTTCTTGAAGTAGCCCGCCATCATAAACAGTACGTGACAAACATTGTGTTAATCCCCTTAACATTACTTTGGACCAATTATAATTGTAATCTATCTTCTAAAATATACTCTTACACTTTAGATATTACTAAAAAAATGTGTTACTCCAATCGTTATTCAGATACATGGGGAGAGAGAACAAAATTGAAAATTGAAAGCAAAGGAAAAATTGTCTACGAACTACGATTGGTCAGAAAGACATGGAAAGAAAAAAAAAAAACAAGAGCTGTCTTGTATGGTGGTAACAGCATTAGTACTTGTTTGTTTGCGTCGTACAAGAAATTGCATTTCCTTTTTTATTCAGAAAATGGGTGGTTAGCGTTCAGTGATGCCCACTAAAATCTTCCCTCTTGAAAGGTACAATTTTTCTTGCCACGATGGTGAGACGATTTTCACATCTGGACTTATGTCAAGAGTGGTTGTTATTCCTTCAACCATGACTATTAATATCGAAACGTTATTGTTAGTACGTACTTTTTTTCCCTCCAATTTATCCAGAAATTGGACGTTAATTTGAGGATTGAAAAGTGACCCAGAAAACAATATGATGGCTTGACTTTGTCTAACAAGCGTTTGTGTAGGTATCCTAGCTAATTTAGTTTAGAAAATGATGGCTGTACTTGTACAAATATGTCTCTCATAATATATATATATATTGGCACTTTTACATTTTTTTAGTTGCTAGAATTTATATTTTAAAAGATTAATTTGTCAAAATTAATGGACTAAATTTTTCTAAAATATTTTATGGACCAAAAAAACATATCATTTAAATTCAGGGATTAATATAGTAATTAAGTCTTAACAACAAATTTACAAAAACATTATATTAAATACCTGTTAAATTTAAACTTACGTACTTAAAGTCTTAAATAATGGTCCATGAATTTTTGAGCATGCAAATTTTTGTTTAGTATTGAAGCACTCACGTGAATGTGCATTTTCTGGGGAGTGATGGTTCAGGGAACTCTCCTTTCAATGGGAACTGAAGTGCACGATGTGATGTGGGAGTTATCCATTCCCTCTTCTCTTCTTAATTAAGTAATTAACAATCTTCCTTGCTTGCAGTGGACTGGAAGAAAGCGACAGTATCATTTTATGGTGGTTTGGTTTGGTTTATTAGTAAAGTTAATATTTACACATTAATCGATTATTATATTAGACATTTTCAACATTTTTCTTATATTCCAAATTCATATTAGTAAAGTTAAAATCCATAATTTAGTAGGTAAATTTCTTATTTTCTCCATTTTTATTATTAGACATTTTCAACAATTTTTTTCTTCTCCTTTGAAAATGTACTACTTCACATACTATACCTTAATAACTAAGCAATCATATTAGACTACATTTTTATTATCTCTATTGTTGAATTATATTTTAATAGTTTTTTGAGAAAATTTTCATTAATTAAAAAAATTCTATTAAAACTTAAATTATTCGTTAAAAATTCAAAAATATTTTCAATAATCAGAGAATTTTATTGTAATTTATAATTATAATATAGTTTATATATTTAGAATATATATTTACGATCAATTTTAATTATGAAGGAATAAACATTTATTGACTAGTTTATAAATAATCATCTTTGGTGATTTAGAATTATTTTTGTTAAACTAATCATATATTTAATTGACTTTAAAAAAACTATTTTTTAAATTAAATAAATAGATATTAAAAAGAACTCACTTCAGCTAATTTTATTTATTTGAATTGATATAAGTATAATACTGGTTAATATGTTTTTAATTTAAGTTGGGTTATATTTATTCAGTTTTGTTTGTTTGTAGGCTGCAAGTTAAATCACTCAACTTATGGGCATTTCTTGAAAAATTGGAAGTTTAACCTAATTTTTATGGATGAAAATACATTGAATTTTAACTTTTCAAATTTAGATTCAAGATTTTAACTGCTGGTTTGTTATTTTTGTTTCTTAATTAAATTTTGAGCTAGCAGGTTAACCCTCTAATTGTAACTCAACTTGCATAAAGTCCATAAATTAAGGGTTGAACTAGACTGTGTCAAAATTAAATCAGATTAAAAAAGAATTATACACAGTCTATATATTCTTTTAACAGGCTAAATATACTCTGCCTATCAAATCAAAGTATCAAATTAAACTATATTAATTTTAACAACATTATCATTAGCGTCAGGCTTTCACATTTATATTTTAAAAAATAATTAAACAAAACGCTCGTAAACAAATATCTACTCATGTTTTCCCTCTTTGGCACATATAAAAGGTCTAGTTATAAATTAGAGGATGGAATGCATTATTTTGAAAAATTATTCAATATTTTCCTTTTTAAGTAATTAAAATATTTTATAATTCACATTAATTATTTCTTGTGCGATGATTTTAGAACATTCATAAAAATAAATTTTTTATATATTTTTATTAGTAGAAATGAAAGATAGATATTAGAGAATTCATAATAAAATACGCATCATGTTTAACTAATAAGTTAGACCTATAATAAAAAAAAAATTATATTATTTATTATCTTATTATTGATAATAATTTAATATTACTTTTATTGATGAAAAACATATAATAATTAAGACACCATCACGGTAATAATAAGAAAATAGGGAAATATAATATTGATATTTGATAATTAGAAATATTAAAGGAACAATTAATTTTAAAAACTTATTATTCGTACCCATTTGGAAACCTCAAGATATTGGAGAGATATCTATTAATGAACTGAGTGACTACACAAGGGAACATGATACATAATATTTGATTAAAATCTTTAAAACATTAGACGACTCTTTGAAAAGAGAATCAGTAGTGTAAAATATTAAAACATCCAATGAATTTTTTTAAGAATTAAATTTAATTATTTTGTCATGTCAACATTGAGTTTATTTTATAAGTTTAAATCAACTTATGCATTTTGACTTTTATTAAAAAAATCTATTTTAACTTATTTAAGAACCAAATTGCATATGTTAATTTTAATTTATAAGATAAATTTATTTTATTTTATCTTCTTATTTTTATCTTTTATAAATATATATAGAGAATCTATCTAAATGAAATATATTTGATGCAAAAAAGGCTTGGTGTATCACTGCCTATACCCATGCGACAACGAAAGAAAAAAAAAATAGTAAGATAGTGGAGATTGTTAGAAAGTTTCTTAATTAATTAATTTTGATAAAATTGGTTGGCTAGCTTAGTCCCTTGAAAGCAATAATTATTGTGATACTTAATCTCTTATGCTTCTCTGATCTATGCATTTAATTTTGAACCCTTTCTCACATGGGCACACACAGGCCAAAGGAAAAGCATTGTAAATTTCCCACTTGTAGCTACAGGGAGTACAAGAACAAATTTTCTAATTTACTATTCCATAAAATAGTGACCGAATAAGTGGAAGTCGATGAAGAAATCATAGTAAAATAGTCAAATGCAACATATGTATGTAAGGTCAATGCGCAATTAATTGATTCATTCAAGGGATCCAATAAGGCACTATAGTTTTTGGTTGGATGATGGATAATGTTTGCTTGTGAGTTGCCACAGAATGATAAATGATTATTTGATGTTTTGCGTACTCAAAGAAAAGAAAAAGAAAGAATGAAAGAAGAAATCAAAGGGGAAGATGATTGAGATATATGATTGTATATATATCGGATTATCATTGAAAAAATGCATCTTTTTATTAATGAATCATTACTCATTAGCGATATGGACATTTGCGTCACGTAAATCTGCAACTCATGAATAACTTATTAATTAGTTTATTCATAAATTAAAATATATAGCAGTTATATATTTGTTAACTTTTCATTTTTAAATAAAATCTCGTATTAATTTAATAATCCAACGCATTTAACGATGTAGTGTACATAGAATTTATCCTAATAAAAAAAAGCGAGCAAGTTAAAAAGAATTTTCACACTTCAGCAAGCCATTTTTTATTGACAAAACAATGGTTTTCTGACAATAATGGACAAAACTATAAAGCATAAAACTAATCAATTTGGATGAGAAAAATTTAACTGATTTATTTAATTCGCATAGACGAGAAATATGACTATCAATAGTTGATACGAAATTATGAAGAGTTTTATGTTCAGATTTCATTTTTTTTAACACTCCGAGCAAACATTTTGACAAGCTTTTAATCTTTTAGGCCAACTATAATATTATTTTTTTATTCAAAATTTAGTCAACTCATCACCATACTTCACAAATATATTATGAGGAAATCAAATTGAGATTTTTCCTTCTAAGTTTAATATATATTACCAACCAAGTTAGATAAATTGAATATGTTCTAATATGTTTCTATGTTAATAGTTGGAAATCATAAAATTTGGTGAATTATATACTTTATTTAATAAATTTTACTCATAATTTTTAATAAATTTCATTCAATAAAAAAATATATGTAAAAATAGTATGAAATAGTGTATTACTAACACTTTTTTATTTATTTATAAGTACCTTAATTGTGTTGATATCTTAAGGTATTTTTATAATTTTGATTGTTTGAATTGATTGTGAGACTAGTTTTTTATCGATCATATTTGAAAATCTTGATTTCTTATTAAGAGTATTTTTTTTAGAATTGAATACAAATTTTTCCAACAATCTTGATATATATATTGTCAAGTGAGTTATAACCATTGGTTTTACTAGCACTCCTTTTATTATCATCATAAATATCGCCTGTTCTTTAGTAAAATTGTAAAAAATATAAATAGTAAGTCAAAGTTCCATATAAATCGACTAGAAATTGAGACATTGGCAAAAGTGTCACAATTTTTGTAAAAAATACCCAGAATGTCATGCCCACGAAAGTATTTCACAAATTGCCACGCCACGTAATTCGCTAGCCACCTCAGTGAATTACGTGGGCTGACGTGACGTCGCATGAGTGGAGGACATAATTCGCTGGACAGAGAGGCGAAATAGGCATGCCACGTGACAAAGTTTCGAAATTGCGTAGAAACTTCGGAAGACCATAACTTTTGACTGGGATGTCCGATTGAGGCAAAATCGGTGGCCACGCGATCGTAATTGAGAGGAGAAGCCTCTAATAAATACCCAAAAGAGACTTGGCCAAAATTTTTTCCCAAAAGAGGCCTCTAAGTGCCTCAAAATTGCGATTTAGTATTCGGACACCCAAAAATTTCATTTTTGTCAGCTTTTTTAATTATTTAATTAGTTAATTTAATGTTATTTTTTATTTTTTCAATTACTTCTCTGAATTTCGAACGTTTTGACATATCGTACGCCTTCATCGGACATTCCTAGCCAAAAATATCACTATTTAATTGATAGTGCATATAAACTTCATATAAAATTCGAGCAGTGATATTTTTTGATAGAAATGTCCGATGGAGGCGTACGATATGTCAAAACATTCGAAATTCAGAGAAGTAATTGAAAAAATAAAAAATAATATTAAATTAACTAATTAAATAATTAAAAAGTAGACAAAAATAAATTTTTTGGGTGTCTGAATACTAAATCGTAATTTTGAGGCACTTAGAGGCCTTTTTTGGGAAAAAATTTTGGCCAAGTCCCCTTTGGGTACTTTTAGCGGCTTCTCCTCTCAATTACGATCGCATGGCCACCGATTTCACCTCAATCGGACATCTCAGTCAAAAGTTATGGTCTTCTGAAGTTTCTACGCAATTTCAGAACTTTGCCACGTGACATGCCTATTTCGTCCCTTTGTCCAGCAAATTATGTCCTCCATTCACGCGACGCCACTTCAGCCCACGTAATTCGCTGAGGTGACCAACGAATTACATAACATGACAGTTTGAAAAATACTTTCATAGACATGACATTTTGAATATTTTTTACAAAAATTGTGGCACTTTTGCCAATGTCTCCTAGAAATTAGATAATGGATCTGTTATTCGAACCAGAATGATTAAATGCAGATTATTGTAAAAAAATGATGTCTCGATCGTCAGCAGGTACAATGTGACTTCTCATATAGATGACTACAGCTGCCTTGCTGTCTAAAGACGACAGGCTAGCTCGGTAGCTCCTAGATGTATGCGACATTAAATAAAAGAAATTACATATAAACTAAAATAATAATTAAATAATTATATTTATTAAAAATTTAAAATTTATGTTTCATATAAATTTAAAATAAAATATAATTTTAATGTTATTGATATTTTTATTAATTTTTTAAATAAATTATATTTTATTATTCATTAAAGTGATGTAATAATACGTGCAATGTAATATGTAATGTTCTTCTGTAAAAAAATTTAAAGATTAGATTATGTGAACCCAAAATGAAATAATAGATAATGATCCTCTTTTTCTCATGTATAAGTATTTTAAAATGTAAATATAGTATTTTAAAAAAAATAAACATATAATTTTATTAAAAAATAACACATTTTATTACATACAAAACATTTTCTCTAGTTATATAATGGCTGCCCATCACCTAAATAAATACATAAATCATTATAAAAAATGATTTCTTTAATATTTGGAAATACAAAATCATTAATGATAACAAACTTTTTCTATTTTGGAAATTGAACTTTTTTTGCCTTAATGTTAGGATGAGTTGACATTGGGAATAAAGGGGTTTAAAAGAACCCTAGAAGATGAAGATGAAGTTAAAGTATTGTTACTAAAAGAATTTAAAACTTTTTTTTTCCTTCTCGGGTTAGCTATGATCCTTGGATCATCAACCCTCAACACTATCCTCAAGACGAATCCTAACAATCTCATTCTTATTTTCCCCAGTTATTTTACATCATAATAAGGCTCATGGCATGCTATCACCCAAATAGGGGGAAATGTGCCTAAAACTCAGTGTCTTTTGCTATATTAAATTTAGATATCGGGATCAGTAAGTTGAGCAAGATCAACTTCGTTATTGTCCTCAAATTCCTTATTCATATAGTTTTCAACCACATGATCTTCACTAACTGATGCAAGAAGATGAAGATGAAAAAGGAGAAAAGGCTTAGAAATAAAATGAGATGTGTATAATAGAGATATATATTAAGATAATGTAAGAGGATAAGAATGTGAAAGAGACAATATGGTAAAAGTAAATATGAGGTAGATGTATGCATAACAAGAAAAAGACAAGTTTTCTTTAGAAATCTTCATTTTAGAAGTTTTTATAAAAAGATTTTGAAAAGTTAAAACTATGAGAAGATAAAAAAGAAAATGATACAAAAATGAGAAAATATATAGTAAGACAAAATTATTTTCCGCCGGCCATCTGCTTTTATACGTTTCATCGTTTTTTAATGAGATGTCCATTTTTTTAAAAGCAAACTTAGAATGCAGATCATAGATTCGAATATTTTATTTTCTTATAGAATGCACGGCGGATCCAACTTAAGTAGTGATCAGTTGCATCTGTGAATAAATAAATAAATAAATAAATATGAGTTGTTGATCCAATAACAATTGAGTTTAAAATATATATACCATGCCAGTGACTCTTTTTTAAATTAAAGATTTATATATATTTTAGTCTTTATAAATATAATTTTGCGATTTAGTTCTTTTAAGAAAAATTAGTTATGATCTTTACAAATTTTAAAAATTGTTTAAATAATCTATATTACTATTTAATAATAGCATATCATGCATGCAACATCATTTCATTATATTAAAAAATTTAAATTTAAGAAGAGTAAAAATAATAAAAATTGAAAAACTAAAATTAAATAAAATCATTGTTACATAAATTAAAAATATATTTTATCTTAAAATTAAAAAATCATTAGCCACTGTCAAAAGAAGGCCAAAAAGAAAACAAAGACCATGATCTAAGCACAACATGGGAGACATTTAGTGGTAGGTAGCCAAACTACAAAAGAGGCAGGAAGTCAAAACAAAACGTGACCAAAGGAACACTAGTTTTTTTTTAGGGAAAAAGGAACACTACTTATTAAACTAAAAACTTAAGAATGTTCTAGCAGGACATAATCGAGACATGCAGAATTTCTTCTCAACATTTGCATTAGCTTCCTCGCATTGGTTCAACGGTTCAGGAGTTTCTTCGGTTGTCTAATTATGAGGAAATTGAAATAGAATATATTTTTTGGGTTGTGAACCAGGGTTTTTTTTTTAAAGTAAAAAATTAATCTCTCAAAAAATTGAAATTCATTTAAGAGGTTAATCTTTTATAATAAATGCTTTTTCATATACAGTGAAATAGAATACGATACAACTGAATGAATTAATAATCAAAGAAAAAGAAAAATATCATATAATTATTTTAGATGTTTTTTTAAAGAATTTTAGATGTTTTATGATCTAGTGGAATTCCATTAAATTAAAAAAAAATGTTTTAAAGTGGGGGTGGGGAAATTGGAGTTTTGATTAGAACGTAATGAAATATATATATGCATGCCACTTTATTTTATTTTATTTTAAACACTTCGTTCTATTGCGCTATTATTTTCTTTTTCTATGAATGCAAGCATGACCTAAGTCTCCACTTTAAAAGGATTAAGAATATTCAAGGTAGCTTCAATTCCCTACATTTTATCCTCACGAATTGTCCACGTCTCACTAAAATTACATCCTATGCTGAGTATTCTTCCAAGTAAGAAAATTACTTTTTTTTACTGTAAACAATAAAAATGTTACATATATTTATTAATTTTTTATAATAATTATTTAAAAGTTATACCTAAAATGATTTTTTATATAAAAAAAATAGAAATTGACATCACAACTATATTGAGACTCAAATCCTTGTGGACCCTATGTCCAACAAACTTGAAGATATATTAATAAAAAGGAAACAAAACACTTGTGGATCAAATCAAACCCCAATAATAAAACAAAGTTAAGAGAACCGGTAAAACAAAAACTCTTGTATATATCCAAGGAGCTTCTGTAAAAGAAAATGAGGTGGTGAATCCCACCATGTATAACCAAAATTATTAGCATTAAAAGATGCTATCTTATCGGCACAAGTGTTTCTTATGGGATGAGTAATTCTAAAATTGTGAAAATTTATGTATAATGAATGCAGTTTAATTAATCACTGATTTTGGATAGACCAGCGGACCATTGTAGGAAACTTGACGGCTGGAATGAAGAGGGTTGAATCTGTTTCCAGCCAAAGGAGACTCCATGAATTTTCCACTTCTTTCTAACACGATTTTTAATTAATTGAAAATATAAAAAAGTATACTGACAATACACATAAAATTAATATCTGAAAAAATGAAAAATGTTTTACACCCAAGTTAATCTAATCCTGCGTTCCTTTCTTTGAAACCAGTAGTTGCGACTTGCGAGAATCTTATACAGGATCACCTTTGTTAGAAGAGCGCTACACTTTGACTGTGGATAAAAGTTCCTAGCAGGGTTTGGAGGTATCATGTGTAAACTTTGTTTTATTGTGAAAAATGAGAAAACACACATATAAATATAGGAAGTATATCATGTTTAAACTTTTTTCATTGTGAGAAATAAAAACACTCGTATATAGAGTGTATTTATGTGTAAACTTTTTTTAAACTATAAGAAATGGAATTACGTATATAAACTATTAATTCATATTTGAATGATTAAGATTTAAAAAATAATGTACAACTTTTTTTAAGTGATCCTATGATTACTATTAAATTTTTAATTTTAATTATCTATTTATATATGATTATATGACTCATTTACTTCTCATTTTCGTAAAAATCTCTGACTATACTTACGCACACATAGTTCTACCAATGAAAGAAGTGGGTACTAAAATACACGTATCCACGTTTATTCCTAATAAATTTTGTGAGTAATTCCTCATATCTCAAATAAATATCTTAATTACTCTTTATGAGTAAATTTTTTAATACTTACTAAATGCATTACGCATTATTATTGTAAATGCATTAACAATATCTTGAGATTATAAATATAATTTAGAAAATATGTACTACTCCCACCATCCTAATAATTATCGTGCAAGATGAAAAAATATATTCTAAAGTAATTATTATTTGAGCTATAATATTAATTATTCTTTTACATTTATACTCTAATAGCTATATATCACTGTGTTGCATCATTTTTAATAAAGAATATTAATAGTAATAAGATTAATTTAGTAAAGTTATCATTTTTCTCATCTATTTATTAGGACGACAATTATAACAAAATGAAGGGACTAATTTTTTAAATAAATAACACCCCATTTTCTCCTGCATTTTACTTTCTATCGTTATTTGTTACTATCATTTTCTTCTAATTTTCTGTCTTTTAAGTCTTTTCTCTACCATTTTATACATTTTTTTCTAAACTTAATATGTTTTTTTTTTCACTCTCTAATTTGTTGTGTAACCAAAGCAACATTCGCATTGTTTAAAAAAAAAGTATACACAATGGACAGGAAACTAGAAACGCCCAAATTAATAATTAATATAAGGAATCTTAAGTGAGGCACAAGAAAAATTATAAATCGAGGTGGGTCAAAATTGTTCCATATTCTATACCCTCCACGATTATATTTAATATGTTTTGCTACATTTACATATTTAATAATTGAGTACAACCATACTCGATCTTTGACCATGAACAAAGATATTGGAAAGAAAATAATAATATTCAACTTAATTAATGGAATCATATCAACCTGCATTTTAAACAAATGTATGTAATGTTATATCTTTCATAATATTTTTATTAATTCTATTACTATTTTATAAAAGCATCAAATAAAAATGTTTTAGTTTAATTATTTATTTAGTCTTTATTATTGTATAAATTTTACCTTTTAGTCTCTTTACTTAAAAACCATTCATTTTAATCTTTATATATACTATTTCTAATATCTTTTAGTCCCTACGAGTTTAGGTGGTCTAAACTAAAAAAAATATTTAAAATGGTATATAAACTAAAAATTATAAAAAATTATGTGTAAAGGTTACAATGGGATATTTTTTAATATACGAACTAAAAGATAAAAATTGTGTAAAACTATATAGGGATTAATGAGATTTGAATATAAGACTTGTATAAAATAGTAAGAATACCTAGCTACTCCCAGTCCCAATATTAAGCTAACCTTAATGATTTTTTTTTTGAGGGAGCTAACCTAAATGATGGGTGTAAGATAATTGAGTATCAAACATTATACAGAATTCTATACTTTTAAGTACTCTACAAACTTCATAAGTCATAAAAATTTATCTAATGGTATGTGTGGTTTAATTTATGAAAGAAAGAGAAAAAGAAAGAAAGAGGGGAAAATGAGAAGAAAGTGGGGTAATTTTTGTAGTTATTTGATAAGAGAGAAATTGAAAGAAAAAAAATATATGTATGTCTGATCAAATAAAAAAAGGATGTGATACATGAGAGTAATTTAATTGTTATATATTGACATACTTTCTATTCTTTTTCTTTTTCTGCTAAAATTAGAAGAAAGAAATTGGATCCTCTAATTTATTAATTTTTTTTATCAGTAGATCCTCTAATTTATTGATCTCTTCAATTCCTTTATCCTTTCCGAAACTTCCAAACAGTAAAATAATTAAAAATTGGCATATTTAATTTTATTTTCCTTTATAACCCTTCTTTCCTTTTCCATCAAACCAAATTGATCATAAGTCTATAAAGTTTTGTTGCTTTCCAAATTTTACAGTGTCAACTATTATAATATAAAATATTTGAATGGTAAAATAAAGTCACTTTATATGTTACATTAGATTCATTATTTCTAATGTTCCTCTTTAATTTTCCAACAAAAAAGTGAAAACGTTAAACTTAGTGGTTGCTTTAAGATAAAGAAAAACTGATCGATAACACCTGCACCGGATAGGATATATCTTGAATATGCTGCCACCCCAGAATGACCCTGCTCTCAGCTACCTGCATGTTGCACTTGTTTAATTATCTAGATTTTATGGCATTTATAATGTTGACTAAGTGAATTAGATTATATTTTGCTTTTGGGTTTTTTAACTATCGTGAAAGGTCCTCAATCATTACAAAATATATATTCATTTTTAAATATGCAATATTCAGCGCAACGAGATCGTGAGTGAGATGTATGATTCATTCACCACCCTCAACGCAGGATGACTGTTGGAAATATATAGATAATCCTAGACATGACGTAAACATCATTCTACACATTAGTTTATGCTAATTGAAGTAATGATCTCTGATGGCAAAGCAATATAATTGGTACAGGTGGTAGTACCTTTTTATAATTACGTAAAATATAGATAGATATATAGTACATGTTCAATAAAAAGTATTGATACAATGATCCTGGCTACACCGTTTGATAGTATTGGTTTTATACAATTTGGGATTATATTTTGATTTGTAATATCACCTAGTTGTTAGACATTTGGCATATATAATTGTAGAATGCTAACAAAACGTCGTACAAGCCCTAGATCAAACCTAGGATAGGATTTTTTTTCCCCAGAAGAGGCATCCTAAATCATACGTGAGATGAAGAAAGGGACAAAAACTATAGGGATAGGTGTAAGTCACAAAAACTACAGGGACAAAAACAATTGTATGCATGCAACACTAAATTAATACGCTTCAGAGTATGGTTATAATTTTTGCGAAAGTAAAGAATTTTTCTTACTCTTTTTATGATGGGTAGGTGAATCCTAATTATTGTATCCAAACTCTAGCTTCTTGATGTTGGTTTGGTAATTGCTACAGTTTGTAGGATAAACATCATATATGTTATATAGCTTGTATGTAATTTTGGGTTAGCACTAAGTAGCTAGATGGTTTGGGTTATTAAGTACATGTGTTCTATTTTTAAGAATGAATTATATTGTAGTCTGTTGAGTGGGGAGAATATGAGAGGGTTAAAATTGTTTACTTATAACATGTTGTTGTAGTATGACTTAGGTACCACTGGTACCAAGTAATGGTTATATAAAAATCTCTTTTTGGTTGTTAAAAAAAAATGTATGTGTTTAAAGCGATTCTAACAACTCCTTCTACAATCTCCTACTCATATTTTTATTCATCTATTTGGTTGGACGAAAATGAAAGGGAGAAAAAAATAGGATAATAATTTCGATATATCTTTATTATTTAGTTTAAAATTTTAGAAAGGGGAAGCAATAGAGGGAGACAAAATCTCTCTTCCCTATTCCATCTCCCTAAAAAATTGGGGAAAAAATTGGAGGACAGAGAATTTTTTGACTAATTAAACTAAATTATTCTTAACGTATGTAGTAGTTGTATTTAATTATTTTAAAGATATAATAGTAAGTTAATTAATTTGCTCTCTATTTTAAATATATAAAAAAACAAATAAAGTTTACGTCCCCTCCACCCTCGATATCTATTAAAATCTCTCAAGTCTCATCTTTCCTCCTTTTGAGAACTAAACAGTACATAAAATTAATGTTCTTATTATTGTTGTTGTTGAAAATAACTTTGCGTTTATAAGCAGCTATAATAGTAAGGTAGAGATCCAATTACGAATTTGTAGTTTTGAGAAGAGTTTCAGGTACTAATCCATTTCATTAGAAGTGAAGATCCAGCTATCCATCATGTATATTGTCGCAAAATTAAGCACCCAGAACAGCCATAATAAACAAAAGGAAGGGATATATACATCTGAGTTAAAACTAAAAGCATATATATATATATATATATATATATATATATATATATATATGTATGTATGTGTGTTTAGGTGTAAGTTTCTCTAGAAACACTTTTAAAAGAAGAAAGTAAGAAGAAAAAAATGAAATGAACTTCTTTATAAGGTAAAATGAATTTTTCATTAGCTTATTTGTAAATGTTATCTCGTCTTTTAGATAAATTATGTTTGTGAATTTTTAAAAATTAACTAATTGAGAGTTTCTAAAAATTAATTAATTGAGAGTTTATTTTTACTTATGAAAAAGTTAATCTAATTTTTCTCTTCTTATTTTTTTATTTTAGAAGTGTTTTTAAAAAAGATTACCCAATCAAACCTATATATATTGGTAGGTTGCTTATACTTAGCAAAGCAACATAATTCCCAGCAATTTTAGCATTTCCATAAGAACAATAACCAGCACATGCGTTCCCAAAAATAATGTGACGAAACTCAAACTAAAAATAGACAGACCAACCAATCCACGATCTTACTAATTAATATAAACAGCGGTGCTATAGAGCACAATTATTTTCTACTAATAATACAAACAATCCCAAATCTCTTAGTTGGAATTTGTTTGATGGGTCCTATAAAAATAATTGTGTCCAATTACGATAGTTTGTTTCTTTTTCATCACATATGATGACGTTGTCATGTTTCTTATTAGAGTTGAATGGTTATACATTGTAGTATGAAAACATTTTACACTATTAATCAATAAACAAACTTATCATACGGGAACAGTTCTTCATTCTATATGCACGATGTTTGATCTTGAAGCATTGTATTTGCATGACAATAATTTCTCAGGAGATATACCTTTATCATTTCATTGCTAAATTGCATAAGATCGACGGTCCTCAATCTACAGAACAAGACATTTTCAGGAACTGCTCCAGGATTTATGAGCATAAAATTGAAGTTATGCAATTGAGATCCAATCAATGTTGTCTTGTTGTTGTTGACTTAGTGGATGAAAGGTTAAATAACTCGCCCAACATAGTTCATAGAGACTATTAATTTAGTGAATTTTCTATTTAGGAAAGGGATTAATCTTTTACCATTTACTGAGAATAGCTTTAGTTTTTATTTTGTAAAAAAATATATATAACACTATTTCAAGATCAATTCCAAAATGCTTTTATGTACATTAAATTACAAGAACACATCTTGAGCTTTTATCAAGTTACACACAACCTCACTCATTTTATTTTTCCTACACTAACTCTTTTTTAAACTTGAAAACATTATACTAAACACTTCCTTATATGTTTGAAAATATTAGAGAAACACACTCATATCTTACACTAACACCCCTTACAGGACTATAAAGGAAGTGAATGTAATGGTTAAAAAAATAGGAAGTGTGTGTAATTTGATGTCATATTATTATCATATAAAATGAAAACAAATCCATTTCTCAGTATAGTCCCACCTTTTATTTGCTGAATTCAATTTTGTGGTGCACATACAAATGGGCATGAAAAAATAACATGAAATGAATATTGTCATAATGTGGCTTATGGGCATTCAGGTAACAACTTATTGACCGGATGTATTCCCTTCACTAGGAATAATGCCATATACTTACGTGTGACATTGTATTACCCTTTATTGGTATAATTAAAATTAAAAATATTAAAAGGCATTTTTTTAGTTATGCTAATAATAGAATTGCAATATAAAAATTGATATATGCTATCAATATCAAATGTTAGTATATAATAGTACTTCATACTGTTAATGTAGCATACTGTTAAAGTAGTTTTTATAATATTTATATCAATATTTTGATGTTTTAGGGAAAAAATTATACTAAAAGAAACAATTCTAACATCTAACATTTTTTATTCGTTGTTAAATAACATTTCTTTTTCTAGCCTGAGCGGCAATCGTTGAACTTGGGCCCAAAATTTGTTGGCAAAGGTATCACAAGATATTGATAAAATGACACATTTTGAAAAGCCTGGATCTCTCCAGAAACAAACTTCCTGTGGAAATTCCTCAAACCATGTCACATTCATCTTGTCTTGGCTACGCTGACTTGTAATTTAATAACGTTCATTTGTGGCACGTTATATAAATGAATTTCGTTACCGATCAACTTCACCATACCCCTCTAGTCAAGACTGTACCTAATTGTTGGACTTTATATAGTAGTGGAAAATGTATTTTTCGGTCATTATCACTATCCCTAAGCACTAGGTGTATTTTAAGGTTCGTCTTTACATTAAGACTGCAATTTTTTCTTCCTTTTTTTTATTTATCACGAAGGAGAGTTCTTATAATCTTCTTTCCCTCAAATTATGTATGGCGCATAAATAGAAACATCAAGACAGAGAAAAATGAACATTTAATGTAAATTTTCTTCGTGAGTCTGACGATTAAAGATTCTCAGAAATTTACAACTTTCTGTTTGGCTATAAACCACCGGTCACTAGACTAAACTTCTATTTCGCGATCTTTATCATTGAGATTTGGGGTGTTTCCTTCCCACAACTCAAGTAGCTCCCTTTTCATCCAAGAGATCACAACTACAGGTCCCAAAGTAGAAGGCACCTACATAAACCAAGAAAAGGAACATTGTTAAAGTGAAACCAATTTATTATGTATTGGAATCCACATACCACCTAAAGCATAAAATCACCTAAACATGAAATCACCTGCACCAGGGCTTACAAGAGTAATTTAAAATTTTCATTAATTGATATATAAACTTAAGTTTATGCCAAGAGTAAGCTTAGTTTTCATTCTGTATGTGTCAAAGCCCTAGGATTTCCTTGTATCAATCAAGAGATATTAATGTCTGTGCCATGGTCAACGGAAACGAGAATACAAAATGAGATAGGTTCCAGTTTAAATATTGTTCATCATTATATAAGATGAATATTCAAGTCCTTAAGAATGATGCACCATTAACAATCATGGGAATCAGAACAATGGATTGGGTTTCACAGAGTTTGAAATTCAGCCAAGCAAATTAACTTAGAAAAATACACAGATAGACATGAATTTGATGTACCATGTAGTTTATGCACCGGACCACTAGAAAGTGAAAGTAGTTTTGACATTTTCAGACTTGGATCCTAGAAAACAGATGACAAACTAATTGCATGATCCAAATGGCTCAAGTGTGCAAACTCAATATACACCATACTTATCCAAGAATCTCTCCCAACTGAAATCAGAATTTGGTTGTAAAAAAATGTTTAACAATTTCAGTTTACTACTCCAATGCAAATCTGGCAAATGTATCTTTTATTGCTAAGTGCACCTAGTAGGAACACAAAATCCACTTTTACAAGAGCAAGGGTTATACTCAAAGTCTATCAATATCATAGGCTCATAGCAACAAATGCTGGTAAAAAAGGGAGGGAAAAAGTAAGAAGCAAGTTTTTATGATCCATCCATCAGACAATGATCACTTCACATAGATAATGGATGGAGGAACAATCACCAGTTTTGACCTATTTAGTTTAACCCAGTAAAATCATATACTCAAGTCAAACTCATAATTTTGAATTTCTAGGTGGCAATTCTTCAAGTTGGTATACAATACTTATAGACAAGAAAGAGAAATAACCGACGTTAAAATCATTTAGATTAAGTAATCACTGCAACTACTTTCTTTTATCTGTTGTGCCAACCATAATTTCCCAATATATAAATAAAGTAATTTCCTAGTGTGTGCCCATGAGGATTTATTAATTATTATATCAAAAACGCAAAAGTCATCCAATACTTGCATTTATTAATTATTATATCAAAAACACAAAAGTCATCCTATACTTGCATTTTTAAATTTTAAGTAACTTAAGCATTTCATAGGGTGTATTGAATGCTTTCACTGCTCATGAGGACACAAACATAAAACCCTTGATAAAATAAGATAATAAGAACAGAAATTCTGGTATAAATGATGAATAAAGGTTGGAGACAGTAAAGGTAGCAAAGAAACCAGTATTATGACAAATAGAAAAACAGAAGTACCAGATAAAGAAGTGCAGGTTGAGGTGAGTGAGTCAAGACACCAGCTGCCAAAGCAGTTACCAGGCCAATGGCATACCCGGGTAGCGCATACCATATGTATTTGTGCCCCTTTGAGGAATGTAACTCTAAGAGATTTACTGTATCCCTGCTCTTGCGATAATCAAAGCAGAGGACTAAAGCCAGTAGCATGCCTGGGATAGCCTACAAAAGATGAGCAAAAATTATAAAACAACAAACACATAAGTTTTGAAGAATTAGAATTTTAAACATTTATTAAAATCTTGGCAAGCTTAGGATGACACAGAAATGTAACGATATTTTATTTTATATAGCAAATGTATGATATTATAAATGCAGTAATTGATACAGTGTATACAACACGATGCACTGGAGACACAACATAACTTTCATTCAAATCAAATCACCATGCAGCACAAGAACCCTTTAAAAATTCAATCAAATATAAATTGATGCAGGGGAAATGGAAGAAAAGGGGAGGGGGGGAGGTTACAGCGACAACTGGAGTGCAGTGAACAAGGACGATCTCTTTCTTTTTTAATTTTTTATTGCTCTTGCAGAAAATTTACACAAGGTATTCAAAATCATAATCATAATAAATGTCAACCCACTTAACCTATGTAAAACATAGCAAGGCATGATCCAGCAGGAAAACGAAAGAATGAAACACATAGCATTTTACACAGGTAAAATCAATTTAAATCAAGTAAATGCAGCCTTCCATAGTTCCAATGATTTTACACAGTAAATCCAACACACCATAATACTTCATATGAAAGTAACCAAATGAAAAGACAATCTAAAACTTGGAAACAGTTAAGGACATGTTCTCATACAGTAAGAGATCTTAGAGAATAAGAATGTCATACCATGTCTCCTAAACCAAGCATCATGAAGTCTGTCACATTCTCTCCAGGAACAACACCACCCAACAAATTTCTTGGAAAAACAATCTTTACAGGCAACTCTAATTTCTTAGTTATCAGTTGCAACCCAGGAAGACCGATACTATTCGCAACGGTGTGCACAGGATTTGATGCTTGCTGTGTTGCCACCGATACCATGACATTTGCACCAAAAAATCTTTCAGAGAAGAAAACCCAAAAAATGTCATACACGAATAGACAAAGAAGGAGCATTGCACAAATTTTGATGTTTGGGAGACGCACATGGCTTACAAACGCGACGCATATAGAAATGCCTAACAAATTGTTCAGTATCCAATGCCCAGTAACAAGCCAAGCAGCAACTGTGAAAGAGCACACTAACAATAGTATTGCTTGGATACGTGTAAAAGATTTCGAACAACAGCGTGAAACAAATGGATCGGCTAAACCAAACTGTGCCTTCAAATAGGCAACATAAGGAGACAAGCAGAAGAAAAGGGAGGACGCGGAAGCAACAGCAGTGAATGCAGTGAGAAGCTGCGAGACAGATGAGAACAAGTAGAACATCAAAAGCAAGCTAAAAGAGCTCATCACTGGGATCATCAATGCCTGAGACCTATCCAATGTAATTGATGCTTCAGAGAAGTCACGATTACGCTCCATTTCTTTCCCATAGTTTAGAGCTCGAAATGCAGCACCAAATGTCACAGCCACAGCTGTAGTGATAAGTGTGACAGGCGCAGGCTCCAGCAAATACAAAAGCTTCCAAAGGGATTCCATCATACAAGAGGCACAATTATCTCAAGCCCACTTTCATGCAAACACAACTTAATCCCTATGACTTTGCAACCAAAGTTGCACAGTTTTAATTTTGAAGACAAAAACCTAGGCAGTTAAAACCGTGCAACCTGCATATAGCAAATGGAACTCGTAAGCACATGTAAGTATTTTCATTCCTACCACACAAAAAAAAAAAAAAAAAATTCTCTCAGGTCTACCTAGTATAGGAGTAGGAATAGTATTATCCATCTAAAACAAAGTAACAAACCATCAGAATATGTTCACATTATTGTTTTGTTTACCCTAAATCGAAGCTCGATAATTTCATTCTACGAAGCAATTAAACCGAGTATTGCACCCAAAAGTCTAATCAACTCCTAATTTCACTTCTCACGATCACATCCCAAGAAACAAAAACGCACTACCACCCACTGACGTCGCAAAAGTTAAATTTTTTTGAATCGGAGAACAAAAATTTTGCACAAAAACGAAGATCTAACCCATCACCGAGATTGAACCGAAGTGTGTTGGGGAAGAAGAAGAAGGAAGAGGAGGAGGGGATTGGGAAATTAGGGTTTAGGGGAAAGACTGACCTTGGACTTTTGCAGAGGTTAGAGAAACACTTTGCTTTCTGTGTGCTCAATGGGGAATTGGGGATATACCAAGCCATTTCTCGCAAGTGATGTGAATGTCAATCTATCCATATTTTCATTTTTGAGCCCAGTATTTTCAGTTATTTTCCATGTTTCCCCTCGTTTTGCTTTAATTTCCAATACGTGGCAGGAGCCATGGTGGAAAAATGTGAACCAATCTTGGTGAGAGTACGAGGATGTTTGGAAATTAAATGAAAAATATTTTTCGAGTAAAAATGTTTTATAAAAGGATTATAATTTTTGTTTTTATTTTTATTTTTTGGATTGGATTGACATGCATATTATAACAATTTTATCCGTAAATCAAATATGTACTAATTCTTTCAAATATGATAATATTTAAACTTTAAAGAACTCATATATTTCAATAAATATTTTTGTTAAATTAATCATCGGGTTTAAATTATTTGCCAATTTTTAATTAGTTTCTTGAGCTATTTTTTAATTGAGTTTGAACTTATATTTATTTTATAATTAGGTCCTTATCAGTAACTTCTTAAGGAAAATTAATTACAATGACCTAAATAAAAAATAAATGCAAGTTTAGAATCTAATTGGAAAAAAATGTTTATGGATCTAATCAAATTTTTTAAAAATAATTTAGGAACTTACTAAGTAATTTAAACGTAAATTAAAAAACATTAAAAAAATATCTCTTAATTGAATAATTTATTCAGAATAAGTGCATTAAGTCTACCAAATAGAACCTTTAAGGGGAACCCAGTAGTTCAGTCAAGGAAATGATCTGCTTCTTCTGAAAATTGATAATATTAGTTGAAGAGCTTGCAAATATTGAGAATGTTGAGTTTATAACAAGCACAAGTGATAATATTGACGTATAGAAGCGATAATACTGCCATGGAGATAGAAAAATATTCAATATAGACTTATAAAAATGACAAGACTATATTCACAAGTAGCTTACAAAAGCTTAAAAGAATATTGTAAATGCGTAAGTAGAATTTGAGAGTTACTCAATAGCTTCTTGAATTATTTGAAATTTTTTGATTAGGTCCTCGAACAATTTTTTAATTAAATTCTTAAGCTTGTATTTGTTTTTTTTTTAATTAGGTCCATGTAATCAATACCGTTAATGAAAATTAAGGGCGATAATTTAATTAAAAAAATAAATGTCAAAATTCAATTGGCAAAAAAAATAATCATAAACCTAATTAAAATTTGTTAAATAATTTATAGACCTGAAAATTAACTTAACCAAATTTTTTTCATATTCATAAATTTGGAGCGGAAGGCTATTTTGTTGGGTATTAAGATGGCCTAGCTGAAGGGGGGCAGAAAAATTAGAGTTGATTCGGATTCTTATGTGGCAATTCGTCTTTTGTCACACGGGTGTGGTGTTCTTCATCCTTGTTACAACTTAGGTCAATTCATGCAACTCATTCCAATCGGGGGGGACATTCTGTGGAATCATATATATATATATTTCGTGAAGCAAATCAACCGGCGGATGGGTTGGCAAAACAGGCGCTGAGGGGTGAAGTCCACTATAATGTTTTTGCTTTTGCTCCAATTTTATTCTTCATGCTTCACATGGCTCAAGTTTGTTTTCCTAGAAGCTTTTAGGCCTTTATTTTGATGTTATTCACCCAAAAAAAAAAAAACAAGAATGCACCACCCCAGCTCTAGCCATAAAATAAACACATTCGTTGGCTTCCCTGTAAACAAAACAAAACCAAAAGACAAATACCAATTCCTTTCCACTAGCTCTGTTTTCTTTTTATTAATTATCAATTTGGTTCCAAATTCTTTTTAAATACTTTAATTTGGTTTCTAAATTTAAAAAAATTAATTTAATCCTCAAATTCTTAAAAATGAATTAATTTGGTCTTCAAATTAAACTATTTAAAAACTAAATTAAATCTTTTAAAATTTTGAGGATCAAATTAAACTATTTAAAAGTTTAGACACTAAATTGAATTATTTAAAATAATTTGAAAAACAAATTGATAATTAAGTTTTTTTTCTAATTTTGCCACCAGCTCTTAATTCTACTTTTTTTTAAGAGAGCTCTATAATTCTACTTAATCAATTTGAGTAATAAGTAGTTAAATATTCAAAAAAATAAATTTATCATGTATAGAAAATACAGGTAGTTTGTATGCACCTTTGGAACAATAATGGTTTTATTAAATTATTGAGGTAAATATTTTATACCTAGATTTAATTTTGAAATAATAAATTAAAATTAAAAATGAGTTTTGGCAATTTTAATTTGTACATTTGAAGAATCATTTATAAATTCACAAAGCAATGTCATAAACTAAAAAAAATGGATGAAGAATTATATCAGTGTCATCGATAGGTGAGGAGCGTATTGTACATTTGTAATGGAAGATTTTTAGAGGAAAAATATATTTTCAAAATAAATTTATAATATAAAATATCAAAATAATCTACCATCCAGAGATGTCAACCTTCCTTCTGGCAGACAGCATGGGTGTAACCCATGTTAGATTTTAGTCCTTTACTTTTGTTGTTTTAGTTTTCTGACGCATAAAAAAAATCATTATAGTGTAAACTTTATTCTTGTGAACTTTAGCGTAAACTCAAAAAAAAAAATAGAAATTAATTTTTGCATTTAATTCCTTATTTTTGCCTAGGAGAAGAGACATTATCTTCAACTCCTACAAATAAAAAAAATCCAAATACTATATAAAAGTATAAAACCTACATTAAGAGGATATAAAAACTTAAAAAGTTAAATATTCAATAAAACAATTAAATGTTATTAAATAGCAGAGACATATAAATATTCAGTATGTAAAAAATAATAATTTCTTCTCTATGAAACATCCAAACTCTACCTCCTTCCCCTCTCCTATTGGCTATTTTCATTTGAACATGAACCTCGTCATGGCTTTCGCGTTCCTGTATCTAACCACGGTGGCACCACTGTGTGTTCTCTCAGAAGAGAGGCTTCTCGTGATCAAAACGTTAGTTTCGAACGCTGGTGCTAGCAATGCTTGTAAGATATTCATTTTTATTTATTTTCTTCGTTTCATGATTTATTATTGTTAAAATTTGGAGACTCGGAAATTTTGTAGTTTGTTTGGACGGTACTTTACCTGCGTATCATTTGGACAGAAGATTTGGAGCTGGCAAAGACAATTGGCTTCTACAATTTAAGGTACTATACTATACACTGATCGTTCACTATTAAAACAAATTCGAAAATTTAGTTAATTAAAAGTCGGCCATGTTTAATTGTTTATGTGAAAGATATAGCAATATTAATTGGTTATCTTGGTGACTTTTAAGCTCCATTGTCTGACTCAATTTGAAATGTTGCAGATCACTTAGAAGATCAAACTCAAGATTTTTTTCTCAAGCTTCTCCATTTATCATTGAGATGCTCTTCATAGAAAATTCTTTGATAGGAACAATAAAGGCTGATAAAGAAACCAAAAGAGAAAAAATGTGGTTCGAATTATTTCAATTATTTTTCATTCACCACAAAATATTTTACTTAATAAAATGAATAGACTTTGTTATTTTTTTTCTTATGTTTAAAAGCTCATCAACTGTGTGCGTCTTGTCTTGGATCTTGATACATGTTATCAGTTCCCATCCCTCAACCCCTTTCTCTTTCCTTCCAGTTTTTATGCTAGTAAACTTGGTTTTTTTTTTTTTAATGTGAGTTCAGAAAAATCATCTAGTTTAGAGAAGTTTCTTTACTATTAAAATTAAGATTAAATTATCTCTCTAAGATAATCTCTCTATGTCACAAATGATTGAAATACATCTTTCAATCATCTCATCCAACAACCAAGGTTTACAATATGTTTTTTTATGGCGGAAATATTTTTTTTTCTTAACAAGGAGGAACTAAATTGGATGTAGACTTCATGTTTAATTTGGCCAAATTATATTTCTTTTCTTTCTTTATTGTTAGTCAAGTGAAATTTTACTAAACATAATCGTAGAGTTTCTTTTGTAACTATTTATCCTTATTTTTAGTCGTGTAATCATGAAAAGAATGACTATACCATTGAAGAAACAATATGATAAGTTATTAAAGTCTAAATTAATTACTCCTTTTTTATCATCCAAAGAATTACTCTTTATTTTCTTTCCAATAATTCTCATATTGAAACAAAGCAACTAAGTCTCTTTGCTTCATGTTTCAACTTTAACTCACAAGTTAAAATATTGTAGTCAACTTGCCTCGTGATACTATGTTTCATAACCTTTTTATTTTCCTTGACTAAAAATCAATAAAAATTATCTTCCCCTTTTTTTTAACAACGAAAAGTTTGGGGAGAAAGTCGTTCTATAGCCAATACATGTTATAAAGTTAGACTCATAATGGTATTTAAATTATTGACAAAAGATAACTCAATCTGGTAAAAACAAAAACAAAAAAAGATAACTCAAATTAAACTCAAAACTTATTTTGTTGACATTTTTTTATAATGTGTGAGGGAATAACAAAGATAAACAACAAAGCGAGCAATAAAACAGCCTAAGGCTTAACCATATGAACCACACCCTGAGAATCTAGCTCAAAGTGAATCGGGCTAAAACCGCAAGTTTTATCCCCAAGTGAGAGCCCACAGTTTAGGCCACATAGAGTAACATGGCCATAAATTGCAAACAAAACTTTTACTCCATTTTTTTAGTAGAAGATGAATTGGATCAAGGAAATATGATAAAAGAATATTAAATTTTTATTATTTTTTTGAGAGGGAAAAACAAAAAGGAAAGCTATTTCGGCCAGAAACAGATTTTCTTTTCTTTTTATATTTAAATTTGGAGAGAATATTGTTGACAGATTTAGAGAACAAAATATAACTCACAAATATTGATTCACTTGGGTAAGTAATGAATTCACATCCAATAAATATGTGGATTTGATTCTTGTTGATGAGTCTCCATAATTTAACTCATCTAAATTTTTTATTCATACTAAAAGAGAATAAAATATAATGCTTATATAGATAGAGGATAAAAATGGATACTCCGTATTTAATGAAGTAAATTATATTCATTTGGAATGTGCTCCTTAATGCAATCATGTTTGTGACAGCTTTTATATACAGATGGAGTTGGTGGGATCTAGGTTATGGATGTGGCTCAAGAGCTTTAAATGATGATCAGACGCTAACTTTGAAGATAAAAGTTTTGATAGGACTGGGAGCTTCAAATAATTCCATTCATGTACAGTATTTCTTTGGTTAAATTGTAATTTTAGTTTTTTTTTAATTTGAAATTTATAATTTTGATTTTTTTATTTATTTTTAAATTAAAATATTTATTTTACTTATTTTTATAATAAGTTATTTTGATCATTTTGTCTTTTAACCACCTAAAGTCAAATGATTATTGACATGTTATGTAACAAGAGATTAAATAAAGCAAAAAATAAAAATATGTTTGATAAGAGTTGAATTTATAATCTTTTATTTAAGGATAAAATGTGTTTAGAATTTTGTAAAATTTAAAAAGTATTAATTTGATTCTTATAAAAAATTTCTTAATAATTTGGTCCATGTAAAAATAAAACATATATTTTTATGATCCTTGATAATAAATTCGTTGGAATGTAATTTGACTAACAAACTTACTCGTATAATATGATTATAAATGAATTAAACAATTTGTAACATTTAAAATCTCAAAATAAATTAAACAATTTTTTGCAACTACAATTCCCTTAAAATTATTATTTTCATTACTTCTTAGGCTATTTTCTTGCACCGTATGATGAGATTAGGGGGAATATGAAATATTAATGGATTTTAGTGACTTCTGAATGTGGTCGAAAAAGGTAGAGAAAAAAAGTAATTAAGTTTGTTAACTATAAAAGAAAATCATCTAATAAAATTATCATTAAGGATTATCAAAAATATGTTTTATTTTTTATGAAATGAATTAATACAATTTTTTTTATGATAATATTTTCCAAATTTCAAAGTAATCCGAACATATTTTACCCTTTATTTAATGACTCATTAGCCTCCTAGACACTTATTTTGTTTTATTAACTTTATAAACATAATTTTACATGTATAATCAGTTAAGAGTTACTAATTTTTTAAAATTATAAAATTTGTAAGTTAAAATAAAATAATTAATATTTAATTTCACATGTAGTTCGACCCAATGCTTTATTTCCATCTTAATTGATCCTGATTCGACATTAAAAATATATTGATTTTTTTTCCAATAACCAAATACTTTCCTATGAGTTCTAGTCTCAATTAAAATACTAGTTTTTACTATTTATATGTTATGATTTGAATATATCATACCAATTCATTATGTATGGATGATGAGATTCCATTGATACATAGTTATTCATTTTTTTTATAATTTTTTACTTTTAATATAAATTAATAAATTATATATATATATATATATATATATATATATATATATTTTTATTAAATTATAAATTTTAAGAAAATTACATAAACTCTTATATAGATTATTTTAAAATTTTAATTTATGTAATTCATACAATATAAGTAAATTTAAATTAATATTTAAATAGTATAAAATAAAAAAATAATTTTTATAATTAAAATAAAAAATTATATTTTTAATTTATAAAAATAAATTTACTTAATTTTTAATTATTTTTATATTAAATTACGTGATTTTCTTGATTTATATATTTTCTATTAAAATTTTATTTATTAAATAATTTTTTATAGTTAAAACGAAAATATTAATATGTATGTTTCATAAAAATTAAATATTAAATTTTTATTAATTTATATAATTAGAATAAATATAATTTACATATTAAAATAAATTTAGGCAATTTGTATAATTTACATATATTAGTTAATGTAATTATATTGATTTATATAATTAGAGTAAAAAGAATATCTATATTAAAATCAGTTTACAAAATAATTTATATATTAATTTATTAAATTTAATTATAAATTGGTAAAATAAAAAAAATGTATAAAATATTCAGAATAGAATTAAAAACATTAATATATTAAATATTTTTTAATTTATAAAATTTTATAACTCAAAAAGAATTAATAACTTTTGACTAATAATACATACAAAATAGCATTTATAAACTTAACTAAACAAAAAAATGTAATGATGATTTATTATCTTATCTTTAAAATAAAAAATCATGAGTTCAACTTACATCATATCAAAGTCTTAAAAAAAATAAGAGAACTAAATGTTTTGATTTATAAATAGGGGTAAAAAATTGCCAAGTAAAATTATATGAGAACTAAAATTACAATTTAGGCTATTTATTTTTATTATAATTTTATTATAATTATTTAATAATTTATTATAAAAATATTATAATTTAATTTAAATATAAATATAAAACAAATATGTTAAAAGATAAATAGTTAGAGAAAAAAAATATATAAGTAATAACAACTTTTAAAATACTCTTGTTTAAGAAAAATTTCCAATTTTTTTTTTATTATGATGTTATTGGTATGAAATATTCACTGATTTAGTTGATAATCAATTTCCAACAAAAACTTTATTCATTATCATGATAGGATTTTTCCTTCAAATAATCTATTTTTCATTTATAATATTTGAACCAAGACTTTATAAGATTAAGTTTTAGTACCAACCAAACCATTTTCTTCAAATAATATATAGCATCTAAATAATTTTTGGTCCTTTTATCTTGTTAACACAATCATTCTAATCTTTTAACTACTTGATAGTTTATTTTTATTTTTTGAAAGAAACTATTTGATAGTTTATAACCACTACAAAATATAAAACACTAACAACATTAATTCCACATTAACAAAAAGGATAATATTGACTTAAAGAATCAAAATAATATTTCAAAAATATAAAACTTACAATAAAAAAAACTAAAAGTATATTTTATCCTTTATATTTATTAAAGGAAAAAGAGGCACTCGGTATATCTAATTCTATAATGACAGAAAGAAAGCTAAATAGAAAATGAATTATGACAAAAATGGTAGTTATTTAATAAAAATGAAGGGTAAAAGTGCCTAAAAATGGACACCAAAATAGGATATCCCTATTATAATTGTTATAAACTATAAATTATTGATTAAAATTTGAACAACAAAGAAAATAAATCATAACCTAAAAGGTGATGCTTCAGTACTTATAAAATCTCACATTGTCTAAAAGTTGAGATCACATGTTATTTATAAAACAAAATTCCTCTTAACCCATGAAAGCATCTTTTATTAGAAAAAAACCATGATGATCCACAGAATAGTTAAGCAGATAATACCTCATATACAAAGATCCTAATAATATTTGCGGATTTGAGTTCAGTGAGTCTTATATAGTTGTCATGTCCTATTTTTCAAATGATAAATTGTAATTTCTCTACAAATTTTCAAACATTTAGACAAGAAAAAAGACTTATTTTTATTAACTTTGTTTCCATGATATCATCTTTTATAGTTTAAAGATTAAAATTTCAACACCATAGAAAACAAAACACAACACAAAAGGTGATTTTTATATACTTGCCATAGTATTTTTGAATTAATAAAATTTAATTTGTTTAACAAAATTTCAAACTTTTAAACAAGGAAAAATAATTATTTAATTTTATCAAATTTGTTTCCATGATATCATCTTTTATAAATTCTAGATTAAATTTTAACAAATAGAAAAAGAAACGTCACACAAAAGGTGAGTTTTATATATCTTCCATCATATTTTGGAAATAATAAATTGCAATTTCTTTAACAATTTTCAAACATTTAAACAAGGAAAAATACTTTTTATTATTTTTTTCCATGTTCTTATCTTTATTATAAATATACATGTGATTAAGCAATTGATTAAATATACTATATATATTTGATTAGTAAAATGGTTTTATTTAAGAGAAAATGATAAATAAATTTAATGAACTAATATAAAAGCAACTTCAAGAATCATGAAGAAATTTATCAAATCTAACCTATTTTATCATAGGTAGAGGTAGATAAAATAACAGATATAGATAATATTTTAATTTTAGAATTTGATAATAAAAAAGAAAGCTTTGAAAAATCAATTAGATTAAAAAATTAACATTAAATGACTATATATGTACTTATTATTTTTATTCATAACACTGAAAAAAAGTTTTTTTTTATTATAAAATCTCTAAAAATAATTTTTTATGATATCTAAATTCACTTTTTAAAACTTAAACAAAACTCAAAATATTAAGATATTCATTAATTTTTTAAGAGAATTAAGATAGTAACTATTAAAACAAATTATTAGTTTTGATTAAAAAATAACACTAATATTGCTGATATTAGTACGACGTTCAGAAAAAAAAAATACTGATAGTATGATATCAATTGATATATTGAAAAATTATGGAAGTATTTTCCTTTTCCAGACTCTCTTTCTCTTGTAACCAAAAAAAGACACCTAAAAAAAAAAGAAAAAACTCTCTTTCTCTCTCACACTGTCACACACACATATATATAAATGTATTTTGTCCTTTAAAAATTAAAACACATGTCTGCGCTTTAATTAGAAGGGGCATCCTGCTCAAATAATCTCTTTGCTTACCGTCAAAATCGATCTTATCACATTCATACAAGGAAGAAGTAAAAAGATTATTTCCTCACTCACATTATCTGTGATAAAAAAAAATAGATGTCTCAAATTCAAATTTTATATATATAATTGTATTAAATATATTTTTAAAAAAAAATCCATTTATAAAATTTTTTATCAACTTGAATATAATTGTCTCAATAAAAAAAATACAGGTCATATAAAAAAACACATTAATCTAAGTGCTTCATCAACCCTACAATCATGCACCAAGTGAGTTTAGTTATATGCACAACACAAGTTGGCCAACAAAATGGACCTACCACCTCTTGCTTTCTTTTTCCAGCCTCGTCTCATCAAAGACAACACAGCTGTACAATTAAGTCTACACTTCAAAGAAAGTGGTTTACTTAACCGAAATCCCCACTTATATATATATATGTCCATTACTCACGCAACGTTCCATAACTTGTATTTCTAAAGTCATGTGATAAAATTGGAGGGGTTTTAACAGAATATCTGTACACTAATAATTGAGAAACTAAATTTTTAGATCCTGCCATTATTAACCAAAATTTAAAACAAATAATGACATCATCATGTACATTAAAAGAAATGAAAAATATAATTGAGTTGAGTAAGATTATCTCTTATAAAAGATGGATGCAATCTTATAAAAAAAAACAATCTATAAAAATACTTATCATTGAAACATTAATAATAGCATGTTAAGGATTTCTAGAGTGACTAATTTTGCATCTATTATATTACTACATTAATACCACTCCTTGAGGGATGAATTGATGCAAAATTGCTTCATTATAATTAGTAATCTCAAATATATATATATATATATATATATATATATATATATATAAGTCTTAGATATACAATTTTATTAGATATTTAAGAAGAAAGTTTCATATTTGGTTGGAGCGCAATTATCTTTCTCTATATAATACATTTAGATTTAGCGTCTATTAGTTTCTCTATATAATAAAATCTATATCTTTAGACTTTATTTTAATTAGAAATTTTGATCTTAATTTATTTTTATTTTATTTGTTTTGGCTCTTAGGCTTGTACCAAAAAGACCAGCGAGGAAAGGAAAGCAACAAAAAGTGAACTATAACTTGAAGATTGAATTTCACCAAAAACCAAGCCCCTCGGCAGAAGCAAACATAGTTTGGTTGCCATCCTGGTCCATATTCTGTTACGTGGTGGGTCCATTCCACACACTTGGAACCTCAAAGCTTCCGTCCATTTCCTTCCTTCTCATCCATTTTCCAATATTAATTCAGTTTCCCTCCTTTTCCCAATACGACAACGCGTACCTTAATTCCCCTTCACGCCTTCACGTCCACCTTGTCCCAATCTCCAACTCCTTCCCCCTCCTCTGTTTTCTTTTCTATCTCCAACACCAACAGTGACCAAAACGACGCCGTTTCTTAAGCTTCCAAAAACCGCAATTCGAACTCCACAGTCACATATTCTCCAGTTCCATTCCTTCCACGGTTTCCTTTTTTCCCTTTCTAGCTCTCATATTCCGCGTGCGCGAAACTATTATTACAACGCTGATTGCGACGCGAATTAATCTTTATCCGTTTTGTTGAAGCAATTAATGTGCCGTCCACTTCACTTACGTCGATTTCCAATCCCGGTTCATTCCAAACACTATACATGAAGAAACTCCATTTATCTGAATCCATTGTTGATTATTCATTCCTCCAGGTCCAGACAAAAAGCAAAACAACAGAGTAGTTAGCGCGCGCTTATTTCTAGATCTCAGCGTTCTCGATTCTCCTTTTCCCTAGCGAATCCGAATCCCAGAATAACAACAACTATAACACACGATTCCTTTCTTCTCTCTGAAGATGAAGATGAATCTCGTTGCGGCATTCGCATTCTTGTGTCTATTCACAGTGGAACAATGGCGCGTTTGCTCGCAACAACAACAACAGAGGCTTCTCGTGAACATGACGCTCGTTCCAAGCGCTCGTGCTAGCGGCGCTCGTAAGTTCATGATAATTAGTTAATTGATTAGTTTGTATTATTATCGTTATTATTTATTAAAATTTAGAGAATCGGAATTATCTTGTAGTTTGTTTGGACGGAAGTTTACCGGCGTATCACTTTCACAGAGGATTTGGAGCTGGTAAAGACAACTGGCTTCTACAATTTGAGGTACGCCAAACTTCCTCTACCTCTTCAAAATAAGATCGAAAAATTAATTAAAACATGTTCATGCCATGTGTATGGGAAGGATATAGTAATATACTAATGTTATATGATATGATATATAATATATTTATTTATTTTTATTGTGTGTGAGTTGTTTGCATCTTGCTAGTGTAATTCACTAATTGTGTTGAAAAAGAATAAAAAGAGTAAGGTGCAGTGTTGTGTTTTGGTGGCGTTCGAAAAAGTGGTGATGGTATTTTTCTTGTTTCGGGGAGAAGGGAATGGAGACCGTGAGACCGATAATTTGTTGGGTATCGAGTAAGCGAGGAAGCACGTAATAATTGAGATAGGAGAATGAGAAAAAAGAGATGAAGAAAATGATATAAAGTTTATCCTAATTTATCTAAAATGGATTATGTCTAATTATTTATTATATTTCTTTTATACATTCTTATAATTACATTCAAATTTTAAAAAAAATATCTTTTAAAGACATAATATGAGTCAGTATGAATAAAAATGGTTGGTTTCGAAATGCCATACGACAGTGGCTTTTTTGTCGTCTGCCTATTGTTTTGCGCGGGCAGTGCTTTAGGGAAATGGAATCTGCTGTTTAACTACACCCTACACAGGTCCAACAGATACAATATTTGCTTACGTGCTCTATCCTTATTGGCGGATAGAGTTTTGTTAGTTTATCTCTAGCAAATCCAATAATCTTGTAGTAGTACTTCTAAATTGATTGATATTCTACTTTTTAACGAGATATTTAAATATTTATTTTGTGATAAATAATATTATGTTGAAAATTTTAATAACATTTATTGAAATTAAAAAACTAATAAAATTGTTTCCAAATAAATATTAAGTTTTTTGAAATGCTTATTTCTTAATCTATATGAAAAAATCTTAAATATCAATTATTTTATGATGGATGAAGTAATAGGTAGTAATATTATATTTTGTGAAAAATGAAAAGTAATTAATGATTAAGATATGTTTTTAGTTTATTTTTATGTATTAATAATATATGTTAGTTAATCTTAATATATTCAATAAAAAGGATCAATAGTTTTAAAACGATGTACTATGATTTTATATAATCAATGTTTTAATATAATGTTAGGTTTTGTGATAAAATATTATCAAAACTTGGCAATTTGTATACAATAGATTTGATTAATTTTTTTAAACACGAAGATGTTTATTATTATATTTTATTTATGTTGTGATAGATAAATTTATTGGATTTTTTTATAAAAAATCTTAATTTATTAATTATGTTAAAGGTTATATATGTATTAAATTTTAAACTTCAAACTTTAACTTTCTAATTCACAGCTTTATTTCTTTAAAAAAAATCCTTTTCTATTACAATTTATTTTCTTCTCTCAAATATTGAATATTTATTCTCTAAAATTATTATTTTTATAAAATTTTATATTTAATCTTTTATACTCAAATTTATATTCCTTAAATATATTTAAATAATAAATAATGTTATCAATAAAATTCATAGAACCAATTTGTTTAACGCAATGCTATATTTTATGATAAAATATTTAATTAGTAAAAGTTATCAAGTTTTAAATTATAATTTTTTTGGGTAAAATTTTAAATTATAAACTTGATTAGTCATTTTTTTCATGCTGCTTGATTAGTCATTTCTAAACATGAATATGTATTTTATTATATATTCTTTATTCTTGTGATACATGATTTTATCATTCTATTCTATTTATTTTATATTTTAATAAATGCTTAAATTATTATTGATTTTAAAGTTTTATTTTTATATTAAATTTTCCTTTATTTTCTTAAAATTTTTATTTTATTTTTTATTAACAATAATTTCAAAAATAAAATACACACAGTGAATATTTTAATACAATGATCTAATTTTTCAGGAAAATATTTAGAAAAGGCTAAATTTTAACAATTTTAAGAAAATTAAAATTTATTTATGATTAATTAAGATTCTCTTTAAATAAAATAAGTTTGACAATTTATGTTAAATTTATATTATTAATATTAATTATTTTTTACATTTAATTTTTAGATCATCTTGTTAATGGTATAAAATATTTAGTGACTTTGTTGATGATTTAATCAATCAACTTTAATGCAATCTTTGTTTATAACAATATTTTTTCTATGTACCCCGCTTAAATATGAAAATTTGTTTAAGAAATTTGAATTCATCTTTATTCAAGCTAATAACATGTTGATTTAACCTCTAATTTAAGTTAACTCTTGTTATTGCACAAAATATATTTTTTAGCTAAACACATTCAAATTAAATGGAGTCTTGAAATTAATTAAGCACGACCAAAGTCAGTAACATTCCACGGTCCACACTTCCATAATCAGTGTCTTTGGAAGCGTGGAGTGAAAGATAGCGAGGTTGACCCATACAGGGCACTGTCGGAGAATAAAGTTTCATAGAAACTTTGAATCCAAGCAAAGCAATGAAAATTTGAAAGAATTGATTGAAATGACAGAGTAGATAATAGCACAGCAGCTAGTAAGTTCAGTTAGCTTGGTGGAGCCTAAATACAAATTGAAGGAACCCCTTTGGTTCTACGTAGTATTACATTCATAAATCATTAATTTTTTTTCCGACCAAATTCATAAATCAATTAATGATCATCACCAATTTATTATTTATGGTACATGCCAGGGAGGTGGATGGTGTAATGACTTGAAATCATGCTTTGATAGAGCCAAAACTCGGAGAGGTTCAACACGTTATATGACCAAGTGGGAGGTGTTCTCTGGTATTTTAAGCAATAATGCCACCCTTAATCCAGGTAAGTTAATCAAATTTGGCCTCGTTTTAATTTTTTTTCTATCGTATGAGAATTATTATAACTTGAATTGGTCCTTTTGTTTATATAAAATATAAATGGATATAGAATGTCACTCTCTTCAATGAAAAATGTTTCTTATACTTTTTTTAACGAGAAAATATTTCTTATACTTTTTTTAACGAGAAAATGTTTCTTATATGAATATACTCATGATGTAGATTTGATAACAAATTTACCTATATATATCATCAAACCTATGAAACAAACAAATATGAAAAATGTTTCTTATACTTTTCTGATCAAAATGTTATCAAATCTACATCATGAGTAACAAAACAAATATATCCTTGAAAGGACAGACTGGAAGGTAATAATAATTATAGCTTGGGTCATAACTTGTTGAACCACTCTGCATTACACATCTGCCTCCACCAACTAGGGGAGGTTCCGTGGGGTGCAACTCAAGGTGCTCCACCGGGGCACCAAGAGAGGGAAATGTGGGAGGAACGGATAGTGGAGGATTTAATCGAATAGTACACGCTGTGTCCACACCATCAAAAGCCCAATACTAGGAGCTGGTGGATGCATTAGAAGCATGGTGACTACTGCATTTTTATGAATTAGAGCAGAACAATTACGTACGCTTACACTAAGGAATTTTTTTTAATAACAAGAAAGAATTTGAGATTTTTATTTGATATCTGACTATTCTCTTTTCATTGGTCGGCTCATTTGAAGATAAAGAGATATTTTTAATTATAACTCTATTTTCAAAGGATTAAACCAAGTCTTTGATTAAGCAACACAAGTATTGAATCATTTCTACCAACTATTTTTAAATGAAAGAATAATTGCACAACGAATATGGTGTACACCTTTAAGTAGTGTTGGGTACTATTTATAGCCTTAGTTTCAAGGATTTTGATTTATATTTTTTTCTTTTCTGTTTTTGTCACCTTACTATACTTTATTTTATTTTTATTTCCTGTTCTTTTTACCCATTTTATATTTTACAAAATAGTGTGAAAATTTTATCGTATTTTATGGTCTTTTTATTTTTTTTGTTTATTTTACTTGTTTTTCTTTTCCTTTTTGAAATTTTTTCCTTAAAAGGAAGGACTCGATAAAATCGAAAATATATTCATAACATGATTCGAATTACATTAACTGCGTTACATTTTAACCATTATTTAGGGATACCAATTTAGCTCATCCCTCACTTTTGCCGGCGCAGTGGTCCTTAAAACTGCTGTATTTTGAGTTTAAAATCCAGTTATGTACAATGTAGCTCCCCAACTGTGTCATGTTCCTTCTGATTCCCTTTCACGGACTCTTGTCTTCTAGTTAATTACTATCGTGATTTTTGACTTTACATTTTTCACTTCGGTGTGCTGTTTAGCACCAATTTTTTTAATGTATATCACTTTTAAAAGAAGTATTTCAAGAAATTACATTTTAAATATGTTTTAAGAAAAATAAAATTATTATTCTCAAAAAATAAAATTATTAAAATATTCTTCCTAAGTTATAAGTGATTGTAAGAGAAAATTTAAATATATTATTTATTTATTTATTTCTGATATCATTTTCTTCATCCCTACATAATCATTCTCGAATCATCATCATCTTCAGTTCAGCTGTCGGTGGACGTACCTGTGTTTCCTAATGCTAATCTATTTGAGATGATGTGAGCAACATGTGAACCAATAAATCCCTTGCTTAGATCCGTTACCCTGTCTTGTTAATTTCTTTTCATTTGATGCATGAAAAGAAAAATGCATTTTCCCACTTGAAAAAGGAAAACGAATATTAACTCTGTGGACATTGAAATAAAATGTGCAAAAAAAGTTTTAGTTGGTTAAGTTTCGAAACTGAGTTCTGATTCAAATAAAAAACAATCTGTAGATTTTATTCTCACCTACTTTTATATAGTTATTTAGTAGCATTTTAGTCGTGTATATATATATATATATATACTTTTTTTAATTTTACTTATATATTTTACTTTCGAAATCTCTGGCGTGATAGTAAAGTCTAAGCAACTTGAATAATTTTTTTGTCGAATTATGTATGAAAGGAAGTTTTTTTTTTAAAATATGTTATCCCCCCTCCCCCTTTAGACTGTGTTATTTATTTTTTAAAATAATTAAATTGTTGCGTTTGTCCGTGAATGTGCTGCACCCAGATTTTTACAATTGGAACCGTGTGAAGCTGAGATATTGTGATGGAGCTTCATTTACTGGAGACGCTGTGTTCACTAACAAGGTAGTTTTCTCAACGCCTCTACCCAAACAAAGGAATTAAAAAAGAAAGGAGGATATAAATCGTTGGTTAAATGAGAATGTCTTCCATTCCTTCCTCTATCCTCTATCATATATAATCGTCACATTTGATGGCGAAATCACTCCTCTAACCCAAAATTACAGTAAAAATCAGGATAATGCATGGTAAGGGATTCAAGCTAAATAAGAAAGAACACTTATTTTTACAAAGAAGAAATAGCAAAGTTTCATTATTTGAATTTAAATATGTTTTTAATTTTTGATATATATTTTTATTTGACTTTTTTACGGTATAATATACATTATCATAATTTGTATACAAGAAAATGACAACTTTGAGTTCTAAAATTATGAAATATAAATTTTTGAAAAATTTTGTTTTAAATTTCTGTACCCAATTAAGTGATGATATATGTGTTAGATATTTGATAACGATTTGTAATTGTTCGGTTTGTTAAAAATAGCCAACATCTGTTACAATTCAATTACCCCTCCATTCACCACCCTAACCTTCTCACTACATTTGCGAATCAAGTCTCTCCAGTTCCATTCCCTTCTCAATTACCCCTCACACACTTCTCCTTGCTCTCCATCCCCCGTTCCGTCTTCACCGCTCGCCATAGCATCTTGTTGTGAGCTTCCACTAGCGAATCCACCTCCACCTCCACAATCGTCGTCGACAACTCCAACACTGCCGACTCCACCGCCTTCGTCATCCGCGCACGCAATCGGATCGACCTCCATCGTTCTTCGTCACTGACTCCCATGGCAACAAAATCGAGGACTCTGACAGCCTCCACCTCTCCCTCTTGCTTCCCCACCCCCTCCCCCTCGCTCTTTCGACAAAGGACAACTTCGCAAATTGAGTCCACTCATTCTCAGCCGCTACGATGACTCCGGCGAGCGTGAATCTTCGTCGGGGAGAGGCCTATTCCAGCGCCGGAGATGCTGCGGAGGGAGGACAGCAAAGGTGACAGCGACGTGGTTGTTGACAGTAGAACCACTTTCACGATGCTGCCTCAGGCTGTGTTATTTTTTTGGAGGGGTTGGTGGGGTTCCCACGATGACGTGACAAATCTTCTCCACTCCTGTTTCTTATCCGGTGGTTTTCTGTTTTTATTTTTACAGATCCACCCCACTTCTCCACACCATCCTCTCCCACTCTTCGCCACCGTTGCTCCTTCCTCCACCTCACGCGCATCGTACGATACACCATACAAGGTAAACGACTATTCTTTGGCTGCCATTTTCAAAGGATAACATTTGGGTTCTACCAGTATGACTTTTTTCTTTTTAATTTTTGTTTGATTTTATCAGGCAAACTGAAGATCTGATTTGGGAGTCAGATCTACAAAGTTAGGGTTGAAACCTGGAACGGAGAGTGCAGAGGTCACGCAAAACAGAGACAAAAAATTAGATCTTTGTGTTTGTTGATTCGTGTTTTGTATTTTTTTGTTTTCTCTCTTTCCGTCGTTGATGACCTCGCCGTAGATGTTGTTTCTGCAAGACTGTGATGACTGTGTGAGCGAGAGTGCTGCCTAGGAGGAATTTATGAGTTTTTGGATGGTGAGGATGGGGTTATGAGAAAGGTGAGTTACTGATGCTGATGAACAGTGGTGATGGCGCTAAGCTGAGCGGTGGGCCCTTGGGGCCATACTTGGGCACTATCAACGACAAATGTTTATTTATTTTTCATTTTAATTGATTAGGGGATTTTTAATGGCTAGAAAATTTAAATTGGATTTTGAAATAAATAATAATGATTTTTTTAACCGTAAAAAATTAAGCTATCAAATATTTAATAGATATGTCATTATTTAATTAACAACAACAGAGATTTAAAATAAAATTTTTTAAATATCAAGAAAGTCGATTTGAAAGAAAGTAAATGTAAAATTCAGATATATATATATATATATAAAATTAAAAATATATTTAAGTCCTTAAATTTTAAATAATTCATATAATAAACCATTTGTGATTAATCCTAACAAATCAATGCATACTTCACACCATGTGACGGTGATCTAAAAAAATGGCCAACACTACATGTAATTAGTGGTATTTTTATAATTCATTTACTTTTTATTTCTCTTCCACCCACATATCTTGAAAATAATGTTCTTCAGAGTCTAAAGCAAAAGTAATTTTACTTTTTTTAAGAGAGTATTTTATTTTACTCTTGTTGTTAAAAAACCATTTCCCAAGGAAAATTGCAGTAAAATAGCCAAATAGGAAAGAATTGGGTTAATTTACGGGCTTTTGTGTTTTAACAGCATTTTCATGTGTCTAAACCAATTTTGTTGCATTAAGTAACTCTTCGTGTTTGTGAGATGAACATCAGACAACAACTCTTCATTTCAAAGGGCAAAAGATTTGGGAAGCCATTATTCGCGACCTTCTACCACTGGGTTTGGGAAAGGCACGGAAGGTATACTTCAACTCTATGGAGTTTGCTTTGATTTATTCTCTCAAGTCTCAACTGAAGATGAGTTTAAGTAAAAAAACTTATATTATAGGATGTAAACTAAATTTATAATACATACTATCTCTCGTGTGTAGGCTTTGCTTTCAGGTTGCTCGGCAGGAGGCTTAGCGACCTTTCACCATTGTGACAACTTCGCCAAGTATTTGCCAACGAATGCTAGTGTTAAATGCTTGAGTGATGCCGGTTTTTTTCTTGACGAGTATGTTTCGTCTATCTTGACTCATTTGAACATAATTATAATCTTCATCTGTATTTCTTCTTTAAAAACTAAGTATTAATGTTTCATATTCCCCTTTTGCAGAAGAGATATCAGTTTAAATCATACTATGAGGTATAATTTCAAAAGTCTAGTTCAATTGCAGGTAACCTTCAATAAATGCATCATATATACGTGCTTGTCGTTAAAAATAGCGTAAATTAATCATTTTTTGGCAATAGTTCACGTGTTTTTGAAAAGAGAACTGAAGACAAAAATGGCTGGCGGGTGTGTGCATTTTGTTTATATGATATCAGATTTTTATCTTCTAAGCTGAAAGAGATTATTAGTAGACTGTACAAAGCATATCTCTACCAATTATTAAAACTTAAAGGTGTAAGCAACATATTGTCCGGATACAAATTTACTAACTGCAAGTTGCATTCATGAGCAATCTACATTAATTCCATGATTTCAACACAAATTTTTGCAACATATTTTCATGAATTTTGTCAACTACGTGCACTGTATTTGATGTCAAAGATGCAGTGCCACCAAAATAACTTGAAACCAGTGAAGGAGCAACTCCATGAAACTTGGAATTAGCCTTTTGTTAAAAAGTGCTACTACATAGGAGAAAGATAACGAATAAAATAACAACACAACACAGAAATGATATAGGGAAGCCTACCTATAAATGCAATAGGAAGTTGTGTAGCTACTACATTGCTTCACTTTAATGATTTCTTACTTCTGATTAAATTTCCCTCTACGTTTGTCCCTTCATTTTTCATATTTTTGAACTTGAAGCTTTAGAAACCACTATTAAGATTTCTTTTTACAATGCAGCTTGCCGAGTGGCCCCATTTCGTAGTAGATATCACTTTCTTATAAGCTTCTAATTGAGCTTAGGGAGAGGAAAATGTTTATATCCCATATTTTTAGGCAGCAGATAGCAGAGCAATTGGCTATATAAAGAAGTCTTAATGAAAGGAATCTGCATGTTTTATTCTCTACATTCAATTTTCAAATTGCATAGCAGAAAGAAAAGGCAGTGCAATGCATTCAACACAGTCTACAATGCATTCAACACAGTCTAACATGACAATATCTTGTGCAACAGGGGATAGAGAAGAACCTGAATGGAAATTGTACCAGAGCACTGTACTTTCCTGACTTGGTATGTTTTCCCATGAAATTGCATCATTAGCTCTGGAAAATTAAACAAAAATTTTGACGTTTGTCATTTCCACAATTCCATGCAGTGCTTCTTTCCACAATATGCGTTGAGATACATATCAACGCCATATTTTATTTTGAACTCTGCCTACGATGTATTCCAGGTTTTTTTTTCTTCTTTCTAACATCCTATATTGCACATTATCTTAATCCATATAACTGATGAGATGAATAGATATTATAACGTCAACAGTTCAGTCATATATTGGTGCCACCCTCTGCTGATATGCACGGACACTGGAAACACTGCAAGGAGAACCTGGCGGAGTGTACAGCAGACCAAATTGATACACTGCAAGGTTCCTATTTCAAGTTTTTTTGCGGCAGTTTATGGAATAGCTTTCACCCATTCTATCTCAGAAGAAGTCTTTAGTGTTACAAACATGTTAGATTTTGAGAATGAAATCTGTAGTTAGTACACGTGTTCAAAACTCATCATGATGTAAATAAGACTTATTTTCCTTAATCCACTTTATTTAGGTTTTAGGCTTGACATGCTTGGAGCTTTGAGACCGTTCTATATGAATTCAAGAAGAGGGGGGATGTTCATAAATTCATGTTTTGCTCATTGCCAAAGTGAACTACAAGAAACATGGTTTGGGGATGATTCTCCAAAAATAAACAATAAGGTACCAATCTTACTCCTTGACAGAAAGACACGATGATAAACCTGTTTATTATGTGTCAATTTTAACTAATATGTCAGGGGAACATTTATAATGTGTAAAGTGCAACATAGTAACCGACTTCCAATGACCAGTTATACCTAATATGTGTAAAATAGGAAAAGGAGTTTACATTATAAAGGATAATAGTCCGTATAAGATTTTTGAACTGTGTCAATGTTGTAGTATTTTGTTGTTTGACCAAAATTGGAGATTTATGCTTCAAAAGGAGGTCATGTTTGAACTTTTGGCACTGTGAATTTTTAGTCTGCGGTATGATTAAACTACTCTACCCTTTTACAGACTATAGCAGAAGCGGTTGGTGATTGGTATTTTAGTAGAAACATAAGCAAGGAAATAGATTGTGCATATCCTTGTGATGCAACTTGTCATAATCTTATACCGTAAGCTCAGGTAATGCCTTGTATAAAATTATGTACGAATTCTCTTGGACATCTTTATGACTTTTAAGCACCATTATCTGACTCAATTTGAAATATTGCAGGTTAGTTGGAAGATTAAACTGAACATTTTTTCCTCAAGCTTCTCTATTTCTCAGAGAAGTTATGATGGTTCTCTGAAAAAGAATTAATAGACATTTTTCGTAGACAACCAGTCAGTCATACAAGTACAATGAATGCTAGGCAGATAGAAAATTCTTTGATAGGAACAAGAAAGGGATAAAGAAACCAAAAGAAAAAAATGTGGTTTGAATTGTTGTTTATTCATTACAAAATATTTTATTACTGAATAAATGAATTGTTTTTCTTATTTTCTTTCTTATGTCTAAAAGTTCATCAACTGTATGCATCATGTCTTGAACCTTGATACATATTATCAGTCCCTAATCCCTCAACCCTTTCCCTCTTATTTTCATCCGACTACTAGCGCACCATAATTCAATAACTTCAATGAATATGTATTTCAAGTAAATCTATTAACATCGAGGATTTTCTACCAACTAGCTATGAGTTAGTTTTAAGCAAATTTGACACTACATTTAATGAAATGTTCATTGTTTTATTTGTACTGTTAAGCATTACATTTCAAATGACCTCTACGAAGCTCATTAGGATTTGATAATAGGGTAGGTCAAGGGGCAAGTTTGCCTATCCCTACTCTCCTCTCCCCTACTAAGTACGGGGTGAGGCTAATATGAAAAATTAAAACACAACTTCATTCTTGTTGACTGTTGAAGTTGCAAAACACTATTTCTTAAAAAAATTATTTACTTATATAATTTTAAATAAATTAATATATTAAAATTAATAAACATGAATCTTAAAAATATGAAATTTAAAATGAAATAATATTTTAATAAATTATGTGATTTCAATTTATTATTTAATATCTATTATAATTTAAATTATTTAGTAATTATAATAATTAATATATTTTTAATAATTATAAAAAATGGAGTGTAAAATATATTCTTAACTCTAATAATAATAATGCAAGTCAGTAAGTACATTTGTGCATTTTTGTGCAATATTTTATTTAAATATATTACAGTTAAAAATACTTATTTCTCTATGAAAATAAAAATATTTTATTTCCTTTCAAACTTTCTTACACTTTTATTTTTAATTAGCATTCAACATGAACTTTTCCCGAGTTATGTTTTAATTTTTTACTCACTTTGTTTTAAATTATAAAGTATTAATAATATTGAACATTAAATGGTTTAGTGTTTGTATATTAAAATGAAAAAAATTATTTCAAAAAAAGTTAAAAGGAAAAAAGAAAAAGGTAAATGAGGAAAGTCGGTTCGTGAAATTAACGTCAAGAGGAGCATTGGAGCAACGTCCATTGGTTATAAATATAACAACCTCGATGATGCTTCAGAGTGTTAAGTCTTTCGTTTTATCTAGTGTTGCGTCGCAGACGAGTCTGTAACACCCTGAAAATTTACAAGTTGATAGATATTTTCTATTGTTTAATTGTTTAAAATATAATTCTTGCAATTAACTGTGCATTGATATTTGTGTTTGAGGGATGTAATAATTCTTGCAAATTGCTGTAAAGTATTTTGTATTGGTATTTGTGCTTGAGGAACGTAAGTCAAATTTTGTTGCTAAGATAGCTCACCGTACACGCAAGTTGGCAAATATGGTGGCTATGGCAGCTGTCCGTTCACGCAAGTTGGCAACTTGCCTTAGTAGCTCCGCATATATATATGGCAGCGCATGAAGCAGAAACATGTTCGTTCTTACTTCTGGGCGTGTTTCTCTTCTTTTCTCTCTGAACTCTTTTGCACCTAGAAATCTCTCTCTATCAACCTTCTCTACCACCTTTAACTCTCAAGAACCACCATAGTTGCAGCGGAAACACCTTTACGTTAAGAGGAACACGTGAACGGAGCTTAACCCCTTTCATTCCTAGTTGCTGTGAGAACTTGCGTTCGAACAAAACTCACGTTAGTTTGAAAGAAAAGAATTCTTGTTTAAGGTAAGGGGAGTTTTGTTGTGTTAATAATGGTTTTAGATATCATGATTGTGATGTAGTACGTATATGTGTTCTGATGTTTTGCGTGAAATAAATTGATGAAGTTTTTATGTGATGTGTTTGTGAAGAAGACGACTACCGGATTGGGTAAGTAGGGTTGGTCGAGTTGCATATATATGTCAAACCTTTGTTGTGATGTCGGCTACCGAGTTGCATATATGTGTCAAACCTTTGTTGTGATGTTGGCTACCGAGAAGGGTCGGCCGAGTTGCATATATGTGTCAAACCTTTGTTGTGATGTCGGTTACCGGGAAGGGTTGGCCGAGTTGCATATATGTGTTAAACCTTTGTTTGTGATGTCGACTACTGGGAAAGATTGGTCGAGTTGCATATATGTGGCAAACCTTTGTTTGTAATATCGGCTACCAAGATGGGTTGACCGAGTTGAGTGGTACGTAGCATGTATGTATGCATGAATGACATAACTTAGTCCTTGTTGGCGGACGTATGTATACCGGGTTACTTACTCGGCAGAGTTTGTACCTACTCGGGAATAGAGCTACTGGGTTTGTTACTCGGCATAGCTCGTACCTCTCTTAAAGAGCTACCGGGTTACTTACTCGGCAGATCTCGTATCTTCTCGGGAAAAGAGTTACTGGGTTCCTTACTCTATAAAGCTCGTACCTTTTCTTTGAGAACTATCGGGTTCCCTTACCCGTACAACCTTGAGTCTTGCAAGCGCTAGCTGTTATAATCCATTACAGCGCTTATGTAATCAATTGCATAGTGCTGATTTCAACCTTGTTCGGATTCTTACTTTAAGATAGTATATCTAAGTGGCAATCCGGACACCTAATACTTTACACCTATGCACTTGTTTGTAGTATTTGTGAATGCCGTATGTGATTACGTTGAGGTCAGCCTATGTGATGGCTTGAGATATTAAATACATTGATGGTGCCATGGTGATATTCTATGTATAGATGTGAGATGTCGAGACTGGGTTGTTAATCTTACAAGGACCACAATCATTGCATCAGTAGACCCGAGAATGGGTAAGCATATATGTACATGGGGGTGTATGGCATTATCCTAGCCAGGATGAGTTGATCCCGGGCCAGGCCATACATTGATGGTGCCCATGAGACATATGTATGTACATAGATGGTATATGACATTATCCTAGCCAGGACGGGTTTATCCCGGGCCGGGTCATACATTGATGATGCCTATGTAACATTTTATTTGCATGACGGAAATAGGATGATTGATTGTAATAGTACGAGAAGTACTGGGAGGGCCACATCTGTAGGGATATCCTTATGACACCCACATTATTGGCTGATCACTATGGGGGGGATGAGTCCTGTGCACAACAGAGTGACCCCGACGTCAACTACAACTATCATTTGGACCATGAATTTGACCTATTTTCGGAGATGGTACCACATGCTGAGAGAAAAGTCAGGGGTATGCATCATGACTAGTTCTTATAAGATGTACTGTGATATGTTGTTGAATGAGTTGTCCATGACTGATTGTGTGCAGAAATACTTGAATATTGTTGTATTATTGCAAGAACCATATTGTCTTTTCTTAACTAATGTTATCTACTATTTATTATTTTACATGATAAACTCACATTTGCTTTCTTGTGCCATGTAGTTTTGGTACCTGTGATGATCACGAATCATGTTCGTGTGAGCAGACAGGTAGTACCAGGCAGAGATACTTTCTTTTGTTGGAGCCGCCAAATAGTCGGGATAATGTTAGATTAGATCTCGGCCTATAGATGTATTTTGATGCCGAGATGACATTAGACCAGATCCCGACCACGAGTTGTACCGTGACAACTCATTCTTAGTTAGTTAATCATTTGTTACTTTTGAGAATTTTGTACCTTTCAGACATGGTTATTTGTAATCACCACCAAGTTATGTTCTTATATAAATATATTATGAGGTATTTCATCATTGAATAATTTGTGTTTTAATTCTTGATATTGATTATGTTCACGCGAAAAATTTACTACTATTTTATTTTATAAATAAACTTAATGGGATCTTTAACTATAAATTGTAATTAAGAATATGATTAAGAGTATGATATAGTAATGACAAGGCGGGTCGTTATAGAGTCTGTCACCCTATGATTGATTTTTGCATGATCTCTCTCACCTGATTAATGTTTTGGGGGCATTGGAAGATTCATGCTTGTCGCGTGAATTATAGGTCAAGCCATAAGTGATCGATATCGATTAAGGTTTGTTTGACTGCTGTTTTCCATTTTGCGTTTCAAAGACACGTTCATTCTTTTATTGGCTAATATCTTGTTTGATCTTGTTTAGGTCCATTTACAAGTGAAAAAGTTATTTGATCTTGATTGGGTTTTTAATATGCATTTCTTGTTTTCTTAGTATTTTCTTTCTTGTTTCTCCTTTTTATTTGCATGCATATAACATGAATACTGTTATTGGAAAGAGAAAGGGAACTTTTATTCCTTTTGGTGATAACTGTACATCTTCTGTTATGTTTCACTATGTTGTTTTACTAGTTTCTTCTCTATGCAAATACCCAACAGAAAAAATGCATCATACTTTTAAGAATAGAAGAGAATAAAAGAGAGAAAGAAAAGATTAAATGGAGCCTGTGAATTTATATTAGCATTTTGAGAAGTGTGATTATTTCCATTTTGCTACTCATATGTAAAGATGAAATCTTTCTTTTGATTTTTTTTTCAGTTACCAAATTATATTCCTTCTAATTTTATTCAAGATAAAATGCTTCTCTAGATATAATGTGCTTGTTTGCATTCCATCATATCTTTTAATTCCATGTAACTCAAAATGTGATTCATTTTCTTTTCTAGAACACATCAAGGTGGAGAACGCTAAACTTAAAAAGGTTCGTGAAAACCTCTAGAATAGGCTTGATCTTTCGAGGAAGCAATCTGAGGTAGGTAGTGAACTTGTTATCCATATTCCCTTTGTAACCTTAAGAAGAGTAACAACCTTACTCAAGTTAGATGCATTAATGATAGAAAATAAAAAACTTTTGATTAGAGATGAAGATGTAAATGAAAGAGGGATAAATTATTTTAACAAACTTTTGCATTAGCCTAAGTTTGAAGACTTGGGTATGATGATGATGTTGGAGTTTCAATTCTATACCAAGCTACCTTTATCCCATCGTTATCCAGGTGCTTATATACTCTTCTATGTAAAAAATAAAATAAGAAAAAGTTGTTCATGGAATGTATTGTTTCTTTTAAACTTAGAGTTTTTACACCAAAAATTGTTCTTGAAATGTATTGTTCTTTTTAAAATATGAATAACAGTTCTTAAAAATATACTGAAAAAATGATGATTAAGATTAAAATAGTCTCTTGTTCAACTATTGTCAAGAAATAGTAAAACTAGTAACAAGAGTGATTATTAATTAATGTACATTTACTTCTTTTCCTATATTTGTTTACCTAACTTTTTTTCTCTTTCTTCTTATTACATCATTTATTGCATATATTACTTTATCTCTTTTCTTAAATGAGAAATCAAGTTATTCATATATACTATTTGTCTTCTTTATCGTACACCAAAAAAAAGGAATGTAAGTTTTCCATTTTTTCTTAAAAGCAAAGCTCCAACTGAACTAATACACCCCCCAATTAAATTTAAACTCTGGCTGGTAGCTACTAATTAATAACAAATACTAGTAAACAATTAAAAATGAATACTGATCTACCTACATGATCTACTAATTAATAACAAATACACCACATTTTGTAATATCCGTTATTCTTAGTGCCATTTTCTGTTATATATTTTATCTAGGTTAAAATTTTCTCCCAATCTCTTGTCTTCCCCTTTTTGACTTTTGTCTCTACTATCACCATACATGAGCAAGAACATAAAGAACTCTGCCTAATGCCAACAAATGCAAATTAAGATCTCAAAGGATTTATGTTTTTGATACATAATTAAGATCTTGAAGGATGATGAGAAGTTCAATTCTAAAAGCATACACTCACTTTTTGTTTCATCTCATTTTTCAGTCTATTTTCTTTTTATCTCTATCTTTCATTTCTCTTTTTCATTATACAGGTGTAATTGAGTTATCTCCCTCTTCTTTCACCCCCATAAACCTAAAATAAGTGTAAGTTTATTATTTTCCATTCTACAACTAAGACGTGAAGCGAATCTAATAATTAACCGGTATTAAAATGGCTATCGAAAACACTTGAGTGCCCCTTAGCCAAGCTACATATTGAAGCTCCCGCGTCAATATTCATCTGTACTTGTCTTTTCTTTTCATAAGAAAAAATAAGATAATGCAAGTCAATTTTATTGAGCGTTTCAAAATGACATTTGGGTTTTAATTTAGTGTATCAAAATGTATGAAATAGTACAATATTAGCGTATCAAAATGTACGCAATCACTTCACAAAGGTACAATAACAATTATTAAATAGTACAATATTATCGTATCAAAATGTGGTGTCTTCTTGCCATCTCATTCCCATGTAGGTCTTTATCCCTTTCTCTTCATTTTTCATGCTCCATGTAAATACACGTTGACGAGGACAAAACACACACAGCACAAAGTTATATCTTAGTACATTGCATTTGATTATTAAAAAAAATTACCTTTTTCCTTTTGTGGATTGGATCAAATCCCACTCAAGAATATGAGATTGACCAGTTCTACATATAGGTGATATGAGCTACCAACACGGAAATCAGAAACTTCATGTGGCCTTATTGGTTATGCATGCGTGAATCTTGTTTTAAAATTTTGACAACTATGCTCAAATTTAATTGATAATGATCGTAAAAATTATCTACAATATGTTAAGCTTTTACCCGTGAAACAGATTTAGATCCGGTCATTAGTAAACTACCACAAAATTTTGTGGTATAGATACTAATCTAGCCCGTATCTGTACCTGCATTGCACGGTATGATTATACATATAATTATAATTATTTATTTATTATATATATTCTATAACTAAAAATTTGAAATAACCTTTTGTTTTACTAGTTTATATATAAAATGTGGTACATTAAAATAGTTTTCTTAAATAAAGTATTGATGTCAAATCTCATATAAATACACATTAAATATGATCATGAACACTGAATTAAAATTATTGTTGGATTGAATATGAATTTGGACAATAGCCCTTTTAATGAATATTATGAAGATTAAGTATCTTAGTACCCGACCAAATTGCTTCATTAGTTCTCACCCATTTCCAAACCTAATTTAATTTGCAACTTTTAAATTCTGATAATGTAGAGAAGTCAACTTTAATTTGGTGATTATGATGGATAAGGGAAGGAGGGTTGGAGGGAATTATTTATATCTCCCTGTTTTTGGTACATGAATATGAATTATATCCTCTAATAACAGCCTCTACTTTTTAATTCATAAAATAATAGGCAATAAAAAGAAAGGCATTTAGCATATGTAGGATTGCAGATTAGGTGACTTTATCAGTTTGTAGTGATGATAGATCCGACTCGAAGTGCACTAAAAAATGCATAGGTGGTGACGTTGTCAAATGTCAATATCATTGCAACAACTAATGATTTTAAATTAAAAGTTATTTAATAGTCATTATATCACCACTTAATAATAATATGTGTTGTGTAAAAAACAATATAATTTGTGATTTAATCTTAACTGCCTACGTAAGATTGGATAGTCTCTGTGTTGTACATAATTGTTTTTTATTTTTTTATATTCACATATTTAAAAAAAAATATTTCACTGTTGTCCTAAAAAATATTTTCTCTTAATTAAACCAACGGTTATGGATAAATAACCAAATGCGAAGTTTTATTTTAAAAATAATATATTTAAAAATAGGCTTAATTTCTTTTTTTACTTCTAATTTTTTATTTTTTGACAAATTTTATCCTTAACAAATTATTCTAATATATTTTATCGTCAACTTTTAAAAAACATACAATTTTACCTTTTGCTTTCTGTCCATAATTTGCTAACGACGCTAACACTTTCTGATAGTTTTTAACTATCACCAAACGTATATTTAAAATATGTATTTTTAATATAGTGACACCTGAAAGTTGTCACTGTTAAATTTTATTTAATAAAAACAGATTTTTTTCCTTTGTTTTTGTACTCCAACCATAAGTTTCATAAAATCATAACTCGTCTATGAACTTTAGGACCAACTTCATGTTCTCTCAAATGAATTTCAAGGTCTGTAGTTTAATTTTGAGTGCCAGAGCAAAATACGTGTTTTAGTGTAAAGGTAATGGTTGAAGATAATGCACGAGAGGCTCCTTTTGCTGCTTATGCTATTTTTGATTGCATCTTATAAGATTGTTGCTTTGTAGCTTGCTTGTGTTGGAGTTGAAAGGATAGAGATTGTTTGCGAAAGGATGAGATCAGGAGTGGCATGGGCCATGGGGCAATAGTGAGGGTGAAGAAGGCAAAGGAAGCGACAGGGTGGTGGTATCATTAGTCGATTAATTAATGCACAAATGACGAAGAAGAACGATGACAAGAATGACAAAAGCAAGGGGGGAAATAAAAATAATGGCAACTTTTAGTTGTCACAATGTTAAAAACACTCTAATTATTTTAGATAAGAGCGTTTAGTGATAGTTAAAAATGCACAAATGACGAAAGAAAATATTCAAATTTTTTTAAAAGTGACAAGAATATTTTTTTTTGCCAAAATTTGCTTAAAAGTTAAAAGTTGAGAGAAAAGAAGTTCAATTAAGCCTTGAAAATAATTAGTCTCATATATGATATTTATGTATAAAATGTTATTATTAATTATTTATTATAAATTTTTATCTTATAAGATATATGATATGTTATTTTTTAAATTAATTTAAAAATGCATTTAAATTATTTTTTAATTTATAATAATTTTTTATTTAATATATTATATTATATTAAAATATATGTTTTGTTTTTTACTGATTCAACTTAAGTATAACTTAAGTTAAATCCATAAACTGTGAACTTCTACCACTTTAATAGTCGGTCTTGCTTTTGAAAATATTGGTTTTAAACATAGCATTAATTTTTCTCTATTTCTTTTTAGTTTGATGCATATATAATTTATGATCTGCAGATTCTGCACAATTGAATAACTAATTATATATTTTACAATGAACTGTGTTATTTAAATACGGAAATTTCATAACAAGTCCTCATAATCACTGCAGGAATTTGAATCAATTTCACGTGCTTAATAATATATAGTTTTACCTTTTCCTTTACAAGTAAAGCGTGATAATTGTACGGATCGATAGCCTCGGGAATCGGCTCAACTTTATCCACATGGCTAGGCTCTCATATATGCAAATATGCATATATATATATATATATAAGATAACTTAGATGATTAAGGGAAAATGAAATAATAAAAAGAATTATAAATTTGATTTTTTCTATTAATAAAATTAATATTTATTATTAAAAAAAATCATAGACAGGGTCAAATATATATCGATGTCTTATTAAAGATATTTCCATCATGTGCAATTCAAGCAAACAAAGGCATCAATTGTCCACAAATTTGGATAATTAAGAACCCAAAAGTGCCCAGTTTGGGAATTAATACCGATTCTTGTAAATTAACTACAATTATCTACGATTGGGTGAGCTGGACTAAGAGAAAGTCTATATATATATTGTCTACTTTGTAAAACTGAGTTGAGTGTCTAAAGTGTAAAGGGGCTGAACTATGAGTGGAAGTCCATGACTTGGCCTTAGGGAGAGCATAATAGAAGGTGAATGGTTGTAACCTGGTGAAAGCTTAAAAGTAAACCTAGAGAGAAGTAGGGTTAACACAATCTTGTACTCCATAAAGGTCAAATTTCTACCTACACACATTCTCCCTCCAAACCCAAAAGGCAAGTACCCCATCTTGTAGTTACACCCACCATTCGCATCATCCATGAACCTTTCTGGTCTGAACTCATTTGCATCCTTTCCCCATACTTCGGGGTCATGGTGCATAGCTACCACATCGATCCACAAGTTGGTTCCATTAGGCACTGTTATATCATCAACTTTAATGTCTTCTCTTGCTTGCCTTTGAACATTTGGCGCTGGTGGGTATAGTCTTAGAACTTCATTCATGACCCATTTCATCTGCGTGGTCAAGACATTTATTTACGCGTCAGATCATAATTTAATTTAGGGAGAAACATAAACTCAAGCATTAAGAAAAATTGAACAAAAACAGTCATTTCAATTAATCCTAGTAAAATCCAAAAACATGTACATTTTCTTTTTGTTTTATTTTGTCGTCTACATAAATGTCATGTGGTCTTGTGGATAGCATTTGCTGATTTTAATTAATTAGTTATATAAGGAAAAGCAAAGAAGAGAGTACCCTACATATATCTAAAGTCAATTTTGTAATCAAGTGCCAATTATAAAGATACACCACGTCAGGTTAGGAAAAGGTGACGCTTTATTGTAAAATGAAATAAAGCTAGAAAGAAAGTGACATTTTTTTGTTCTTTGGAATTAAGTCGTGTTTTGAGGGTATCTCATGCGTAGTGGGATTCCCAGGCATAGGAAGGTACACATGTTGCCTGCCACAGATAGCAGTTTTCTTTCTAGCACCCCGTGTATCCAACAAAATAAAAGACATATAATTTGTACTACACAAAAAATATAAAAAGAAATACATGGCTGGTGTTTCAGTGCCACTGGCTTTAACTTAATTATATTATTTATAATATTTTTCTATCTTTCAATATCACATTAATGATATTGTCTTACATTTTTTTCCCTATCTCTTTATCATATAAATACAATTTCTTCCTTTATACAAAAAAAAATTGCATATTGTTTATACTTTATATATATAAATTTACAGTCACAAATATATTAGGAAATTAATCGTAATATAATCTGAAAATATTTAGGGGTCATATTTTGATTCAACCCAACCAAAGATAAATAACTAAAATGGCGACTAAGGAATATTTTTATCAATTAAATAAAAAAATATATTTAAACCAGCATATTATATATAGTGAACTTCATTATTAAAATGGGCATAAGTATATTTTTTTATTATCGTTTTCTGTGGTGAGCTCATCAATTAGATGATATATAACATTACTAGTAGCATATTATATCATTTATATGTCAACAACATACCTTTTTTAAACCAGCAAGCATAGAAATATCAAGTTCTACGGTGTTCCCCATCACTTCTCTTATCTCATCTCTCAACTGGTTTTGCCAATCTTCATGCATGGCTAGAAGCAACAAGGTCCATGTGATGGCAAGTGCTGTGGTTTCATGGCCTCCGAAGAAGAAGGTCTTGCATTCATCAACCACTTCTCGTGATGTTAATGTCTTTCCTGACCGGCCGTCAACCTGATGGTTTCCTTGAAGCAACAAACCTAACAAATCTTGTTGAGAATTTTTCTTCGGTGAATTCTTCCGAGATTCTATGATGGACAACAAGAGCTCATCGATTTCTTTCCCAAGTTTCTTGGCCTCCAAGGTTTTCTTGACATTGAAATACTCGCCAAAGGGAACACCTACATAACGATTAGTCTTAAAGAGGGTCATTTGCAAGGCTCTTAATTTGTCGAAAACATCTCTTGCATTGTCATCTTTCATGCCAAAGCTTGTTCTTGCTATGATCTCTCCAGCTGTTGCTATAATCTCTCTTTCCACGTCGATTTCGGAGTTGCCATAGTTTATTTGGGTGAACCATCTTTCTATCATTTGATTCGTAGAATCAACCATCATGTTTGCCATGTCCTGTAGATAATGCAACAACAACTAATCAGAATATATGCTTATGGCCAAAGCAGACATCCAAATTCAAAGCGTTTGACATCAAGAAAAGAAAATATATAGAATATTAATTAAATTTGTTTGGTGAGCCATGCATTGTAATTTCGTAGTAGTTTCCTGTATGATAATTGGTTATATTTTATGTTTTGTTCATGAAGTTAGTAGAAAACGGTTAAACGGATTCGAATTCCTCTTTTTTATCTAACACGTGAAAAACATATTAACAGTATCTAGCAAAAGTGTAAAACAATAGGAAATGGTCGACAACATATATATTTTTACAATTACGTGAGCACTCTTCAACTTACGACATGATGTGGATATTTCGAAACCATTCTAATTAAATTTCATGGTTGAGGTTTATGAGGTACAAATGAAACTTAAGAGATAGATACCTTCAAGTTAATGGGGTTGAAAGCTGGGGCAACAATGTGCCTGTGACGAACCCATTCATTGCCTTCCACCATAACCAAACCACTACCAAACATGGGGTCTCTGTCAGTTCTAAACACACTTGGTTTTCCCCAACTCTTGGCCATCACCACTGTTGACATTTTCTTCAAGAACTCTGGCTCTGCAACGTACAGAAATGGTTCCGTCCCCAACCAGTACACGAAAACCTTACCTACACAAACAAAAAGACAAATTGCATCTTTAACATGAACTAGCTCCATGCATACATACATGCATATACATATATATATATATATATATATATATATATATATCTTCAGTTCTTCATTAATAATTACCAATTGAGTTATTATGGTATGTTTCATATACATGGATATGTATAGTAGAAAAAATTAGTCTCTCACGACATGACAAACTAAGTTAGAATTTTACCAATAGAGCTGTTTAGGTTTAATATTTGACAGTCTTTCAAACATGATGGTCAAGAGAGAAAAAATGCATATATACATACATATATATATATATATATATATATATATATATATATGTATGTATGTATGTATGTATGGCATAGAAGGCTTACCATGTAATTTCTGCCAGCTAGAGAAGTAGGGGAAAACGTAAGAGTGTATATCATGTGTTAGATTTGAGGATAGTACAACTGATGAAGATTGAATGTTATTCTTTCTTTTCATCTCTTTAATGTTTCCAAGGGGAAAACTTGGGGTTGGCCCTCCCAACCCACATTTCTTAAGCTTCTTAAGTGTTTGGTTAGGGAAAACCCACCAAGAAAATGTTAATATCAAGAGCAAGAAGAGGCAAAGTGCTGCCAGGAAGGCAACAAGAACCCCAGCTAGCCCTAGAAACTCCATCCCTCTCTCTCTTTTTTATGTATATCTCTGTTAATAAGCTTTCTTTGTATCGATCTGTCTCACGATTCAATATAGGATTTGGTTGTGTTGTTGGAAGCAAAATGCTGTATTGGTATTTATAGATGGCACTTGAGTAGTGAAATATTCCGTCGTTTTGACTATGTAAAGGAGTAGGACATTTATTTCTCATTACTACTATATTTTTGTGACCCTTTGAACCTTTTGACCCGGCCCTTTCCTTATATTTGAATATTTTCTTTCCCTTTCGGTCCAAGTTTCGTTTTCGTGTCAAACGTATTGGTCGCATTTTTGTTTTTGAACATTTTCGGCTGCACCTGGACGACTGGACCAAAAAGCTTTAGTTTATTGGTGGCAAATTTGCTATTTTTGAATTGGATGAAAAGAAAAGGGTGAGGAAAAACAAAATCACTGTCACTACGGTTGACCATTATGCTTTTTTATTTTCCAGATACAGGATATATGCGAAACATTATATCAGTTCATATAAAATTATGAAAATGTTATTTTAATATTTAAAAAAATAAATGTCAGTCGTTTGAATCTTTAATTTTTTATGTGATTGAGTAATAATTTGTGAACATATTTCTATTACATAGGGGTTCGATTTCCCATCATTAGTATGGAGAAAATTTAGTTAAAAAAAATTAATTTGATGATTTATACGCCTTAGAGGCTCATGACTCATGATATATCATATTAGTTTATGATTATAGATATATTTTTCTCTCTTTAATCTCTCTAAATTTCAAGTAGTGTAATACCAAGAAAAAAAATCAAGTAGCATGTGGATGCTTATCCATTGCTTTCCTTTATGAGTGACGGTATATATATTATTCATTTATTTGATAACCTAAAAATAACTAAAATAATTGTTATTTAGTAGTTTTAAGAGTTAAAAGTATATATTGTAATTTTAGGAATTAAAGTAATTTATATTTATAATTCACGACTCAATTTACTTAAAAAAAATCGTTGTGTTTGCCTCAAAATGAAATAAGAATGAAAAAACCGGTGGACTTCGTGCATTTGGAACACGAGGTCTACGCGCATACACGAGTTACACCACGCCTTATTCTTACTTGAAGAGATACACGAGCTTGTACAATAATGGGAAAAGAAAAAGGTTGTGATATTTAATTTTATTTAGTTTTAAAAATACTAACTTTTACAATTTTAAAAAGATGAATAAATATTAGATTTTTCTCAGAGAAAAAGTAGAATCTAAATCTAAGTGATCATTTCACTTTAAGAGTAGGACAAAAATATAAATTTTATACTACACGAGCTTGTATATGTTATATAGATATAAAAATTACAGTTGATGTGATTGACGTCAACTCAACTATATTAACACGTTGGGAAAACTCTAAAAAAAACACGTTGGAAAAAAACATCCAGGTTCTATCATGTGGTTGGCTACATATCAGCACAATGCAAAAGGTTATTTGCCAAAGAATTATTCTTTTATGGAGTGGTGCTTAAGAGGTTAATTAGTTGTTATAGCCTTATAGGAAAGAACATATAGGCCTTTGACAGGAGCTTTATAAGGTTTATACTACCCCGTAATCCTTATCGTATGTTTTCCTCGCTCACATGGTTTGACTTTGTATTATTACATAAGAGTACTAGTATAGGTTTGATAGCGTATCCTCGTAGGTGCGATCATATACCAATAATAATATATCTGATCCCATCACAATTTTACAGTCAAACATACTTTGATGAGAAAATATTATTAAGATGGGTGATCTCTTAACAAATTTTTTTATTGCAGCAATGAATCCATTGTTCCCATTATATATATAACCTTCTTATATTTTCATCCTTTTAAAATTATCACCACTATATCAACCAAGTTTTGTGTCTAATAAAAGGAGTTAATTAATTTCTCAAAACATAATAAATTAAGATTTGAATATCTAAAGGCATTTCACACTTGGTATCTAACCTTTTAATCAAACGATATTAGTTCGAAAGAAAATAAGGAAAAAACAATTATCACCATTAATTAGAAAGTATCATTCATAAAACTGTTAAATTATTATTATAAAAATCAATAAATTTATCATAAATAACAGTTTATAATTAAATAATAATATAACAAAATATTTATATTATTTGCATAAACTATTTATATACTCTTATTAGATATAGATATGGGATCTCGTAATTATAACTTATATTTAAACTGTGCAAATTGCGTCTCCCACTCTCCCTACAAGAGGACAAAGACAACAAGAGACGAGAACCACTAATTAATACACTCAGGCATCCTACACTCCTATGTTGGGAGCATTCCTACTAACTTAAATAATATATTGGATTGCCTTTTACAACTATCCACCCCCTCCATTCATTGTCCCCTTGGATTGCTAGTGTTCAAATTCCACCAATAGCTAGGAAGAAGAGGAGCAATTAACACCATTACAATCATGGTTTTGGTTAATCTATGTTCTAGCCCCCGCGCACAATTACTTAATTGAATAGATTCAGGAATGATGTTTTTTTTATTAAATTAAAATTAAAATTTTAAATAAAAATTAAAATATTAACAATTTTTATTTTTATTGAAAATAAGATTTTTCTTTATATTTTATACTTTATCCAATAAATATTTTTGTTAAATTATTATTATTATTTATATTTTTATCCTTACTTTAATTAAGTTAACTCTTATTTCAATTATTATTTATATTTTTATCATTTCTTCAAATGATAGACATTTTTTTACTCATTTTTTTAATCAAATAAAATAATTAAAGGCAATAAAATTATTCTTTTAAATATTTAACAAGATAGTTACATACTTAAACTAAAACTCAAATTTTTAATAACTTATTAAACTCGAACAACCTCATCCTACTTACCTCGCACTCAATAATTTTCACAATCACTTTATAATTTACACTTTTTATCTGTCTTATCACATGTCCCATATATACCATCAACACTTTGTAATTTAACTTTGTTTTTCATCACATGTCAAATGAAGGCTTTGTAATTTAACTATCATTTACTTTAGTATATTGGGATATATAAACCCCAGTTGATCGTTTGGTCACATTAATCATCCGTCAATTAATAAACTAATTAGTAGAATATTAATTATCTGAGTAGTTTTTCAAATGTGGGAAGAAGCTTTATTTCATTCTTTTAAGCTTTAACTATTATTTCCGTTCGTTGGAATCACTCTACCTAGCTACAAATAGGCACCGTTGATTAGGTTTTTATACTTATACAGAAGAATTTCATAATGTGGTCGGCCAGTGACCTATTTTACCGGAGAGTGGGGCGAAACGATTTTAATGGGAGAGCTGGTTCCGAAGAAGGTCATTGCCTATATTACAAAACATTACAAACGTGCATATATCTTCTGCTTCTTCACACGTTATGTTAGACAAAATCAAAAGGTGCTTAATTTTTTATTTTTTTTAATATTGGTGCCCTCAGCATTGAGTAATGCTTAATTTGATTTTAGTTGTTTCCCTGGCATTAGTCGTTAATTGTATTTATAGATTTTATTCAATGTATACAAAGGAAGACACATCATATTTGAAATATTATATTACACAATCTTTTGGTAAAATATTCGCAGCATAAAATCAACGTGTTAAATTTTACTCAGTTTTTCTAATGTTATTATATCTTAGTATATTTCAAAAGAGAAATTAATTTGCATTTTTAATAAATTAATTTGTATTTTGTGTTTATTAAAGAAGACATACTAGTTTAGCTGATAATATCTGATTCTTTGGCATGTGAAAATAAGATATTATTATTATTATTATTATTATTATTATTTACTTAGAGTACATATATCTTTTTGCAAGAAGAAATTTTGTTCAAGCAAAAACATTCACAACACAATAGAATTTGCAATTCTATACATACACACACACACACACACATACATATATATATATATATATATATATATATGTGTATGTATAGAATTAGTTCTTCTATTGATTTTTTTTACATACACATATGCAAACCTGCAGATCATTTGCTGAAAAGAAATCAAACATATATCACTTAAATCAACCATCTAATTAATACAATATAAAAATTTAATATTAAATGGTGTTTTTCAATAAACATTAAAAGGTAGCATTATATCTTTTATTAGAGAGAAATTTTGGGTTAATTAGTTCAGGTAACCATCTATTCTCGCCAATATAAAGTTGTATTTACATATAAATAAAATATAGCATTATCAATTTCTAAATCATAAAACCAACACCTAAAACAAATATAGCTTTATAATATTAATTTGATTTGGTTTAAAGATGAACATATAAATTAAATCAAATTGATTTAATTTAATTTTTAAAATCAAATTAATCTAAATCAATAGATTTACTAGTCAAATGTCACTCCCAATCTCAATCTCTTTTTTAGAACGAGAACTTAAATTGAGTATGTAATTAATACCAATTGTATTATTAAAGACACAACTCATTTAAGAATTTATTTATTTTACTGTTTAGAACAATAATATGATATATTAAAACTCTCACCAGCCTGTTTTGCAGTGAGAACTCCAACCAAAAATTATTGTAAATTAATAAAAGATATTATTTTAATATTTATAAACATATCAGTGTTTATTTTATTTTTAAGATTAATTAAAAAAAGTCTTTGAAACAATATGTTGGCGTTCTTATTTTTTCTGTGTAAATTTTTAAAAAAATTAACATTAGACGATATTTTTTATATTTTTATTAATAAAATAAAAATTAAAACTAATGAAATGAAACATGCTCTACAAGTCTTATATGTATATCTGTTAAATTGTAATTGATCACTGTTGATCGTGTTGATTAAAATAATTGTTTGTTAAGCAAGAAACCCTTTTAATTAAAGTATTAAACGAAAGCTTTCCTTGCTAAGTGCGCCAACTTTATCCAATGGATCATTGTTTTAACTTGTATAGCTTAGCTCGTGCTTTTCATGATTAAAATACCATAATTGTTATGAATGTGAGAGAAAAAATTCATAAATTTTAATTATCGAATTGAAAGAAATTATTTTTATTAGCTATAATAAAATTAAGGGTTTAATATCATTTAGTCTCTATTTTTAAAAACAAAATTGTTTTCGGTCCTTAAATTTTTCTTTGACTAATTAACGTGTCTTATCATTTACTTTTACTTTTTTTTTCTTAAAAGAGATTAAAAGTAAGGACAACAAAAATTCAGGAACTAAAATTAATAAAAAATAAAATAAAAAAATTTAAAAAGTTTAAAAACTAAAAAATAATAAACTTGGACATGCATGTGCTGATTAGGTGAGCAACTAAATTTCCAATGGTTCGTTTTAAGAATAAAATAATAAACTTGTTATACAAACAACAAAATGAAACATAGGTTATTAATAAATATGAAAAACAAACTCAAAATATATCTCCGGTCATTATCATGAAAGAGTTGTTTTTTGTTTATTTGTGTAATCTCTTACTTTCTTTTTGTAGATGGTGTATCAAACGAAAATGAAAGATATGAGCTTAGGGACCAAAACATGTATTATATATAGACATTCCACCATAAAGAATGTACTTAATAGTCATTACCACTCATCTTTATAGATGGTGTATCAAACGAAAATGAAATATATGAGCTCAGGGACTAAAACATGTATTATATATAGGCATTCTACCATCAAGAATGTACTTAGTAGTCATTACCATCCATTGATGTAATTCAATATTTGACCTTTCAACTCCAAAACTGATGGAGCACTTCAGCCAAAGATGACCTTTCAAGTCCAAAACATACATACCACTAATAAGGAGTTAATCACAACTTTTAATAATAAAAACTTATTACATTCTCTCACTTGGTCCAAACATTTTGACTCATTGACTAAAATAAGTCAATGCACAATTTTCTTAAGAAATAAACAATGAATCTTACGGATAGTTCCTCTTATAACAAGTAATATCATCCATGTATTACGACATGCTCAATTTCCTGGTACTAAAATTTAATGAATAAACCTAATGTTTATTCTTGGTCCAAAACATGAATTTTCTCAAATAAATCAATGTACACTTGAATATGAGAAAATATCACAATATAAGAGTTTCAACTCTAACCTATATGTATACAATCATAAAGTGGAACCAAGTCTCATTCTCTCTACATGATCCTTGAACTTAAACGATGGCATGCCCTTAGTCAAAAGATCAACGATCATTAACTCAGTGCTTATATGCTCAATGACCACTTTCTTGTCTTTTACTCTTTCTCTAATGACTAAGTATTTAATGTTGATGTGTTTACTTTGACTTCTACTTTTGTTATAATTAGCCATAAAGACAGCAGTTGCGTTATCGCAGAAAATTCTCAAAGGCCTTGAAATAGTATCAACTATCTTCATCCCATAAATGAAACTCTTAAGTCATACACCATGTGATGTAGCCTTAAAGCAAGAGACAAACTCAGCTTCCATGGTAGAAGTAGTAGTCAAAGTCTGCTTAACATTCGTCCACGAAATAGCTACACCAACCATCATGAAAATGTATCCAGATGTTGATTCGCGAGAATCAACACAGACAACAAAGTCTGAATTTGAATAACCAATCACATCTAGATTGTCCGTCTTTCTATACATAAGCATGTAATCTTTGGTCCCTAGAAGGTACCTCATCACTTTCTTTGCAGCTCTCTAGTGGTCAATACCTGGATTACTCAGATATCTTCCTAACACTCCAACTACAAAAGCAATGTCAGGCCTTGTGCATATTTAAGCATACATGATGCTTCCAACAACTGAAGCATAAGAAATGATTTTCATTTGTTCCCTCTCAAAGTCATTCTTTGGGCATTGGTTCAAATTAAACTTATCACCTTTCACAATGGGAGCGACACTTGGTGAACAATCTTTCATTTGAAATTTCTCTAAAATTTTGTTAGTATAAGTTTCCTGTGATAGACCTAAAATACCTCAAGGTCTATCTCTATGAATCTTAATGCCAACGACATAAGATGCATCACCCATATCCTTCATGTCAAAATTTTTAGAGAGAAATTATTTCACCTCATGTAGCAAACCCCGATCATATGCTACAAGTAAAATATCATCTGTATATAAAAACAAGAAAACATATTTTACTCCCACTGACCTTGTGGTTTATGCATTGATCCATGCGGTTTTCATCAAAATCAAATGAAGAAATTATCCCATGAAACTTAAGGTACCACTGATGAGAGGCTTGTTTTAAATATAGATTTCTTAAGCTAGCAAACCAAATGCTCACCATCGCTAGAGGAGAAGCCTTCATGTTGTTTCATATAAATCTCCTCCTCTAAATCACCATTAAGATAGGTTGTTTTCACATCCATTTGTTGCAACTTAAGGCCAAAATGAGCAACTAATGCCAAGATAATATGAAGAGAATCTTTCTTAGATACAAGAGAACAAGTCTTTGTGTAATTGATTCCTTCTTTTTGAGTCCCTTAGCAACGAGTTTTGCCTTGTATCTCTCAATGTTGCCTAATGAATCCTTTTGGTCTTAAAGACCCATTTGCAACCAATGGCCTTTGCCCCATTAGGAAACTCTACATGGTTCCAAACTCTGTTACTCTGCATGGAATTCATCTCATCCTTCATGGCATCATACCATAAATTTGACTCCTTGCAACTCATGGCTTGATCAAAAGTTTTGGGATCATTTTCAGCTCCAATATTATAGTTAGATTATTGCAAATATACAATATAATCACTAGGAATAACTGATTTTCTTACTCTAGTAGATCTCTTTAATGTTGCATCAACATTTTCTTGTGGATCATGTTGTTCAACTGGTTGTTCATCATTTTCAGGAATTTGATGATCAATTTGATCTACTGGATTATTAGGAACAGGTTGTGGAATGTCAGTCATTGGTTGTTCATCATCCCTTTGAACTTGAGGGGTATGAATTACAACCAATCTTTCACTTGATGTGCAAGGTTGAGACTCTATATGATTAATTTCAGAACCTAAGTCCCTCAATTGATCACTACTCCCACTGATCAAGTCATTTTCAAGAAACTTGGCATTTCTTGATTCCACAATCCTAGTAATAGAATGTGGATAATAAAACATATAACCTTTAGACCTTTCGACATGTCCAATGAAATACCCACTAATAGTCCTCGGGTCAAGCTTCTTCTCTTGTGGGTTATATAACATCACCTCAAGCGAACAACCCCAAACATGCATATGTTTCAAACTCGATTTCCAACCTTATAACAACTCAAAAGGTGTCTTAAGGACAACGTTGATTGGAACATAGTTCAATATATACATTGTCGTCTTTAGTACTTCAGCCCACAAGGATTTAGGAAGATTGGAGTTGTTAAGCAATATCCGTACCATGTCTAATAATGTTTGGTTCCTTCTTTTTGCAACACCATTTTGATTTGGAGAACCAGACATAGTGTACTGGGCAACAATCTCATGTTCTTGAAGAAACTTTGCAAATGGACCAAGTGCTTGTTCATTCTCAGTATATCTAATCTCACTATTTTTATTTGCTTGCCACATTGGTTCTCAACTTCAGTCTTAAAGACTTTGAAGGCATCCAATGCTTCATTTTTGTTATGAAGCAAATAAACATTCATATATCGTGAATAATTATCTATAAAGGTGATAAAATATTTTCGATCACTTGCATCCATATCTAGATAACAAATATCAATATGAATTATTTTTAATAGGCTCTGATGCCAAATGTAAAAATAAAATAATAAACTTGTGATGTTACAAACAATAAAATGAAACACAGGTCATCAACAAATGCGGAAAATGAAGTCAAAATATACCTCTTGCCATTGCCATGAAAGAGCTATTTTATTTTGATTTTTCCAAGCTCTCAGTCTCTCTTTGTAAATAGTGTATCAGACGAAAATGACATATATGAGCTCATAGACCAAACACATGTGTTATATATAGGCATTCTACCATCAAGAATGCATTTAGTAGTCATTACCATCCATTGATGTCATTCAATATTTGGCCTTTCAACTTCAAAACTAATGAAACACTTGAGTCAAAGATCCTTCTTTTTGTGGTTCATTTTATATTGAGTCTAATAAATTAATTTATTTAAATAATACAATATTATTACTATATATTGTTGTTGAAAGTACCGGTAAGAATAATAGTAATGATAATCTATATATATCTAAAAAGGTTGGTCTATATATATGTAAAAAAAAATTAAAGGTTGGTCTACATAAAGATACTTGGACTCATTAACATATTTTTTAAAAATAATTAGATTAGTAGTATTTCTAATAATCTAATGTACTATTTGCACTTGCTCAAATTCAACATTCCCTATAAACAAGATAAAATTAGGTTCAGTACTACTAGTGCTGCCTACAATGCATGATCAAAATAAATAAGCTTCAAACATGCTGCAAGATTATTGTATTAACTAAAAAAATTTGTCTGATGTTTCGCTTTCAATTAACGACACAACGATGATCTTACTTTAACACGGTTCATGACTTCCTAATGGTCTATTGATTTAGAATTAAAAATTAATTACGTGCTTTCTTGACAAAAGTGGCCTATTTAAGGTAAAACCTCTAGAATAGTGTGACCATAGCTTTTCTACCCATGTAATAGATTATAAAATATTTTTCATGTTTTAAAGGTTTGGATTTTTTTTAATCATTTGATGACTTAAATGCGTGTCAAATTAAAAAACGTTTTCCTGAATGTTTTCTCTCACATATATCATGAATGTAGCAGGTGTGTGGATCACTTGGTATGATGACTTCTTCATACAATACATAAAAATACATATATTATATATCAATTTGCTTTTCTTTGTTAGGTAACGTTTGCCATGGTAGTCTTATAATTATAATATTGTATTTTGTGGAATAAGTTGGAGGATTAATTAAATTAAAATAGGCTAAAAATTGGATTTTTCACAAGAAAGGCAAGCATGATTACAAATTTTGGAAAAGTATAATATTCAGGTGAAAGAAATAGAAGTTATTTAGGTATTATGCATGTTTATATATATATATATATATATACAGACTAAAACAGAAAAATGGATAGGTTTTTGGTTCAAAATTTTTGGTGTACACTCATGATCCAACTGAAAATAAGGTGAGAGTATCTTAATAATTCCCTCTGCAAATCCACACTGAAGGATCATACTCCTTTGTTACTTTCTGCAGAACATATGCCAAAAATTAAAAGAACCATTGCATCTAGGGCGGGCGGGCCAAAATAACTGAATTGAACTAAAACTTTTAATAACTGTATTATTTGAATATAAACTGAACTTAAACTGTTTTAAAAAAATCAATTTATAAGACCGAACTATTTCAGAAAATAGTTCATAGAACTGTAGTGAACTGATAAAAGAAACTCATAGTTTTAATAATGTCATACTGCATTGAACTGATGATACAAACACATATTCACCAGTAAAAGCAATGCAACGTGCATTTCACTCTATCACTTTTGTGAGTCAGAGTCACGTTACCAAAGTGGAAAGTGCGAATGTTTTTCAATCTCCATCAACTCTCAGTCTCTCGCTGGCAAGAGAAGAAAACCTAGGATTATTGCAGAGCACCATTTCATTCATTCTGTCTCTATTGAATGAATCATTTTGATGCTATCACAGAGTTGTTACTTCACATTAAATTATGTAAGGATATGATTTGTCTACTCTTAGAAGTCATTGCAAGCAGAAATATCTGTTATTTTGGAAACAGTATTACAGTTTAGTTGTGAATTAAATTATGTAAGGGAATTGTGTGAGATTTCTGAATTATGTCTCATTAACCGTTCAATTTAGTTTTCTAATGGTTAAATTGTCATTTTAGGTTTCATATAATTTTAAATTCAGGATTTTGTTTTTCCATTTCTAAATCAAGCTATTTAATCACTCTATTTTTCAAAATCAGTAATTATTGAATCCATGACATGTTATATAATGACAAGGTAATAAAACACTATACCACTTGTTTTATTTGGTTAATTTTATAAAGAATAATTTCTATGTATCAGTATTTCATTACATCAAGAGTTATTATTTTTTTCTAACTATAAAAATTTATAAGTTAAAAAAAATATCATTCTTTATACTTTAATTTTATATCATTTTACAAAATTGTATTTCAAATAATTTACCTATTTTTATTTTAACTTTACCAATTTAAAATTGAATTTCATAAATTAATATATATATTATTTACATAAATTATTAATATAAAAGCTAAAATGCACTTTTAGTCCCCTATTTAAATACTCTAAAAAATTAAATACTAAAATTGTATTTTTAATTAGAATAAAATATTGAATAAGTTATATATTAAAATAAATTTACATAATTTTTATAATTAAATAGTTTATATAAATAAATTGCATATTAATTTATGTAATTTTCTTGATTTTATATAATTGGAATAAAAATTATTTATTAAGTAATTTTTTATAGTTACAAAATATTAACATGTAAATTTTAAAAAATAAATATTTAAATTTTATTAGTTTATATAATTATAATAAAAATAATTTACATATTAAAATGAATTTATGTAAATTTTTTTTAAAATGTATAAATTATATAATATTTTATGTAAATAATTTAAATAATAATTTATGAAATTCAATATATATTGGTAGAATTAAAATATGTAAACTATTCAAAATAAATATGTAAAATGATATAAAATAAAAGTAAAAATATTTATAAACTAAATAAATTTGTTTTAATTCATAAAATTTTATAATTGGAAAATTAATAACTCTTTTGACTTAATTATACATAGAAAATATTATATTTAAAATTGACCAAGAAAAATAAGTAACATAATGGTTTATTGTCTTTATCATTGTATAATTCTATGACGATTTTGGATAGTTTAACAAAAATAAATTGACAAATAAAATTATTGATGTTATAAAATAGGAGATTAAATATTTTGATTTAGAAAATCAAAATGAATTTGAAATTATAAAAAATATAAGAACTCCTTCAACAAAAAAGTTCTTATATGAAATTATAAAAAATATAAAAAATATCAGAAGTGCTGCCACTATGTCGACGACCACAACCATAGTAATAGCGGCGTCAATTCCTCCGACAGCGATGGAAGAGGCGCTGCTACTGTATCTTTCGGAGTAGATGCCAGAAACGGTGAACAAGATGTAGAAAGACGGTGTAACTGCCAAAGATTGTACAGAAAAAATGGCTCCCTCACTTTATTGCCTTCACGCGTCTCAAACTCCGATCTGAGTGGATCGATACAACAACAACAACACGACCATGAAGCACGACGGGGTTTTCCACCGGAGACGTTCAATAGCTCTCATTTCATTGGAGAACTCTGGTCTTCTCGAATTTTGGAGAGAGAAACGAATGCTAGAAGGAAGAAATCATTTTATTTAATTTTCTTAAAAAAAGTTAAGTATTAAATTACTACAATACCCTTAAAGTAAATATACTAAAAAGAATAAAGTTGATTGATTTTACTGTTCATAAATTTTGGTACATATTACTAACATGCTCTAATGGAATTGAAAAGGTTTAAGCACTAGCTAGATGCCTCATGCCCGTGCCCAAGTCAATTCATTTCAGAAATTGAGGTGTTTTTAAGGAGATATGAGGACCATTCAGTTATCTTGAAAAATATTCCGAATGATGGAATAATGACTTTTGTTTTAATTAAGAGATGTTTTAAAAGACTTATTTTGTGAAGAATACTTTTCTTATAAACTTGGGTTTGTTTATATGATTACCTATTCTTATAAAATTATATATTAGTTTTCTATTTCGTTAGGATTTACCTGCTGTATGGGGAGAGTTTCTCTTACCTAGGTTCAAAGAATTTTGGAGAGTTAAAGAAACATTTAGGCGAGGAAGGAGGACAATATAACTCATTATTTCTCTGGTTTTTTATTATTAAAATTAACTTCTCTGTTTTTCTCTGTGCTTTCTATACAAATGATTTGCAACTAAATCTTCTTTTCTAGTTCCTTTAGAATTGTGAAATTAATCTAACTATTTTTATTTTCTCTTATGCTTTAATATTTATATGATTTCTCAGTATATTTATGAATTATTGTATATTTATATGCATTTATAGTTCCTCTCTTACATTTGGACACCTATATACTAGAGTTGTTATGAAAAATCACTTGAAGCCTCATCAGCACAACTATTCAAATAGTTTCAGAAAATTTTTTGTGGACCCAAATCACACAATATTGCTTCTCCGTGCCTCACCTATAATATTGCAATGTATCGCTGGCATATATAAGTGAAGTGGGATACAATCACACCTTTTTCTGTAACCATGTTCCTCTCATAAATACAAAATGCAGAATTTGTAGGAAATCAAGTTGGTAGAGGTCTTTGCTCTGTACACAATTGTGGTACCATATTGGATAAAAATGGCGCAACAGTCTTATCTTCAAATAAATTCAAATGTGGGTTATCGTCAACCCTCAAATTAAATGTCGAAACATAATAAAAAATAAAGGAAGCGAGAAAGACAATCAATATGTTTTACGTGAGAAAACCTTCCATGAATCCAGAAAGGAAAAATTCACGGGACATTGGTCCAGATCAAATATCCACTATAACTGAGAATGGTTACAATGAATTAAACACACCAAGTTGGTGATACATTCAACCTCTTCAACAATTATGATAATCAACTCTTAAAGTGTTTCATTCTAATCACTCAAATATGTAGGCACACAGACTTGCTCAAATGTGCGAAATCTCTCACACACTTAAATGTCAAATAACGGTGGAGTATCTCACGCTCTTTCAATTCTCAAAACCTGAGTCTTGGTCTGACCTAATTTTATCCTCAACTAATATATTTATAATGGTAAATTAAGTCTGAGATAGTAAATCTCTCAAATGAGTTTGGATCAGCATTAAAGAAGTAAATCCAACATACCACTACCTTTATATATAATATGATATATATTCTTTGCTGATTAAAAAATCAATCACACCTTTTTTGAAATCATACCTGCAGGTATATATCCTTTAAAGTAATAGCCTAGCCTTTTGTTTCTCATAAATTCATTCAGACTTTCTGCTACAATGACAAAAAGGAACGGGGATACCCTTGTCTAAGTTCGTTGCCTGAGGGAAATTCCTTATTTGCGTTTACATTATTAAGGACACTAATAAGTAATAATTAATCTCCTTCACAAAGTAAAGAAGCCTATTTTCTACCTAGTGAAATCAAAATATTTATAGCTTATTGCATCATATTCCTTTTTAGAGTCTACTTTAAATAACACACACTCATTTATTTTCCTTTTAGCTTCTTTCACGATTCATTAATAATTAACACCCCCATCCAACACTTGTCTATGTCTATTATAAATAGCCGCAAATTGAGTCTCTCATATAATATTATGCAAGAACCAAATCTCAACCTATTAGCAAGAATCACTTACAGCACATTGTACATTTACTCTATAAGTTGAATTGGCCTATAGTCTCCATATAGTCTTAGGGCTGGATATTTATAGAATTAGAATAATAAATGACTGGTTTGATATTATGGTGAAATCCCACCAAGAATCTACATAAATCGCCTTTAATCTTTTCTAACGTCCATGTATTTATATGGACTTTCACAGCTAGAAACTTAGCAATTTATATCGACGAATTATTTCTAACGTCCTTGTACTTAATTAGATTTCTAAGAGCCAGACGTCATGGCGTCCAACAATGACCACTTTAGATACAACAATTACTGACAAGTATATTGCTAAACTTAAGACAGATTCCGAAGAGCATAGGGAGTAACTAGTGATACAAATAATGTGCATTATAAATATAATTACAATAGCCACCTTCACCATTACCACTTCATCACGGTTGTGACTATTTTGATGAGAATTATCATGAAGACCTTTCCTTTAGGTTCTATTTATTATTATTATTTTATTTATAGTATATTGTAATATTGTTGGATGTTATAATAACATTATATACATATATATATATATATATATATATATATATATATTAATAGTTTTTAATCTTTAATTTATTCTTATTTATATTTTTATTTATTTTAATATAAGATAATATGGGTTGAGTGGGGAGGTGGAAATACTCAATAATGCAGATCTTGCAACGGCGACAATACTACATTTAATTAGTAACTAATTAGGTCTTGTAGTAAATTTTTCATAACAATATTTAGACACATGGATCAAATTAAAAAAAAAAAGTTTAACAACCCAATTTAAAATAAAAAACAATTCAAAACTTAATTAAAACTTAATAAATAATTTAGAGAACTAATAATTAATTTAACCAATTAATTAATAATTACCTTAGCCTTTCTACAATTAATATGGCTTTGATAGTTATTCAAAATTTGTTTGTCTTCCTGCTGTGACAATCCCATACCACTAAACTTTAATTATATGAAAGAGTACGTACGTACACGATCTTCTTTGTAAAATTGAGTTGATTTTATATATATAAGCAAAAAGAATATGAATGGACCATACTACTGGACTTCTACTATCTACAATTGAATAGTAGTTCCATGAAGACTGAACTATATATGAGACTCTACACATGTGTTTTTTCGTAAAATTGAGTCGAATATTCTAGAGGGGCTGAACTATGAGAGGAAGTCCATGAGTAGGCCTCAGGGAGAGCATGATAGATGGTGAATGATGGTAACCTGGGGAAAGCTTAAACCTAAACTTAGAGAGAAGCAGTGTCAAGACAATCTTGTACTCCATAAAGGTCAAGTTCCTACCAACACACATTCTCCCTCCAAACCCAAAAGGCAAGTAGCCCATCTTGTGGTTGCACCCTCCATTCACATCATCCATGAACCTCTCTGGTCTGAACTCATTCGCATCCTTTCCCCATAATTCAGAGTCGTGGTGCATCCCTACCACATCTATCCACATGTTGGTTCCATTAGGCACAGTTATATCATCAACTTTAATGTCCTCCCTTGCTTGCCTTTGCACATTCGGTGCTGGTGGGTATAGTCTTAGGACTTCATTCATTACGCACTTCATCTGCAAATGCATCAAGACATTTTACATGTCAGATTTTAATGTAGCCAGGGACAGGCACAGGATCATAATAAATAGAATAAATAAATAAATGACTTTTCCTGGATCAAATTTTATTTTTGTTTCCAATAAAAAAAATTACGTTCTTATCGATGATAAATTTAAAATTTTGTTTTTATCCTTAAGCGTTCTCCAAATCACCTTATTTCTTGTTTGAAGTGCTATATAAATATATTTAGAAATCAAAAACAGATTTTAAATTTATCGGGACCAAAAACAATTTTTTTTGTTAGAGATAAAAACAAAATTCAAGCATTAATTTATTAGTGAGCAAAAATATATTTAAACTTTAATAAATTAAACATAATATAAATACATACATCAACGTACCTTCTTTAAACCAGAGAGCAAAGTGATATCAAGCTTGTCGCCACCCATCACTTCTCTTATCTCATCTCTCAAATGGTTTTGCCAATCTTCATGCATGGCTAGAAGCAACAAGGTCCATGTGATGGCAAGTGCTGTGGTTTCATGGCCTCCGAAGAAGAATGTCTTGCATTCATCAACCACTTCTCGTGATGTTAAAGTCTTTCCTGACCGGCCATCAACCTGATGGTTTCCTTGAAGCAACAAACCTAACAAATCTTGTTGAGAATTCTTTGTAGATGAATTCTTCCGAGATTCTATGATGGATAACAAGAGATCGTCGATTTCTTTCCCAAGTTTCTTGGCCTCTAAGGTTTTCTTGACATTTAAATACTTGCCAAAGGGAACACCTACATACCGATTAGTCTTAAAGAGAGTCATTTGCAAGGCTCGTAATTTTGCAATGGCATCTCTTGCATTGTCTTCTTTCATGCCAAAGCTTGTTCTTGCTATGATCTCTCCAGCTGTTGCTATAATCTCCTTCTCCACATCGAATTCGGGGTTGCCGGTGTTTATTTGGGTAGCCCATCTTTCTATCATTTGATTCGTAGAACCAACCATCATGTTTGCCATGGCCTATATCACATAGCACAAGAAAATGCAAAACTAATTAGAATGTATGCAAAATTTTGATCCATTTCATGGTCGTTGAGATTTATGCGGTACAAATTAAATGCAACTTAAGAGAGAGGGATATACCTTCAAATTAATGGGATTGAATGCGGGAGCAACAATGTGCCTGTGACGAACCCAATCGTTTCCCTCAACCATAACCAAACCACTGCCAAACATAGGGTCTCTGTCAGTTCTAAACACACTTGGTTTTCCCCAACTCTTGGCCATCACCACTGTTGACATTTTCTTCAAGAACTCTGGTTCTGCAACGTATAAAAATGGCTCCGTGCCCAACCAGTATACGAAAACCTTACCTATATACACAAACAAAAAGTAAAAAATACATCTTTTACAATAGCTCTCCACATATATATATCTTCCATGAGACCAAATGAGTTATTATGTTTTGTTCAATAATATAAGTAATAGGAGATTTACCATGTGATTTCTGCCAGCTGGAAAAGTAGGGGAAAACATTAGAGTGTATATCGTGTGATAGATTTGAGGATACAACTGAAGATTGAATGCTATTCTTTCTTTTCATCTCTTCAATGTTTCCAAGTGGAAAACTTGGGGTTGGACCTCCCAACCCAGATTTTTTAAGATTCTTAAGTTTTTGGTTAGGGAAAACCCACCAATACAATGTTAGTATCAAGAGCAACAAGAGGCAAAGTGCTGCTGAGAAGGCAACAAGAACCCCACATAGCCCTAGAAAAAACTCCATCTATCTGATCTCTTTGAGTCAGTGTATCTATGATCTATCGTATGCTTCTTAGTTATGGTTGTGTTGTGTCTCTCATAAATCTATGTCGGGTATTTATATAAGAAAGTGTTGAATAGGAGAATGCGTGGCTTTTGACTATGAAAACAACATAATATTATTTTTATCCTCTGATAATCCTCGGTTGACCTTTTGACTCACACGTTATGTTTGAATATTGTCTCTTTTTTGGTCCAACTTTTCTTTCTGCTTCAATATGTTTTGGTCGGTTTTTGTTTGGCTTATTTTATGCACGCAGCTTAATTCTGTTCGTAAGTTAAAAATTGCAGCTGAGGATGAAACATAAAAAGAAAGTGAGAAAAAATCTTTGTCGCAATCCGCCATGTGTCACCATGTTTGTTTGCCTTAAAAGGTAACAAAACCTACTACGTCCTTTGTGAATCCGCGGCTTATTTAATTAATTAATTATTCAGCCACGAGTTTTTTGTCACTACTACAAGAGATACATGAGGTAAGACATAATGGCAACTTTTAATTAAGATATTTATTTATTTTAAAAGTAAAGAAATTATACCGTTTTGTAATTATATAAAAGAAATATATTATCATTATATATGTTATTTATTTATTAATATATATATATTAATGTAATTTTTAATTCTTAAAAGATTTTAGAAATGAATAACTTGATTAGTATGTAATTATATATACTCCAAGCTGGCTAGAAAGTAAATTCCAATCCTTTTGAATCTAAACTCAAATTTATTCACTTATATTATTTTCTTTTTATTAAAATAATCTAGTTCAATTGGTTGAAATGTTGAATAATGTATAAGTTATTATAAATTTTTATAATATATTTATTTGATCAATTTCTATGAATAAAAAATATGATTTTCTTTTGTCCAGTAAGATGTTTTGAATATTAATTTTAAAATTCACGTAATATTTACAATGTATATTATATGGTTTGTCGCAGTGTAAATATTATAAGGATTTTACAATAGTCATAATATTTAAATCCTTAACAATAGCAGCAGATATTTAATTAGTTTTCCTGGTAAATAATCATATTTTTTTATTTTTTAGTGTAATATTAATATTTTTTAATTTATAGATAATTTACACAATTTGCTTTAAGTAATTGTTTTAAACTAAAATAAATATTACAAGAGTCTTGTGAAGTTATAACTTCATCATTAATTCAGAAGAACCATTTTAGACAACGAGGAATGTTTTTAAACTGGGTGAGTGGTTTGAATTAATAGTTAAAGTTTTACCAAAATATGATTATGAAGTTAAATAGTAAAGATACCTAAAGTTAAATATAGTTAAAGTTTTACTAAAATAGCTTATGAGTGAAGCGGACCTTATGCACCCCATAATCCACTGTCTCCACTTCAAGCCGAAATTCATATCCTCCAATATATACTACCATTAATGCAAATTATCATAGGATTTGTCAAAATCAGAGTTTTAAAACCTAGACTGATCTAGTTGGTTTGACCATTCGGACTGCGACCCAGTGGTTGGATCGGATCGAGTTTCTTATTCGACCGGTCATGCTTTTGATCCAGTGCGATCCGTAGAGACCCGACCATGTTAGTGGTCAAACCAATGACCCGCCGACCCGAATCGAGTCATTTATCTTTTTTTTTTCTTTTCTATAGACCTCAAAACGACATCGTTTTATTTTGTGATTTTTTTATTTTAGAAACCCTATCGCAGTCTTCTCATTGTCGCTTCCTTGTTCCTTCCTGTGTCATTCTTCTCTCGTGGCAGCAGCACCGTCGTCCACACTCCGTCAGTCTGTCGTCCATCATCCACGCTCCGTGGCATTCTTCTCCCGTAGTCTTCCGAGCTTCTAGCAATTGCAGCAAAAGGTGAGTTTTCTTATATGTTGAATCTTATATATTCTACAATTGCAACACTTTTTTTGCTTGTTCATTCATTTTGTGGAACAAATTTGTTCTGATAATGATGGGCTATCTGCATCACATGTATGCTTTCTGATTTTAATTCCATAGTTTTTGGAGTTTATACCAACATGTAGCACCACATGTGTGTGACTATGTGTAGCTTCCAAAATGTGAAAATTGCCCTGTCTTAGGGATGTCGATGCGACGTAGTCGAATAATGACATAACTCCATCAACTTGACATTAATTCTCCTCCACTTTTGGTTACATGGAAAAAAATTGTGTTCATGAAATTCCCCTTATTTCAAATAACAGTAAAAACCATGAAAGCTAGTTACATTCAAATCCAAGCCATATGTAAAATTTGGATATGACTACAGGTTAGTGGATAGGCTTTTATGTATTTTGCATATGGGTTTGGTACCCTTATCTAATATACTTTATTTTGGTTTACCACAAAAGGAGATATTCAACCATTAATAATCATGTGGATTGTGCGCATGTTAATATATCCTAGCTAGTTGTGTACTATGAATTAGAATCTCTAAAATAGAGAGTGAACTCTCTTCTTCTCTTTGTAACTCATAATTGAATGAGAAATAGAAAAATAGAATAAAACTAACTTCTCTTTCAGAGTAACTAATCATGCCATGCACGATTACTCAATTGCATAGGGTGGCAATATTATTTTCTTGACCTTTTTACTTCAAAGACCATGAAGCACTAACTACTTCCTTTTACTTCAAAATTATTGTTACTTCAAAATTACTTTTGTATTGATGATTTTGTTTCTTAAACTTTTAGTTTATGCCTCTTGGCCTTAGAAAAAGTTGAACTTGTTTAGGAACATATGTTGAACTTGAACTTATTTAGCTATTTATTTATGTTTGTGATCTGTTACTTATTTGTTTGAACTTGGACAATGATATTTTTTCAACATTTTGGTATCTAATTATCTTTATTATTTTGAATTATATTAATTTATGATGTTTTATTTAAATATTTTAAGATTTATATTATTTTTTTATTACAGATCGGGTCATGGGATCAACTAATGATCCAACGATTCGACCACTGACTCAGTAATCTAGTGTCATGATCAGATCAGTCACCAGATTTATTTTTAAAACTATAGTCAAAATCAACTTTAAAATACAAATCATCACCTCTCCTTTCCATTAAGCTTTTTTTTTTTTTTTTTGAAAGTCCTTTCCTATAAGCTATCCACAACCCATTGGTTAGAAAAACAATCCACGGTTTATTTCCTAGGTATTGGCAGCACAAAAACTTACTGAGTAAAAAATTGTATTTTTGTCCCCCACTTTAAACCACTTCACTGGTTTTGTAACCGTTAAATTTACGTATTTCCAATCTACTCCCACTACAAATTCTCCAGAATCTTGGATCTTGTCTCCTTTAAAATCTCTGATTCACACCCTTCCTTCTCCAATCCTACCATAATTAATTTGATTGAGGTCATTCTCAAAAAGGCAAAATCTTTAAATTTATCTCCGTGCCCACCCACTTTTAATTTATAGCCCATACCTGTATGTTCTTCAATGTCTTTAATTTTTTAATTGGGATTAATACCGTAGTGG